>CM028363.1:42125299-42725299 GCA_016624345.1 Platycodon grandiflorus
TTTTAGTCAATAGATGCATGGAAAGCTGTAGGACATTCATTTCCAAGTATGCAAAGTTTACTTTAAGCAAATGAAATTGCTTATGTTACTTGGTGAAACTGATTGTTAGTACATTAACATGTTGTTTGAAGTCTGACCAACTTTGGGGACAATTTCATGTTAATCTTGGGCTCTGGTACCCTTTTTACATTGACGGTGTTTCTTAAGCTGTAATACAATATTTTCAGGGTTGCAAGTTAAGAGGGATCAAACTATGTGGGCTACTAGCAGCAGCTGGGTTAATTGCCGCTCGTTCATTGAAAAGCCTTAGTGACGAACAATGGGAGAAGTATTCAGTTGCCACACTCGTTGATTGCCGTACAATTCTTGATCCTGTTCTTAGTTGTCATGACGTTGGTAAGCCTGCCAGCCTGATATTATAACTGTTAGTATATTTTATTTGTCTTAGTATCTTCACCACAGAATTAATAGACGAAAACAGAAGGAATGAAATAGGAAGCGAGGTATGCCGTAGGCAAATTTCCTTAAGACAATATTTCGCCTCCGTAACTGTGCAAACGGAATGATGGCAAATGTCTCCCAAGATACTATGCTTCTTTCCAAAGTTAGACTGCACTTGTACTAACCTTGACCGGTGAACCAAAAAACTGAATTG
This sequence comes from Platycodon grandiflorus, assembly GCA_016624345.1. NCBI lineage: Eukaryota > Viridiplantae > Streptophyta > Magnoliopsida > Asterales > Campanulaceae > Platycodon > Platycodon grandiflorus. The sequence goes on from CM028363.1 coordinate 42,125,955, forward strand.
CTCTTCAATACTGAGAAAAGGAGAATGAAAGAGACGAAGAAAGAAACTGGATTTCTTTCGGAAGAAGGAATTGTACATGCGAAGTGCAAAGTGCGCCTCGAAAGCGCCCAATGCGAACTTTGCGACGTGCATGGGCTCGAGCGAGTGCGTGTGCGAGAGCTAGAGCGTTTCTCCACCCAACGGCTTTGTGCGCAAGACATGGCTACATTGGCTTGTAAGTTAAATGTTACTCTCCATAACATCCCACTATATAGACTAGGAGACTTTCTAGTATATTTCCAATGTGGGTTTAGACTCTCAAGTGGTAACTTCATAATTCACCCTTTATATAGACCCCAATATTCCAACAATAACTGCCCAGAACTGTCTTAGCTAAATGATAACTTTCCCATCTTGAAGCGTGTTAGGTTATCCCACATCAGTTGTCGAAGCGGCTGCTAGCTCAAAGGGTGAGTCGTCTTTCCCTCACACTTCTAATCAAGAACTCAGCCCCTTCCACATAAGATGTGGGATAACCCAACAAAGTGGATGGGCATGATTCAACCTTCGTGTATGACATGGATTCAAGTCATTCAATTGTCTTTTACTTGAAAGTCAAGTAAAAAAGAAGAAATCTCGTAATTCTGTTAGAGAAACAATTTGGAAAGCTAGGTAATTTTATTCACAAGCAAGATTAGACAATTTTAATCATTTATTAATGTAATCAATGTTTTGATATTATTGACCCTGATACCTAAATGGTGCAGGTTTCTATCATTCCGCCATTATAAACACTCATGACATCAAGGGTGGGGAAAACCTATGGGAGCTTGCAAAAAGAACATATGGATCGTTTGAAAATGCTAAGAAGAACAACAAGCATTTCACAGACATGGCTGATCTCAACTTCCTGATGTGCAGGGCCATAGAAAACCCCGGCTTGACACCGTCTTCTTCGTTGAGAACCTCGGTCGTGTCTGTATTCGAGGACCCTGTGATTGATCATTCTAATGAATTTCATCAAAAGCTTGGATTGGAGGACTATGTTGGCTGTGCGTCAGTTCATGGTATAGGCCCTTCCATTGCTATATTTGATACGATACGTGATGGGGAACTGGACTGTTCGTGCGTCTATCCAGCACCCCTCCATTTGAGGGAACAGATGCTAGAAATTGTTGATAAAATGAAGAAAATTCTTCTTGATGGTTGTAACTGAATTGGGCATATGCATTGCTGGTCACAATTTGAGTCGATCACATTGGCCTTTCAATCGCCTTCAGTGGACCTTAGCATATAGCGGCAGATGTGAAGCTTGTTTTGGTATTGCTATGTTCATTGTTGAAGTCTGCAGTTGATGGGAAAGGATCGAGTGATTATCCCAATCGTCTGTTCCACTCATTTTACCTCCTTGAGAATTAATCATTGGAGGTTATATATCTTTGGTACTCTGTCTCATTGTGAACGTCGTCGATGTTGTGCAATAAATTTCATCTGCCTCCGATCCTTCAGATTGATTAAGTTTGCATTCCCTTCTGGTAGCTACTTCTTATATGAAACTAACCATACGTAATCTTTTCTGGTTGCTACTTCTTATATATAAGTAGCAAATATTTGGTCAAACAAAGTGTTAGTAATAGTTTCTAGCTTTTGCTTCAAAACCACATCAAACGACTTCTACATTTGGAAGATTGGAAGAATACCATGTTAACAAACCCAACCCCACCCTAAGTGAGAACTGAGAAGTCCATAAGATACTCCTACCAATTAATGTACATAAGCACTAAACGCAGCTTCCCCCCCTCCCTCTCACTACCCATACGCTAAATGCAGTTTTTTTTAAAATTACTTGCTTTTCGTCTTCTAATGTGTATATTTTTAATATAGTGTTATATATATATATATATATATATATTTGTTTTATTATTGTGTTATAATGTATATTTTTACAAAAAATATATATATATTGAACATGCATACCGGACGGTGCATGTCCAACAAATTTTTTTAAAATTTGCACCTTACCCCAATTTGTTGATTTTGTTAAATTTTTATTTTGATATAGTGCAAATTTCTATTAAGTTTAACAATTTAACGAAATTAACAATTTGAAGGGTATAGTGCAATTTTACAAATTTAAGGTGTAAAAATATAATAATTGAAAAAAATTGGACTTGCGCTGGGGCGCATGACCAAATTTATTTATTTATTTTTTGCAAAAATGTACATTTTTCAAAAATATACATTATAACGAGATGAGGGCAAGTTAGCAATTTCGCTAGGAGGGCTGCGTTTAGCCTCTGTTAATATAAAAAGTTTTATTTTATTTTTGGTTAATTTTATTAAATTTTACCCGCTAAATGTGTATGACTTTATATATCCTTATATTAAAAAGTAAATATTGAAACTCATACTTTTTTGTCCCAAAAAAGAGTCTCACTTTCCGCCTAATTTTTTCCAAGAAAATAGTCTCATTTTTAAAAGAGAAAATATTTGATTGCCATTCAAATAAGGTACAAACAAGGAAAATTTTAATCTTAAAAATTTGACTTGTCAAATGAAACTATTTGTTTTGAGACCGAGGTGGTAGTAATAGTAGTATTATTTCATAAAGGTGTAGCAATGTTAACTACTAGTAGTCGTACTAGTATTTCATAAAGGTGTATCAATATTAACTTTTTAAAATTTTTAGTATTAGAAGATTAACTTTGGATTCTGTAGTAGTATTTCATAAAGGTGTAGCTATGTTAACTTTTTAAAAATTTTATCAGAAGATTAACTTTGGATTTTAAGAATATAATAATTACTTTGGAATAATTTCAAAATGAATTATTTAAAGAGACTTTTGGTATTTAATACAATAATAATGTTGATGTACTTATTATAATAATAATAATAATAATAATAATAATAATAATAATAATTATTATTATTATTATTATTATTATTATTATTATTATTATTATTGATGCAATTCTTATCATCATTACCATCAATAAAAATTAAATTTTCATCAAAATGAAAGTTCTTATCATAACGACGACGTAAGTAAAAATGTTAACCTTTGTACTTTTTGGTATTAAAAGTTTAACTTTGGAACTGTTTGAATATAAGAATTATTTTTAGGACTTTTGGATATGAAATTTTTTAAGAGAACATTTTGGTATTTTTTTCCAAAACAATAGGATGAAAGGGGTATAAATTAATATCCAAGAAAAACATATTATTGTAAGCGAAATTGAGGAAAAATTAGCTGAACTCCCGCCCATGCCACGTTGGAATCCACATAGGACTCCAAGACAAATTTTCATTTGAGTTTCTAACACCATATAAATGGAAGGTTCGAATTAAAAATTTCATTTTACTTGAAGGTTTAATAGGTAAAAAAAAAAAGTTTAATCAGATTCGTAAAATAGGAGTACTTTATTATTATTATGTTTTTGTGTTCAATCCTTTCAAAAATGTTCCACAAGATGAATTCTTAATTTGGCAAGACAGTTTACCTATTTTAGTCCGACTTTCAAAATCGTCAGTGGCTTGGGCCGGCTTATACATTACATTGAGACCAAACAGGAAACTTTTGGGGAAAGAAAGAAAATGAAACGTATATTAGGTGAAGATGCATTTGCCAGCTTATTAAGACAGTGATAGCTGACCCGACACCTTCTTAAGATTAGGATCCAAGTTAAGATCAACTCACCCTAGCTAACCCACCCGACACAATCATAGACACCAACAATGGCCTTCCAATACATGAGAGGGTGGGGTTTCTTCACAAATGGCCTAGTCAAACACTCTAACATCTTATTTGGCTAACATTCCAAAACAACTTATATGACCTCTTTTTATTTGAAAACTCCAAAATACCTTCTTTTTTTTTAATCACTCAAACATAGTTTAAACGATTAACGGATTCGTTTAAACGATTCGCGGATCGTTTAAACGATTAGAATTCGGATTCGTTTAAGCGATTACGGATTCGTTTAAACGATGCGATCGTTTAACGATTCAAAGGGACGATGAGAGGAAGACGAAGGAAGACAAATATAGGACTCATGGTAGTAGATGGGAGGAAGACGGAGGAATACTTACAAGATCCATGGCGGTAGAGGAGACGATGTGGTCGGAGACGGAGGAAGGCGGCGACGATGTGGTTGGAGATGGGAGGGGAGCGGCGGCGATGGGAGGAAAGGCATTGTGGTTTGAAGAGGAAGCGAGATTTGAGAGAGTGAGGCGAGTTAGGTTTAAGGGCTTTGGGGTATTATAGGAAGTTTGTGTTAATTTTTAGTCAAAGGCTATATAAGTTGTTTTATCGGGTCAAAGGCTATACTTGATATATACCACACTTGAGAGGAAATTCTCATGCGTATACTTCCTCCGTCTCGGATAATTGTTCCTAGTGGATAAAACACAATAAAAAAACATAATTAATGATGTCTTGTAAAATATGTTTTGACCATAATACCTATTAAAATTAATTGAGTGCAACTATTTTAAATAATTGAGTTTTTGAGATATGTTATATTAAATGAAACTTTAAGGGTATATTAAGAAGAATGGTAAAATAGATAGATTAAAAGTTTTTAAGAGCATTAGTTGAGACATTAAAATAGAAAGTTGAAGCGTTTATTCGGAACGGAGGGAATATGTAGAGTGCGGGCCTGGGGTGACACTTTGATTTACCCGGAAGTGGAAGGTGAAATAAGAAGTTAAGGTGCGTGTAAATTAGCCTTAGACCATCTCAACCCAAAACCCCAAATTTGGTCAAAAACTACAAATTTGGTCCATTTCAACACGAATACTATTCCAACTCAACCACGTAAAAATAGAATATTCTTAGCATATTCTATTTTTATTTATTATCAACATGTATATTAATTTGCTATTAATCTTTTAAATAATAATTATTAGGATTGCACAATTAATTATTATAGTATATTTAATAATTTTATATTTATAATATTATTTACGTCATTAATAATATTTAAAAATTAGTAATTTTATAATTAAATTTATTATATAATTTAATAAATTTACAATGTTCTAAATTTTTTTATATGTATGCATTTTTAGTTTAAATGTGAAATTGTGTTTTATAAATAATTTAGTATAATAATAATTTAATTTGTATATAATATATACAAAATAATTGACAAAGGTTAATTAATTATAAATTGAATTTATATATAATGTTCAATAATTTAAAATAAGTAATATTATTAATATTTATTTTTTATTAATAATAATATAAAATTAGATATTAGTTAGTTTAAAATATATTTAAATTAATAATATCATATTATTAATAATTTTAAGCATTTAATAATTCATTAAAAATCAAAATATGCCATGTCCCACCAACCCCAAATTTGGGGTAGTGAATAGTGCAACCTCACTACCCCAAATTTGGTTTAATTTGGGTATTGGGTTGGAGTAAGTTGAACCCCAAATTGAAGATTTGGGGTTGGGTTGGAAATTAGCCTTAGCGATTGAACCTCCTCGATGAGAGAGAGAGAGTAATTAGCAATTGCCTCTTCCAAAAGCTCGAGGGGCATCCGGCTTATAAAACTTATGTTATCTAACTCATTTAGTCTGTTGATCGACTATTTGGCGAGTGGTGAAACACAATGCACAAAAAAAAAAAAAAAAAAAACAACTAATGAAGCTTATGTTAGACCTTTTATTTGAGACGAAAATAAAAGTTTAGACATACCCTATTTAACTAAATTTGTGACTTTAGACTCTTTATTACAAAAATGGGGGTAAAGTTTAGACTCTAAATGCGATGACTGCTAATTTAGAATACATATTTGAGTTTAATTTTCTAATGAATGAGTTCAAATAAATGGTAGAAAGAGGAGTTTGACACCAACCCATTTAATCAAAATTAGCACCACTCACCTTTTGAAAACTCAAGTATGTGTATAGTACATGATCCACTGATCACTACATATGGATTCATAATAATCCCATTCTAGGAGATTATTAATAACCTAATAATCACAAAAAAGAGTTGCCAAGCACAACTTCTCTATTCTAGTACTCATCTCCCTTATTAATAATTCCTCTAAATAAACTCTTGGACTAAGTGTCCGAAATCAAACTTGCCATTACAACATTCCACAGCACTTACCACCTCTTGGAAAGCTGTGACACTACATGGAACCACCAGCCCATTCTTCTGCTCGAATCCAAATTCGTCCGAGGCTTTCTCTAGTAACATCTTGAATAGAGGGTGCGCGAGGAAGCCCGTGGGTACTACGAACCGTTGCCTCTCCTCTCCTACGTATCGGCGAAGAATCCGGTTGGGGTCGTGGTACCGGACGGGGACGTCCCTTGTTCGCCGTCCCTTAGCAAGCATTCGTAATGCGTTGATGGCTCGCGATCTCCGTTGCTTCTAACCTTAACTTTCTTGGCTAGTTTCTTGACTGAACCAATCTTCTTTCCTAACATTTTGAGAGAGAGAGAGAGAGAGTAGAGGTGATTAGAGGCTTGTTGAGTGATGCATTAGGAAGAAGGGGGTGGGTGAGGAATTTGTAATGTGGTAGAAGGGGAATGTCTGAAAGATAGTTGGCGTTTTGACTTTTTTTTTAATGACTATGAACCTTTGATTGTGGTGGCATTATTTGTATCAATATGACATTTCTTTATGACCTTTGGCTTGCCCATAGTTAAGAGCGAATAGAGATTAGGCTAAAATCTATAAACAATTATTAACACTTCCATTAGATAGATCAGATATAATGATTACAGTTTCCCACTTTCACATTTAAATGGCTTGGTGCATGAGATGCATCAACTCGCTGCAACTGTTAGTTTTGTGAACTCGATGCATTAGTTATTTTTATAGCATAATTTTAATATAATACATGCTTTAAGAGCCCGTATGTTCGTGCGTTTTGGCTAAAACGCAGGGTTAAAACGCAGCTTATTCCTTAACTTAGCGTTTCAATGTTGTGGTAGAAAACGTTGTGTTTTCAAAAGCATTGCATTTAAAACATTGAAATTCTTTTCTCAAAGCAGATTTTAAAGCAGTAGGGAATAAAAGCGGCGTTTTGACATAATATCCCAAACGCATTTATAAAGAAAAAAACGCATTTTAAATAATCTACGTTTTAGAAATTTGCATTTTTAAAACACTACGTTTTCAAAACACTACACCAAACATTCTAATAATACATCGTATATGTAGTTCGATGCACAATAATCAATAATGTCAACTATATCTAATATTCAATGGCCAAAATATTAGTCCTCTTGATCTCTTTCTTATGGGCTTCGATCAATTTTGGAACATCATGTGAACTACTCTAGAATTGTTAAATAGTACTCTCTCCGTTCCTAAATTATTGTCTTGTTCAACCATCACACGGATGAAGAAAAAATAATTGACCTGATTATTAATATTGGTATAGTGTACGTGTAATTTTTTTTAATGTCCATGTGTATGTGACCCGTAATTAAAGTAGGAAGAAAAAGTAAGGGTAAAATAATAAAAGTATTGTCCTAAAAATGAAACTTTCAAACAAAACAATTATTTTGAGACGGACGAAAAAAAAAAAGAGATAATTTAGGGACGGATGGTATTTTTTAACTCGTGGTATTACTAATTATATATGTGTATGTCTAAATAATCAAATACTGCCAAAATTAATGACCGAATAGAGTGATATATTCTATATATATAGTAAAACATAAACAGAATCAAATTCCTAACCAAATGGTCAGTACAAGTGTTCTTATCATATTACTAAGAATCAAATGCCAACAACTTTTATTTATCTATATAGTCATAGCAAGGTTTAAAAGAAACATATCGTTTGTTACACTTGTTCCATTATCTTAAGTCTTTACCTTTCCAACTCAATTAAAGAAAGAACCTTTTTGAGGTTAATTTAAAAGGACAGACAGAATCCTCTAATATCCTCCTTTTATATATATATATATATATATATATATATATATATATATATGAGAGAGAGAGAGAGAGAGAGAGAGAGAGAGAGAGAGAGAGAGAGAGAGGTGGATGGTTGATAATGGGTTGGGACCATGAACTAAAATGGGGGTGAGTAAGTCATATGCCATTTACTTAATTAATACCAACTTTAATTTAGAGGATCATAACGTGCAAAGAGAAATTGCAAGTCTCTCCACAAAGTGCGGCATTGCTTATACTTTGTACTCGATCCTAGAGCAGCAACCGCAAATGACTTGACTCGAATTGACTCAACTTCGTTAAAGCTTCGTTTGAAAGTAGGGTTAATTTGCATTTTAGGTTTCTCGAGGTGGTTTAGTTTAATTTTTTCTTTTAATTTTTTTATTTAAGGCATTAACTTCTGTTAAGATAGACCCTTCAATTAATATGAAACTAGGTTAGAAGAGATAGTGTGAAGAGAAATTGGAATAAAGAAAATTGATGAGAGAAAATATGAGGGTTTTTTGAGAAATGAGAGAGAGAGAGAGAGAGAGAGAGAGAGAGAGAGAGAGTAGTTTAGATGGAATTTTTTTTAACACAAAGCTGCCATGTAACAACTTTGACTTTGTTTTAGTAGTGATATATATAGATTGAAACAGTGGATTCTAAATTGCTATTATTGAAACCGAGGACCATACAATACGAAATTATGCCAATGTTTTAAATTTCGATTTGTTTAGCCTCTCAATACATTTTTTCCGTACTCATTCATTTTTGTAAGATTTATGAAGAAGACATAATTTCTATATTCAAGAAGGGCTTTCGTCTCAATACAACAAAGAAAAGATTATCCAGTTATATATATATATATATATATATATATATATATATATATATATATATATAAAGAGAGAAAAGAGACAAGTAAGTGCGGCTTAGATGGTAAGATGTTTCACTTACAAGATAAGTCGTGTGTTCGAGTCGACAGGAGATAAGTGGGAAACCACTACGATACTCTTCAAAACTAAAAAAAAATTAAAAAAAAAAGAGAGAAAGAGATTAAACTACTAACTAATTACACTCGATACCCCTTTACAATAAGATATGACACTCTACACTGATGAGCCAACATGAGAAGTTGCTGTTTTATCAATTATCAGATTTGGAAAATAGATATTTAAGTGGCCGAGCGAAATATTATGTTTAAGTTTAACACAATTACGCAGCTAATTTAAAGAAAAGTAATATTTAATCATTGTGTAAATATTTATCATTACAATTAAGGTGTCTCAAAAGATGGGTACAATCTTGTATGTATTTTGTTTGAAATGTCTAAAAACAAAAATCATAGCTGAGATTTTAAGCCTAAGAACAAAGTCTATAGTCATAATGCTAAACATTGCAGTTACGTACGCTCAAACTTACGAAATACTGCATTTTAGAAAAGGACAAAAAATAAAAATAAAAATTATTTAATTAACTCGAGTTGAACAGATGCGAACTCAGTTACTCGTAATAATATACTCTCTCCGTCCCTTAATTATTGTTTTGTTTGACCGGTACATAAATTAAAAAAAATAATTGATTTGATTATTAATATTGATATAATGTGTAATTTTCTTTAATGTTCATGTGTATGTGATCCATAATTAAAATAGGAAAAAAGTAATAGTAAATTAATGTTCTAAAATTTTTTTAAATAAAATAATTATTCTAAAATAGATAAAAAAAGACAATATTTAGAGATGAAAGGAGTAGTTGACATAGAGTAGGGTCGGGATGGTCAAATTAAGGGTGCAATACGAAGACTTCTCTTTAGAGAAGAGAATAAAGAATAGAAGGTCAAGGTGGTTCGGTTTGTTATGTTTGAGTCAAAACCGCAAGTTGAATACCTATGTTTACATATTTCAAACCGAACCGTCGGTTTAGTTCGGTTTAGTTTGGTTCCGCGGTTTAATTATTTAAATACTTTAAAAAGAAAAAACTTTTAAATATCAAAAAATACTTTTAACATAAACTAAATAATTAAAAGTCAAAAAATTAACTTTAAAATTACAATAATTCAATCAAAATGTAGGCAAACAACAATAATTTTCTTATTAAATTCAATTACTAATTACTAATTACTAAATAATATACATATATAAAAATAGAAAAATAAAATTTAAATAGTGGTGGTTCGATTCGATTTGGTTTGGTTCGGTTTGGCACAAAACATAGCCGAACCAGAAGCTCGGTTTATAAAATTTTCAAACCTAAACCAAACCGTCCTAACCCAAACCGAGCCAAGCCGATTCGATTCGATTTAGCTAGCGATTCGAACACACCCCTATAAAGAATAGTCGGTATCCATAAGCCCATGTTATGTTAATTAATTAGTCTATAAGTTGAATTTTTGACTAAGTACAAACTGTACTTGATTCTCACGAAACGTCTTTTTAGAACCCGTTTGGTGGAGCATTTTAGTTAAAATGTAAGGATAAAAATAAACTTTTGTAAGTCTGTTGAATATTTCTTCTGCGATTTCAAAATGCAAGGTTTTAAATATTGAAACTTTTTTCCCAAAGAGGATTTTACTAAAAAAAAAAACTCGTATTAGTGATATCAAACGTATTTATAAGGAAATGTTTTAACATTGTATTTTTAAAACATTCATTTATAAGCTTTATCTAATTTTTTCACACAATATTAGAACCTTCTATTTTCTTCCTTCCCATAAGCCAAGCCACGCCTCGCCTGCTTCAAAGTTGCAAACTGTTATGACTAGCGGGGACCACTCTCTTAAGATTCTTTTATCGAAACAAAGACTTAGGAAATTTAATATTCTTTAAAATTTATTTAATAATAATAATAAAAAAATGTAGTTCATGGTGACGGGAAATATCCAATACAGTTCCACGAAATTCGTTTCATAATCTTAAAATGTAGTCCAAAATATTAAGTAAACTTTTGTCAGTCTGTTGAATATTTCTTCTGCATCTTCGATTTACGTACGGACGGAAATACTTGAAGACTCATTTAGTCAAATGAGGATATTTGACCTCGATTGCTACAAACTCATACGACTCGCACGTCTAGTCAAAAGTGATATTGTTTGCAATTACATTTTTCCACAATTCATACTTTGAAATAAGCTCCTCAATTGTTGAATACATATCTTTTTTTCATTTTCATTTACAAACAACTTATTAATTATAACTAAATAAATAATAAGAAAACTGAAGTTACATGCTAAATTTCACAAGTTAGGATTTGAAGATTTGGAATAGATTTGAACTAGTTGATTTGGAAATTTGATGATAGTGAAAACAATGAAACCCTAAGAATGAGTGCGTGAGTTTTTGGTTTTGGATTTGGGCTGTCTTATTTTGGCTGCAAGGTGAAGTTCAATTCCTTATTTTACATTTTAGAAGGAATAAATTTGATATGTGAATTACTTTTGAGCATGTCTACGTCAACCCTACGAGCTAGATTCGCTTGGTAAGTTTGATGTTCGTGCGTATTTCTCTTGTTAATTCACGTCCATTTGATGTAGGTCAAGATTTGAGGACAAATCTCTTTCAAGAGGAGGGAATGATGCAAATCAAAATAGCACGAATTTCAAGTTCGTACACGTGTTCGATGATTCGTTGTCAAAAGATTGGGTATGGAAATTCAAGCGATGTTTGTTCATGGTGTTCTTGACTATTCAATGAATCAAGATGCAAAGGAAGCCTTTGAAACGCATTAACGATGAACTACGAACTCAAGGGACTTATATAAACTTGATCCAAAGTTTGCAAGCAAGTTTAGAGGCTTAGAGGATGTTCCTAGAGACTTTGAGAGTCTATTTGTCAATTCTGGAAAGTTTAAACACGTCAAAAGATAGAAATTGTGGCGCTAGATTGCTAGGTGCTAAGGCGCTGCTGTAGTTTTTCTAATTTCCGACTTTGTGCGAATTTTGACCTTTTTTATTTTATATATTTTATGCTTTAATTACTTTCATTTTATTAGTATTCCGTCTCCTAGGTGTTTTAGGGTTTAGTAGGGTTTGTTAGCCTATATATGATCGTTTTATGTATTCCAAACGACACACAACTTAAGATTAAATTAAATTGAGAGTATTCTTTTTCTCATTCTTTGGAAACTATTCGAACTTATTAGGATTGTCGTGTGACGTTCACCCTTTCAACTTATCAAATGGTATTCCACCTCAATTGTGGCGTTAATCCTTATACCAAGGTTCGTGGTCGTCTCAATTATTGGGTTGCGGCGTACATGCTAAAATTCGTAGTTTGACCGATTTATCGGTTGAGGTGTCACCGTCCATCAAACTTCCTTGATCTTAGCTTCCGTTCGCGTAAAATTGTAATTCATCAAGAATTCTTGGCAAAGATCGTATCAAAGTTCCTAAAACAATTTTATCCATTTTCTAGAAGTAAAAGGATATAATTAGTAACCATGTTAAACAAAAATCAGTTCCCTTGTTTGAAAGAAAATAAAATAGTAAGCAATTGCTCTAACAACAAATGATTAAAATTTTGTTATATATATATATATATATATATATATATACTCCTCCGTCCGGATAAATGTTCATACTTTCTATTTTGGGATGTCCCAACTAATGTTCCTAAAACCTTTTCATCTACCTATTCTCTACCATTCTTCCTAATATACCCTTAAAACTTCATTTAATATAACACATCCTAAAGAAATTCAATTATTTAAAATAGTTGAACTCAATTAATGTTGATGGGCATTATGGTCGAACACATTTTATAGTACATCATTAATTATGTTTTTTAATTCTGTGTTTTATCCATTAGGAACATTTATCGGGACGGAGGAGTATATATATCTATATATACATATATATATATATATGTATATACATATATATATATATACATATATATATATATATATATACATATGAAAAAATATTTAATGGTTACTTTTTATTAACCATTAATGGTTACTCGTATTATCAACTATTATCAAAAATTAAAGGAGATTTAATGGTTGGTTGGAAAATGCAATTAATGCAAGTAGGTGAGTCATTTAATGCATTAAATCTTAACCTTAATTTTGATCCAATGGTTGATAATGAGAGTAACCATTGATGGTTAAATAAAAATAACCATTAAATACTTCCCATATATATATATGTATATATATATACATACATACATATATATGTATGTATATATATATATATATATATGTATATACATATATATACATATATGTATACATATATATATATGTATATACATATATGTATATATATATGTATACATTTATATGTATACATGTATATATATGTACATATATACATACATATATATATATATATATATATATATGTATACATGTATATATATATATACATATATATACATATATATATATATATATATATATATATATATATATATATATATAGAGAGAGAGAGAGAGAGAAATGACCTTGTCATGACCGATTAATCTTTTCTTTCTTGAAGATAGAGGTTTCAAAATTGATGAAGAGCGAGGGCTTAATCGCAGATGTAGAAACCATATGAGCACCAAGGGTTGAGCCAGAATTACTGCCATTGTTGGAGAAGGCTCTGAATTTGAGGGATTTCAAGGATGATCCGTCGCCGACATAGAGACCTAGGGTTTGGGGACTTGCTTTACGACTATTTGAAGAAGCCGACGTCGATGACGCATCAGCGGTAATGGAGGAGAGAGAAGGGTTTCTTACTGTGAGAAACCCGATCCGATATTGGGCCTCAATCTGGACTCCCAAATAAATGTGTAATAAATGTGCAAAAAAACATTTATATAAAAAAACAGAGTCGCCACCCTCGTTTATAAAGAAAATAAGAGAAAAACTAGATTATGCGTTCGGGGGTTAAGTTACGAATCGGGAAGGTGTTAGGCACCCAATTCGCCCTTTCGATCTCTTTATGATTGCATGCTCATATTTAAATATTATGGGTTTGTTATGTGATTGTAAAGAAAATGGATCATGGAGATTTACATCTCTATTTAAAAATTTACGTGCTTGTTTTATTGTAAAATACATAATATAAATATAATACACACTTTTATAAATGAAAATAACTTTAAAAGCAGTATTTTATACAAAAATATGTATTATATGTATATGACATATTTATAAATGTATACATATCAATTAATCAAAATAAATAACGAAAAATTGTTGCCATCCACTTTCAAAACTTTTTAACCCCTCCAGTCTACCCTTATTTTTTGTAACGGAAAAAGGCACTTTGAGAATTTTCTTCCTAAAATGCCCTCAACAACATCGTTGCTTCAGATTTAAGGTTCGAATTGATGTATAATAAATGATTTTAGGTTGTTAATATAGTCTTCCCTTATGTTTGGGGATCAATTTCCATGCATAGAACACCAATTTGATCAAATTCGAATTTTTGAGTTCATCCCGTTTTTCTTTGTTTTTAAGTTGTTTTGGCCACTTTAATATAAGTTTTAAGTTTTGAATTTGTTTAAAATCAATCTCATTTTGTTATCCTAATTTAGTACTACATTTGTACACAATTTTTCTACCAAAAATACTATTTTCGAGATCCAAATCGAGCTTGGTAGTGTCTGTCCGAAAAGAGAGGAGATGTTCTTGGGTGATTTTGAGACTTTAATCAATGATTTGAGTTTGAATTTTGTATAATATCAATACCATACTATTATATGAAGTCAATACCATGTTTGTATGTAAATTTCCCAACCAAAAGCAACCATTTTGATCGATTTTGATATTATATTAAATTGGACATTGGGATGCTTAAATTGGGCATCGTGATGCCTTAAATTGGGCGTCGGGATACCTTAAATTGGGCATCGGGATGCCTTAAATTCGCCAATCGCAGTATGCTGGGCAACGCAACGGGGATCGACCTTAAAGTGGAGTATCGAGATGCACAAAGTGGAGCATCGCTTTTTGTCCCCTACTCGCCTTAGCGATGCGGCGGCTCGTCTTAGCGAGGTGCGGCAATCAAGAGCATTGCATCGCGATGCAAAGTCGTGCATCGCGATGCAAAAGTGTTGCATTGCGATGCCTTGGTTCTTGATGTGCGCGTGTTTTTCTTTCATTAATGGCATAATCGTCATTTTAGCCCAAAATTACCTTTTTTGGTTTTAAAAAAATGAATGGATGGACCGATTACAAATGTTGAAAAAGGGACCGACTGTAATAATTCACCCAATAACCAAACAGGGCCATCAATAGTGGAAGCCCAATACGGCAGAGGCCCAAAGTATGGAGATCAACAATCGTGCGCGAGTACCAAGGTAGCTGCCTTGTTAGGTGCGCGGCGCACAAGGTGTCCCAGCGCATGAAACCAAACACTTGGTTTTTCAAAGACAGTGGCTAAAAATCTAATTTTTGGATCGAGGTTTCAAGATTTTAAACTTGTTTTTCTCGCATAAAATAATGTATTAACGTGTATTAAAGCTTGATTAACAATAATATACAAGTTTAACTTCGAATCGATGTTAAACAAATAATCAAAAAACCAAATTTTACACGTTAAATGAAACAAACGATGAAACGAGCTTCAAACTCAAATTTTAACGGATATAACATGTATATTTATATATCATATACATTGAAACTAATTTATATACACATCTACTAATCATTCAACGTATTTACATGTCAAAACGAAGGAAAATAACCGATTCGAAGGTTCTCACCTTCTGTCGTTTTACATATTCGTTTAGGCCACGTTCTAGGCCGTTGTTTCGGTTTGATCAAGTTAGTCTGTAGCTTGATCGTTGTGCTTCCACTACTACCGATACGAGGAAATGAATACTTACGTCCTTTTGTGTTTGAGTGTGTTGTGTGTGTGTGTGTGTTTGTTCAAAAATAGAGAGTTTATGTGTGTGTGTGTGTGTGTATGCGAGAGAAAAAAGTGAGGACTTCATTTTTTTCTTTAACGAGAGTTCAACTAGGGGGTACTCTTTGGGTTGAGAATGGTATATAAATGAGAGAGAGTGAGAGAGAATTACTCTAACTCACGCAAGGAGGAAGCTTCCTTCGAGCTTGGCGTCAAGCTTTGTTGAAGAAGTCCGCATCGTCAGGGTGGCCTGAAGCTGTCATTGAGGGCCTGACTTTTTGGGTATACAGGGTTTGGTGCGCGGTGCACCATATGGTGCCCCAGCATACCAAATAATTTTTATTTGTCTCTTTTGGTTTGTTCTTGTGTACTTTGGCCCCTTGAACTTTATATCTTCAGTTTTTGACTCTCATGTTAAGTAACTGAAGTTTGTTGTGTTTGTTCTTGTTGGATGTATTGTTTCCTAAAATGATCATAAAAACATGTGTTAATCAATTTATAAATAAATAATTATTTATAAAACAATTTATATATTGTAGGTGTACAAAATCTGAGTGTTTACACTTACGGGTCAAAATAATTTAAACGTTTAATTAATAGGAATCAATTCCTAGGCAACAAATATTTAAACCAAAATATGAAGAGACTATATTGCTTTCATTTTCAAAAGCTTGTGGGAACAACAAAATCCAAACAGACTACGAAATCCAAATTTTTATCGAAAAAGAGAGCAATTAATGATTGATAAGTCCAAAATTGATTTTCCATCTCAAAATAGTGTGCCAAGGCTAAACATGATAGTGTCCATTTTTAGAAAATGCATTTTGGCACAATCTTTTCAAAAATGGAGACTATCTTTTATATATATATATATATATATATATATATATATATATATATAGATTATGTTTTGACATATATATGTGTGTACTCGCTTCGTTTTGCTCAAAGTCTCCACACTTTTCTAAGTTATTTTTAAAAGATACTCCAATTTATGGTCATAAATAACCTTATAAAATTTAATAAACTTGCCCTTTCTAATCAATTATAATATTCAAAAATTGAAACTATGATTCTTTTGATTACTCTATAATACAAGTACGTTCAAATCAATTATAATACAAGTATGTTAAAATAATAAAAACAAAAAATTTGTACCGTACTCGAGCCAAACTATATTGAAAACACACATACTTTTGAGTTAAATTGTACAATATACGTAAAAAACTTTAAACATATTGTACTTCACGTATAAAATTCCAGTATATACAAAATCTTGATATAATTTTATTATTTCAATTATTTGATTTATATTATTAATCTTTTGCAAATTGATCAAATAAAATATCTAGCATGAAATTATCAGTTATTATGTCTAAGAAACATTATTTGTTATTGTCCATACTTTTTGAATACAAACATAAGAGTGTATATATATATATATATATATATATATATTAATTATACTTTTATTTGGCTACTAACCTAAAGTTATTTTGTGATAAATATGTAATTATGAAATAAAACTTTGAGAGTATATAAATGTGAAAATACTTAGATATTAAAATTTATAAATGATGAAATAATATAAATACAAAATATGGTATATTTGTTATCCTGTATATTTCTAATAATATTTGTGCTATACCCATACAAATACAAAAACATTTTTTGTTCACGTATTTTAGGTTGAACTTTTCCAAAAAAAAAAATCGTATTATACTTGTACGTTGTTCTCTACGTACTAACCCGTCTGTATTTTACTAACTATACTTTTAGATACTCGTAATACGGCAAAATGTGGTATGATCAATGTATTGTGTGATGTTTGACAGGTAGAAGCAATTAATTATGTCATGGTGTGAACTCATGAATACGTACATGATTCACATTAATCAAATTTCAATTAATCGATACTTAAATATGTTTGGATGATCAGGAAATGCAAGTGACGACATTACACACGGCCTATATATCATTTACTTATCTATCAATCTGACTGGCTGGCCTTAAGGTTAATCAAAGGGATATTTAATTCTACTTTCTATATATATATATATATATATATATATATATATATATATATAGTGTTTGTTCCCCAATTAAGGTCTTCATAATTAAATTAATTCAAACCTTCTAGTTTCATCAAGCCATCTTAATTATAACCAAATTATCTTTTAATAGGGCAAACTCAACAATTCGTCCCTATACTTTTTGCATTTTTTGTATTCGTTCCCTCAAAGACATTTGGTCCCTGAACTAGTTAGGCTAAACGCAAATGATCTTTCCGTCTAAGTCCATCTCTTTTTGACCGTTAAGTATGAAAACATGTTTTTCACGTGATTTTGAAAAGGGCAAAATTGTCAGTATAAATATAAAAGTACAGGTACCATTTGTGTAGAATGAATTATTGTTGGAATCAAAATTATTCTTACTGTAACCATTTTGTGTTCCTTCTGTCAACCTCTCTCTCTCTCTCTCTCTCCCTCACACACACACACATACACTTCCAATTAATCCAACCCCTTCTCTGTTCTCCCCAAATTCAATCATCTTCCAAAGCAAGCAAAAAGTCCTAAACTTGTTTGTATTTTGTGTGTGAGATAGTTCATCTTCAAGCGATATTGGTATTGGTTTCATTGCTTCTACTACCAATATATGCCATTCGTTCATTACCTGAAATATACTCCGGCATTATCAATAGTCGACGTACATTACATCGAAGCACCGGAGTATAGAAACGAGCAGGAATGTCCTGTTTTGGATACAAGCAAAAACGATTCTTTGTGGGTTTGTAATCCTTCTTTGATCCATATAGCAATGATCCTTGATTCAAATTTTTTGAGAGGATCCATTGCAGCTGTTCAAATAAGTGCGTGTATGTGTGTGTGAGAGAGAGAGAGAAAGTGAACGGATGAGAGAGAAACTGTATGGGTGAGAGAGAAATTGTATGTGTGAGAGAAGAAAGTGTAGGGGGTGGGGGAAGATGCGGGGTTGAGGGGGTGGACTGGATATTGTTTCTCTCTCTCGACAGATCTGTAGAGAAGTCGATGAGATCTAGAAAGAGAGAAGAAGAAGAGGAAGGCGAAGGAGGCGTCGGCGGAGAAAGAGATGCAGGTTGTAATGACGAGAGAGATGAGGGTGGTGATGGTTGTTAGAAGGCTCAAATTTGACATCTTCCCCGAAATCCCAACCCCTTGATCTCCTTCGGAAACACGAAATCCACAAAACCCACTTCTCTTTCCTTCAAGAAATTTCCAGATTTTTCCATCACAGAACCAGGCAAGAACATCTGGAAAACAACCACAAAGAAGAGGAACACAACGACTGTACAAATCCACAGCAAGTAATCAATCTTCTTGAAAAGCAGAAATCTAGCAAATTTCGATCTGGGTTGTCTTTGACTTTGAGCAAATGTGGATTGGGATTGCTGCTGATGATGTCTCTCATTGTTGTTGTTCCTACTTGTTGACCGCAGGCCGAAGAACCCATATTCACCTCCCTCCCATCCAAGAATCAAGATTGAGCAAAAACTATAGTGAGAAATAGGGCATCTCAAACCCCAAATCTCAATTTGGGGGTTCATCTCAATCCAATACCCAAACCCAAACCAAATTTGGGGTAGTGAATAGTGTAACCCCAAATTTGGGGTTGCACTATTCACTAAAAATTGATGAGTGGGATCCATGACATATTTTGATTTTTAATGAATTATTAAATGCTCAAAATTATTAATAATATGATATTATTAATTTAAATATATTTTAAACTAACTAATATCTAATTTTAGATATTATTATTAATAAAAATAAATATTAATAATATTACTTATTTTGTTAATCAAGTGGTATGATTTTGTTACATTTTGTATTGATTGTAATAATTTTTATTGTATTTTCACGTACTTGTATATTTATTAAATTATATAATAAATTTAATTATAAAATTACTAATTTTTAAATATTATTAATGACGTAAATAATATTATAAATATAAAATTATTAAATATACTATAATAATTAATTGTGCAATCCTAATAATTATTATTTAAAAGATTAATAGCAAATTAATATACATGTTGATAAATAAATAAAAGAAATAAAATAAAATATGCTAAGGAATATTCTATTTTGGGGTAAGATTTGTGGATGTGGGTTGGAGTTGGAATAGTGTTTGGTGTTGAAATGGACCAAATTTGGGGTAATTTTGACCAAATTTGGGGTTTTGGGTTGGAGATGGTCTAACAAATAGAGAGGGTTGATTTTTCAGCCAATAATTAGAAATGGGTATCACTAAATTGTCACATTCCAAATCAGTTAAACACTCAAAAAAGGCAGAACTGTAGTATAAAACCTCAAAAAAATCAAGATTGAACAAAATTTAGAGAGAGAGAGAGAGAGAGAGAGAGAGAGAGAGAGAGAGGGCAATGAATCAGAAATGTGTGTTTCCTTTGCAATTGTGGATTACAAACTGGTGTTGGTGACAGTGATGATGGAAGATGAACCAAAATTGGGCAAACCCATTTCTACGAAGAGGATGAACCAATTTTTCAGCTTTCACCCCCTATGCTTTTGGTTCCTGTACTTTTTTATTGAAATGACTGTTTTACTCTTTGTGAAAAGCACATGTAAGGCACGTGAGATGGTTTAACGGAAAAAAGTTAACGAGATTTGACGAAAGGACCAATCATGCTCAATGTCCGTGGTACAAGAATGGTCTCAAAAAAAATTTTGATATAAAGACAAATATAAAAAAATACAAAAAGTACAGGGACGAAATGTGGAGTTTGCCCCTTTTAATAACATCTATGATGCCTACAAAAGAATGTAAATATTATTTAATTGCTTACTACTAAATATTCTATTAATTCATGCTACAAATATTAATTTCTAGGTACAAACTGGAAAATTTCTGTTCAAAATTTAGTTATTTTAAAGGAGATCTTTGACGCTTCTAAGAAGACTTGAAATTTATTTGGCATGACAATGTTTTTAGTGAGACAATAACAAGTCAAGACACGTGCATTAGCAAGAATTTTTATGGTCTGTTTTCGTGCAAGCTTTTAGGAATTTGATTATTTATTTTTCACTTTTTTTTTTCTTTAGTTCCACATGCTTCTCTCATATCTCTTTTACTTTTTCTTCAATCCATCATTATCCGATAAATCATGCTGAATTTTGAACAAGAAGTAGATATCATATACCATCATATATTTGGAATTCTCTAGCCTTTGGAATTGAATTCAAACATCAAGTTTTATTTTGGCGGGATCAAGATTTTAATTGGAGAATTGCTATTTGTACTCAGTAAATTGCTGAATACACCCCCTGGGGTGTTCGGCACCCCTACCGAACACAAAAATGGTGCATTAGACGGCGTTCGGTAGGGGTACCGAACACCCAATGGGGTGTACTCAGCAATTTGCTGGGTGCAAATAGCAATTCTTTTTTAATTAGGTGTTTGTACAAAAACACGAAAAGATCGATGATAAGTGGAGCATCAAAGTTTGAAGTCCTAATTATCTTTGATGGAAATACGGATTTTCTGAGATGACCTTGAAGGATGCTTTGATATAGCATGGATGGATGCATGATGCTCAAGAAAAAGATAAATATGTTGAGACGAAAGATTCAGAGTAAGTAGTTAAAGATACAAAAGATCTAGAGCTTCTTGAACAATTAGCTTTGCATCTACTCTCGAGATATAATCTATCCGAGGAGAGAACACCAACAGATATTTGGGATAAACATGCGAAGAACTACGTACTTGTCAGTCATTGACCAATCGCCTACTTATGAGGATGGATCTGCACTTGTTCAAGCTAGATGCAGGAGGTAATATGCATGACTATATGTAAATCCTAAATCAATTAGTATATCGATCAACTCTATCACACTTATGGTCCTAAAGGGATAACCAAGTGGTAGAGTTGGGACTTCACTAAGTGTGAGTTCTCGGGTTCAATCCCTTCATGCTCCTCTTAGGACAAAAAAAAAAAAAAAAAAAAACTTTGTGGAGCAAACTTTGTGTTGTCATCATTACGTACCCAAGTCCTCCAGCCATTTTTGTACCCGGCTAGAGGAGTGATCGATAACTTACCATTGGGGATAGAGCCGGCTTTGAGGTTAGTCTGAGAGGGCGACGGCCTAGGGCCCAAAATTATGACAGGCCCAAATTTATTTATACATATATGTATCTATTATATAAATAGTAATAATTTTTATAGTAAAGAAAAAATTACTCCTAGCAAGTATTGGAGACACTAAGACACACGTGCGGAGGGCCGCAGACATTTACGCCGACTTCGTTTCTTCTGATTCTTTAAAGATTTTGATTGGTTTAATGGCTTCGATTTTGGGCGAATTCGAAGTATACCGTTTACATCATCACAACTCACAAACTCTCTCTCTTTCTCCGTCAACAAACACTCTTTCTCTCTCAACAGAATAGCTAGGGCTCTCTCTTTCTTTGATTTCTTCGATTCCTTTGTTTGATTATGGTAATACATATATCTTTACTCTTTAATTTTCAATTGCCATCCCAATCTCTAGGGGTAATTAATTTCTTTGACCATTCAATTTGAGAAATTTTGATGAATATTATTTGATTTGATTTTTTGTTGTAATTTTAATTTTGAGAGTTAGGGGATTTTCTGGTTCGATTTTGCTTGTCAACTATCAAGAATAAGAATCAAGATCGGTCCATAGTTATCGATTCAATTACGGTGAGGTCTTCCTTCAATTTATTTGCTTTTCAATCAAAATTAGATTAGAGTTTCTGTTTCTTTGATGGATATTTTTGTGATGGGTGTGGAGTATTTATTTTTGTTTCACTTCATTGGCACACTTCTTCTTTCTCGTGTAAAGACTTATTAGATTATGATGTAATTGTAATATGATCGTCTTTTCAAATT
Organism: Platycodon grandiflorus; assembly: GCA_016624345.1. NCBI lineage: Eukaryota > Viridiplantae > Streptophyta > Magnoliopsida > Asterales > Campanulaceae > Platycodon > Platycodon grandiflorus. The sequence goes on from CM028363.1 coordinate 42,148,603, forward strand.
TCAAAAAGTCCTTTTTAGCTATCATGAATTTTTACCCTTAGTCAACCTATCCATCTACCACATTCACGTAGCTAAATAAGGGCATATGCAGTTGCTATCCATTTTTCACCTTCACGATCAGGACTCTAGTCTGTAGACTTTGTAGGAGAAGCTTGCTTTTCCTTTTTCTAGAAAACTAGGAGGTGATAAGTTGAAAAAACCTTTTGAAAAGTTCAAATTATTTCATACCCCATTCTTTCCCCAAAAAAAAGTCCATGCATTGTTCTCTTTTAGATTGTCTTAAAAAATGTGTCCATTTATAAGTTTTCTCTTTTGAGATGTTATACGATTGTATCTTGATGATACAATAAATGGGTTGTGGATAATTAGTTATTGTTCTTTTTAATTTGGGTTTCTTTTTTTTTTTTTTTTCAGAATTATAAGGAATTATCCTTTTTTCTTTGATGTATTGAGATTTGTAAAAAAAAAAAAACATAGTATTTTTCGTTAAATGCAATAAGAAGTATATTTTGAAATATAAAGTTCGTATTATAGGCATTCTAATTTGTGTATTATCGTTTATTAAGTTCTTTATTTGTTACTTCTCCCCAGACCTATAAATTGTTAGGAACGGCAGCCCTGCTTGCACCCCTTAGGACATTAAAAAAAAAAAACACTAACTTTGTGGAGCAAACTTTGTGTTGTCATCATTACGTACCCAAGTCCTCTAGCCATTTTTGTATCGAGCTGGAGGAGTGATCGATAACTTACCACTGGGGAAATGGACGTCCTTGAGGTTAGTCTGGGAGGGTGACAGCTGAGGGCCCAAAATTTTAGCGGGCCCAAATTTATTTATGTATATATTATATAAATAGTAGTAATTTTTATAAAAAAAATAATAATAAGTATTGGAAACACTGAGACAGATGTGTAGAGGGCCGTAGACATTCACGCCGACTTCGTCTCTTCCGATTCTTTGAAGATTTTGATTGGTTTAATAACTTCGATTTTGGGTGAATTCGAAGTATATCGTTTACATCACACAACTCACAAACTCTCTCTTTCTCTGTCAACGAACACTTTCTCTTTCTCTCTCAACGGAACAGCTAGGGCTCTCTCTTTCTTCGATTCCTTTGTTCGATTTAGGTTATATATATATATATATATATATATATCTTTACTCTTTAATTTTCAATTTCGAGTCCCAATCTCTAGTTTTAATTTCTTTGACCATTCAATTTGAGGAATTTTGATAACTATTATTCGATTGGATTTTTTGTTATAATTTTAATTTTGGGAGTTAGGAGATTTTTTGGTTTGATTTTGCTTGTCAACTGTCCAGATTTAAGAATCAAGATCGGTCTATAGTTATCGATTGATTACGGTGAGGTCTTCCTTCAATTTATTTACTTTTCGATCAAAATTAGATTAGAGTTTCTGTTTCTGTGATGGCTATTTTTGTGATGGGTGTGGAGTATTTATTTTTGTTTCACTTCATTGGCACACTTCTTCTGTTTCTCGTGTAAAAACTTATTAGATTATGATGTAATCGTAATATGATCGTCTTGTCAAATTTCAAAAAGTCCTTTTTAGCTATCATGAATTTTTACCTTTAGTCTGCCTATCCATCTACCACATTCACGTAGCTAAATAAGGACATATGCGGTTGCTATCATTTTTTCACCTTCACGATCAGGACTCTAGTCTGTAGACTTTGTAGTAGAAGCTTGCTTTTCCTTTTTCTAAACAACTAGGTGGTGATCAAGTTGAAAAAACCTTTTGAAAAGTTCAAATTATTTCATACTCCATTCATTTCCCAAAAAAATGTCCATTGTTCTCTTTTAAACTGTCTTAAATTTTTTGTCCATTTATAAGTTTTCTCTTTTGAGACGTTATTCTTGATGTATACGATTGTATATTGATGGTACAATAAACGGGTTGTGGATAATAAAAAAAATAGTATTTTTCGTTAAATGAAATAAGAAGTATATTTTGAAATATAAAGTTCGTATTATAGACATTCTAATTTATGTATTATCAGTTTATTAGGGCCTTTATTTGTTACTTCTCCCCGGACCTACAAATTGCCAGGAACGGCCTTACCTGCGCCTCTTAGGACATTAAAAAAAAAAACCACTAACTTTGTGGAGCAAACTTTGTGTTGTCATCATTACGTACCCAAGTCCTCCAGCTATTTTCGTATCCAGCTGGAGGAGTGATCGATAACTCACCACTGGGGAAATGGCCGTCCTTGAGGTTAGTCTGGGAGGGCGACGGCCGAGGGCCCAAAATTTTGGCGGGCCCAAATTTATTTATACATATATGTATATATTATATAAATAGTAGTAATTTTTATAAAAAAAAATTTACTCCTAACAAGTATTGGAAACACTGAGACAGACGTGCATAGGGCCGCAGACATTCACGCTGACTTCGTCTCTTCCGATTCTTTGAAGATTTTGATTGGTTTAATGACTTCGATTTTGGTTGAATTCGAAGTATATCGTTTACATCAACACAACTCACAAACTCTCTTTCTTTCTCCGTCAACGAACACTTTCTCTTTCTCTCTGAACATCTAGGGCTCTCTCTTTCTTCGATTCCTTTGTTCGATTAAGGTGATACATATATCTTTACTCTTTAATTTCCAATTTCGAGTCCCAATCTCTAGTTTTAATTTCTTTGACCATTCAATTTGGGGAATTTTGATGAGTATTATTCGATTAGATTTTTTGTTGTAATTTTAATTTTGGGAGTTAGGGGATATTCTTGTTCGATTTAATTTGCTTGTCAACTGTCCAGATTCAAGAATCAAGACCGGTCTATAGTTATCGATTCGATTACGGTGAGGTCTTCCTTCAATTTATTTGCTTTCGATCAAAATTAGATTAGAGTTTTTGTTTCTGTGATGGATATTTTTGTGATGGGTGTGGAGTATTTATTTTTGTTTCACTTCATTGGCACAATTCTTCTGTTTCTGGTGTAATGACTTATTAGATTATGGTGTAACTGTAATACGATCGTCTTTTTAAATTTCAAATAGTCTTCTTTTTAGCTATCATGAATTTTTACCCTTAGAGCCCGTTTGTTAGTGCGTTTTGGCTAAAACGCAGCTTATTTCCTAACTTAGCGTTTCAATGCTGCGGTAGAAAAAATTGCGTTTTGTGTTTTAAAACGCTGGAATTCCTAACTTTTTCCTAATACACAGATTTTAAAACGCATTAGGGAATAAAAAGCAGCGTTTTGACATAATATCCCAAACACATTTATAAAGAAAAAAGTCACGTTTTAAATAATTTGTGTTTAAGAAACACTGCATTTTTAAAATACTGCGTTTTCAAAATGCTACGTCAAACGGGCTCTTAGTCTGCCTATCCACAGCTACCACATTCACGTAGCTAAACAGGGGCATATGCAGTTGCTATCCTATTTTCACCTTCAGGATCAGGATTGTAGTCTGTAAACTTTGTAGTGGAAGCCCGCTTTTCCTTTTTCTAGAAAACTAGGAGGTGAACAAGTTGAAAAAACCTTTTGAAAAATTCAAATTATTTATACTCCATTCTTTCCCAAAAAAAAAGTCCATTGTTCTCTTTTAGATTGTCTTAAAAAATGTGTCCATTTATAAGTTTTCTCTTTGATGACGTTATTCATGATGTATACGATTGTATCTTGATGATACAATAAATGGGTTGTGGATAATTAGTTATTGTTTTTTTTTTTATTTTGGGTTTCCTTTTTTTTTTTTTTTCAGAATTATAATGAATTATTCTTTTTTTTCTTTGAAGTATTTTTTGAGATTTGTAAAAAACAAAACATAGTATTTTTTGTTAAATGTAATAAGAAGTATATTTTGAAGTATATAGTTCGTATTATAGGCATTCAAATTTGCATATTATTAGTTTCTTACGGCCCTTATTTGTTCCTTCGCCCCGGGCCTATAAATTGTTAGGAACGGTCCAGCGGCTACACCCCTTAGAACATTTTAAAAAAAACAATCACTAACTTTGTGGAGAAAACTGTGTTGTCATCATTACATACCCAAGTCCTCCAGCCATTTTTGTAGCCGGCTGGAGGAGTGATCATAACTCATTGTGAGCGCCCCGATCCCGCAGGATCTTTTCCTCGGGGGGCCTTTTTTGCTCGTGTCTTGTGGTTCCCCTCTATTTTATTTTATAATTTGATAAACATGAAAATCATGTTTATCTTGAAAAACAGAGTCGCCACTCTCGTTTATAAGTAAACGGGAGAAAAACTTTAGATTCTGGGTTCAAGGGCCAAGTTACGAATCGGGAAGGTTTTACGCACCCAATTAGTCCTTTCAGTCTCTACACATTTGCATGCTCGTATTTAATTATTGCAAGTTTGTTTATTTACAGAATATAAATTGCATGTATTTACAAAATGTATTTACAATGTATTTGAAATAATTACATGCATTTATTACATCTATTTACATCTCTAAACTAACGAACGGAAGAGTTTACCTTCTGTCGTTTTACAGAAAATTGGGCCAAGTTCTAGGCCGTTGTATTATACTGGATCAGCTAGCTCGTAGTCTGACCCTGTTTTTGGCTTTTCCGGGCTTTGTATCTTGCACTTTGGCCCTTCTAAGCTGTGTATCTTCAGTTTAGACCCTTGATGTTGATCTAACGAAAGGTTTGTTTGTGTGTTGGACGTCGTTAGTCCGTTGTGTCTTCGAGTTTGACCCTTGATGTTGATCTAACTGAAGATTGTTGTATTTGTCGGACGTTGTTGGTCCGCTGTGTATGTTGTTTCCTGAAATAATCATAGAAACATGTGTTAGTCTATTTATAAATAAACAGTTGTTTATTGGACAATTCGTATAATGTAGGTGTACAAATTCTGAGTGTCTACACTCACCATTGGGGACTGGGCCGGCCTTGAGGTTAATTAGTCTGGGAGGGCAACGGCCTAGGGCCCAAAATTTTGGCGGGCCCAAATTTATTTATACTTATATGTATATATTATATATATAGTAGTAATTTTTATAAAGAAAAAAATTACTCCTAGCAAGTATTGGAAACATTGAGAAACACATGCGGAGGGCCACAGATATTCACGCCGACTTCGTCTCTTCCGATTCTTTGAAGATTTTGATTGGTTTAATGGTTTCGATTTTGGGCGAATTCGAAGTATACCGTTTACATCATCACAACTCATAAACTTTCTCTCTTTCTCCGTCATCGAACACTCTGTCTTTCTCTCTCAACGGAAAAGCTGGGGCTCTCTCTCTCTCTCTTTCTTCGATTCCTTTGTTCGATTAAGGTAATACATATATATTTATTCTTTAATTTCCACTTTCCAGCCCAATCTCTAGTTTTAATTTCTTTGACCATTCAATTTGAGGAATTTTGATGAATATTATTTGATTGAATTTTTTGTTGTAATTTTAATTTTGGGAGTTAGGAGATTTTCTGGTTCGATTTTGCTTGTCAACTGTCCAGATTCAAGAATCAAGATCGGTCCATAGTTATCGATTTGCTTATGGTGAAGTCTTCCTTCAATTTATTTGCTTTTCGATCAAAATTATATTTAAGTTTTTGTTTTTGTGATAGATATTTTTGTGATGGGTGTGGATTATTTATTTTTGTTTCACTTCATTGGCACAGTTCTTCTTCTGTTTCTTTCTGGTGTAAGAACTTATTAAATTATGATGTAATCGTAATTTGACCTTCTTTTCAAATTTCAAATAGTCTTCTCTTTAGCTAGCTATCATGAATTTTTGCCCTTAGTCTATCTATCCAGCTACCACATTCAAGTAGCTAAATAAGGGCGTATGCAATAGCTATCCTTTTTTCACCTTCAACATCAGGATTGTTGTATGTATGTAGACTTTGTAGCGGAAGTTCGCTTTTCCTTTTTATTGAGAACTAGGAGGTGGTGATCAAGTTGAAAAATCCTTTTGAAAAGTTCAAATTATTTTATTCTCCATTCTTTCCCAAAAAAAAAAAAAAAAAGTCCACTGTTCTCCTTTAGATTGTCTTAAAAAATGTTTCCATTTACTCCCTCCGTCCTTAAATTATTGTCTTCTTTTTCTTTTTTGTTCATCCCAAAATAATTGTCGTGTTTGAAAACTTTCCTATTTAGGACATCACTTTTACCATTTTACCCTTACTTTTTTTCATACTTTAATTATGGGCCACATGGACATTAAAAAAAATTACACATTATACCAATATTTATAATTAATTCAATTATTTTTTCTTAATCGTCATCGGTCAAACAAGCATTAAGGGACGGAGGGCGTATAAGTTTTCTCTTTGGAGACGTTATTCTTCATGCATACGATTGTATCTTGATGATACAATGAATGAGTTGTGGATAATTAGTTATTGTTCTTTTCTTTTGGATTTCCTTTTTTCTTTTTTCAGAATTATAAAGATTTATCCTTTTTTTCTTTTTCAGAATTATAAAGATTTATCCTTTTTTCTTTTTCAGACTTATAAAGATTTATCCTTTTTTCATTGATGTATTTATTGAGATTTGTAAAAAATAAAAAAATCCTCTATCCCTTAATTATTGTCTTCCTTTCTTTTTTTTGTTCGTCCCTAAATAATTGTCTTGTTTGAAACTTTCTTTTAGGACATTACTTTTATCATTTTACCTTTACTTTTTCTTCCTACTTTAATTATGGGCTACATGCACATGGATATTAAAGGAAATAACACAATATACCTATATTAATAATCAAGTTAATTATTTTTTAATCGTATATCTGATCAAACAAAACAATAATTTCGAGACGGAGGATAAGGTATCACTGCTGTAGAGGTTTCTAAAAGAAGGAAGGCTTGCAATTGCAGACTCGTAGTGGCTCAAGAGTCAAGAGGAAGAATTAATGAGGTCTCAATTAAAAGGGGATAGTGACATAACTTGAGCAAACTTAAAAAATTGCAACCCAGCCTAAATAAAATTTAAAAACTAAAAACTAAACTATTGATTAATTAATAAAATAATCATCCATTCAAAATATAATATGCAAACCCTACACAATTAAACCTTAAAGCCTAACTACCAAGAAAAACATCGTGCAACAAATTTTATTTAACACAAAACAAGAAAAGAAAACTGAACAAAGTTTAATTAAGTTAAGAAGAAAGAGATTGAAGTAACAAATTGGAGTTAGAGATGTGTCTTATTAGGAATTAGTAGGAATGAAAGATTTAATCAATTGGTGTTGTTTCCCCTTTTTTTTTTTTCTTCTTCCGAATCACTTCAATTTCTTTTTAATAACCGAATCCCGAGTCTCAAATTTCAATTTTTTATCCTTACCTCACATATATAATAGATTAATAAAAATCAAATTTTTTTGTAGTTTAAACCTAATTATTAGATGTGTGCTTTAAAATAAAATATGGACTGGGTAGTAGACTTAATTTATAATAAAGATACAATTTTAATAAATGAGACTAACTATTCTGAACCTTTTATGCTCTTTAGGATGTGCGTCTTATGATTTGTATAGAGTAGGCTATTAACTGAGACTAGCACACCTATTTTTGATGAAAAAAATCGGGGCGTGGGCCCATGCCCAGGGTTGGACCTATATATATATACAAGGGAGGGTTAACAAATGCAATACTGTTGCTCGCTTAGAGCAAGAGAAGAGAATAACCCATATTCTTCCGTTCTAAATTATTATCTCTTTTGAGCCAAATGCATTGTTATTCAAGTAAAATTTAACGTGTATTTTTTAGTTTTACATCAAATTTTTATTTAAAAATTAGTCCATTTAATTAAAAAAATTAAACAGAACAATAATTTAATAATAAAAGGAGTATTATTGATGGGTATAAAGACTCGGTTGACTCGAAGATAGATCTAAGGAATCAATAATTGAAGATCCCTCATATATTATATATAGAGTGTAAATCAGAAGGGTCAAACATTATGAGGCTTTATTTCTGAGCTTTTCTTTCCTTCGTAATCGTTTTTACTTTAGTAATGGCCATTTTCTTGATTAGGAAAGGTAGATCCTGTGCTTCATTGATATATATATATATATATATATATATACACACACGGGGGCCGTTCTTGACAATTTATAGGCCTGGGGCGAAGTAACAAATAAGGGTCCTAATAAACTAATAATACGTAAATGTGAATGCCTATAATACGAACTTTATACTTCAAAATGTACTTCTTATTGCATTTAACGGAAAATACTAAGTTTTTTTTTTTTTTACAAATCTCAATAAATAAATAAATAAATAAATAAAAAAATTGCTTCGACAGTTGGTTTCAACTTGGTTACATAAATACAAACTCTAATCTAATTTTGAGAAACAGAAACTCTAATCTAATTTTGATCGAAAAGCAAATAAATTAAAGGAAGATCTCACCGTAATCGAATCGATAACTATAGGCTGATCTTGATTCTTGAATCTTGATAGTTGACAAGCAAAATCGAACCACAAAATCCCCTAACTCCCAAATTAAAATTACAACAAAAAATTCAATCAAATAATATTCATCAAATATTCAAAATTCCTCGAATTGAATGGTCAAAGAAATTAAAACTAGAGATTGGGACTGAAAATTGGAAATTAAAGAGGAAAGATATATGTATTACCTTAATCGAACAAATGAATCGAAGAAAGAGAGAATGAGCCCTAGCTCTTCCGTTGAGAGAGAGTTTGTGAGTTTGCGAGTTGTGACGGAGAAAGACATAGAGAAAGAGAGAGTGTTCGAATTGGCCCAAAATCGAAGCCATTAAACAAATCAAAATCTTCAAAGAATCTAAAGAGACGAAGTTGGTGTGAATGTCGTGAATCAAGAGACAAAATCTTTAAAGAACCGATTACGTAATTTTTTTAATAAAAATTACTACTATATACTCCCTCCGTCCCTAATTTATTGTCTTGTTTGACACAGCACACGGATTAAGAAAAAATAATTGAATTGATTATTAATATTTATATAGTGTGTAGTTTCCTTGAATGCCCATGTGTATGTGGCTCATAATTAAAGTAGGGAGAAAAAGTAAAGGTAAAATAATAAAAGTCATGATGTCCTAAAAAAAAGTTTCAAGACAATTATTTAGGGACAGACAAAAAAGAAAAATAAGATAATAATTTTGAGCCGGAGAGAGTATATAATATATATATATATATATATAATTAAATTTGGTCCCCCCAAAATTTTGGGCCCTAGGCCATTGCCCTCCCAGACTACCCTCTAGGCCAGCCTTGTATATATATATACTGAATCTAAAAATGACCAACGTACTATTATTTAGTAACTGATTTCACTCCGTACTCCTAATATCCTAAAATTGACCAGTGTGTGTATTCACTAATTGAGTCCAATGTGGTCATTCCCGTTAACTTTCCACGCATCCAATTTTCTAACGGGACAGTTAACGTGGTTAACGGAGCTATTTTATGAGGGATATATATATTTTTTCCATTTCCTCCAAATCTCATTGCCCCCACCCAAACACACACACTCTCTTGCCGAAGAATTCATCTCTCTCTCTCTCTCTCTCTCTCTCTCTCTCTCTCTGCATATCTAATTTACTTGTTCAAATTCGTTTAAGAGATTGCAACAAACCCAAATCAAGAAAATCAATATTTTTTTCTCTTTCTACCCAATTTCATGGCCAATCTGCTCCTCATCACGACACTACTCACCATCACTCATCTCCGTGGCCACGAGTCTCCTCCACCAACCCTCTGTTCCCACCCTTTCCCCATTACCATCACCACTACCCACTACTCCCCTCAACCTTTCTCTTCATGCCTCAATTCCACCATCGCAATCATCTTCTCCTCCTCCAACAACCATAGTTCCACCACCGTTGCGAACAGTCCAACAACAAAGAACAACAACTCAACAACATAATCGACACACTAATTGGTGTCGGCGACTTCTCCAATGGGCCAATATTGAACTCCAATGAACGCGACAACACGACCCACCCAATATAAGTCTTACTCCCGCTCCGTAAACTTCTCATGCTCCGGATCTTGGTCGTCTTCCTAATTTTTGTTCCCGTCCCTACAACGACCACCCGATAAATTCAAGATTGTCGACACCTCCTATGGCCGTGGACTTGAGCCGGTGTCATGGGACTTGGATTTGGCGAAACAGCTTACTCGCTCCGCTCCCGAAGTTAAACCTTGTGGATTGATAGTAGACAGCCCTTGAAATTTAAGCATCGAGACTTTAGAAGGGCTCAATGTGAAGAGATCCCACCGAAGTTCTTGCTCAAGTTTAGTGAAATTACAAATGTGTGCCCATATAAGAAGTGTGGACGAGTTGGCGAAGGAATCGATAAGCACCGAGAAGAGGGATTGTGATGTGGTGAGGGAGATCCTTGGGATGATTTCTCCGGCAAAAGAGAGTGAGTGTACGTGGGTGGGGTGGTGAGATTCGGAAGAAAAATACAAAAATACCTCTAATAAATTAGCTCTGTTAACCATGTTAGCAGTCCCGTTAGAGAATTGGATAGAAAGTTAAAGGGAGGGACTACATTTGACTCAATTAGTAATAATTGGTCAATTTAAAATATTGAGAGTACGGGGTAAAATCGATTTCAAAATGATAGTATGTTGGTCATTTTAATAATTTTTCCTTTAGTATATAGGTAGATTATCTATGTTAAGGAGAAGAAAGGAACTCACTTCCAATATGGGTCGTGAGTTCAATTTCTAAACGAATGAATTTTTATTTTTATTTTAACGAATGAATTCAAATACACCCCCACCCACCCCCCACACACACACAGTAGACAAAATAAAATACTACCCCATTTGATCAAAATTAGCATCACCAGCTTTTGGAACTCAAGTATGTATATAGTACATGATCCACTCATAATAACATGGATTCATTATAGTCTCATACTAAGAGATTATTGATATTTCAAACAATCACTAGAAAGATGTTTACCAAAGCTCAACTTCTCTCTAGGTCTCTCTCTTCTAGTACTCATCGTATTATTAATTGCTCTAAATAAACTCTTGAACTAATTCTCCAAAATCAAACTTGCCATTACAAGACTCAACAGCACTTACCACCTCTTGGAAAGCCGTGACACTACATGGAACCACCAGCCCATTCTTCTGCTCAAACCCGAACTCGTCCGAAGCTTTCTCTAACAACATCTTGAATAGAGGGTGTGAGAGAAAGCCCGTGGGTACTATGAACCGTTGTCTCTCCTCTCCGACGTATAGGGCAAAGAATCCAGTGGGGGTCGTGGTGGTACCGGATGGAGACCCTTGCTCGCCGTCCCTAGGCAAGCGTTCGTACTGCAATGGCTGGTGATATCCGTTACCTCTAACCTTAACTTTCTTAGCTAGTTTCTTGACTGAGCCGATCTTCTTTCCTAACATTTTGATATTGAGGCTTGTTTGAGAGTTGGATTAGGGAGGAGGGGTTGGGTGGGAATTTGTATTGTCGTTGGGTGGGAATGTCTGAAATAGAGAAGTCTTTTTGCCTTTTAATATGATTGTGAACGTATGATGATTGTGCGTGGTGGTTTTCTTAGTCTCAATTTGGGATTTTTATTTCTTAACTTTGACTTATCAATAGTTAAGAAGAGCAAATAGAGATTAGACTAAAATCTATAAACTAGTATATATATGATTAAAATTTCCACTTTCCCATTAGAATTGACAAGAAGGGCGCACAGCCAAGGCCATTTTGCAGCAATAATGCATTTTATGTGCCAGTTTTGTGCACTTAATTGCTGCATTCGATATACATTAATTTGACTAGTCTCTTATCAACTTATACTAGTATAATATTAAGATACAAGTAATGCGTGTTGAAATAATACAAGTACAAATAACATGTAGATGTCGTGCTCAAATAAACCAACAGTAAATAGACCAACAAGCACCTAGATCGGCTCAAAGAGGTTGTTCTAGTTTAAACATAGATCTCGGGTTTGAGTTCTATGAAAACACAACTGTGTTAAAACTTATTGGGAGAGCTTTTACGGTCACTCCTACCCGACTCGGGATTAGTTTTTGACTCTAAGGCTTGGGGCCACCTTTGGAAAACCGAAAAAAAAAAAAAAAAAAACCCAAAAGTGAATAACAAATTAATGTAATTTGGATAGCTAAATATTAACGTCCGTTCCCTTTTCCTCCCACTTACGTTGGCCGAGGTCGATGTTGGTATGGCTAATCATGTGCAGTTTAAAGAAGACGCAACCCCATTAAAGATAGTGCCCATAACTTATTTATACTACTCCTTTCGTTTATAAATAATTATCATGTTAATTTGATTATGATATAGATTAAAAAAATTAATTATTTCTATTATAAATATTAGTATAATATGTATTTTTGTGTTAAGTCATGTGCATATGAGATCATTATTAAAGTATGACAAAAGATAATGATAAAATAGTAAAAATATTTTCTTAAAAATGAAAGCTTAGAAACAAGACAATTTTTTTAGAATTAATAAAAGAGGAATGCATGACAATTATTAAGGAATGAAGAGAGTATTTTAAAAATACTACATAGTATGTGTTTTGAGAATTTAAAAAATAATAAAAATATAGGTTAGATTTTTATTTAAAATTACCTAGTTTAACTCAAAAGTTAAATCGAGACAATTATTTAAGAATAGAAGGAGTAGTATATATTTATGCACATACAGTGTGTGCCACCACAACTAAAGAAAGATTATTAGGATTGATGAATGTGTATGTCTGAATGAAATATTTCCGAATTATGTATTACAACATAAAAAGAATCAAATTCTAACAAACAGTCGATAGAAAAGTGTTCATATCATATATCATTAAGAATCAAATACCAACACCCACTTTTATTTATCTATAGTGATAGTTGGGTTTAAAAATTCAGATTATAGTTTGTTGTACTTGTTCTATATATAATTGGATTAATAAATAAGTATATATCCATAATATCTTAAGTCATAGGACTACTTCTCAAGTAAAAATAAAAATAAACATTGATATGATCGAGGCAATTAGGTGAAAAGGACAATGCTAGAGATGTACTAGTGTGCTAATTGTATATTGATACATAGACGCTAAACGCAGCCCCCTAATGCGCTAAACGCACCCTCCCCGTAAAATTACTAACTTGCCCTCGTCTTTTATATATAGAAAATATTTAACTTAAAACTCTCACTTTTATTTGCTTCGAATGTGTATGTTTTTGACATATTTTGTGTTGAATTTTATTTTTTGTTCAGCTTATTTGCTCTAGTGTGTATGTTTTTTTATATATTTTGTGTTAAATATAATTTTGTTTTTGACATATTTTGTGTTAAATATATTTTTTTGCTTTATTATTGTGTTATAATGTATATTTTAACAAAAAAAAAAACCGAGGGCAAACTCAACAATTTTTTTGAAAATTTGCACTTTACCCTTAAATTTGTTAATTTCGTTAAATTTTTAACGAATTTAACAAATTGAAGGGGTATTGTGAAATTTTTTCAATTTTTACAAATTCAGGGTGTAAAAGTGCAACAATTGAAAAAAAGACATGCGCCTACACCAGCGCATGTCTTGGACATGCACTGTCCAGCGCATGTCTTTTTTTTTTTTTTGTGAAAATTTGCACTTTACCCTTAAATTTGTTAATTTCGTTAAATTTTTAACGAATTTAACAAATTGAAGGGGTATTGTGAAATTTTTTCAATTTTTACAAATTCGGTGTAAAAGTGCATTAAAAAAAAAAAGACATGCACTGTTCAGCGATGTCTTTAGACATGCACCGGTCCAAATGTCCAAAGAACATGCACCGGTCCAGCGCATGTCTCTCTTTTTTTTTTTTTTTTGCAAAATTATACATTATAACAAACGAGGGCAAGTTAGTAATTTTTTGGGGGAGGGGTGCGTTTAGCGCATTAGGGGGCTGCGTTTAGCGTCGGCCTTGAGATATTAGTAGTTAGTTAAGCCAATAGGCTCCTTCTTTCCAATTGATCAGCAATATAATCTCTCTCTCTCTCTCTCTCTCTCTCTCTCTCTACTACGACAAGTTCATCTCTCTCACCTCCGCCCTTAAATTCACCACCTATGGTGGTGGTGGTCCGACAACCTCCTTCACACACTCAAACTAACACATAATCCTTTAACGTCCACCTATAATATGGAGGGGAACCACATGGGTTATTAATTTCAAGCAGTATTCAAGTCACTTATTAGAATATCAGTTCGAGTTCGGCTTCAGTAAATAGCCCTTGGGAGGTAAACTCATAAATGACTATATATGTGCACTCTAGAACTTGCCTGAAAAGGTAAATTAAATTGTCGTGCACAAAAAGTAACTGAAAAAAATCACTTTACTCGCGAAATACAGAGAAATTGGCGAATGGTTGAAAAGTTGGGAGTTGGGACCATGAGTTAAGATGGGAGTGAGTAATCATCATCTCAAGTTACAAGTATCTTCACCAACAGTCAGACTTTGAATCTTCTATCTCACTCATTATCTCATTAAATTATAGTCTTACACGCATCCTTATTATTTTAACTGACATTTTTTAAATATTTTTTACAAGGATACATGTAAAATTAGAATTCAGTGGGATAGAAGATTTAAATAAAGTCAATACAATATTTTCCAACTGGAAACTAGGCGGTTTGACTGCTTTGACGTCAAAGGAATAAATTCATTTTTATTGTTTTGGAGGAGGGTCCGATTTGAATTGTGACCGCAGACTCTTTAATAGTACAACAAGTGCCTCTTGGAGATTCAAATCTTCTATCTCACTTTTTGACACATTTTTTGTTCCACATAATCCTAACCCTACCTATATGTCCTAGTGAAAATAATAAGGATACGTGTAAGGCTAAGATTCAATGGGATAGAGAATGTGATAAGGAGTGAGATAGAAGATTTAAAGCCATATTGACTGTGAATTAATTTAAGGGTAAACTTCAAAAAGCACCCCTCAACTATGACTCAATATAGCTAGCTCAGTACCCTGAATTATCCACTCGATCAAGTCGACCCCTTCCTTGGGTCATATCCGAGAAAATCAACCCTTCAGTTAACTATCTGTTAATCAAACTACAGGAGCAAGTCACATGCTTCAACAAAAAAATTTTCCAAGACAAAAATAACCTCAGGTCAATTGTCAAATTCTTTTTTCTGAGCTTCAAAAGAATTTTTCGTTAAGCAATTGGAATTTTTGATAGATATAAATCATTACTCTTCACAATCACAAATACGATCGAACGAACAAAAAAAAAAAAAAAGATTGCAAATGTCGGCCTTTCCTCCCCATGGCCTAAATGCCAGCCTTGATCAACACTATTTCAAACCGCGGCTGGGAGGTAATCCCCCAATTATTCAGGCACCCTCCTTCAACCTTTATCAACAAGGAAAAACTGCATATAGAAAGAACAAAATACTTGGAGCTTTGTGCCATCACCGCCACCAACACTGCCACCATCAATCATATCCAGCTGAATTAGCTCTATTATTGCCATACTCCAATACTTTGCTGCCTCAGTATAAATACAAGGGCAAACTCCACAAATAGTCCCTAAACTTTTTGGGTTTTTGGGAATTGGTCCCTGTACTGAAATTCGAATAAATTTAAATTCATGTACTTTTCGACATGACACAATTGGTCCTTCTGTTCAATTCTATTAATTTTTTGCCATTAAATTTTCACATGTTCCTCTCACATGATTTTGCTCAAGGGTAAAATTGTATGTACATTATATTCTTTTAAATCAGGGGCGGATACAGGATTTAGTACCACGTGGGTCTGATATTTAAGAAATATTGTAAACAGTAATGACTGTATGATATAACTTCATTTATCGAAAAAAGAAGTTATATATAGTTGTAGACACCTAGAATTTGTACCCTATATTACAATTATCCAATAAATATTTATTTATTTACAAAATAGACTAATGCAATTTTTATGACAATTACAGGTATCCAAAATGCTTACACAAACGACAATGGACCAACAACGTCCAACAAACACAGCAACTTTAGTTAAATCAACATAAAGGGTGGGTCAAAATTGAAGATATAAAGCTCAAAGGGCCAAAGTGCAAGATATTAAAGTCTGATAAAGACAAAAAAAAAAAGGCTTGGTGCGCGGCTGTCTAACTTGGTGCGCCGCGACAACAAAAAATGGTTTGGTGCGCAGATGACATGCTGGTGCGCCGCGCACCACATCCGACATGTACACACAAGTCAAGCTCGCAATTGCAGCTCTGACAGCCGTGATAGTGGACTTCCTTGGCTTCCTCTAACAAACTTGGTGATCAAGCTGCAGAGGAACCTTCCTCCAAACTTAGGGAGAAGGGTCACTCCCTCTCTCTTTATTATAAATACACACTCTCTCTTAAGGTCTCTCCAGAGCTCACACACACAACTCTCAGACAAAAAAAAAGAAGAAAAGAAAAGAGAAGAAGAAAAGAAAGAAAAGCTCTTTGCTATCTCTCTCTCTCTCTTGCTCTCCCCCAGTCTGAGAAAACAAACTGTTCTCTTCCTGGGTAAATTTCATACACAAATACATGGTGTTTTTTTAACACACCCAATATTAAAACGTAAGTCTTCCTTTCCTCGTATCGGAAGCACGGGAAGCACAAAGCTACGGACTAGCTTGATCAAACCGAAACAACGGCCTAGAACTTGGCTCGAATTGAATTCTGTAAAGCGACGAAGGTAATCCCTTCTGTTCGTTAGTTTTATTTATCCGTTTCGATATGTAAATAATTTGAATGATTTGTAAATAGGTACTTAAATTAGTTTCGATGTGTTTACATGCAATATATCCGTTAAATTTGAGTTTCGAAGCATCCGTTCTTATTTATGTAATGGAAGTTATATATATATATATATATATATATATATATATATACCTATTGATAAATATGTAATATATGTATAATAGATACTTTTAACTAAAATTTCATTTTAGTTATTTCCGTTAAATATAAATATATATTATATTTATTTTGTTTCTTTTGTGATAAATAAAATATGTATACATTTTATAACGTAAATGGAGATATAAATCTTCGTGATCCGTTTTCCTCCCAAATACATAGCATAATAAACCCATAACATTTAAATTCGAGCATACAATCATAGAGACCGAAAGGGCGAGCTGGATACCTAACACCTTCCCAACTCGTAACTTAGCCCCCGAATCTATAATCTAGTTTTTCTCTCGTTTTCTTTATAAATGAGGGTGACGACTCTGTATTTTATATAAATGTGTTTTGCATATTTATTACATTTATTTGGGAGTTCAGAATGAGGCCCAAGATCAGATCAGGGTTCTCACAATAGTCGGTGACTTAATGAGCCTTACCCATTAAACACAAAAAATCTACATTTTGAAATATTGTAAAGATAACGATTAAACAGCTTAAATTAAATGTCAACATTTTGGTACTAAAATGTGTACAAAAATAAAGATCTAAAAATAGTTGCTACAAATTTAGCATGCAAATATATCACATTTTTTCATATAATCAAACTATCAAAGCCTAGAAATTTAAGGAGTTAAACTAAAAGAGTTGAAAAGTATGCCGAGTGAAGGAGAGGTCGAGATGTAAATGTTTGTTGTTTCATTTGGTAATTTGGTGGGAGATCGAGATTGCACCGAGGTAGAGAGGGATTTTGGATGATCATAGTGCGAGTTTTTGGAGACTTGATAATTGATGGAGAGAGTGGGTGGAGAGTAGAGTGAGTAAGGGGTTGGTGTGTGAGTTTGGGTTATAGAAATATATATTGGCAAATTTTGAGGTGGGATTGAGCCCCACTCACATGCCCTTTAGACCCGTCCATGTTTTAAATAAACAAAAATACTCATATATTTTTATTTTTAAAAACTAAATACAAGAGTATTGTTATTATTAACTAAATCATAAAATTTTCACCATTTTCTTCCCTATTCCCAACCCCTTTCCTTACCTTCCCTTCCATTCCACAATGGCTGCCACCACCATTATCGAGTGTGCGTGAATAAGATGAATATAGGGAAATCTAAAGTGTTTGATTTCAAATCTCAAATTGAGATTCACAATTCTCTTTTATCTTTCCCCCAATTTGTAGTTGTTAATCTTCTTACCAACGGATTCGCAGCTTGTCTTAGTCATTATTCACGGCTTAGACGATAGGATTTCGCAATATGACTCGGGCTCCGGTTTGACGGTGTGGCGTATGGTGTGGTTGTTGGTTAAGGCCGCCTTAGATTTGACCTAGGGTTTGACCATGAGAGAGAGAGAGAGAAAGAGGGGGGGAGAGAGAGAGAGAAGGTGGACTAATTAAGGAAGAAAATGTGGGGCGAACTCCACAAATTAAGGGATACTATTCCAGATCTGCGAACATATTGTGTGGGAAGGAACAAGTTTTCCCACGATCTGGGAATTTGGAAGAGGTTACTTCTTTTTTATGTTGCGCCTGTGCTTTCTTGGATTCTAGCCAACCCTTCCTCTTTCTTTTCACAAACTTTAGACCGACCTCAAATCAAGTTTAGTGAAAATTTTTGGGCATTTGAATTTCTTGTTGATGTGTGGTTTGAGAATTTAAATAGACTGAAGTTCACCGTGAATCTAAGAGCTTCTCCAATGCAATCATCTATTTAGTAAAAAATGCTAGACACGTAGGTAGATAGATTTTTGAAAAAAAAAAATCTTCTCCAATGCAAATAATTATAAAACAATGTCACATCCTCTACGTGATCCTCGACATCTAGAGGGTCACCTAGAGGATGTCTTTTCATCCACGTCATTTACCGTCAGTTTTTATTTTTATTTGATACCGTCAATCAGTTACAGTAAGAGTAATTTTTATTTTTTACTTTTTATAAATAATTATAAAACAATGTCACGTCTGAAAGAATTTTCTAAAAGAAATCTTGCATTGGAGCACGTTTAGAAAGAGGACTCTCTATCCTTTAAATTTTTTGCCACATATGAAAGATGTCTTCTTATTTAAACATGTCACATAGAAATAACTAGATGATAGCATTAGAGATGCTCTAAGATGGAAAGTCTGGAATCTCTTTCTTTTAGGAGGGTTCCGGCTAGTTTTTGATCTAGAAAGAGAAATTCGTCCAATAAGAGGACCTTTTGTTTCTTTATTTCTAGAATTTTTGATAAACTATTCAAGGGCTTAGCTCAAATAAATGTGCAATTTGATTTGTAGCTGTGGTAATGTTAGAGCCGAAAAAATTGGTTTAACCCAATGTGCTAGCCTAGCTAACCCGACTTTAGAACGGGCTAGGCTTTAGTTTTGGAGGCCCGATGCAAATTTGGATTAGGTTGGACCAGCCGACCCAGTTTTAAGACTCAACCCGATGGGCTTGCGTGCAGACTGACAAAAATTGTCACAATTAGTGTAAATTACCCCGAACTAATGCGTCGGTTCGTGGGCTGGCTCGGCCCATCTCGATATTAAGAG
Source organism: Platycodon grandiflorus (assembly GCA_016624345.1). Taxonomy (NCBI): domain Eukaryota; kingdom Viridiplantae; phylum Streptophyta; class Magnoliopsida; order Asterales; family Campanulaceae; genus Platycodon; species Platycodon grandiflorus. Next base: position 42,167,976 of record CM028363.1, read on the forward strand.
AGGCTGGACTTTAATTTTAGAGGCCCGCTGCAAGTTTGGCTTGCTCTAGGTGATGTGTGATGGAGGATAAGGCTGGAAGTGGCAGAGATGGAGATGATGGGGAGGTGACAAAGACCTTAGTAATTCTAATTTTTTCATAATTTCCCTAATAAGACTTCACAAATAGTTCTTGCACTTTTTTAATAAAAATGACTATATTACCCTTGAAAAAAAACACTTGAGAGACACATATTCAAATTTAACGACAAAAAAATAGATGGAATTAGACGAAAGGGACCAATTCCAAAAATGGGTCAGTGTAGGGATCATTTAGGTCACTAAAGGACCGATCACATATGTTCTCGTGACATTCAAAGGAAAACATCCAAGTCAAGGTTGATTCACTTGCTTCTTAAGTTACAAAGTGGAATCCCATATGTTATGGGATCAAAATGGTGAAAGGAAGTCGCATCTAACATCATCAGGCATTGATTGATAAAATATAGTCAACTTAAAGTTTAACCCTAACACTTTGCTTAAAAGGAAAGGCTTTAAGAACATGTTTTAATCAACATCAAAAGGTTTCTCAAATGATTTTTTTAACCAAAATCATCACATTGCATTTGTTTTAACACTTTATTGATTTAAGTTCTTTTCCAAAAAAACCACCAAAATATTTACCCAAGTTGGCATGAAATATGTCAAGGATCTTAGTTCAAAAAGTCCAACATGAAGATCAACCCAAAAGGCTTTAAATAGCCTAAACATGATCTCAAAACCTTCACATTGTCTCACAAGGATGGCAAGGTTGGAATATTGACTTACTTGAAACTCAAAATGTCACCTTAAACTCAAAACCTTCACATTGTCTCACAAGGATGGCAAGGTTGGGATCCAATAATGAGTTTTTAAAGTGACATTTCAAGACTCAAGTGAGTCTCCAAAACCAAACAAACCTCTAAGAAAAGTCCATAGAGGTTTGAGAAACCAAAACAGAAAAAGATGCGAAGAAGAGAGATTACAAAAGAAATAGAAGGGTTACATAATGAAATATTGCAACAAAGTAAATGTTAGTATAGCTAGTGCTGACGTTACAAATGAAGATGCGTACAATAGTTAACAGCAAAAAGAAACGTGGATGTTGTACTGGATGTAGCAACAATTCGAGATATAAACAGACAGAAGGAACACCAGTTATAAGGGTGTCATGTGTACATTTTATTTAGTTAAGAAGTGCAGTGTTGTTAAGTTTAGAATCTTTGCAGTTATATAATGTTCCTTCTCCTTGTAAATTGAGAGATCAATTTTATCAAATCAATTCAGAATTATTTCTTTCTTCAATTCTTACATGGTATCAGAGCCATACATACAAATTCGCTTCTGCAAATCACTAATTCTGTTCGTGTTTATATCCCTTCTACACCTCCGGCCACCACCGTTAATGGTGGTGGTCTGACATCCTTCAATCCGATACTAAAACAACCCAATATCTGTCGAATGGAGTTTGAAACCCCATTCTTGCTCTACCGCTAGCTGGATCGCATTCTTCGCCATCGCAATCATCTACTCCAATTTGCTCTGTTGCAATTTTCTAGGGTTCTTGCTCACCGTCTTCCTCCCTAGCCAATCCATTCATGAAACCCCCAAATTCTCTCCAAAATCATCCATTCTTGAGAGATCGATTCTATGGTGAAAAATCAGGAATTCTATTTTTTGGGTTTTTCGATAATTCGACCATTTTTGGTTCGAGAAACCATAAAAAATCAATCTTCTGATCCTATTTCACCGATTGAAACCCTAGGTTTTAAAATCAAATTCTAGTACTTCAAATCTTGTTTGAATTGAGATCCAAAAATATTGTATCTTAATTTTGAATCAACGGATGGATCTTCATCAACGGATGGATCTTCATCAATGGATGGATCTTCATCAACAGATGGATCTTCATCAACGGATGGATCTCAAAACCTTCATATTTTTTCACAAGGATGGCGGCAAGGTTGGAATATTGACTTACTTGAAACTCAAAATGTCACCTTAAACTCACTATTGGGATGGATAGAATGGGGATAAAGGTGGGAGAGGGAAGTCCATCAACCAAGTATGGGAATAACATAGCCAAATCACGACAAAAAGGAGGACAATATCATATAGGATTCAAGTCTTTTACACCACCTCAAAAGAGGGGTTTGAGACTTGAAACCTAATGGGATCACATAGAGGGAAAGGAGGATCCAATTATAATGAGTTCTTAGAGTGACATTTCAAGACTCAAGTGAATCTCCAAAACCAAACAAACCTCTAAGAAAAGTCCATGGAGGTTTGAGAAACCAAAAGCATAATAGATGAAGAAGAGAGATTACAAAAGAAATAAAAGGGTTAGATTATTGTAACAAAGTAAATAAACACACACACACACACACACTTACATAGTATATTACATCCTTAAAATTAAAGACAAGTTAGTCGAAAGTTAGATTAAAGTTAGGAATCGCATTGTCTAAGATGATAAAATTAAGTCTAAAGACTAGGAGATTACATCTTTATCAATTACATTGTCTGAATATCCAAATCTCACCTCAAGTCAAGGTACAACATTGACGATTTTGTGTGGGGTTAGAGAGGCTCAAGAAGAGTGTTTTCAAGGTTTGAACAAGGGGTTATAAGGGAGAAATTTGCAGCAACAAAGAAGCTCCAAATGTCTCTCTACACAACCTCAATGTTGTTGTAGATCACACTTTCTAAACCTAACTTGATGTTTGTGATTGTGTGTAGGAATTGTATTGTGTTTGAATGACTAGGGGGAGCCTTGCATGTGTGGAGAGACAAAGTCTTGAAGAGAGAAAGAGGCAACAAATTAAAAGATGAGCTCCCAACGTCTCTCTAAGCAATGCTCGCTGTCTTCCTTTTTCTTTGATTGTTGCTCTCACTTTTTGTCTCATCCAGGCTTTTTCTAAACTTGTTGAATGGTGAGAGAGGGGCTCTATTAATAGGTGGAGAATCCTTTTTGACGTCCAAAAATGGCTAGGCACGCCAAGTGAACCAAAATAAGCCAATAATGCACAAACACTACAAGAAAATAGGGCAACTGAAACGAAAAATTGCAACGGAATTGAAATCAGTTTCAACTGGGAAAATGTGCAACGGAAATTGCAACGGATTTAACGCATAATTAATTTGTAACTAACTATGCCACGGAAAACAATTCAGTCACTTTCTTTTCGAGGCAGTTGTTGGCAGGAAGAATGGCGCCTAGAATTGCAACTGTTTTTTAAATGGAAAATCTTCTGTTTCAGTTTTTCGATTCTAATTCAGTTGCAGGCTTTAATAACTATTTTTTTATTTTTTAAAATTGAAAAACCTCGGTGAGAACGGCATCGTTTGTATATACATAATTTTCTCTTAGATAAAAAACCTACACTAAAAAATCCCCAAATTCATAGTTGCCCCAATTTCTCATATCGGTCTAGATCTTTATCTCTCTCCTCTCCAACGGCGTCTTCTTCCCTCCAATCACTCTCAGATTGATTTGAGTTCCAGCCTGAGTTCCAAGTTCATCACCTTCTCTTTCCGACGAACAAGGTATTCTCTCTCTCTCTCTCTCTCTCTCTCTCTCTCTCTCTCTCTCTCTCTCTCTACCTATAACTACGTCTTCCCTAGCGAAGAGAATTAGAGAAAGAATTAGGTTTGATTATATCTTCATTATGAGACTTTTTTTAGTTTATTACTGATGAATTTCACTGGAGAGTTGTTTGTATTCGTACCGGACTTGGTACTTCCCTGCCTTACCCCCAACCCCCAAAAAGTAAAAGAAAGAAATGAGAACTATTGTTCCTTGTACAGAAGTTAAAATGGAAAAAAAAATCATTTATGTAACTGTCTCTTTTAATCCGTGTACAATAAGATGTGCACTTGAATAGTACCAGACACTCCATTTTAAGCTTGTCATTTTTAGCACTTTGATAAGAGTTCATTACTTGTTTACATTACGATATTATTCAAAACAACTCTTGTTGAAGTAGATAACGTACTTTGACAATAATTAGATCTACTATCTTCGAATTAAGATACAGTTCATACCTTTGTGCTTAGCTGTTTAATTGCTTTAATTGCTTCTATATCCTACTGTCATAAAGTTGTCATGTGGACATGCTCTGCATTTGTGTACAATTTTGCTTATCATGAGCATGTGATTTACTAGGCCCTATAGATATGGTTGCGCTTTTTCACCATGCTTTCAACTCCAACTGTTTTCTATATCTAATTTGTGACTCACGCTAGTGCGTAAAAGTGATATCCATTGTAAAACATATTTTTATTTTTTGTCGTTACAGATAAAGAAGAATTCTGACAAAGTGCTTACTGAAGATGATGTTTTCCTGAGAACCCACAAGAGGAAGCAATGAACTGGCGAGTTTGTGGATGCTAAGATATTTGGATATTTGATCTCTTATATGAGTTTACTTGGAGCATTTAATTTTCAAGTTTACAATATCCTAGTATTGTAATGTGCGTATGCAAGCTAACTATATTGAGTCGCTATTGAAATAGGTATCTCTTATATCAAAGCTCTTTTAATCATTTAAAATAAAAGTTGAAAAGTTATTTATAATGTATTTTTTTATATTTTAGGAGGATTATACTGCTCGAAAGAAAGGTACAGGTTTCGATACCTTAGCTTGGGTGAATGCATCTAGTGGTGTTGTGAAGAATCGTTTGTATGGGTTTGGTTCATTGGTCCCTACATCAGATATCTTGAGCAGCAACACATGTTCCTCTTCATTTGTACGTGTGAATAAAGATTTCACACAGACTCCACAATTTGAAGAGAAGGTGTGCGAAAAGGTGGAGCAACTCAAGACAGAAATATAATCCAAATATGCTTCAAAAATGGAGCAAATGAAAGTTGAGTTTCAGTTGCAATTGCAGGAGGCGATTCAATCACTTAGAGGCTCCCAACACCCTCCACCATCTTCCATATAGTTTATTAGTTTGAATGTGTCTTTTGAATATAATTTTTAAAGCTTGTTTAGCTGCCTTTTGAATGTAACTTTTGAAACTTGTTAGCTTTAGATGTTAAATTTTGTCTGAAATGTTCAATCAGGTACAATTTAGAAATATTTATTGATTTAATATTAATAATTTTTTTTCAGTAAATAATATCTTGCAACGGAATTATCCGTTGCAATATTAATTAATTTTTTCAAAATATAGTTATAAAATAGAAACAGAAATATCAGTTGCTACGTTGTGATAGAAAATATAAACGGAAAAATTAGTTTCAATTTTAAACGAAAACAAATAGGTTGCTATTTTGCAACGAACATTAAAAATTCCATAGATGCCTATTTGCAACCGTTTTTTAAACTTGCAACTCCCATTTTCGTTGCAATATTTTCGACCGATTGCAAATCCGTTGCAAAAAATTGTGACGAGGATATTGTGACGAAAATTGCAACGGCCATTTTCGATTTCAATCATCGACTTGTAACGGATTTTTATGATATGCAACCAAAAATTTCGTTTCAGTTGCCCTGTTTTCTTGTAGTGAAAACAACTGGACAAAAATGATTTTTGGATCGCGCACAGTGGGCGTGGCGCCCCTTTCTTTTGGCATAAAACCCATTTTGTTTTGGCAAAAAATGGCGTGGAGCCTCTTTTGTTTTCGCGTGGAGCCCTATTTTGTTTGGGCGTAGCAACCCTTATGGTGCCAGCCCTTTTTTGTTTTGCTTCTTTGCCCCTTTTGACTTCTCCCTTGTTGCACTTAGGCCCCTAGATGTCTTCCTTGGGGATTTTAGCATCCTACAACATTCAAACTAGGTTTAGTCAGTCCAAAATATATACGAAGATTATAAATGTATGAATAAAGTAAGGGTACGGGATTGGGGTGTCTATAACGAAGCTTACAATAGGAAAACTTGGGGGTGCGCTGACTTGCGTGGGAATTGAAGAAAGGGTGGGTGGGTGTGTGTTGGGGGGGGTGTATTGAATAATTTTAAGTTTCAAACTAAGATAGTTTAGGAAGGGTAAAATAGAAAAAACTATGGTGTGTATTAATATTTTTGATATATTTTAAAATAGGGTGGGTGTGTATTTAGAGGCTTAGGGGGTGCAAATAGTGCCACCCAATTAAGTTTTTGTTTCTATCAACAATTTTAGTAATATATCTTAACAACATTGTGAAAACTGTCATTTTGGTAAAATTCCCTATTGAGACTTAAAACCAACTCGGTCATTTTATTCGGCAGCCCTACTTTTGCAATATGCTAAGACCGAGTTATTTTGTCAAAGGTCTTAAGAACACATAACAGGCTATTCATCCCCCCTTTTTAGCTTGATTCTTACTAATTGGGCCTAGCATAGTGTATAGGGGCAAGTGAACCGATGACAAGTACTATGTTTGACCAAAGAGACAGTAAATTGTCGATTAACGAACTCTTTCCCTCCATTTGTTTGAACGATTTTTATTGTGTGGATAGCAGATATTTTTCTCGATAAATTAATTTTCAATTTGAGCTTTAAAATTAGAGAACACAAAAAACCATTAGTTTTGTGCATGAGAGAAAAGAACTACACTTAGCATGAATAATTATCTACAATAGACAAAAAAAAAAAAAAACCAGAATTAGATGTTATCGTGAAGGCCCTTATACATCTAAGTTAGGCATGTCTAAAGGTTGCACTGAATTAAAGGTTCTAAAATTAAAAAGAAGATTACAAGACTTTCTTGTCGGGCAAACATGAAACAAAGCATTATTCTTCATATACCCGCTAAGAATCGAGACTTTACGAACTAATGACTCGAAGATATGAGAAGACGGACCCAAACGTTCATGCCAGGTTGAAGATGAAGCACGTTCTCCAATAAGCGCCAACAGATTAACTCTGGATGTAGGGGTAAATGATAGATAGTAAAGATCTCGGTACTCGCCACAAAGAATAATCTCCTTCGTGAGAGATTGTCCTTCACACGATAGCCATATCCGTCAAGTTTGAAATAACAATCATGATCTAATGAAAACTTAAGAACTAAAAGCAATGATCTTTGACGTCCTTGGCAAGGCCCAAAGATCGGCACCCCGGGCGATGTGATCGGTACATTTTCGACCGAGATTCGCTCGATACCACTTGTAATGACCAAAGATCGGCACCCCACCGAGACCCACTCTGATACCATTTGTAATGACTTAAAGATCGGCACCACATCGCCTCTGATACCATTTGTAACGACCCAAAGATTGGCACCTCGGGCGATGTGGTCGACACATTTTCAACCGAGACCACTCCTGATACCATTTATAACGACCTAAACCCGAAGTCCAGTCTGCTATGCATCACCATTAAGTACCTTGGTCAACTAGGTTCATGCCATAAGCCCACACAAAAAATCCATAAATTATGTTAGTGTTTAGTTGTAGTGGGTGACCTTATAAGGCACACACAAGCTACCCGATCGTGGGATAGGGATATCAAAGTTTCCCTTTGGAATTTTAGGTGGTGATAAATTCCTCATATGAATGCCTCAACCCTCAAAAAAATAAATAAATAAATAAATAAAAAGAATTCACTACGTGGGGTTTTACTAGACACTATCTCAGCAGTAACAGCAAGAGAATTAAACAGCAACTGCAAGAGACTTTTGGGCCGTACGCCGGATTGGCAGTGGTGCCATCGGCCAAGTACTCGGGAGGAGGAGTGCGATCGGAAATAGTCTTGGTCAGCTTATGGGTTTCCAGAACAGAATTAAACAGAGAACTCCAATTCTGGTAGTTCTAAGTGTAGCTCTGATACCATCAAAGACCTAAGCTCTAGACAACAAAACAGGAACCTACTACCTACAGAATTGAGAACGACCAAGAGATAGAAAAGAGAACGGCAGTGAAGAGAAGACCCCAACTTAATTTGGGCTCTTTGATATTTTCCAATGTATACAAACTTTTCTCACTGATTACAATCTCAATCCCTTAATTGATTGGAACTTTTGCTAACTACCAAAGATATAAGACAAGATATATTGACATAATCTAAATTATATCTAACTAACATTATCAATGATTTTTACCAACTACTATCACCTTCTAAAGATGGAGTTGGCATCGAACAAGTTGTAGACATTATCTCTATTGCATGCTAATGTCTAAAGGAATTCCTGAACCAAATTTCCAAAATCGAATTTACCATTGCAACATTCCACGGCTGCAACCACTTCTTGAAATGTGGTGATACTACATGGAACCACCAGGCCATTTCTCTGTTGGAACCCGAATTCGTTGTAGGATTTCTCTAGCAGCATCTTGAAAAGAGGGTGTGAGAGGTAGCCGGTGGGTACGACGAATCGTTGCCTCTCCTCTCCTACGTAGACTGCAAGATACCCTGTCGGTGTCGTGGGTGTTCCTGATTCTTCTACATCCGTTAGCAAATATTCGCGATACGAAGCCTCATGATCAAATTTACCTTTAACCTTAACCTTCTTTGCTAGTTTCTTCACAGAACCTATCTTCTTTCCCAACATTCTTGAACTTGAGAGAGAGAGAGAGAGAGAGAGAGAGAGAGAGAGAGAGAGAGAGAGAGATTCTTGTCTATTGCTTGTTGAGGCAGGGGAAGTTGGGGAAGGTTTATAACGAGGGGTGGAAGCATGACTTTTTAAAATAGTTGACAACCTATTATGATTGTGGTGGTTCTCTATGTCTCGGAGCTCTTTGTCTTGATCAACGTTGACCCATCAATGTGTTTTATTTGAAATCACTAAATCGCTAAAATTATTACACTCTAAATCAACCTAAAGGGTTCGGCTCTGTGATCAATCACTGTTGCCCGTCGAGTTCATATTCGACTCAGACCAGGTCATCAACTCAATCCCATGAATGGGTCTAGTACCCAATATAATACGAAGACACTTCAGAAAAACCCAAAAGAAATTCTTAAATTACGCAAGAAAAACAAACTCAATATTATATGTTTGATTGGCCGGACGCATCCCTAACAATTCTGTACTTAATTGTACAACTGAGTGGTGCCACATTAACTTTGCCTGCATGAGAGAGACTTCAGGATTTTTGGCCGTCCATTTCTTATAGAATTTCTAAATTTGTTGAAAAATAAAATAACCAAAAGTAAATCATTAATTAATTTCATCGGTATAACCAAGTGTTCTAATCATTAACAATCTCTTGTATCTTTAATATTTCTTAAATAAATAAAACAAATATACTTCCTCCGTTCCAGGCAAGAGTCGATTATAATATTTTGGGATATTTCACTTAAAAAGTCTACTTTAAATAAATCATGCTTACAATTTTCATAATATTTCATCTTTACCCTTTACTTGTGTTGTAATCATCTTGTTTGTAGTTAAGTATTTTTTGTAAATATGACCAACTCTAATGACATTAATATATCTCTTACTAATTAAATTTTTTAAACGTGGTCTCTTTGAGTGGAACGTAAGGAGTAATATATATCATTTCATTTATTGAATAAAGCATTTCATATCCTCCATTTCACCTAAATTGTTCGGGTTTGAAAAGTTTAATAATTAAGAGATATAAAAGTATCATGAAAATTGGTCTTAGTTACAAAAATAATGAATCATAGTCAACATATTTATTTGGAGGATAAATTTGAAAAGTTTATGAAAAGTGGAGACGTAATTTTTGAATGCTGATTTTTTAAGTGAAACCTAAAATAGAATATTAGATTCTTTGAATGAAAGGGGTGTAATATTATACTTACTAGACAATTTTCAATTATTGAATAAAAAAAGTTTCATTATATAAGCATTCTAACTAACAAGAAAAAATAAAAATAAAAATGAGGGATATACTTTCTGAAAAAGGAAGGAATCCTCATCTAAAGAGAATTTTGTGTTAGGCGGACGGCTGAAAGCGACGGGCACTATGTTTTGTAAGGAGTTGGAAGTTAAAAAGGACAAAGAAAAGAGTCAAATGAGCAACTTTAATTTTGAGACCCATAACGTGGGAGGAGGATAGAGAAGAGGTAAGTACCTTTGCCAATAAATTGGGGATAACGATTTGAGGTTGGGGAGAAAGGCCAATATCGGAGCACTTTGAATGATTCATAACAATTCTTTTCGTTATTCTTCTTGTGGATGAGTTTAGGATTCGAGTTCTTTCCGAGTGGGAGTTGGAGGAAGATTCGAGATTTTTTTTTTTCTTTCAGATAGTGGGGTTTGTGTGTGTGTGTGTGTGTATGTGTGTGTGCGCGCGCGTGATGGGAGTTGGAATGACGTTAAGATCCTATAAGCTTACGAGTTACGACTAATGTTTGAAAACTCGCACAGTTGAACCTATGGAAGCACATTAGATAAAATGTTCAGTACATTCCTGTACTATGCCCTAATCATAGCTTTTTTTTTATGCCCTTGGACTGTCTTTCCATCTTTTTTTTTTTTTTGGTTAAATGATTGTTATCATTGATACGTGCATTTCACATGATACATTTTTAGGAGCATTATGGTCCATGCATATTTTCTTTCTAAAAGACCAAACAAAAATAAAATCAAAAGGAATTGCAAGGGCATTCTAGTAACTAACTAAATTATATTTCATTATTGGGTAGCATTATTAACACTCCAAATCCTATTAATACACCTATCTTCTATAAACACGCCTCATCTTAATTTTTAACCCATTCAATACTAAATACCCCCCCCCATATATTTCCTATTTTACCCTTATTGAAAGTATATCAATTTCTTCCCTAACATTCCTTGGATTAAAATCCATACCCAAGCTTCGTCAACTCACTTGATAGCTTACGCAGCTCCCACAATATAGATTATAGTTGGCGAATCATTCTAACATTCTTCCTCTCCCATCATGTACTAAACATATAGCTTTTCGATTTGAGCATCCCATGAAATTCTAGGTAACAACATACGACTTTATTTTATTTTTATTTTTTGTGCGAAGGAAGGAAAAAAAAAAACAGAACCAAACTCTAATAAAACTAGTACCCGCCTCATCTGAGCAGAGGATATGGATGAGGTTCGGGGTAGGTTCCACGAGGTAAACAAAGGGGAGATTTTGGGACACTCTGAGTTTAGCCAGGTAGTCTGCACAATGATTGCCTTCACGGAGGGAGTGCTGAATTGAGGTCTTGAGATCGCGGTACAACACTTTCACATCCTCAATGAGGGCCGCCAAGTGGTGCCCAGTGTCTTCACTGCTTCTGATCAAGTTGTAAGCAATTTGAGAATCGGGTTTCCACGATCGTATCTCTTAAATTCTTAGATTTCAAAACTTCAAGGCCCACAAAAATGGCGTGGAGTTCAGCTTCAAGACTCGAGCCACCTTCCAACTTTTCAAAAAATCCACCGAGCCATGCATCATTAGAGTCTCGTATTATTCCTCCAAAATCGCAAACTCCAGACTTGTTCATGCTAATGTCAGTATTCATCTTGTATCTACCTCCAGGAGGAGGAGACCATGCACGTAATAAATTTAGGGAGCTTGTTTTTTATGGGACTATCAATAGTAGAAAAACCATGGAAAACTTCCCTTGGCCAATTTGAAATTTGAGCGCACACCCCTGCATCACTATTAGTCTCGGAATTTATCACTTCAGCATTACTGTCTTTCCAAATATGAAAACAAATGGAGGAGAACCAAAAAATCCAAGGAATACCGTGAAGGTAAGCCTTAACGTTGTTGCACAGATTAAGTCTCAGCCATTTAGTGGTAGACATGTTAAAGTCCCAAATCGATATATGTCCATAAAGAATCTCCATATGTTGCAAGCTTTACTATAATTGCGAACAATATGAATGGAATTTTCAATTTCACAGTTGCATCTGGAACAAATAGAAGACTCGCACATGTGTCGTCTAGCCCTTAGACTATTAGACATCAGTTTATTTTTTAAAATAAGCCAATAGAAAGTAATAATCTCAGCTGGGATTTTTAAACCCCATATTATAGCCACGAATCATTGGAGTTAGGACTGTTGTCCGTTAACAGAGCATAAGCACTTTTGATGCTAAACCTACCATTTGGATTAGGGCCCCACACAGGGGCATCATTCCTGGTATGATGTAAAGGAAGATGGACAGCAGCAATGCAATTTTTCATATCCACATTTAAACCAACACTATCATCGGACAGAAACCAGGCCTTATTCTTGATAATGCTATCAATAGTAACTTTCGAATCCATATTGACATTAAAACAGTGATTTAGACTACCGTTCCCGCACCACCAATCTTTCCAAAGTTTCACCTTGGTACCATTCCCAATGTTCCACTTGATACCCTTACAAATTAAAGGATGTGCCTTAACAATTCCTTTCCAAATATGAGAACTATTATTTTTAACGGAAAATTGCTGCCGATCCACTTTTAAAACTTTTTAACCCCTCCAGTCCACCATTTTTTTAAAACAAAAAAAAGACACTTTGATAATTTTCTTCCTTAAATGCCCCCGTCTCTTTCATTCAAACCAACTATAGCTTTCTGTAAACGTTTTTCACATCAATTTCACAGTTTTTAGAATAAAAACAATTCATCAGATTGCTAATGCATAAATTGTCACAGGAATATAAATGTATACAGAGTCTAGTTAAGATACATATAGTGTCTGGTTGAAAATCGTGGTGATGATGAATTTGAATAACGAGAGAGAGAGAGAGAGAGAGAGAGAGAGAGAGAGAGAGAGCATTGAGCTCATGTTTTTGGTTTGCAATGGCGCTTCGTCAGTGTGTGATCGGGTGTCAGGCTTCGTATAAATGTTTTAAGGATGCATTGATCAGTATTTGGAGGAATCAATCAAATTGGATTCGCGATGTATGAATTGGATTCATGATGCACGAAACGGTGCATCGCGATGCACAAAAATAAATCCCGATGCATATACTCACGAACCAAAATAAATCCCGATGCACCAAAATAAATCACAATGCATACATTCATGAACCAAAATAAATCCCGATGCACCAAAATAAATAATGATGCATGATTTTAAAATTGCTTCAGTGTTGAACCTTGGGCCTTGGAAGACGGCACATTGCACACACTAAGTTGCTCCAAATAAATTCTGATGCACACATTCAATTATTCCAAATTACAAATTGAACTTGAAATCAATGGCTTCATCCTCATTCCAGTCCCCTTTAACTCAATTTATCTCTTGCTCCAAATTTGCGATTACTCCACCAAAGCCATTTTTAAATAGAGAATTCTTCGTTGTCAATCTTTTCCATTCCCAGCCTCTTTCCTCACATAAGATCCTATAGTGCGGGGCACACAATTAATGTTGCTGGTGATTTTGAATCGCGATGCATCGCGAGGCCTTAAATTGGGCATCGAGATGCCTTGGGTTACTGATGCGTGCGTGTTTTTCTTTCATTAATGACATAATCGTCTTTTTGCCCCAAAAGTGCATTTTTTCGATTTTAAAAAAATATAGTGGACTGGAACGATTACAAATGTTAAAAAAGGGACTGGCCTGTAATTCACCCTATTTTTAATGGTCCACTCATCCAAATTTAAATCTTTAACATACTTCTCTTTCAAGACTTTGACCCAAAGAAGATCATACTCATTAATCACTTGCCAAGTAAGTTTAGCTAAGTTAGTTAAATTATTGTCTTTAGCATTATGAATACCCAAGCCCCTTTCTTTTTGGTAGTGCACACACCCTCCCAATTAACAAGATGGGTTTTTTTTGTCATCAAACCCATGCCCCCAAAGAAAATTCCTGTTAAGACGGTCAAGTCTATCACAAACATTCAAAGGAAGATGGTACATTTGCATGGAATAAGTGGAATAGTACTAGTCACAGAATTAATAAGGGTTAATCTATCCGACGGCTTTATGACAGAGAAAAAGCCCTCAAAAGCGAGATCCGTAAGAAGATGATAACTTATGTAATAATTTTCTTCGTCGATTTTTAAGTTGTTATTTTCCACCCTTTCTTTACTGAAGTGTCAGTGTACACTGGGGCTAGATCAATTTTTCTTTTGAGGATATAACTACTCAACAGAAGATATAGAGCAAACATAGTATGAAAGCCCATTTCCATTACCTAGAATTTTTTGAGTAACATGATTAGCTCCTACTTCTAGAAATAGACTTGACTTATATGAGTAATCGGTTGATCGACTGTTGGTACCGTCACATATCTATTTCTCCTGCTCAATCTAATCAGCGCTTCAATGGTCTAATCAAAATATTTCTAATATTCACTGACATAAGTTCTAAACGCAGTCATCCCCCGACGAAATGATTATTGTGCCCCTGACTTGTTTATATAAGATTACATTTACCCCCCCCCCCTCTCCGTAATATTACATTTGCCCCTTGCTTAATTTGTGTTCATTTTTTTGCTAATTATTGTATTTAAATTATTGATAAAAAGTAAAAATAAATAAAAAAATCTGTGGTAGAATATACATGCGTCAATTTCCATGGCATCTGCTGGGCTAGGGTGACGCCAAAAATTGGCGCCACCTTGGGCAATACAGGCTCAAAGAGTTAAGAAACATATATGTGAAGGAGAGAAAATATATTTTACTTCCTTGAGATTTACAAAGTGTACATCCCTATTTATATACAAGCTAGAGTATTACTTGGAGAAGGAGTCAATCCCTCCTAGAATTATGCTACAAAATAAATCTTCCTAACTTACAATGAGTGAAATAAGGAAATGAGATAATTACATCCTAACTACAAGCTAAGGAGATATTGACGTAATCTCGTCAAATCTCAACACAAAGAATTGGTGGCACCTTAGCTAGGATAGCCACCAACTCTAGGTGGCACCAGACAATTTAGTTGATCCCTTTATCTTTAAAAATTATGTCATTTCAATACTCTTAATTTTTTTAAAAAAATAGAGATTTTTGTTTTACTAAAAACAACATTTTAATCAATTTGTATTTCATTTTTAGAAAAACCTTACATTGTAATATAATTTTGATCCACATTAAATAATTTTGACCCCCTGTCAACTAATACATGATTTTGCTACTATATCTATGATATCATGTTTGATTTCTTTTCACGTTACTCTTTAAGATTTTTAAAAAAAAAAAAATCAAGAAAGTGAGAAGTATCATATCATCGTAGTATGACAATTCAATCAAATACAGCTGAGTGACACTCTTTTATTATTTGATTGATTAAAGTTTTTGAATGTTTGAAATAGTATTTTTTTAAACTTTTGTATATAACCTTATTAAAACATGATATAATATGACAAATTGATGATAATAATAACGTGAGAGAAGGAGATTGTGTAAGCATAAAACCTAGAATATGCTCCACATATTTGGGGGGAATGAAAATAATACTCTAGTTGACGTATGGAATGCTTGTTCACTAGAAGACCATGGCTTTTTGAGAGTGGCTGCAGCCATAGGGATAAAAAGAAACGTTCACCGATTATTGACCTTGACCGACTTAGAAGTTAGAACCACCAATATGGTCTCCATCCTTTTTATTTCTCCGTACATGTACAACACTCTCTGTCCCGCTCCCTCTCAAGGACAAGTTTTTTCACAAAATTCGTGATATATATATATATATATATATATATATATATATATATATATATAAAACATTCACCGATTGTTGACCTTGACCGACTTAGAACCACCAATATGGTCTCCTTCCTTTTTATTTGTCCGTACATGTACAACACACTCTGTCCCGCTCCCTCTCAAGGACAAGTTTTTTCACAAAATTCGTGATATATATATATATATATAAAGTTCCAAGATTGTCTTTTTTTTTTTTTTTTGAACTCGGCCGTATCCCTTCCGAAGAACCTAATTTGGGACATACTTTATTTTCCATTAAAATGCTTACTTTTTATTTTATTATTTGTGAGTTAGAGATTTTTTTTTGAACAAAGAAAGCTCATTCATTAACTGAAGAAGCTAAGAGATCAACCAAAAAAAGTGGAACCTCTGCCCAATCAGTAAGGTTAGCATGAAAATGAGAATGATTAGCTAAGAGCGAACTCATTCGCTTATCTACGAACAAGGAAAATAGAAAAACTAGAAACAAGTTGAAACACCAAACGGCATCTTTGAATAATGAGACCAAATTCTGAAATACCACAAGTAAAAGTTGCATCAACATTACACATAAACAGAGATTAGAGTATTTACGCACCCCTACTTGATATCATAGATATATATATATATATATATATATATATATATTCTACACATAGAAGTGTAAAGTTGTTAACTCACATAAAGTCTAAGTTGTTACAAAGGGATATATATATATATTAACACTCTCCTACACGTATGACTTGTCCACATGTGAAAAAATCAACAAACATGAAAGACATCCAAATACTGCCGTTAATAAATAAAAACAGAAAGATTTGAACCCATAACCTTATTAAACTATTAGAAAAGGACTTAATAATGTATATCAACAAAAAGAACACTACACATGTTTTTCGTAAAGACGATTTGAGAATCATTGATCGAGCTGAGTTTAATTCTTCCTTGCTATACCCCTACTATTGCCCACTTTTCATCCCTAACACTTCACACAACCAAGGTTTCAAATCTTCTATCATGTTCCCTATCACACTCTGTGTCCTACTTAATTCTAATTTTACACGTGTTCTTATTATTTTAACTTGTTTTTTTCTTACAATTTTTACAAGGAAACGTGTAGGGCTGAAATTTAATAAAAAAGAGAGTGTGATAGAGAGTGGGATAGAAGATTTGAAGCCCACAACCCGGCCCTTGTCCCCTCCAAACAATAAATAAAAATAAATAAAAAATAAAAAGAACAAGAACGGCCGGTCCGTATTGACAAGGAAGCAAAACATAAAAAATTATCCCAGAAAAAAGAAAAAGAAAAATAAGACATTAATTACACGAGAGAAAATACAAGATAATACATCAATGAGGAAAACAAGAAGGAAAAAGTATTGTAAAAAATCAATAATAACATAGTATAAAATAAAATAATAAAATAAAAACAAAAATATAATTGTGTATAACAATACGCGGAGAATGGCTTGTTTATGGCAAAGACCTTTTTAATTAAGGCAAAGAAGTACCAAGTCCATTATTTCTAAAAGCAGGGAGCTCACTAAATAAATAGCCTCCATGTACGAACCCAAGAGTCAAAAAGTACTGCACAAACTCCTTTTTGACTTCAAGATATATACTCCACTACTCATCTTGACTCATCCTTCGTGATTAAATTATTATCTTACTCCCTCTTTTTCTTAATTATTGTCTTATTTAATTTGACGTATAGATTAAAAAAAATAATTAATTTAATTATTAATATTGATATAATGTATAATTTTTTTTAACATCCATGTATATGTGGTCCATAATTAAAATAAGAGAAAAAATAAAGATAAAATGGTAAAAGTAATGTACTAAAAAATTTTTTTCAAATAAGACAATTATTCTGGGACGGACAAAAAAAAAAAAGAAGACAATAATTTAGAGTTGAAGGGAGTATTATTTTTTTAGTTAAATATAATATTTTTTAAATATAAATTAGATGTATTTATTTTTTTAATTATAAAATACATAATTTGTAGTATATTTAAAGTGCTACAAATTATGTGTTTTACGCTTTAAAAAATATATAATTCGTAATATATTTTTTTATTTTTTGAGATGTTTCACTCAAAAAATTTAATTTCAAAAATTACGGTTACAATTTTTATAACTTTTTATTTTTACCCTTCACTTATGCTGTAAACATTTTAATTATACTCATGTATTTTTATAATTATGACAATTTTAATATATCTCTTAATTACTAGACTTTTTAAACATAAATTTTTTAAGTAAAACAGATGAAATTTATATAAATTTATATTTAAAAAATATTATATTTAATTTAAAAAGTTAAACAAATAAGACGATAACTTAGAAACATGAAATTATTTGGTATAGGCGGTCATGAACTTTAGACCTTAAACAAGATCAATCCCCCCTCCCCACCACTCCGCCACCCATCCCACTCAGCAAGTATCTATGTACAGTTAGCGCCATCTATTATTGACATTTGTAGTTGACTTTAACCATTCATATTTGATTTCAATTGGTCCACAAGTCAACAACATCGATCTCAAATCAACATCGACGCCACCCATAAGTGTTCGTCTTTCCTTCAAAATTTCAACACTACTTTCTTTCTTGAGCAATGCTATGGGCACAAAAAAGTCATAAATTTTTTTACACAAAATTTTCATTGGCAAATATTAATTGGTTGCATAGTTTATGGTCCGGCCACTAACTAATGAAAAAAACTAATCAAAAACAGACAACAAGGCTTTTGTGACAAATTTTTTGTGATTTTTTTGTGCCCAAAGTATTACCCTTCTTTCTTTTCTGATTTTCTTATCTTCTTCTTCAGTGCATTTAATTGACCTAAAAAAAATTGGTCCTACGTCGGGTGCTACTTTTGACAATCATCCTTTTACACTCACTCAAAGCCCTTGAGATTTGCATAACTTTGTATTGGTCTCAAGTTGAGATTTTTGTTTGATTTTTGCGTTACGACTTAAGTGAACAAACTCGTTCTGTGACAATATGAAGGTAGTTTCCAATTTTTCATGGCCTAGTATGCAGCAACTATTCGATGCATTTACTGCTTTATATGGGCTCTAAGAAGTACGAATTTTAGTTTCACGTTTTGGGGTTAAAAATCAGAAAAATTGCGGACTGGTACACTTTCTTAGATATTTAACCGCTAAAATTCACTATATTTATTTTAAATCGCTAGAGTTCACTTTGATGGATAAATGAATAAATTATTTTTAAAATGCCCCCAACAACCTAAAGACGATTCCTTTTTATCCCAATCTCTCTCTCTCTCCCTAGGAGAGTCAAAATATCTCCTCTCAGCTCAAGCACATAGTCAATCCCATACCAATTATCCTTGCGAAGATGGAACTCTATCTAGTATCATCATGACATGGACTTGAGAGTAGGAATTCCTAGCAATACTTACCGGGAAGATCCATTCTCGAAGAAAGGTACCTGTTAGAACAGTCGAAATAGAATGCAAGAAGTCAGGATACGACGGAAATCGATTATGTCCCAAACCCTTCAATTAGAAACTCTGTCCTTTCCATCTTTAAACTTCTTCCGCTCTGCCTCGGGAGACATCATCCCCTTTTTTGGCCTATTACGCTTCTTCGCCATTGGTCTAATTCAACTCTCTTGTATTTCACTTTCTTCCCCTTCTTTTCTTCCTAGACAGAGAAAATAGTGAAGGCATCCAACCTCAACTCAAGGCTAGGTCCACGCAAGTCATCGACAATTCCAGTGGAAAAAATAAAACTCCGTTATATTGTCAATTTGTGCATTGCGATACGAATGTAATTTGTGCATCGACGATGCATCAATCTGTGCATCGCGATACATAGCGTGCTGTTCCTTTTTTTTTAAGAGCATAAACGACATTTGACAACAAAAGTGTCATTTTCCAGTTTGAAACAATTATAAGGGACTAAAGTGATTAAAAATTTACAGAAAATTGCTGGCCGATACATTTTGAAAAAGTTTTTATTCTCTCCAGTCTACCTTTTTTTTTAAACCGAAAAAAGGCAGTTTGAGAATTTTCTTCCTAAAATGCCCCCGTCTCTTTGATGATGAATATTGACTTTCACAGCCCAGCTTCCACGCTTGAAAGCTTCATAGCATTTAAATCTGAGAAAGAAACATTTAAATAAGATGACAACAAAGGTTGTTTGCAAGTGAAAGTTAGAAAAACCAACTCAATGAAGAAAGGGTGGGCAAACATGACAGATATGGAGAAATATTTTCAATTCCATTAACAACACATGTTAGACAATTCAAATATTGAGCAACGCAGTATGCTGGGCAACGCAGCGAGGATCGACCTGCCCGGTCAGGTCGCAGGGATCGAGGGGACAGCGTCCCTCGTGGGGGTTCGGGGGCAACGCCCTGAAAGGTAAACGAAAATTAAGTCCCCTTCCGCAGTTGAAATTCAAATAGAGCATCGCGATGCACAAAGTAGAACATCGAGATCCACAAAGTGGAGCATCGTGATGAACAAAGTGAAGCATCGCTTTTTGTCTCTGTGAATAAACTGAAATGGATGGCTTGAGCAACACCTCGCCTTAGCGAGCAACGGAAAGCTTGCCCTAGCGAGCAACGGCAATTCAATTTTTTTAGTTGGCCCCCTGCTCTCTAAGGAGTACACCGATTGGTTCCCTAATGTGCATTGCGATGATCACGATGCACCAATTGTTGCATCGCGATGCCCCAATTTACAAAAGTGGTGCATCGCGATGTCTTGGTTGCTCATCGCGATGCCTTAGTTTCTTATCGCGATGCTTTGGTTGCTCATCACGATGATTAACCCACGCGATGCCTTAGATTACTTATCACGATGCCTTGGGTTATTGATGCGCGTGTATTTTTCTTTCATTAATGGCATAATCATCTTTTCGCCCTAAAAATACTTTTTTCCAATTTTTTAAAAAAATAGGTAAATTGGAGCGATTATAAATGTTTAAAAAAGGACCGACCTGTAATTCACCAAAAAATTTACTAAAAGATACCGGCCGAATTTTTCTCATAAAAATCAAAGTCAGCTTATCTTCTTAGGCTCACGATGATGTTACAAATATCACAGTCTTTCCCAACAAGAGAATGGGTTTTTGATATTTACTACCTTTGAGACAAGTCCACAATCGTCGTAGCCCATTGGGTTGTTCGGTCCAGCAGACAGTGTTGGAACTTTGTAATGGGAGTGTTGGCATCTGTTTAACCTAACTGAATTTTACTACTTCCTTCGTTTCTAAATCAGAATAAGTGTGTTTATTTTTAGTTTATTACTTAAATTAAGAAAGAAAATAAATTTTTATGACATTTTAGCAATACATGTATATTAATACCCTTGGTATCCACGTATAAAGTCAACATCATACGATATATGTCAAATGTAAAATTAGTAAACTTAAACAAAAATTGACACTCATTTAAGGACAAAAGTTTTTTAAAATTGGATACACATTTATGAACGAAAGGAGTTTTTTTTTTTTTGTTTTAAGTACTATTTGAAACATGTACATGCATGTTTTTTATATTAATTTATTCGGTCCAAAGCAAATCAAATAAAGAAAAATAAAAACTATCCCAGAACTAACAACGTGATGAACTTAAAAAGAAAAACATAAAACAATTGAGGTCAATCAAGGAATCTCTTTAAGAGTCTGTTTGGTGTAGCATTTTTAAAACGCAGTATTTTTAAAGCGCAGTGTTTTTAAAACGTAGATTATTTAAAACGTAAATTTTTTCTTTATAAATGATTTTGGGATATTATGTTAAAACGCAGCCTTTTATTTCCTACTGCGTCTTAAATCTACGTTTTGAGAAAAAGCTAGGAATTTCAGCGTTTTAAAACGCAGCTGCGTTTTCAAAACGCTGCTTTTTCTACCGCAACATTGAAACGTTAGATTAAGGAATAAGTTGCGTTTTAACCCTGCGTTTTGGTCAAAACGCACGAACAAACGGGCTCTAAACCTCAATACTGTTTCAAACCAGAAAAGTTTAGTTTGGTGGATAAATGACTCAATTATTTCAAAAATGATCTTTCATTGCTGCTGCTGTAGCTGAGAACTTATTTTCCAACTATAATTTACTTTTGCTATGACATTCATCTCACTATATCTTTTTTTTTAAAAAAAAAACCTCACCGCCATCTCCGTCTTCATCCCTATCTCATCCAACTCTTCTACCTTCGCCATCTTACCTCTTCCCATGCTGCAATTTTTTTCTCTCGATTTATTTGTTACAAAACAAAAAAGCTAGAGTAAGACAAAATCTAAATGTGAGATCCTTAAGGTGAACAATTTAATCTCGAAAATAAAATGTGTGCATCACGATGCAACAAAACAGTAATTTTAAGTATAAGTTTGTGCATCGTGATGCATCGCAAGTGTAATGTTAAGCATTGCATGCAATAAAACAGTACTTCTTAATACAAGTTAGTGCACTATAATGCATCAATTTTGAAACGGACGTGAAGCCAAAATTATGGGCGTGATGCCCATTTTAAACTTTTAAAGAAATTGCAAATGCATCATTTTTGCATCTCGATGCATTAATTTTGAATCGTAATGCGTCAATTTATGCATCGTGATAAAATTTAAATTACGATGCATTAATTTTGTTATCGATTCAAATCATGTCTGTTCTGTATTCTTTAAGGATATAAACGATATTTCGTAAAAAAATATTATTATTATTATTATTTTTGAAACAAGTACATGGTCTTAAATCGACTGAAAATCTATCAAACGGGATCGGCTCGCAATTCGCCCAAAAAAAAAGATGAGCAGATCAGGTCAGCCTAAATAGGCCTTGAAACTATTTGGACCAAGAATTTTGAGGCCCATTTGATTCTCCCAGTTCCGAATTTTGTAATGCAGGTGTTAAAAAAAACCCAGCTATTCTTTACCTTTTAGGGTTTGTACCCTGACGTCTTCCTTCTCTCTTCTCTGTAATCACCACTTCTTGAGCTTGCTCTCCTTCTAGGGTTTGAGATGAGCAGATCAGGTCAGCCTCCGGATCTCAAGAAGTAAGTCCCTTTCTCATTCTGATATTTACTTGCGTTTATTCGCTTCTGTGGTTTTTTTTTTTGATTTTCTTCTCATCTCTATAATGTCTTATTTTCTTGGATTGCAGATACATGGACAAGCAACTACAGAGTATGCCCCCCTTCCTCTACTCGTTTTTTGAATTATTTGTTAATTAGGTTTTGTTCAATCCGAAGAAGAATTCCCAAAATGCAATACGGAATCTTACCCATTTATTCGTCCACACCTATATCTGAATCCAAGGACGGAGAAAGGAATATAGAATGAAGAATCTCCCCCTTAAGGCTTGTTGAGCAGGATAGCTCCCAGGTACTCTCTATATATAGGACTGCAAAACTCCCCCAGAACCGGAAGGACGGTTTAGAGTCATTCCTCCTTCGACTGCCCCTCCAAAATTAGAAACTGGGGATCCATACGATCCACTTTTCCATCACATATTTGTGGAAAGCACTAGTCATATAATCTAGGCTTCGACGGCTCGCTCAAATACCTCTTTTGGCTATTCGACTTGAACTCACTTTTGAAATTTTTAAGTTTGCTTTTTGCTCACTTGTCCGATGAGCTGGGTCACTACCGCTCCTCCCTACTGAATACTTGAAACCTTTTCTGGCTGGCACTTTTGGACCTTCTATCAGCTTCATTGTCATCTAAATGACCAAACAAAATAAAACCTTCAAGTCTTGTTTAGAGGCTGCTGTGTGGCCATAGAAATTCTTTATATATTATAGCAGGAAGCACCAACTAGAATATATTGGAAAGGCTGATATCCTTTGTTTTGCCCAGTCTACAGGATTGAAGTCAAGCTCAGATTGGAGTTTCTTCGCTTGTGTACCTAAGCGAGGGAACCTCAAGTTTTACCGCTTAAAGAATTGGAATAAGATGGTTCAAGATGAAAATACATCAGTATTAACGAATGACCTCCTTATTTTTCGTTTTGATCCTTTTTGGTCACTGCTTTTGCGCCCCCGGTGCCTTCGCTCTGGAAAGGAATTCTTTTACCTAGCCGACATGTCGCTCTGGTCTACGTCGTTCTTTGGTTAACTGTCATAGAGCTTGGGTTGTGGGATAGTCTGTATAGCTTTGGGTGATCGAATGAGAAAAAAGGAGTGCTATGCTAGCTTTTCTTTCTTGCTCACTTTTTACGTTAGAAATAGTTTTCTATTGCGCTGCCTTCATAAGACTAGCTAATGGGCGCGGAGATGAATTAAACACCGTTATAATCTTAACAAAAATTGTTAATGAACCGAGTGGAATAGAGTTGTACTCTTTTTTGGGCACCCTTAATGGGTTTTCTGAGCATTTAATCTAAGCTTTAGAATTGTAATTGAAATTGGGGCTTAAATAATTTGAAATTTCAACTTTTTTTCTTTTTCATAATCTATTTTGTTATTTCGGTGCTCCTAAACTTAGCTTACTCTTAGGTTTATCTGTTATGCTTATCGTGCTTGCACATGGTTTGGTGATTGAATGTTTGCGACAAATTTGAACATCACACAGTAGTAGAAACAAATCTATTTATGTTTGTTTCATTCTTACTGACTACCGAGTGATGTTGAAATTTGGGAAACTAAATATTTTCTCGTAAAAGATTCGAGGTCAGTAGGGTGCATAGGACCTGAATCACCTGATCATTCAATCGCATACTTTTCTCTTGTCCAATTATACCACTCTTAAAAAGTATCCATCAAGAGAAGAATGTTCTTTTCTATTCTGATGTTTTTCCAGAGTACTTAAATAGTTTTGTTTCTAATATTACCTTCTGGAAGAGTTTATATTGGTCAGACTATCAACTTTACTACTTTACAGACGAACTTTCATGAAATCTTTCATATGAAATGGTAAGTTTGCTTCATTCTTACCAACTACCAAGTGATGTTGAAATTTGTTTGTATTTATAAGAATAGAAAAGAACATGCTTCTCTTAATTTAGACTTGCGGTTTGAGAGTCGATTCTTTTAAGAAAAAATATTTAGTTTCCCAGTTTACGCACACTTCCATGATATATTATAACTTCATTACTACTTAATATTCTCAGATCGAGCAAAAACATATACTCCCTCTCATGAACATGAACAAAATGGACATTCATTTTGGGGAGGGGAGTATAGATACTTGGTTAGTAGTGGTAATTTTGTTTTCCATGGTGGAGATAAGTATTCTTTGTTGCTATTGCGTTCCCTCGGCAAGATGGTGGTGTTGATTTTATTGGTAATCTGAGGTACTATCAAGGTGGTGCTGCTGGGTGATTGGTGATGTCTATCTTTAGACTGACTGTAACTTATTTTATTTGGCAAGTGCAATGATGCAAATCGTCTAGTTGGACTCCATCGGTGGGGTTGTTTGCCTTTGCAATCTGCTGCTGCAGAACTTATGAATCCCCCCCCCCTTTCTCCCGCCTCTTCACTCCCCGAACTGCCATCTCCTCGACCTCCTCTCGAGGATTTGGGTTAATATAAAAATGAATTGCGCTTCTACAATGGGACAGTGACAGTTGTATACCAAGACTAGTGGAAATGATAAACAGAGAAGATTAGGATTTTGAGGAACAAAACGAAATTGCTATGAAACAAGTTTTGGTCTAATAAACATGTTTCTGTTCTGTTAGTACTGTTACTGCCCAGAAGAGGCGAATTCACTATTATATTGAGTTGCTACCTGAATTGTGTTATAAATGCTATTGCCGTTGTCTACAACTAGTTTGTAGTTCAGATCATATTCTTTGTGATATTGCCAATGAGCAATTTTGTATTCTTATTTTTCTAATGGGTATTCTGGATTGCAGTCAAACTGAATGCTAACCGCATGGTGGTTGGGACACTTCGTGGATTTGACCAGTTCATGAACCTGGTCATAGACAACACAGTGGAAGTTAATGGAGACGAGAAAAATGAAATAGGCATGGTGGTAAGTCAATTACTACTCAGGCTACCTTGTGAACCCAAAATCCATCATTATGATAATTATGCACTGCTTACCTCTGCCTTTGTGATTTTTTTTTTTCTTCTTTTTGCAGGTTATAAGAGGAAATAGTGTGGTCACTGTTGAAGCACTGGAGCCGGTCGCAAGAACACAGTGAATGCATGTCTGTATTGTGGTACGGGTTGAATGTAATATGTAAGGACTTTCTTCTTTCCCAGAACTTGGGCAGCTAGAAAGCAATGAAATTGTTTTAGAATAGTATCATTGCAGTGCTTTTAGTATGAAGTTACAACTTCAGTGAGTTTAGTGGTCAGATTTGACGTAATTAGTATGTTTACCAACTTGGTGTTGATTTTGTTTTACATACATGTAGGGTGCATAATGGGGCATGTTGTGACAAATGTACTCGCTTTATTTTCAAATTAGAGTTATCAGAAACCTAGGTTGTTCTTACTTTGTATCTCTTTGATCCTGCATCTGGTTTGCACACATCTTATCAGTGCTCGGCCTGACCATATTACTATGAGGAGTCCATGTCAGACCTCAGCCAAAATCGTAAGTGATTGTGATTTGGGCCCAAGTTTGTTGGCCTTTGCAGAGTTTATGGTGTCTAGTCTGTTGTCATGCAAACAGAATGAGATTAGACCATGGTTGGATCTAGTTCACGCAATGTTCTTACTGTGTCAACTTTTATTTTTTCCTCCAAAGCCTATTAACTGAAGCATTCTGCCAGGAGCAAATCCCCTACTGGCTGGTCCCTGTTTAGATTTTGGGTATAACCAAGTGTGTGTGACTGTGAGGTATTAGGTTTGATTCGTACGCTCTACAACAACACCAACCCCGCCCCCTCCCCAGGCCCTCTCACCCACACCCAAGAGAGGACCTTCAAGTACAAACCTAAAAATAAAAAAATCCTCTAGGAGCCAGCACATTTTGGCTTAGCATGTTGGGTGCTTTCTTCTCTTCTTCAAATAGTAATTCTGTATAAATCATTTTCCTTCAAGGCAAACGAAGAATAATGAATGAAATTGGATATCTTAATGTTATAAGTTATTATAAAAAGAAATTTGTTTTATTTTATTATTCCTTTCTTAAGCTTCTGATAATTCAATTACATACTCCCTCATTCTCTTAATTATTTTCTTGTTTGACCTGGTACACGGATTAAAAAAAGACAATTGACTTGATTATTAATATTGGTATAATATGTAATTTTTTTTAATATCCATGTGTATGTGATTCATAATTAAAGTAGGAGAAAAAGTAAGGGTAAAATGGTAAAATGTTCTAAAAAGGAAAGTTTTCAAACAAGACAATTATTTTGGGACGGATAAAAAAAGAAAGTAAGACAATAATTTAGGGACGGAGGGAGCATAATTTGTCTATTCTTTGGGAAATGGGGGGGGGGGAATTGTAAGGATCATAAACTATAAGGAGGGAGAATGAAACTAATCCCATGCTTAATCTTTTGTTGGATTTCGGTCTATATAATATATGAGGCTCGACATGGTCCTGAAAAAGCAGCCCGCCAGGTTTAGTTTGAATTTCAAACAGTGAAATTGTACCAGTTAACAACGGTTATATTTATTTGTTTTGGTTTTCGTATTGTGTGTGTGGTCATAGAAAACGAAAAGGTTCTTTTGGTTGCCATCTCTTATTATTCTTTGTCTGCCTGAAACCCTAAAGCTTTTCGAGGGGCTGTTTCCTACTTTTGTCTACTTTTCCTTATTCCTTCCTCAAGCTTGTGCTTTGAGCTGTATCTTGTTCTCCAAAATAAGCAAGCTTCACGCTTTGGTCTCTTACTTAACCCAATCTCACAGATTCATGCTTGACTCGATTAAGTTTGAGTTCAAGCCAACTCGAGGGACAGTCGAGTCGAGTTTGAATACGTTTTTGAGCTCTTCTAATTTTTTAAGTCAAACGGGCACGACTCGTGTTAGGGATAACTCAAAGCTCGTATCTAAATTGGTGTCTTTATTGTAATTGAATTACGATGTTATATACTCTCTAATTATTTTTTCCACTGTTGGACTTGAGCTCGGCTTGATAAAACTAGACTATGCTCGAGTTCAAGCTTATTAGACTCAAATCGAACTATTCATGAGCACCTTGCAAACTAACTTAATTTGAGCTTGTACACGGTTCGAGATGCTCGGCTCGGACTCAACTCAGCTCGAGCTCGGACCACCATAAACTCGCGCAGCTCGATTACACCCTATTCACAGAAACTCTAAAAAGGAAAATCACATGTTCTGAATTGGCCTATATAATTTGCTTGCAAAATTTACTTCTTATGTAAACTCCTTCGTATCCTAAACATGGTCTCATAATTCAAGATGGGATTTCTCTAAAACAAACCATTTCATATGATCATACAACCCGCAAGTTGTTAAATTTGCTAAGAAAGTTGGCTAGCTTTGTTGATTTAGTATCCAATGAAGATCTTGGCTATAATATAATGGGAAGTGTGGTTCATCACTAAGGTAAGGTTTGTCTATTAATGGGCTAAAGTATACTTGCATAATTTCACTTTTGCTAGTGAAATTCAAAATTTGTCGTTTTATTCCCTAAGGTTTAGTTTGTATCCCTTCAGTCCTCCATTTAATTTGTTATTAACATTGAATAGAGATAACTAGTTAACTACTCATTGTGTACTCCCTTCGTTTCTAAAAAGTAGTCCATTATTCATTTTTAGACCGTTTCAGAAAAGATGTTCACTTTCTAATCCTTGTGTTTGGAATGTACTTTTAACAATTTACCATGAATTTACTTGATACTTTTATCGATGTGTATGACTTGCCATTCGCCACCCCTCCCCTCTTCTTCTCGCATGCGCTCTCGTAGTTACTTTTGGCACCAAATTCGGTAACTTAATATTGGTCCATTCCCATTTGTGAAGACAAGTAAATAATCAAACTTGAAGGACCAATGAAACTATTTATGCATAATTGAGAATCGCAAAGCATCATTAACAATAATGACTAAACCATCCCACTATGTGCACTTTCAGACCCCGTCCATGTTTCTTCATTCTTTCTAATCCTTTTGCAACCTTCCCGAGTACTGGGGCAAAATAGTTTATAAAACACGGCTGCTTCACCTTTTCCAGACAAAATTACACAAAATATGAACGCCTGACCCCAAAAAGGTTATTAAAAAAATTAGGAAAATGATTACCAAAGATTAATCAAATTGATTAGATCAAGAATTCCGTGTTTAGAAATAAAGGGAATTTAAAGGTAGAAAATTTAAGTGCCGCGAAATATTAAGTGTAACGGTGATATTACTAAATGTTCTAGATAGACCAAATGGATGTTACTAAATTTTATGCACAAAACGATCTGTCATTTTATGTGCATCTTATTTGGCACCTTGTGGACTCTACTTTATTGAAGTTAACAAGACGACACTAGGACGCCACATTATTTGTACACCATTACTCAACGGTGATGCTCTCGCAAAACGAGATTGTTGATTTAATGTATTTTGGTCGGTTCGTGATACATGTGATCTCCAGTTGCACTCAATATCTACTCGCTAGTGCGGTTGAGGGTAGGGCTTAATA
Organism: Platycodon grandiflorus; assembly: GCA_016624345.1. Classification (NCBI taxonomy): domain Eukaryota; kingdom Viridiplantae; phylum Streptophyta; class Magnoliopsida; order Asterales; family Campanulaceae; genus Platycodon; species Platycodon grandiflorus. The sequence goes on from CM028363.1 coordinate 42,197,022, forward strand.
ACAATTTTGACAGAGAGGCCGTCTTTTATAATAGAAAATCGTGATCACATGGTTGATAGAGTACCTTTACTATTACAACAACGTTTAATTTTTTGAATTATCGAATTAACTTAATTCAATTCAGTCTTTATATCAACTACTTAAAAACGATTAAACTAGTTTAAGTGCACGGGAAAAGAGCCGAACCTATCATGTCTACTATCTTTTTGTGTAAGTGGATGCAGTAACCAAAAATAAAATGGCATTGGATGATTTGATAATTTCCTTTTTCACTTTTAATGATCATCAAACACAAGAAGGTCATTCGTGAAAGTGATAAGTGTGATTCTCAAGAATTTCCACACACTTCAAAGGGATATATTTCTCTCCAATCCAGGTTTATTTCCATATCCATTGGACAAGAAAACAAGAAAACAAGAAAAAAAAAAAAAGTCTAATTCTGCTTGTTCTTTTAAGAGATCCTACACACAGTCACCCATTAGATTTTCTATTTCCGTACAACAGGATTTTATTTTTGTTGATGACTATCAGTTTACAAGGGTTCACCGAATTCATTAAAGATTAGGTTTAGGTCCAAGGCCAATCTGCCCACCCTGCCCCCAGGAGAATATACACCTCTTTTTCAGTTTTGGGTTTTCTCAATTACAACTTTGAAGTATTAAGGGAAAAATAAAAGGGAAAGTAAAGATTGGCTTTTCCTCGAAAATTACAAACAACCGTTGCATTGCATCTTTATATTATGATTCTCGAAAAATATTAGGACTCTAAATTTCAACTGCAACATTCTATTGATATGCTTTATTTTTCTTGTATCAAATGCTTCATAATATGTCTTGTCAAGTGCCGTAATTGAAAATTCGAGTGTTAGTAGTAGTTATTTCTTGTAAAATGAGTATATTTTTCTATTTTACTTTCAAATGTTTATCAATTTTACGCTGAAAATGATAAGAACTTGATTAATCGGTCTAAAAACCGATTCCGTTGTTATCATGAAATAGATGTCTTTTCATGATTTAATTATTAACCTGATAATTATGTTAATTATTCGGCACCTAACTAATGAGAAGACAACTAATTGATTAGTTGGATTGGATTGCGTGGTACGTGTAACACTTGTTATGCCTTTAGAAACTACCACGTGGATTAATTAATCGTTCAGCTGGTTAGGTGCGAGACTGGACTAGCCTTGGCGTAATTCTTCAAAGGGGTAAGGAGTCCCTCCACCTTGCTTGCAATCTAAATTGAAATAGTACTAAGAAGGAAAACGCGTCTAGCCCCTCACCTGTTCCTGGCCACGCTCCAAAATCTTTGTTTAAACACTAAATACTCTGTAATCAAAGCCACTCCAATACCGTAATAGAACATTTGCACACACAAAGTGTAAAAGTGTGTTTATATATGTATAAGCAAAAGCTCAAGTAAGAAATCAATGATGATGATGTTAACTTCCCACCTTCCAAAACTCTTCCTTCAATCCAACTCTTCTCAAAAGCCTCCATCTTGACAAGTTCTTCTCCAATCAACTTCTACCAAACCCAATTCTTCAAACTCAAGATATCAAATTTTTAGAAAAGATTTCCTGTGTGGAAAAACCATGACAGAAATACTCCAATCCCCACCTCATCTTCACTTGCCTTGTTCTCCAAGCTCCATACCCACTGATTATTACAATGATGATGGCCTTCTCCACCAAACTCGCAGTCTCAATCACCCGGAGTATTCCTTTTTAACCATCTTGATTCGTATCCTGTAGCCGTATGCCCTGCTGAGAATACAGGCGAAGAGGCGAGAGACAGAGGAGAAGAGTGTAGAGGGAGGAAGAGGAGAGAGAGGGAGGAAGGGGGTCAGGAGGAGATCAGGTATCGCCATTGGCAGTTTTGTTGACAGTGTTTAGGAAGTCGTTGATTGCTTGTAGGAGTGCTGAAAGTTTCGAGGAGCTTAATTCGAGTATGGAGATCGGGTTGCCTACAAATGTCAGGCATGTTGCTCATGTTACGTTTGATCGGTTTAACGGCTTTCTTGGCCTGCCTGTTGAGTTTGAACCTGAAGTTCCTAGAAGGCCTCCCAGTGCCAGGTCTGTTAATATCTTTCCTTGAGTACTATGTGTTTGAGTGTGTGAATTTTGATATGTATTTCTGTGTGTGTTTGTGTGTGTTGTTGTCTTCTGGATTCTGAGATGGGTCATTGTTTGATTCCTCTGTTCTTCATCACAATCTGTGGGTGAAAATGAATTTTTGTTTTATGTTTTACTTAATTATTATTTTTCAAATATTTGTGGGTAATTTTAAAGATTTTTTTGTTAGATTTACCAATTAAATGACTTCATGTCTAGGGATTATTGTAAGTTTTCCATGGAAAAAGTCCAAATTTGATCTTATTTGGTTACATTTACTCTGTTACTTTTGTGGTTACTGTGTTCTTGAATCCTCCTTCCCATTTTCATTGGTTTTATTGTGAGATAATCTTACACGTATCGTCGCTTTCAAGTATTGACTTTGAGACGATTCATTCTTTATAGTACAAGTGTATTCGGAGTTTCAACGGAGTCCATGCAGCTTTCATTTGACACCAGAGGGAACAGCGTACCTACAATCCTTCTAATGATGCAACGACGCTTATATTCTCAAGGCGGTCTCCAGGTATGTGCTGAGGCTGCTAATTATTCTTCCCTTCTTTCTTATTACACTTGTCAAACAACATGTAATGCAAATAATCACTGCATTATCCTATCAAAATCTTTCCTTGTCACCTATGTTTGGTTTCAAACTTTCGGCTAAGTCTCCAGCTTTGAACTTGAAACTTGCAGGCAGAAGGAATCTTCAGAATTAATGGCGAGAACGGCCAAGAAGAGTATATGAGGGAACAATTAAACAGGGAGAGGTGCCAGAAAACATCGATGTACACTGCTTGGCAGGTCTTATTAAGGTACTCTTTGCAAATGATATAAATTAAGCTTAACGATAATTTGTTCCCTGTGAATTAGTCGTGTTGGAATCAGGTAGTTGGTAGCTGACTGAATTTGGTAGGTTATTTTGCCAACCAAACATTAATGCTCAATAATGTTCCAGTCCATTAATGTAATCAAAGTATATAGGTGCCTGCTTTAAGGGGCTTTCCTACCTTGTCGAACAGCCCATTTTGCCCAAAAGTACACATAAAGCCACTCGTCTAATCCTAGTTGAAAACATTTAAGTATCTAACCAATTTCTGGGAAAAACTTGAGAGTTTTGTGGTTTGTGTAGGCTTGGTTTAGAGAACTTCCAAATGGGTTGTTGGACTCTCTCGAACCAGAGCTAGTAATGCAGGCCCAGTCAGAAGAAGAGTGTGCTCGACTTGTGAGGCTCCTTCCGCCAACAGAAGCCTCCTTGATGGACTGGGCAATAAACCTAATGGCCGATGTTGCTCAACTCGAACATCACAATAAAATGAATGCACGCAACGTTGCTATGGTCTTTGCACCAAATATGACTCAGGTGAACATTCAACTTGCAACTTTCCTGAGACCATTGCAAAATTCTTGTCCGTTCAAGTTGATATCATTTACTATTAAGACTTGGGTTTGATCATGCTATTAGTTCCTAACATATAGGTCTTGATTGCAGATGGCAGATCCTTTGACTGCATTGATGTATGCAGTCCAAGTAATGAATTTTCTCCAGACTCTAATCGTCAAGACATTGAGGGACAGAGAAGACTCTATAGTAGAACCTGGTCCTGCATCCCACTCTGAACCCTCTGATGAAAATGGACACCAGAGTTTTTCTCACCCGACAAATAAGGAAGAAATCTATGAAAGGAATGATGAGGATCAAGTTTATGTAGGCAAAGAACCCCTCTTAGAAAGCCCTGCTCACCCTTTTCAGGGTGGCCCAAAAACAGGAACTCATGGTCTTCTCGCTTCCATCGAGAACATTGTTCAAGCAGGAAAGAGACATTTGGTTGATAATTGTCCTCGTGAACTTCCAAATAAAGTTGAGTCCCCGGGACATAGGCTTGAGGAGGGTAGTACAGATGAGGCCAATGGAGGGGCTACAGCAAACAGTCGTAAAACCAGAAGTCCTCAGTTGAGTAAGTCAAATACTAGGAAAGGTTTCCTAAAAGTTACTGAGAGGCCAGCTGCTCGAGGGAAGGTAATGTAGAGAAGAGTAGAGGAAGCACCATTGTGAGCCGTTTAAATTCAAGAACCGAGAGGGTTGAAGCTTGGCGGTGAAGGGTCTAGCCGGTATCTATTGACTGGTGGAACAACTCACTTGTCCTGTGATTTTCATTTGGGAATGTTGCGTCTGATTTGTCGATGTTTTTACATGTTTTTGATTGGTGGATTGGTTTCTCATTGGCACTTGACCCTGATATTGTTTCTTCTTTAACCCCCTCCTCTCTCTCAATCTACACTTTTCACTCTGACTATTGCTGACCTTGTGACGGCAATTCAATGGAAAATACATTCAATCATGACTTGCAGTGGCAGTTTAACAGTGGTTTGAGGGGAAACATTGTGCAGATAAAGTTGAAGATTCTTTGTTTGTTTTCCATGTTGTTCTACTTATCAAATATATTTATAAATATGAATGTTCCCTGGTCTGGTCGCTGGTGACTTTTCCGTTGGTCTCATATATATAACTCTGAGATGGTCTTTTTTTGTTTGGCTACATAAAAAAAATAAAAATAAAAATCCTATAACAGTCTTGTGCTAATTCCACATCTCCAACAAGCTAGAAAGAGACGAGAAAAAGCTAGTAAGCTTCCATATCATCATGTATCTTGTAGTAGTCTTTGAAACCCAAACACTGATGCTTTCTGTTTTATGAAACTGATCCTTCTCCTTGACACCTATGGCTATATATGGGTAGATAAATTGACTCTCCGGAATCATCCCTCAATTTCTCACTGGAACTCCGTTGCCGGCCGGCCGGCCACCTAAGGACAGTCTCTTTGATTTCAAGTGACTATCAAATGGTCCTCCAAGTACGATTCTCTTAACAGTTTTGCTAAAAGTGCGTATAACACTCGATAAAAATCCATATTAGGAAAATATTCACTCAGGACATTGCAGTCAATGCATAGGAAAATACTCCACGGTGATTTCCAAAATGAATAAGTTCCTCACATGGATTTTTATCAGGTGTAATGGGAGCACTTATTAGCAAAAGCTAGCTACAAATTTTCGTCTAATTTTTTATTATTATTTATTAAAAACATGATATTTATTTTTCGTGTGATACAGAATAAGTATTCTCTTAAAATCTAGGAGTATTTTTTATTTATTTATTTTTTGATATCCTAAATCTACCTTCCCCAAAGACCCCCCAACGTGATTCGACCCTGGGACCAATAACAGGGCGACCTGCAACGTGATTCGACCTGGGACCAACAACAACGTGATTCGACCCGAGACCAACAACGGGCGAGTGAAACTCTCGATAGATCATGAATCAAAGGAGTATTTCTTATTACAAAATTTAAGAAAAGTAAAACAAATAAACCTATGTTTCACATTGGATGGAAACACACACAAAAACTGAAAAAGTAGTTTAAGAGACTGTTTGGATATACGATTTGTTTTTGTTTTTTCATAATTTTATAAAAATTGAATAAAAAAGTAAGAAAAAGAAAACTTAAGAAAATATAAATACGATGATGGAGAAAATAAAAACTAATAAAATAACAAACCAAAAAACAAAGAAGAAAATAAAAACTACTAAAAGAATTACAAGCCAAAACAAGAGGTTTGCTATTCTCACCCCAAAAACCTATTAGTACACCTCATTTATATATTACAAAAATATTATTGTAAATTTTGACCTAAATGCCTTATTTATTCTTCATTTTTTTAGGTTGAAAAAAAAAGACATTTTGATGTTCGGTAGCCCCCACCGAATACGGTTGTTCGGTAAGGGGGGTTTCGGGAGTTTAGTCACACACAATGTCGAACAACTTCAAAAGAAAAAGAAGAAAAAAATGATGTTTAGTAGGTAGTGCTTGCCGCGGGTAAGGGATATTCTGTTGTACCAAGGGATGTCTTTTGATCCGACTTGGAAGGCTCTCTCTGCTCATCGTTTGACAGAGTGAGGTGTTGCAGAAGCGGGCCAAACAACCACATCAGTTTACGCACTCACGTGGGGAGCAATGGAATCAAGGTGTAAGTGGTGTTCACCAAGTCCATGTTTTACTTGGTCTTTTAAGTCAGTTGAATAAATTCCTTGTTTCTAGGAGTCAGTTTAGTTGTTATCTGTTTCTAATAGATTAGCTTTGAGTGCAAAATGTTAGCAAATTATTAGGATTTCTGTTTCATTATAAGGCTATATAAGCCAAGCTTGCATAAGTCAATAAATCATCTTTCAGTTCCAAGTGTTGTGTGTATGTGTGAGCTATAATATCAATTACTATAACAATTGGTATCGAGCACTTGGGCGTGATTATAGAGAGAAGCTGTAGTTGTTTGAGTGATACACTGAGAGATGAGTGAAGATAAGATGAAGATTCCTAAATTTGATGGCCTCCATTATGATCACTGGAGTGAGCTTATGGAGAATATGTTGAGGGCAAAAGGGCTATGGAGCCTAGTTGAGAATGGCTTCAATGAACCAGCTACTGGAGCAGTGCTCACTGATGCACAGAAGGCACAGCTCGAAGATGCAAAACAGAAGGAATCATAAGGTGAAGCATTACCTTTATCAAGCAATTGATAGGGTGATTTTTGAGCAGATACTTAACAGACGAACATCAAAGGTGGTGTGGGACTCTTTAAAGAGGAAGTTTCTTTGGAAATGCTCGAGTCAAAAGTCACTCCTTCAAAAGTTAAGGAGAGACTTGAGGTGTTGGAGATGAAAACCACCGAAAACATCACGAATACTTTGGCGGGGTTATGGCAATAACCAACCAAATGAGAAGTAATGGAGAGGAGATCGATGAATCGAAGGTAGTGGAAAAGATTCTAAGGACACTCACAGATAAGTTCACATATATTGTGGTGTCCATAGAAGAGTCCAAGGACATTGGGACAATCTCGATTGATGAGCGCAAAGCTCTCTTGTGGTTCATGAACGAAGTTGACAAGGCGTGAACAAGGAGAAGATCAAGCTCTAAAAGTAAGTCATGTAGAGAGGACAATTGGAAGAGATCGAGGAGAACAAGTCCTAGAGGAAGAGGGCGTGGTCGAGACAAACGAACCTCAACAAGGCAGTGTAGAGTGCTTCAGTGTCACAACCTTGGACATTTTCAATATGAATGTCCAAGTGGAACAAGGAGGCAAATTATGCGAACTTGATGAAGACGAAAAGTTGCTCTTAATGGCGTATATCAAAGAACATGAAGCAAAGAAGAGTGATGTTTGGTTCTTGGATTCCGGTTGCTCTAATCATATGAGTGGAGACAAAGGTATGTTCTCAAGTTTAAATGAGAATTTCAAACATTCGATCAAGCTTGGAAACAATACCGGGATGGAGGTAGTTGGAAAGGAAATGTTAAATTAGTTTTGAATGGGGTTGTGTCTGTAATCAGTGAGGTATACTATATACCGGAGCTCAAGAATAATCTCTTGAGTGTAGGACAACTCTAAGAAAAGGGTTTAACAATCGTGATTCAAGGAGGGATGTGTAAAGTTTATCATCCACGAAGAGGGTTACAAGTTCAAAGTGTGATGAGTTCCAACAGGATGTTTGCAATATTATCTTAGTCCACATCAAAAGCTCCAGTTGAAAACTGTTTGCAAACTACCTCTAACAATCTACAACAATTGTGGCATGAAAGGTATGGTCACCTGAGCTACAGAGGGTTGAAAACACTCCAGGACAAGATGATGGTGCGAGGTTTACCACAGTTTGAAGCTACAAACAACACATGTACAGACTGCTTGACAGGCAAACAACATAGGAATGCTATTCCTAAGCATTGTAACTGGAGAGCAAAGGAAGTCTTGGAGCTGGTTCACTCCGATATATGTGGTCCAATCACTCCAACCTCAAACAGCGGAAAAAGGTATACTTTATGCTTTATAGATGACTTTAGTCGTAAGGCATAGGTATATTTTCTCGCTGAAAAGTCAGAGGCATTAAATTACTTTAAGACATTTAAAACATTTGTTGAGAAAGAAGCAGAGAAGCAGACCATGTGCTTGAGAACAGATAGAGGAGGTGAATTCACTTCCAAAGAATTCAAAAACTTTTGCAAGGGGCATGGAATTCGAAGGCAACTCACTGCTGCCTATACACCACAACAAAACGGCGTAGTAGAGTGCAAGAATCGAACATTACTCAACATGGTGAGATCGATGTTGAAAGCTAAGAAGGTTCCCAAAATTTTTTGGGCTGAAACGGTAAACTGGACATTCTACATTCTTGATAGATGCCCTACACTAGCAGTCAAAAACATCACACCTCAAGAAGCCTGGAATGGAGTGAAACCTTCAGTGGAACACTTTCGAGTTTGGGGATGCCTAGCTCATGTTCATATACCAGAAGCAAAAAGAGGTAAACTTGATGATAAAAGTTTTACTTGTATTTTGTTGGGTTTTAGTGAAGAATCGAAGGGATATAGACTGTTTGATCCAAAAACAAAAAAAAGTGGTAGTAAGTAAAGATGTGGTCTTTGAAGAGAATAAACAGTGGAATTGGGGAGAAAATTATGAAGAACAAATTGGGGCAGATTTAGAGTGGAGTGATGATGAAGATGAGGGCGATGATATAAGTGAGTTTGGGGATGATAGTGATAATCTGGGAGAAAGGTGTGTAGATGAGAGAAGTAATGATGTTCATAGAGAAGAAGGGAGCACTAGTGAAAATACTAGTAATGAAACTAATGTTGTAGGAGCAAGGGAGGGACGAGTTCGAAGAAGACCTCCTTACCTTAGTGACTACGTCCACCGTGATGAGCTATTAGAAGATGATGCGAGAAGATGATATAGAAGATGAGGCGGAACTGAATATGGTTGAAATTGACACGGGTGATCCATCAACCTTTGAGGAGGCGAAGAAGTGCAAGAAGTGGAGATTGGCAATGGATCTGAAATAGAAGAAATTGAAAGAAATCAGACGTGGAAGCTAACAGAATTACCAAAAGAAGCCAAATGCATTGGTGTCAAATGGGTCTACAAGACCAAACTCAATGAACATGGGGAAGTAGACAGATTCAAAGCTCGCTTGGTCGCAAAGGGATACGCTCAAAAGCATGGAATCGATTATACAGAGGTATACGCACCGGTTTCTCGGATGGACACGGTAAGGCGGTGATTGCAATGGCGACACAAAACGGTTGGAAGGTTTTCAACTTGATGTAAAATCAGCATTTTTACATGGAGCTTTGCGAGAAGATGTTTATGTACAATAACCTAAAGGATATGTGATCAAGGGGAGCGAGAACAAAGTCTACAAGCTTCGTAAAGCCTTATATGGACTGAAAAAGTACCTAGGGCTTGGTTCAGTCGTATTGAGACTTACTTTATTAACGAAGGTTTTCAGAGAAGCAGGAATGAACGGACTCGATTTCTCAAGAAAAGTGGTGGAGGTAAAATTCTTATCATCAGTGTCTATGTTGATGATCTCATTTATATCGGCAATGATGTTTTAATGATGCAAGAGTTTAAGAGCTCGATGCAAAAGGAGTTTGATATGTCGGATCTTGGCATGATGTGGTTCTTTCTTGGCATAGAAGTAATGCAGACACCTAGTGGCATTTATATCTCTCAATACAAGTATACAAAAGAAGTGTTCAGACGTTTTGGAATGGAAGATTGCAATCCAGTCTGTAACCCTATTGTTCCTGGGTCTAAGCTTGACAGTGATGCAGATGGAGAAATAATCGACGAAAGGCTCTACAAGCAAATGATTGGGAGTTTAATGTACATCACCAGTACTCGGCCTGATTTGCAGTTTGTTGTAAGTTTAATCAGTCACTTCATGTCTAGACCTACTAAGCTACATTATCAGGCAGCCAAGAAAGTGTTAAGATACTTGAAAGGGACACTAGATTATGGCATTTGGTATAAACGAGGAGAAGCTGGAGAACTAAAAGTGTTTACTGACAGCGACTATGCAGGGGATATTGATGGAAGAAAGAGCACTTCTGGTTACATATTCTTGTTGAATGATGGAGCAGTAGCTTGGTCATCAAAGAAACAAGCCATTGTAACTCTCTCAACCACGGAAGTAGAGTATGTAGGCTGCGCGACATGTGCTTGTCAAGTTATTTGGATGAGAAGAGTCTTAGAAGAATTGGGATACAAGTTGAATGAAGGCACAACGATTCTGTGTGATAACACCTCTGCAATTAAACTTTCAAAAAATCCAGTCTTTCATGGAAGATGCAAGTACATTAGTGTTCGTTTCCATTTCTTGCGTGACTTAGTTAATGATGGAGTGGTCAAGTTGGAGCATTGTGATTCACAGGAACAAGTTGCTGACATTTTCACAAAGCCTTTGAAGCGTGATACTTTCCAGAAGCTTCGGGCAAAACTTGGGGTCTGCTCTGCTTTAAGTAAACAATCTGATATAACTCAGGTTGGTTTAAGGGAGGGAGTGCAAGTGGAGTTTACCAAGTCCATGTTTTACTTGGTCTTTTAAGTCAGTTGAATAAATTCCTTGTTTCTAGGAGTCAGTTTAGTTGTTATCTGTTTCTAATAGATTAGCTTTGAGTGCAAAATGTTAGCAAATTATTAGGATTTCTGTTTCATTGTAAGGCTATATAAGCCAAGCTTACATAAGTCAATAAATCATCTTTTAGTTCCAAGTGTTGTGTGTATGTGTGAGCTATAATATTAATTACTATAACACAAGGTGCTCTGTGGTTGAGTAAGTGCAGGTTAAGAGAGAGTGAGAGAGATGTGAGTTTGATTAGGAAAGGAGAGGGAAGAATGCATGGAGATGAAGAGAATAAAAAAAGAAAGGGAAGGAGAGAGGAAGAACACATGTGAGGGAGGGAGGAGGAAGAAGGCATGTGATGTGGGAGGAGGAGGGGTTTGAAAAAAAAAAAAACATGCGAGGGAGAGAGAGAGAGAAAGGAGAGAAGGTGAATGTATTGAAACCTAGGTATAATTTGAGAGAGGGTAAAATAAAAAAATTAAGGGGAAGTATTTAATATTTAGAAAGGTTAAAATTTTGGGTAGGGTTATTAACACTTCCTTTCTTTTTTAATATACTCATTTTTTTAATATACTCACTATAAAAATTTTACACCAATCGAATATTTAAATAAACTACTCTTTATATTTTTATTTTACCCCATCTAAAAAATCGATTTTTTCTCCATAATCCTCTCAATCCTTGCACTCTTTCAGGTCTAACCCTACAATCCTTACACTTTCAGCTCTAACCCTACAAATTTAGACACTTTCAGCTCTAACCCTACAAATTTAGAGGGGTGTACATAGAAAATATGTGTATTTGGGTGCGAATAACAAACCTAACAAATCGTCTTAACGTACAGTGCCGGTCCAATTCTGTTCACAGGTGACAGAGACGACGGAAGCCGGAGGGAAGAAAACTCCGTCGAAGAATCTTTGACTGGCCACCACCGGTTAGTTTCTATTCCTTTGTTCAATTCATCCCTTCTTCGTTTTTATCACGGTGTCAATCCGGTAATTCGACGGAGTTTCCCAAAGCTTCGGCCATCTGGCGGAGTTCTCCCCGAGTCAATCACTATCACAGCATCATCAATTAATAGCTGTATCCGTTTGCGGCTCGGGTGGGACCCCCAAATCTCAACTGAAACCTCCGCCCTCCGAAACTCTAAACCATTCCATACCCACATTCTTATATAAATTTTTAGTTTTTGTCATCCCTGATTGTTGCTCCAATTTGTACAATTGAAAGGTGGGAAAATGTTTTAGATGCTGTCATATTGGGGAAGATCGCGGTTGAAGATGAAGATGCCTTTGCTTGATCACAAGCTGTTTACTACTTCTTCGCCATCTCTGGCACCCTTGAAACTGCCGTCTCAAACGTATGATCCCTTCGGATTCTTTCTGATTTATATGCAAATCCGTAATCATTACTGAGAATACGGATGAAGAAGCATTATCCCACCATTGATGGTTGTCATATACAATATTTACTTGCAATTTGTTTTTGCTATTCCTTTTTCCTGTAATAAGTGTAGCAATACTAATTTATGTCGGGGCTATAGATAAAGACCACTCGTAATAGCTCGATTTGATTCAAGTTTGGGAAGTAAATAGTCCGAGCTTGAACATGATTTCAGGTTTGATGAAATAAAGTAGCCTCTTGGCCAGACTATTACCAGCTTGATTAGTTCAAAATATCCCCAAGTTACTATGCATTTTATTGGTTCTCAATTCTAATACTGTTTTACCTCACAGATTGCTAATAGGCTTGAGCTAATTTCGAGTTCAGCTTAGCTCGTGATGTAAATTAACCGAACTTGAGCCTAGGTTGAGCAACTAGAGTCAGGTCAGGTTTGAGTTCATGTCACGCTAGTATAAAGTTTTAGCTCGAGCTTTGAAGTTTCAATTCTTGACTCAACATAGCTCCTTTACAGCCCTATTTTGTGTATTAGGGATTCAAAATCATTTTAGAAAGAGTAATGCTAGGTATCCCATAATTAGTAACCTAATTTTGACCCCCAACTTATGTGTGAGGATATGATTTGGTACTTAGTGAACCCCACTATGACCAATTACACTTTGACGGATGAGATCAGAGATAAGATTGGGATGCCTTAGCATTACCCTTTCAGAAATGTATTACTATGCTTTACATTTTGTATATCACTTATGATGGTAATTTACTATTTTTGTATTTATTTCTTCAGTAAATCTGATTTTGTTTCAAGTTGTTTACCTTGTCGTAGTGGTTCCCATGCTTTTAAAGAATTTCACTAATTACAATGACAAACTTCAATGTCTAGGGAAACCCATTTGTGGTATGTTTTACCACACGAAGTGAAGAGTGAATCCCTCCTAAGGCAATATCTTGACCTTCTATCACCGTGTGAGAAAGAACACGTTTTCAGCTTCAGTCGGGATGAGTTGAGAAAAAGTGCTCTGCTAGCCCGTGCTCTCGTTCGCACTACTATTGCAAGATGTAAGCCCATCTATTTTACTTCATTATTTCACTTTTGATACCCATGTTCTTAAAATGGTTTGTCCCAGTACTGTTTCACTAGGTTAGCTTGTTAAGCTAATGTTCCTGACCTTGATAGTTTTATCATATGTACTCTCTAATCTACATGCCGCCACATAAACAAAAAGGTGTGGTTCATGTCCGGTAACTCTAATTTTGTCTTTAATGCTATTATTATTATTATTATTATTTATTTTTTGACTTGGGTGGAGATCTGGAAGTTATATAATGGCTAGTAATGTTTCACTTGTTACATAATGTTTTCTTCTTGTTAGATATGCAAAAATTTCTCAGAAATAGCAATGATTGCAATTAACATCTTAAAGTCAAATTTTGAACGAGGTAAAAGAAGATCAAATTGATGTAATTCATTGAAAAGCTACCCTTTCTCTATATTTTGAGCTAATCCCACATATAAATGCTTCGTGAGGAAAAAATATAAATAGAAAGCAAGAAAGAAGTGGGGGTAAGGATGGAGAAGAGTAGAGGAACAATAATTTGCCAATAGGCACATGGGTCAGACTCTTTATACTTAATTGTTTAAATACCAGAATGTAATGCTTGAAACACTTTCGCTGGTTGACTTGTTTCATTGATGCAGTTGTTTTGGTCTCTTCTTTTATCATCTATCCTTTTCCTTTTCGTTCTTTATTATTGAATACACCAAAACGTTATGGGTAAACACTTGTTTGAAATATTTTTTCTTGCAATTGTTTTACTCTCCTCTTTTACCATTTGACACCGGAAAGTGTAGGAGAAAGTAGGAGGTAATAGAAGGCACACTCAACACTCACCTCTCTAGGAATCCACCAAAGAGTTTAGAGCAAGATACAAGAAGATAAAATCTTCTTAACAAGCTAAAAAGCTCACAATATGTTATTAATTTCGAAATTCACTACTAAAATCAGAACAATAGAAGGCCTTTTATAGGCAAGGCTTGGAACAACCCTCCAAGAAGAGTCAAAAACTTTAAATAAGTCTTTACATTTTCTAAGGTCTTGAACAATGAAAATACGAGTCTAACAAGGAAGAACCTGATGAATAATGACTAAAGATTAGTCATCTATCAAATACCAAAGTGCATGAATGACTAGATTCATGAAAACACCAAGAGTTGGTTCAACCTTCCAAATTTCTGCAGGACACCACCATTCTGCCACACTTTAGTAAGATGGCTGTAATTTTCTGTAGGAATATTATTTTTGAACTCTGTTTTTTTTTTGATAACTAGACTCAAATGGCTTTCCAACGGTATATGATTCGCACAAAAATTCTTTCTCAATGAAAGCAGTTTATTCAATTAAGTTGCATCAAAAATTTGATTGTTCTGTGTCACCATCCATCTTTTTTTTCCCTTCAAGACTTTGAAAAAAAAAAGAAAAAGTTTTTGATCAACTTACGTGAATCTTAAGAAACTTTATTCATCCCTAGATCAGATAAATTCTCAAGTTAGTCCAAGATCTTTGAAGTTTAAGAAGAACGCCCATGGGAAGCCCGAGGTCAGTTTGCTCTTCCTACTTTTATAACCTATCTTTTTGTTCATTTATCAGTTTCTGGATTTCCTTAATCTTCATCATGATTAGGTACTGGTACAACACCATGATGATTGGCACCAACCACCCTTGCACTTCAACCTTTCACACACTTCATCTTTGATTGCCTGTGGAGTGACCACGGACTCTCCGGTTTGTTCTTCAACAATTCCTGCTGGTCATATATGTGATACCTAATATTCAATTGATTAGATATGATTGCAATTTGTTTTTCTCTCCTGATGCTTTTGCTTTTGAATAAATTATTTCAAACTTATATTCACCTTTCTGATTATAGATTGGTATCGATGTAGAGGAAAAGCAAAGAAGAACAAAAAACAATATTTTGTCTTTTGCTAGGCGATTTTTTTCCCGTCAAGAAGTTGAAGTCTTAACTAGCATCGCAGACCCCGAAGTTCAGCAACAGGAATTTGTTAAATTATGGACGCTAAAGGTTGTTTTCGTCTTTATATATATATACACACACGCATATACACACACATGTATATATATATGTGTGTGTATAATTTTAGCTACCCATATCTGATATATCAACTCTACTCTATTACCGTTATTAATTTATTAACTTTTAGTTATTTACTTACATTTATTTATTTTTCTGTTGGGGTAGGTGGGGGAGGGGAGAAGAGATTAGTAGATGCCATTGCTTGACCTCCAATGTCCTGCTCTTAAAACATTGCTCTCTCTGAGACTTAGGGCAGTTTATATAAAATTTAGGCAGTTAAACTGAAGACATAAACGAAGAAGTGAAATACATCTGTGGTGTTTTTACATATTTACAAGGTGAAATAGATGTCTTACGACTGTTATTAGATGAACCTGCATGCAAGACGTTTTGTTGCAAGGATCTGTCTGTTCTGCATTTAACTTTAAGTATCATTCTTTAGCTTGTTCACTAATTAAGAGTACAGATTAAAGACTTATTTGATCCATTTTACATCCATGAAATTTTTTTTCTTTTCTATACATATTCATATTCTTTCTAATATTCAAAAAGAATATTCATATCCTTTTTGGACCAAAATTTTCATTAGAGTATGTTTTTGCTATTACAGTGTAAAAGAAAATCATTATCTTCTTTATGTCATGCTTTTATGCAAATCCTTCGTTACCAAAAGGGGATTGATATCAATGTGGCATCCATTTTCTGCAGTAATAAACAATGTTCTCTCTGTGTAAAAGAAAATTCATCTTAGCATGAGTTGTGGTGATTGATAGTTTGATACTCTAGTTTATGAAAGAGTTTGTTAGATAATGGGGGGACATGTAGTTACCAAGGCCCTTCCACTTGAACGACACTCCCAGAATCTTACATAGGGAATATATGATAGTAATGCATAGTTTCTCATTGTTTCTATACTAATTGAGATTTCCTCTTAAGCATTTTTCTAAAGGAGAAAATCATTTCCAGGAGTCGTACGTTAAGGCCTTGGGAAGGGGCTTCTCAGGTGCACCTTTCAACACTTTCAATATTCGGTACAAGTCTGCTACTAGAGGCAACTTTCATCTATCTGAGAACTCAACTTCTGAGGTATGTCATGGATACTCTGCTTGAATTTTCCACAACAAAGTACCCATACTTTTTCTATCAACACTATGCTATGGTCCACTCTACATTTTTCATTTTTGTAATACACCCTTATTCTCTTCTCTTGGCGGGGGAGTGCATCCAACTAGTTGGCCAGCTGGGAAAAATGTTCTGTTGAGTTTTTCCGCGAGACCTAGGATATGGAGGAAGGTAAAAGCTGGTTGCTGGAGAAAGTTGGGTCATACAAGATTAACCAAAGACTGCAAGGAGTAGTGAATGGAGGAGGAAGCCCAAGAAGAACTAGAGAGAACAGAAGGCGAAGGCTGATTGGCTGAAGCCAATGAGAATTAATGACGAGAGCAAAACTGATGACTACTGTGCTTCTTGAACATGATGAATGAATGATGTGAGAACTCTATTTGTAGTTGAGCAATTAGTGACCCTTCATGTGTTGTGCCCGTGAGAGTTATTGATGTACACCTGTACTGGCTATGGCTAATCATATGTGCTCATGCTACACGCAGCCCTAATATGGTGGGACGGCTAGAGATCTCTCATTTCATAGCACAGTTACACGTGTCCTCTAGCGAAGGGTCAGGGTGATGGAGCAATACCCTCAAGAATCCCATTAGTGAACTCATGGGGCAAGCTGCCTGCTGAATTCCTTCTTGCACCTATATCTCTGGTGATGCGTTAAAGCCGAGTCACCCTTGGGGTGATTAGATGAACAGCTAAGGGAATCCTAGGCGGTAAGTTGTTGATAAGAGCTAGAGGAATGCTAGCCAAGAGACTTGATTCATAGCTTGGAGGACACTTGGCAGGAGGCACTTTATGAATAGCTAGGGAACCCTATTCATGCTACTGTGATTAAAAGCTTGAGGAACCTTAGATGAGACATCCCGAATAAAAACTTGGGTAACCCTACAAGGAGAATCCCCTAATTTTGAAGCTTTGGTAATGTTATGTGGGTACCATCCCCTTGACTGGTGATGTGCGGTAGATGGATCATGTACCCCTGGCAATGTCCCCAACAGTTGGTGACTCCTAGGTGGGTGGTACTGTCCTCTGGACAGGTGATGACTCCTTGGCTGATTGTGTTAGAATGTCATGTGGGTTATGGCATGTCTGATCAGTCATACCCTATACTGCATGTTAACTAGTCAACTCTAAGTTTTGCATTGATCTGTGCTCAATTATGATGTTGAAACATGGTTTTGAAGTTGTTGATAAGTCATATAATTGCAGCAGGAAAGGTGTTTGTAAATAGTAATATCAAAGGAAATTCTCGAAAGTAAAAATCCCATGCAATGCTCTCAGTTTCTTCCCTTCCCGTAAACAAAGATAGTTGTGCAACAATACCTTCTGACCTTCCATCAGAAAAGGTGTTGGCAGCATCTTAGTACCTTCCATCACATCAAACTTGAAAATCCCATACTTACCTTCGACCTTACAATTAGTGTCCCAAAAAAGAAAAGATTTATAAACATATATATTACTTCAGAAAGTTGAATACCCATGACAATACTTTTTTTCCCTTTACTCACGATATGGTGATAAATATCTTATTTTCAGTATTTTTGCTGTAAACGGTACTATGTTACCTGGAAATTTTAATGGAAACTGTTGAAAATGGGGTGACTCGATTGTTCAGACAAGAAGTCAGTTCCCTTGGGGCAGGAAGTTGGACTTGATTGGACCTTAAAGGGGGGTGCAGGGGGCGGAGCCCCGCGGTCTGACTATTCGGGATTTTGGATAGCATGCGGCCGCATAGTGCGTCAGCATGGAACACTGGAATTTAAGCGTTCGCGTAAGGCGTCCGCGTAAGGATTCTGGAAACCATGCGGCTGCATAGTGCGTCAGCATGGAACACTGGAATTTAAGCGTTCGCGTAAGGCGTCCGCGTAAGAATTCTGGAAACCATGCGGCCACATAGTGCGTCCGCATGGAAGCTTTGCAAATCGTATGCGGCTGCATTGTGTGACCGCATAGCGACGGGTTTTAAGGTTTTCTATTGTATCCATATAAATAGTTGTATACCTAGATCGTTTGAAGGTGTGAGCCTCTAATAAAATTTCGACTGTCCATTGGCCCCAATCTCTCTCTCTTCTTTGTGATTGATCATATTATACTCTGTTAATTTGTTTGCTAGTCTTCCGCCGTGCACAACAGAAACTGGCAAGTCCATTTTTCAAAAACTGACTCTCATTTAAGATTAAACATTTCAAGGATTAAGCTACATAACCACACATACCCTAGAGAGCAATATGTTAAATCGAAATCAGAATTATCCATGTGAAACTCTTAATGCCCCATGAGTTGGAGCTACTTGATGTGCAAGGCTAGTTACTTTATGAAGTAGAATTTAGTAATATTATAGTTTATTGCCCCATTAGCAATAAATATATTTTGCAGTATTAGATCTCCCTCTTATATTATTTGGAAAATATTTTTAGTGCAATTTCTCATAATCATTATGAGAATATCCTGTCTCCCCCTCTGATCACACACCTTCATTTTCGTCAACCTGGTCAAATCTTCCTATTTGTAGTAACTTCAGCTCCATTAAGAAATTCCCTATTGCTTTAGGCGTCATGTAGTCATCTTTTCTTCTACTTATAGTCCACTTTCTGTGGGCAGGTTTCCGAAATAGTTGTTGAGCCGTTGGAGAACCTCACTGCCCTTACAACCAATTGGCAATTTGCACTCTTAGAATTGGCTGGTTCTCACTATGCGGCCATTTGCAGGAAAAAATATTGCGTCTCTGAAGGTAAGAGGATTTTTCTTTCATAGTAGTTGAACATGAGAAAAGCACATGCACATACCCTAAAAGTTACATTTACTTACCTGTAGGCAAAGGAAGAGATCCTATGAAATTAACCGTGTGGAAGACAATTCCACTTGCTGAAGACATCTGTGTTCCTGGGACTGATTCAGTTGGGACATTTGCTGGCTTGGTCTAATTAGTTCCCAAATGGTACTACTCACAAGTCACGATTATGATGAAACAGTTAAGATTTGTTGGCTTCCATTTGAACAGCTGCTGGCGGAGAGGGTTTTAATGCATATGCTCTTTCCTCCACGATTTCATATGCTTTGACAGATATTAGGAATAGTACAGGATATTTGGCTTCCATTAAACTGTAAATTAAAATCCTTTCTTATTGTCATATGTTGTCTGTACAAAACCCCAGTTACCGATATATAAGAGGATGTATTTTTAGATGTACATTGGATTATAGGGGATGTATTTGTTTAGATGTACATTGGATATCCTATAAGAATATGCAAGTTTGAATACAATAGCAAGTCTGTTACTTTGTACCCTTTTAGTGCTAATTGAATTATCTGCTTTTTTCTTGGTATGATTCCTTTTACTACTCCGTACTTGTTCTAGCATGATGAGACGAGACTTTAGGCCGGTCTGTGATGAAAACTTGTGTGCTCGCATTTAAATGATTACAGTTTGCACACCTTGCTGAACAGGAACTGTTCGACTTTGTTCACTTCAACTCCTATCGGGTTTTGAATGATCAAAGTCCACGCAATCTTTAAAGGCTTGTACTCAGAATTGCAGAGACTGTTTCTGTAAAAAAAAATAATAATAAACAGAAAAGAACACTTTAAGAGAGAGGAAGCGACATTATCTCTCTCATGCTTCTGTTTGAACAATTGTTGGTGATGCATCGATGATCATACATTCCAGCTATTCAAATAGTTTTGATGTTACAAATCCATAACCTAGTTGAAGGCTAAGGATTAGAAAAGGAATTTCTCCTATGCTTGCAGGAGAATGCCCAGCTCTTAAAAGCAAGCAGCTGCAGTACTTGCGCTCCAGTCTTGTCCAAGCTTCTCCGTTCTCCAAAAGCTGATAAAATTTTCTCCAGAAAGCAGCTTAATTTAAATCTGACAATTCCATCTCATTACCTCAAAGGTTTGGATTCTTTACTTTCTGGATAAACATCTTCTCTAAAAAGTAGGGTAAGCTGTCTACCAATAGTCTTTACAAGAACAAACTCCATCTTTAAAATGATGGAAACGAGTTGCATCTCTAACAACAAATTGACGGTCCACGATTTTGCTAACCAACTTTATGAACAAGTGGCAATCTCCACACACCCGTAAGTTCTTGATCACAAGGATCTCCATCCCAACACCAGTGCTCAATAGTGCAAAAGCAATTGCCAGCCTTTCGCTGTGAACCATGCCACTTATAGGCCTTGTATTTCTTCCTTCATCATCATTCATTTTAAGCCCACTAGGTTCCTTCACTAAATCTTCTAGCCTATCCAGCATAGCATAGATCTCTTCTGTTTGCGGGTGGCTTTTATCGCCAGCCACGAAGAGGTGAGTCCGTCCTCTATACTCAACATAGCTACATCCAGGATCCTTTTAAGCTTCCTTTGCCTCATCATCACTCTTACCTTTAGTATCCCCTCCATATTATTTACCTCCGAGTAAATGTTTGATAATAAGACATAGTAACCAATGTTAGCTGGTTCGAGCTCAATTACCCGGTCAAAAGCTAACTCAGCCAACTCAACATTTTTGTGAATCTTGCAAGCACCCAAAAGAGCTCCCCACACAGCACCGTCAGGTTTCACTAACATCGATCCAATGAGCTTCTGAGCTTCCTCAAGTCGACCAGCCCGACCTAAAAGATCCACGACGCAAGAATAATGTTCATTACCTGGCTTCAATCCATAACTAGCATTCATTGCAGCAAAATATTCCAAGCCCATATCAGTCAGTCCCGCATGGCTACACGCAGACAAAACACTAACAAACACCGTCCCGTCAGGCCTAATGCCACTCGCAATCATTTCATCAAAAAGATGCACAGCTATTTCTCCTTGCCCATGCATCCCATAGCCGCCTATAATTGCAGTCCAGGAAACTAAGTTTTTCTCTACCATGCCATCAAAAATAGCTTGAGCCTTTGATAAATTACCGCATCTAGCATACATGTTTACCAAGGCATTTTTCAGGAAAGTGTTAGATCCAAAACCACTGCACTCTATTTTCTTTTCAATCTCCTGGCCAATCTTCTGCGTACCAAGGTTAGCACAAGACGACAGAACCCCAACAAGCGTTACAGGGTCAGGACATATACCTCGCAACTCCATCTTGCGATAGAGGTCTAAAACTTCAGAAGCAAGCCCATTTTGCGCGTACCCAGAAATCATAGCATTCCATGTAATCAAGTCTTTATGCGGCATGTCATCGAAAAGCTTCCTAGCGAGTTCAATTGATTCACACCGTACATACATTGTAAGCAAACAATTCCCGACAGACAAATCATGGTCCAGTCCAACCTTGACATCTAAACAATGTAAAGACATTCCAAACCTCAAATGACTTGGATCAGTACACCCCGGGATCAAACCCAACATTGTCACTGAATTAATCGCCACATCCGCCAATCTCATTTGACAAAGTAACACAAACCCATTTGAAAACTGGGAATTTCGAGTGTACCCGGCAATCAAAGCATTGTAACATACGGTTAGCATCTTTGTATGGGAACTTTCTTCAAACAGTTGGCGTGCACTTTCAACCAAAGCGCATTTACAATACATCGAAATTAATGCAGTTTGTACAAAGGGTTCAAAAAGGCAGCCAGTTTTGATAACGTGACAGTGGAGCTGTGCGCCAGAGATGGGGAGAGAAAGAGCGGCGCAGGACTTGAGCGCAAAAGGGAAAGTGAAGGCGTTTGGGGAAGCGCCGGAGCGGAGCATTTGGCGGTAGAGGTTGAGGCCTTGTTGGTATTGGCCGTGTTTGGCTAACTCTCTCAGTTGAGTATTCCATGAAAGTTTGAGATTGTTGCTGTTGGTCTGCAGGTGTGACAGTAGTCTGTTTGTGGAATGTAAAGTTAAGGTCGGTCTGGTCATAGCATGCACATTTTTGGTGATTTGTGACTTTTGTGTTTGTTAGTATGCCATTTTTTCAATATATTAGCCTAGACAGGTTTGGGCCATTAACATAGGAGCAGCTATTTCGACATCCTAAGATCTTTCAAAACCCTTACTTTTTTTTTTTTTTGGTACGATCAAGAGTTGTTTGTTGTAGTCAGTTTGCTCACACCTCAACTTAATTGAATGTTTCGAACAATCCGAAAATACACACCCATTCTCGCCTATGTATATGATAATTATCTCTCAAGTGTTCGGCACAAGCTTTTCAACCCTTTCACTACAAAATGATTTAATTATTATTTTGGTCATTGTAAAGATATTTAACTCATGAACTATATTTAAAAATTCTCAATAAGTTATTAGACTTGATGTGTTTGTAGTTTCAAACTCCCAAGATGTGTAATTCTATTGACGGAAAAGTCAAGAGAGCAAGTTTATTGACGGGTAAGTCAGAAGGGGATCCACATCGTCTCGGGCATTTAAGTTGCCTACCATGAGCATTAAAGTTGTCCACCTCGAGCGCTTAAGTTGGCCGCCATTATTGCCCATCAAACATTTAGAGAAGGTAAGTACATGCCCAAGCAAGTCAGGGGAGCACCAAATCAAAGTGCCCTCCACACACATTAGACTAGGCATCTGGAGTTGCCTAGCCACCAGTGCACTGGATTTGCCCCCATCTACAATCACTATGGGTATCCCTACAAACATGTCGTAAATATTACCTAAAATACCCCTCCTTGTACATATTAGTATAAGTAGTAGCACCCCCCTAACATGGTTAAAGGTACGATCTAATCACTCCAAAGCACCCAAATGGTAGCCGACATTATCTCATTATAATTGATACTAATTCTCTTACTAAAGGGATTTTGCAAGGACACCCCCTACTCAATGACGGTGCTCTCAATTGTGCAGATTATGGCAATCAATCTAAGACCAGATATCTTCATTTCCAATTCAATCCCTAGTGCAAAATTGATGGCATCAAAGTGATTCCATTGTTGGGAATTAAAATTTGCATGTAACACAGTTCAGAGACACCAATTTTACTACAAACATGGTTGTTGACGGGACCAATGTTAACACTAACAACGTCCTCATTCTGCCTTACGGCGAGACAAATAGAGCAACCTCCAAAGTGCCCGACCAAACCCTCGATTTGACCACTACAAAAAATAACTCACCTAAGGAACCAGGGGTGACTACTTGTTCTTCACGAGCAGCCAGCAAGGAGGGGAATTTTGCATCAAATAAGAAGAGGAAAACTAAAGGTATGGAGCCTGTTTGACAAGACATTAAAGTTTAAGTTTGAGGCATCACACAATCAAGCTGAATATAAAGCACTGATCATTGAGATTTAATTTTTCCTAAATCTCGGAATCAAACAAATGATTGCTTATAGTGATTCATAACTCATTGTTAACAAAGTTTAGGGGGAGTAGAAGGCTAATCGACACACTTTGGTGTAAAAGGATCATTTTACTAAGTGAACAGAGACTAAGGCTTTTGTAAGTTTCACAGAAGAGAAGCTAAGGCGAGTAACTTCTATCTCCGAGCTTCAGAAGCCGAGCACATTATCACAGTTCACAGACACATTGCCCGTCAAAGTCAACAGATCAGGCTAGTAAAAGCCAAGTAAATGAAAGGTTTTGCAAGCTTAAGTCACATTAAAAATAAGTCTTCGTAGGACCAAACAACAAAATAAGGAACCGAACAACTAGCATGGTTAACTAAGAACCCTAATCGAGCACCTAAAGAAGACCTCTCTTAACACAAGGAAGACAAAAATTATGCTATGTCCTGGTCTCACAAAGTAAACAGGCAAAGTACAATATGAAGCAAAATACGCTACGATGCAAAGATGCCGAGTAATTAGGTAAAATTAATATGTAATAATGGAATGCGCTAATTAAGTTACTAACATGCTAAGCAATTAGGCAAACTAAGCAATAAAAATTGCACTAAGTTAACTGGCAACTAGGCAACCTATGCGATGATAAATGTGCTTAACTGTACTAAGTAACTAGGCAAGTTAAGCGTGAAAAATACGCTAAGTCTAAACGCGCCGAGCAATTGGGCAAGTTAAGCGATGAAGAACATCCTATACCAACACATGTCAGTCACTCGGGCAAACTTGATAAGTAATAAGCAAAATATGCTAAGTATGGAAATGAGCAACTTCGAGCACTTTAGATACTTCTTGGCCTAAGCTCCGCTCACGCAACAAGGAATAAGGAGGCTACAAAAATACCCTTTTCTACCAACTAAGGGCAATTGCTGAAATTTATCAACGTACGGACATCAACGTGCTTGCTTTAAAAGTTTTGCCCCCCTGACGCCATCAAGCAACTAGGAGATCGAGCATGACTATGGGCGTGCAAGTCAGGAGAGCAAGTATATGGACTGATAAGTCACGGGAACAATTCTATAGATGGTCAATTCTATTAACGGGCAAGCTAGGAGAGCAAGTCTATAGACGGGAAACTCAGGAGAGTAAGTTTATGGACGAACAAGTCAGGGCATCCAAACAAAGTGCGCCCACATCATTACAAGAACTTAAGTTTCCCACCATTGACACCAAAATTGCCCACCTCAGACGCCGAAGTTGCCCACTATTATCACCCATCAAACATAAAGAAGGCAAGTACATCCTCAAGTAAGTGAGGAGAGCATCCAATCGAAGTGACCTCCCACACATGAGACCGAGCATCTGGAGTTGCCCAGCTAGTAGAGTTTCCTGCACATCAGAGTTTCCTGCACATTAGAGTTTCCTAGTGCGAGCACCCCTCTCCAATCTACATTGGTATACGTCGTAAATATCACGGAGTAAATCCCATAAAATACCTAAAGTACCCCTCCTTGTACATATCAATATAAATAGTAGCGTCCCCCAGTGCCATAGATATAGATTAATCACTCCAAAGCACTCAAATGTTGTCATTCTCTCACTATATATAATAGATACTAATTCTACTACTAGAGAGGTTTTGTATGGACACCCCCATGCTGAGTCACGCTCCTCTTAGCTGTGCAAATTTCGACAATCAATTAAAGCCCAGATATCCAACCTTTTTTTAAAAAAAAGTAAGGAGTATTTATTTATTTTTTTTAAGGTTGGAGGGGACATACACCTTACCCCAACCCTTATTATTATTATTATTATTATTATTATTATTATTATTATTATTATTTTAGGATGTCCTAATTAATGTTACTAAAGACTTTTCATGTACGTATTCTTTATCATTCTTCCCAATATACCCTTAAAACATCATTTAATATAATACATCCTAGCTAGGGAAACCCACGTATTTAGAACATTGGAACTCAATTAATGTTCATGTGTATTATCGTCAAAAAATATTTTGCATCACATCATTAATTACGTTTCTTAATTCTTGTGTTTTGCCACCTAAGAACATTTATTCGGGGCGGAGGGATTATTATTATTATTATTATTATTATTATTATTATTATTATTATTATTAACTTCTTTGTTGAGAGTAGTTACGTACTAGAGTGTAGAGACTTGAACATCTGACATGTCCTTTAGGAGAAGTGAGCAGTACTAGTTGAACTAGAGCTCGTTGGTCCCAAATATCCTACTTCATAATCAATTCAATCTTTGTTGCAAAATTTGACGTCAACATAATATACTCCATTTTTTCACAGTATTGAACTAGTTGGTTTGCTTATGGACGTTGGTAGTGGTTGTGGCTTCCTTATGTAATACTATATATCAAATTCATAATTTTTAAAAGTTTTAAATTTTTTAATTAACATTTCTTTCTTTTCTCTTTTTGTTTGAGGGAGTACATTATAAGCTTTGACACATAAAATTAATTAGTTGGATGGTAACGTTATTTTGTTGATGTGGTGTGACTTTTTACTTACCTTTTGCCACATAAAAGTGAAATTCAATCAAAACAAAACAATCCTTGACATCTAGGGAAGTTATGCTGCACCTAGCACCAACGATCCCAAGTGTTAGTATATGATTAGTAATGACAATGAGATGAAATGAGATAGAAATAGTATTTCTCATTCTCACCCTCATTGTAATTTTTTATTCTCATTTCACTTCCCACTCCTGTGATGAAAAATTAAAGACAATATCATTCCTATCTTGTTACAATTTACCATTCCCATCACCACTCCACTTCCCTCATTTCCAGATATTTAAAAACAATTTAGAGGGAAGACGGAAGATATAATTATGAGAATCGCTATTTACACCTCCCAAATTATTAAGTACATCCTTTTTTCTAAGTACACCTCCTAAATTGTAAACCCCTCTAAATACTAAGTATATCCCCTCAATTTCTCATTTTACCCCGTCTAGTTTATTTTGAATAAATAACCTAACATTACTAAGTACACCCCCTCCATTATCCAATCATCTTTTGAGACACTCCTAACCCAATACACCCCCACCCATTACACCCCAACCCCCTTACGCATTCTATTACCAAGGCTCTAAACATTTGCATTATTGAGGAAAGAAGAAGAAGAAAAACCCAAGGCTGAACATTTGCAAACACAAAGAAGAAGAAATCCATTCAAGCACAATTTCTGATCAACTACCACCTCGGGGCTCAGGTTTATATCATTTTACAATTAAATATCACCAAGTTTTTAAAGTTGTATGTTAAATAATTTTTAGGATTAAGTTAGCTATGATTTTTTTTACAATTTGAGTTCAAAATTGGTGGTTTGTGTAAAAATTGCATTTTAGGTTGAATTTCAAGTAATATGGGCCTAGAGTATTCGAACATGGTTGGTTGAACACCTTTGATGGTGTTTGGTTAGTATAGGCTGAACACCTTAAGATGTGTTCGGTCTATACCGACCAACATCTCCAAAGGTGTTCGATCGATCGACCAAACATCTTCATAGGTGTTCAGTCAAACATCTCCAATGGTGTTTAGTCTCTGCTGCCCAAACAAGTCTAGGAATTTGTTTGTGTTGTTAATTTATTTGTGTTCTTTACCTTTGTTCTAATAGATGATTTTTTTTATGTTCAGAAAAGTAATGTACGAGGAGAAGACCTACAACATCGAATAGGAGAGAACGTGAACAACGAGTTATTGAAGGTATGCAAAATTTCATAGAGCGTCAACAACAAGAGCTAAAGCGTCAACGAGAAGAGCTCGAGCGTCAATAACCTGAACAAGAGATTCATCACACTGATTATGAAATAGAAGTGGAGTATGTTGGGGAGGAGCATAAGGAAGACGATGTGGAGGAGAATGAACAAGAACAACAATTTACCCCATTTTCTGGTGGGCCATATGTTCCAGGGCTGCTTACTACTTTCAATGAATATGTAACGTCATCCATATGGGTTGGAAATGAGCGAGGGGTGTTAAAATGCAACAATCACACATCAAAGTTATTGGAGTGGAAATTTCAGAAAGGTTCAGTATCTAAAAGGTTTAAGAATCTTATCGGGGGCTCGAATCTCAATCAGCTACGTCAAATATCATATCCTAAGGTTGATAAAGTGATGGTGACAGCTTTTGTGGAAAGGTGGCACCCTGCTGAGACCAATACCTTCCACATGTCATTTGATGAGATGAAAATCACACTAGATGATATGCATTGTATTACAGGTCTTCTAGTAACTGGGCTTCTACTTATTTCGACACAGGATGATAGTTCACATCTCATTACTGAGGTTAGGGAGTTGTTTGGTGTGTCTAAAGCTATGATTATTGAGGGTATGCATGGTGCGAGGGGGTCCTCAGTTCAGCTTGGGTGGTTACGTAAGACCTTCCATAGAGAAGTTGGCTCCGATGATTCAGTTACGTGTGATTGTTCAGAGGGCCTATTTGTTGTATTTGTTGGGTTGCACCATTTTTACCGATAAGAGCGGTACTCGAGTTAGCACATCGTACCTAGAGTTTCTAACTGATCTTGATGAAGTCCATACGTACGCATAGGGAGCTGCAGCTCTAGCTTTTCTCTATAGACTATTAGGGCAAGCGTCTAGTGCGAGATATAGACAAATGATGACCAGATATTCGACGTTATTGGAGGTATTAAACTTACATTTCAATTCATTTTTATTATATTCAAAAAAATTATTCTATTTATAGTTAATTTGACAAATTTTGTGTTTTATAGTATATAGGCATGGATATACAAAAGATTTAAAATGTTGAGGCCACCACATAGCATTGCTTACGTTGATGAGAGTCCAGTTGCAGATAGGTGGCAACCACAAGGACAAGGATTATCACTCCTGAAATTATAATCACTGCGGGAACGTCTCGACAACCTCACAGGCAATGATGTAAGTATTATTTAGTTGTGCTCGTTACCCGATAGTTATAAACATACACGTTATAATTATTATTTTGTTTGATGTAGGTAATTTGGTTTCCGTAAACGAATAGGGTGAGGGAAAATTTCCCGTTCAACATAGTTGCTTTATATCACTGTTGCATAGGTACATGAGATGTTATGGAGCCATACCATCTTGACCGAGTCCTTAGACAATTCAGTCATGTTCAGACCATTCCATCTACTCCTATTGCTTATGATATTTTTGAAAGAGGTGAAAAGAAGAATAAAGCAACATTGTTGGCGCTTGTTTGTTACTTCAGACTTTGGGATAGTCATGTCCTATCTACCGAGCGTCTTGGTAGACGTGCACACCCACCATCACAATGCGCACCCAATTATTTCGACTGGTATCGCATGTATTCACATCCGTTCCTACAAAACCCTGAGAAGTTTCGGCTACGTTGGCAACCAAGCTGATACAAGTGCACAGATGCATGGGAAATGGTCGTCCGCACGTAGCTTGATGGGACCGCTGTTCGAGATGGAGGTCGGGAGACCAATCTCTAACATTTAATGAGGGAATGTCCGTGATGGCACGAACATATATTATACTAGAGGGTCCAGATGAGGTGGGACCATCTACTTCTGTTCGAGATCAGGCGGGACCATTTACTTCTCGTCGTAGGAGAGGAAATTGATGTAGTTGATAAACTTTGTTGGATACACTTTGTTGTTTATCTACTTTTTGATTATGTATGTATTTGACATTTATGTTAGTATTTGACACTTTGTTTATGTTAGTATCTACTTTTTTATTATGTTAGTATTTGACGTATGGTTGAACAACTTCATTCTAATAGTTGTGAATGTTATGTATTTTCATTATACTGTAAATCAGTTATATAGGTTAAATATGTTTAGCTTCAACACTTAGCAAAAATAGGGCACAAGGAATATTCGGTCAGTACGTGCTGAACATTCTTAGGAATGTTCGGTCAGTACTTGCTGAACATTCTTAAGAATGTTCGGGCAGTACCTGCCGAACATCACCAGAAAAGTTAGGCCATCAGTGATAGAACAACAAAATATCAAGCTAAATACTTGAAGAATCAACCCTATTATAATTGGGTAAGTATCACACAAACCAAAAAATTGAAAAATACTTAAAAAGGTACATGAAAATAAAACCACAAGACTTAAATTATTTTAAAAAACATCCTTAAACAAAGTTAATAATACAAAGTTACAAGGGAATTCTATTCCAATAAGATAGTTTCATTACTACAATCCAATACACGACTATTTTCTACACTATCACTATACATATCAAGTTGTTTGCTATAAATATCCTTCCAAAACACGGCAAGTGAAATGAATCCCACATTGTTGACACCGGTGGTAATGGAGCTCCAATACATGAAATACTTGTTTGTTGTGTTATTGTCAAAATGGATGACGATTCGTCCAACAAAACACAAATCTCTCCTTATACGGTAAAACTCATTGGTCCATCACATACTTAACGGCAGATGGATATTCTTTGCAGTCTGAATCTAGTCTACTAAGCAAGTCATTAAATGATGACTTGGTATCTACGGCCACGATGACATTCCAAGCATGATTAAATGCATCTTATTTATGTTTTCTTCTAAGCATTTTCTTGCAATTCGCCAATACATTTTTATTAATATGCCATCGATAAAGGAAGTGCCTAAACGAGGGGAAAGTTCCCTCAATTGCATTCATCAACGCCTTTTCTCTATCGGTAACAATGACATTGGGTAGCTCGGATTGATGTATTAAAGATTTCAACACTGCACGCCCACATGTAATTGTCTTCCTTCTCCTTCTCCAAATAGGCGGTTGCAATCGAGAATGTCATGTGTGTCGACGTCACACCAACAATCTCCAACAAAGGTAACTTGTACCTATTTGTCTTAGTGCATCCATAAAAATCACTTTCGAAAAACACCACAATAAGTCAACGCTCTTTGGGTGAGCAAAGAAAAGGTCCTTGACAAGTATTAGTCTTCTCAGCGCCTATGATGAAAAAATACCCATGCTCCTTCAATTTAAACATCATATTTCGATCGAACATCACGCTCGGTAACTCTACTCTTCTGCCGAGCATTGTAGATATTCCTTATTGTCAACTTATTATCTTCGAATCTCTCTTTTAAACCAAACAAAATGTCTTTAGGTTTAGAGTTCACCTTAGACATATCTACAACAAAGTTCTCCTCAAGCATTAACTATCGACCAACATATGAGTGACCACCCTCCTAGTAATCTGCAGTTGGATGATTGTACACACCACATTAAACCTCCAATTCCCATTCGTTAACCGATACTTGCTTCCTCCTCAAATGAAAATGGCATTCACACTTTTATGTTCCAGTTTCTCTCTTCCTTTTCCTATTATTCTCATCAACCTCTTCAACATTTTCTGCTAATTGACTTCCTCAAGATAATGCCAAAACCTTTTTTTTTTTTCACGGTATTGCCCACTATGCTCACAAACCAACAACTTCTGAGGTTTTTCCTTCCCCGCACTGCTGTCCGAATTGCCGATTACTACCACAATGCCATGCTCCTTCCCTTAGCGCACACCCAATCAAACAATCTATCGCGAGATGAAAATAATTCGCACATCGGTGAAATCCATAACAATATCTTGCACATGCACGATCTATTTATTTTTGGGACTCCATAGACAAAGTGTTTGAATCCTGTTAATAGTCACAAAAATACATCAATAAAAAACAAAACAATAGTGTTCAGCCTCTGATGCTAGAACACTAGGATAAAGTGTTCGGCCACTGATGATAGAACACCTTAAGACATGTTCGGTCATCTGAACACATAGAGTAATGTTCGGTCAATAGTGACCGAACACACTAAAGAGTGTTCAGCCATCAGTGACCGAAAACTATTTAGTATGGTCGGTCACTACTGATCGAACATTACCAGCGCAGTCCATTTATTGTGCTTCTTAAAATGTGGAAATTAAGCAATTCTGGTACAAGAATACTTACAATTTTTGTTCCCTTCAATTATTTATGGTCCATGGTTGTGCTTTCCAACAATGTAGATGAATTTGGAGGTATATGGTTTATTGAGGGGTTTGGAACTTGGAAAGGGTGAGAATGTGTACTTAGTAATAATAAGGGCAAATAGGTTAAGTTTTATAATGGTATTTTTGTTATAATCGAAGGGGGTGTACTTAGTAATTTGGGGAGGGGTGTGAATAACGATTCTCTATAATTATCATTGTTATTCTATAACTAACTAGTAAGTCTGATATTTAACTTACTAAATTTCTATTGTACACCAAACTAAGTTAGCCATAATAAAAAAATAATGTAATATAATATATCAATTATTTCTTGAATAAAATTATTTTATTACAAACTCAAAAATCAAAATAATTATCAAAATTATTGTTATTACAACTATATGCCTTATTAAAATAATATTTTCTTATGTTTGACAAATCTTAGTATATATATATATTCATGGAGATGGTTATATATGTATAATGTATAATTATAAAAAATGCTTGAGTGATAGCCCACAGAGCCTACTTCAATATCATTTCGAGGTTCATTTCAAAATCAATTGTATCGTGAGATGTGTGATCATATAATCTTTGTTAATTATGTACTTGTGATATTTTGATAAGAAATGAATGAAAAAACAATGAAAATATTGCAATCAAGAACAGAGAGAATCAAGAGAGAACTTTCTCATTCATTGAAAAATCTTACAAAACTTACAATGAAAGTTTATATACAAAGCTAACTATTGTAACAAGCTGATGTAACACACATACAAGCCTTCCACTAACTTAGATATACCACTACACCACTAACTATCTCAGCCAATCAGATTCATTTATTCATAAATAACTTGTCCATCCTGTCAAGTTGTTGATTGTTGTGGCTGCTGCTTGCCTTGCTTTGCTGTTGTATTCGACTTCGATCATCCACACTTTGACCATCCATACTAGCATCACTCACACTAACATCCTCCCTCAATTTGAAAGGAGAGAACGAATTGGATACTTTCAACTTGGTAAAAAACTGATGAATTTGAGCAGAAGACAAAGACTTAGTAAACAAGTCTATAGGTTGATAATTTGTAGGAATATGTGCTGGAGGCAGAACACCCTGAGTAACTTTGTCACGAATGAGATGGTAGTCAATCTCAATGCGTTTAGTTCTTTCATGGAACACTGGATTTGCAGAAATATGCAAGGCTGCCTTGTTATCACAAAACAAGGTAACAGGAGTAAAATCAGTGACTTGCAAGTCTTTTAACAAAGCTAGGAGCCAAGTAACCTCATTACTAGTAGTGGCCATAGACCTATATTCTGTTTCTGCAAAACTCCTAGAAACTGTATGTTACTTTTTGGACTTCCAAGAAATCAAAGAGTCACCAAGAACAATGCAATAACCTATGACTGACTTTCTGGATGTTGGACAGCTACCCCAATCTGAATCACAATATGCAGAAGTGTCAAGGTACTTGAAGCAGAAAAGAACAATCCTTGACCAATAGTTCCTTTAAGATACCTAACAAGCTTTAAAGCAGCATTCAAGTGAGGTAATTTGGGAGAAGCCATGAATTGACTCAAAATATGGTCTGAATAAGATAAGTTTGGTTTGGATATTGTCAAATAAATCAACCTTCCAATTAACCTCTTGTATCGATTTACATCTGGCGAAATCTCCCCTTGATCTGCAGCCAAAGTATGATGTTGCTAAAGAGGAATAACAGAAGTTTTTGCATCCTCTTGACCTGTATCTTTCAAAATATCCAAGACATACTTTTGCTGAAGACATAGATACCAGTTGCATTCCTAGCTATTTCAATTCCTAAAAAGTATTTCAGTAGCCCTAAATCTTTAATGTTAAAAGAAGAATGCAGAAAGGCCTTCAATTCAGAAATAACAGTAGAGCTTTGAATCAGTAATCAACAAATCATCCACATAAATAAGAACTACTATGAATGTACTATCTTTCTAATAAGTGAACAAAGAGTGATCATCACTATGTGATTGAGTAAATCCAAAACTAAGAGAGAAGTAGAGAGCTTAAAATACCACCGCCTAGAGGCCCGCTTGAGACCATATAGGGACTTAACCAAACTTGCAAACAACGGTTTTGAAGAAGCAATGTAAGAGAACAGGAACATAACCGAAGGAAGATCCATGAAAACCTCCTCATTAAGATCTCCATGTAAAAATGTATTAGATACATGCATTTGCATAATATCCCACCCTTTAATGGCAACCAAGGCAAGAAGAGTTCTAATAGTAGTCATCTTGGCTACTGGGGTAAATGTATCAAAGAAATCCAACCCCTTAGTTTGGGAAAAACCTTTGGCCACAAGTCTCGCTTTGTACTTGTCTATGGAGCCATGCATCATGTTTATGCTTGATTTTGTACACCCACTTACATCCTACAGTCTTTTTATGACTGGTAATGATTGCAAAATCCAAGTCTTGTTATTCTCTAAAGCCTGAATCTCTAATTCCATAGCCTTACACCAAAGTGGATCTTTGACGTCTTGGGCATAAGTGTGAGGTTCAGAAACTTGGGAGATATTAGCAAAAAAAGTGTAGTATGGAAAAAAAATATGATCATAAGTAAAAACTAAAGAAAGGGCTTGGGGCACAGACCTTAAAGAGCTGGTTGATGTGATAGAAGAACGTAATCCCACATAGTCTTGGAACTTTGTTGGCAACACCTTTGCTCTCATTGGCCTGACAAGAGGAATAACATATATAGGAATTGAAGGAGATGCAGAAGAGGATGAAGAAGGCATGGACACAGAATTAGGTTGTGATCCAGAAGAGAGTGGAGACACAGATGAAGGTATGAGAACAGACTCATCATTTTCATCAAAAGATAAGGGTTGATGAATAAAAGCTGGCTAAAATGAAGGAATGGAAGAGCTGGAAGAAACATTTTGAAAAGGAAAATCTCTGCTGAAAATGTCCTTATGATTAGTTAGATCATACATCTTATAGGCTTTCTTGCCAAATGGATATCCCAGAAAGACATTTGATGGCTCTGGCTTAAAACTTTTCCCTGTTGTGTGCTAATGTGAAAGCAAAACATAAGTAACCTGGGACTTTGACATGAGTGTAAGTAGGAGGCTTGCCAAGAAGAGACTCATAATGAGTCTTAAAGTTCAATACTAAGTTAGGGAGTCTATTAAGCAAATAATTTGCAGTTTGAATACAATCCCCCAGAATCTGATAGGTAAATGACCTTGAAATCTTAAGGCTCTTGCCATTTCAAGTAAAGTTCTATGTTTCCTTTCCACCTTGCCATTTTGTTGGGGTGTATCATTGAAAAAGCTTTGATGAGAAATGCCAAGGGATTCTAAAATAGGAGAGATAAAATTATTAAAGAATTAAGATCTATTATCGGATCTAATTTCTTTGACAGTGTTATTGAATTGATTTTTAATCATAAGAAAGAAGTTGTGCAAGTATTTGCAAACAAGAGCTTTTGATTTGGGTAAGAATGTCCAGGTTGCTCTTGAGAAATCATCAACTATAGTTAAAAATGAAGAGCAACCATCATAAGTCAAATGTTTGTAGGGACCCCAAACATCACAATGTAGAATATCAAAGTCATGTGCACAATGAGAAGAGCTAATTGGAAAAGAAATTCTAGTTTGCTTAGCATAATGACAAATTTCACATACATTTTGAGACAATGAACCAGAATGAACAACATTATTATCTGACAAAAAAGGAATGTGTTTGAAAATAGACATTGGTAAATGACCAAATCTCATGTGTCATAACAGTGCAGAATCATGGGAAACGTTGTTTACAACTGAATGAATAAGGACATCAGACTTAGTAATAGCTTTGGTAGATGTTACAGACAAAACCAGCTTGTAGAGACCACCTTCAACTCTACCAATCCCCCTTTGCTTCTTCTGGACTGAGTCCTGAACTGTGCAATGAGATGAATAGAAAGTAAGAACACATTTGTTATCTAAAGCAAGTTTATTTCCTGATAAAAGATTAAACTGAAAATCAGGAACATAAAGTACATTGTGAAGAACAAGATCAAGGGTTTAAGTAATGGTTCCTTTATGTGTTATGGAGGCTGTTTTTCCAGTAGGAAGATGGATACTGGATGTAATAACAATAGGGTTCTCAAGTAGATTAAATGAAGAGGTAATATGGTCTGAAGTACCAGTGTCTATGATCCAATCTCTTGGTGTAAATGCAGGACTAGCTAAACAGACTGGAGAGGCATAACAATTATCAAAATTAGCAAACTTACCAGCCAAATGAGACTCAGGACTAGCCATTGTAGCATTACTCAGTAGAAATAATAGTTGCTGGCATTGAGCATTTTTCAATGCAGGAGGGACAGATTCATCAATAAGTGCAACAACAGCAGCATTGGCAACTGCCTTCATAACAGGGTTTCCAACATATTTACCTTTATTCTTGGGCATTTTTGTAAGATTTGGTTTAGTACCATACTCCTTGTTCCACTCAGGATATCCACGAATATAAAAACACCTATCTTTAGTATGAGAATCACCGTGGAAAAAATCACAGAAAATTTACCTTTCTTCTTGACATAATTCTTGTTACCATTTACATTTCCCTTATTAAACAGGTAGTTACATCACTTGAACCAACATTATTTTCAGAATTAGTAGTACATGTTCTTTGTTTTTCTTCTTGAGCCAACAGCAACACAAACTTACTAAAAGTAGGAAGAGGATTCATCATTAATAACTAACCTCTTATGCTAGTAAAATTCTCATTCAAGCCCATCAAAAATTGTATAAGCTTCTGCATTCGTTCCTACTCTTCATGCTTCTGAACAGCTCCACAGTTACATCCACAAACACACTGAGGTAACTGAATTAAATTGTGCGATTCATCCCAAAGACTTCGAAATTTGGTAAAATATGAATTAATGGACATGTTATCCTGATTCAATGAAGCAATTTGTTGTCTAACTTGAAAATTTTGAGGTGCATTGCTTTGTGAAAAACGAGCAAGTCATCCCATATTTCTTTTGCATTTGTAATAAACACCACACTTGATCTAATTTCACCAGAAATTGAATTCAGAAGCCACGAGATAATCATGCTATTACACCTATCCCAATGATCAAGATACTTGGAATTAGACTTAGGTCTTTTATGCTGTCCAGTTACCATGCCTAGTTTATTCTTTGATGTGAGAGCAATTACCATCGATCGTTTCCAGGAATTGAAGTTTGATTTTGTGAGGATTTCAGTAACAAGTGTCATACATGGATGATCATTCAGGTGTAAGTAAAGAGGATGAGAAGAATTTAGCTGAATCAATATTGAACTCAGATCATAATCATCAGTTTCTTCATCAAAGGAACTCGACACATTTGGATCATCTTCTTTATGTCTTTCAACATTCGTGATTTATCAAACAATGAATTCAAGAATCTCAGAGAATTGATCGAAGAAATAGAATGTTTAATTGGAAGAACTCAGAGTATGCTCTGATACCACGATAATTTGATAAGAAATGAATGAAAAAGCAATGAAAATATTGTAATCAAGAATAGAGAGAATTGAGAGAGAACTTTCTCGTTCATTGAAAAACCTTACAAAACTTACAATGAAAGAAATACAATGAAAGTTTATATACAAAACTAACTATTGTAACAAACTGTTCAAGCCTTCCACTAACTTGGATACACCAATACACCACTAACTATCTCAGCCAATGATATTCATTTATTTTTAGCTAACTTATTCAGCCTGATAAGTTGTTGATTGCTATTGGTGCTGCTTGCCTTGCTTTGCTCTTGTATTCGACTTTGATCATCCACACTTTGACCATCCATACTAGCATCACTCACAATAACAACTTGTTTGGTTTAATTGTTCATTAGAGCTGTCAAAAAGCCAATGAAGTCTTGACCGACCATACAACCCGTCACGGACGGGTTGGGTTGGGCTGACCCGCCAAATGAGTGGGCTGAAATATCTCAACCCAACCCACCTTAGGTTACGGGTTGGGGCGGGCTCCCGCCAAAAATTTTGTTAAAAACTCAATTTCTAACAAATTAAAGCCAAAAAGAAATATATATCACAACTATTTTTAATTTCTAACTAATGAAATAAAAAATCAAACAAAAGGCCAAAAAAGAATCTAACAAATTAAAGCCAACAAAATTAAGGGAATATAACTACACTTCTTAAAAATCAAAGAGTCAAACTAAATTTATATAGTCAAACAATTTGGGGGATTAGCCAATTCAACTCGCTTCAACCTAGAACCCAGGCAAATTCAACCCGAAACCCGAATGAGTTCAACACATTTGACCTGCCTTTTAGGCAGGATCAAAATTTATAAACCCAACTGATCACCTTTTATAGGTGACGAACAGCCTGGCCCGTGGGTTCAACCCGTTTTAACAGCTCTATTGTTCATGGCGTGTGTACTACTCCTTCCATCCCTTAATTATTGTCTTGTTTAACCCGACATACGGATTAAGAAAAAACAATTGACTTGATTATTAATATTGATATAATGTGTAATTTTTTTTAATGTCTATGTGTATGTGGTCCATAATTAAAGTATGAGAAAAAGTAAAGGTAAAATGGTAAAAATAATAAATTTTTTAAATAAAATAATTATTTTGGGATGAATAAAAAAAAAGGGAGACAATAATTTAGGCACGGATGAAGTATTTAATAGGAGTATCTCAAAACACATGTTATTACGGTACACTGCGATGCAGGTAATCAAGAAAGGGAATAAAACTAGGGGTATGTTCAAAAATGGCCATATCAAAGATGTAGTTTTAAGAATAGCCTCACTTACCGAAAAGATGTTATATGGCCATTTTTGAGTCAAAATGTCTATTATACCCTTTTCTTTAAATCACAAGGCCTCATGTTTAAAATGTCTAAAATGTCCCTCTAATCCAACTGACTTTCAATAGCCCTTTTGAAGAAATCGGTTTTATCAACGTATTCGTCGTCTAAAAGTCGATCGAACCCTAAAATTCTTACAAATCGAGTTTCTCTCTCAAATTCCCACTACCTTGTTTTTCCAGTTCGTGCATATAATTTGTATTTCGGATTCAGGTTGGTCTTTCTCAGCTCACCCTATTATGTAAAGTTTCATTTTCAGTGCAGTTTTCTCTGCAAATTTAACGATAGTGGGTAGGTCAGTTAAGCGACCATAAAAGGTCGATTACTCGACCGGTCGTTTAACCGACATTAATTGACCTTCAATGGTCGATTTATCGACTTTATTTTGTCATGGTCGTTTAATCGACAGTCAGTACAAATAGAAGGTCGGTTGATCGACCTTAACTAACTTAACTGTAATTCAAAATTGCTCTTTTATAAACGACTTTAATTGACCTTAATTGTTATTCTATAACTTAAGACCTTAATTGTTCTTTAATTGACCTCAAGTAACAACATAAAGGTTGATTAAGCGGCGTGATTGGCTTAACTAACATAACCGACCTTAATTGAACTTTGGTAGCTTAATCGACTTTAATCGACCCGACTAACTTAAATTGCTCTTCTTTTTAATTTAAGCGTAATTCAAAATTGCTCTTCCTCTTCAAATTTTGTTGGTTTTCTAATTTATATTCAATTCATTGCGATATGACTTCACCTTTTTGGGCCTTGTTTGTTATTTTGGACATTTTCTCGATGATGAAAACGGCTTATGTTCTTGGAAATTTAGTGGCAGACGGAATGCAAAAGCACTTGCAATCAATAATGAAACCTCATGTGAAGAGTTATATGCTAAAGTACGAAACATTTGCCAAGTTAATGACATAGAGATAGGATTTGGACTCCGGAATGGTGCGAGAATTTACACGTTCCTATCGGATTACTTCAAATGAAGATGTTCAATGGTACTGAATATCAATAAACAAGGCTATCCCACTCCTCTTTGTATAACCATTGTGAGCCAAGAAAATTGCGACGCGCGGGAAGAAAATAATGGAGAAGAAGAAAACAATGAAGAAGAAGAAAATAATGCGAAGAAGAAAACAATGGAGAAGAAGAAAATAATGGATTTGGTGGTGATGACATGCAACGGGAAGGGGTGACAATGCGAATAATTTTTGGATAGCTTGAATGTAATTCGAGAATCCATATCCAATTACGATAATGATTTCTCTACACCGCCGATATTTGAGTTTAGTCAAGGCAACGGAGATCAAGGCAATAGAGATCAAGGCAACGGAGATCAAGGCAATAGAGATCAAGGCAACCGACAAGAAAATGACTTCACAGTGAGCATTTAGTTTCTTCGGTTGGAAGTACATCGCGAGTGATACCGTAGATGTTGATTTGAAGGTTGACCAAGTATTCAATAACAAGAAAGAGCTTCGGGAAGTGCACTTGCTTGCATTGAACCACAACTTCAGTTCAAAACAAAAATCGAACAAGAGTGTGTACACAATAGTTTGCGTTGATGATAATTGCAAATGGCGTTTGTTTGCAACAAAGTACTCGAAAGTGATTACTGATTCGAAAATATTCACCGAACATACTTGCCCCTAAATCAGTCCATGGCTGATCATAGACAAGCAACATCGCGAATCATTGGAATACAAATCTCGCCAAGGTTCGAGGACCGCAACACTACGTATAGACTGCGATGTCATGTTCGACGTTAGACGATCATTGGGCGTAGAACTAAGTTATCAAAAAGCGAGGAGGTGTAGAGAAGAGGCCTTAAGACACTTAAGGGGTTCAGGATAGTTACACTAATTTAGCCGCATATGCCCATAACTTGAAATTGGTTAATCCGGGAACATTCTTTTTAGAGTGTGATAATGAAAACCGATTCAAGTACTTCTTTTGGCGTACGGGGCTTGCATTCTTGGATTCCACTCTTCAATGCGTCCGTAGTCATTGTGGATGGGACATTCTTAACTTCTAAATATAAAGGTACGTTGATTATTGCTACTTGTCAAGATGGAAATATGCGGATATATCCTCTTGCGTGGGCTATTGTTGATTACGAGAATGATGCATCGTGGACTTGGTTTTTCTTAAGTTGAAAGAAATAACAGTGACCGGGAAGGACTTGTTGTGATATCCGACCGACATAAAAGTCTTATTAGTCTTTGTCCAGTTGTTTTTCAAAATGCACGTCATGCGCATTGTATCTATCATATAAAAGGCAACTTAAGGATGTAACTCGTAAGGCGACACTATCTCACTTTTAAGAGAGCGGCGGAGGCATATACCGGAGAAGAGTTTTGCAAACATATGTCCGAAATTGAAAGCGATGAGAATGGTTGGAAGTATCTTAGCGAAACAAATTTCGAAACTTGGGCCAGTCACATTTTAAAGGAGATCGTTACAATATCATGACTTCAAACAATGTAGAGTCTCTCAACTCGGTTTTTAAGAGAGCCGACAAACTCCTATACTTTATTTGCTTGAAAGTATTGGTAGAAAGTTGCGAGCTTGGTTTTGTGAGAGGCGTGAGGCGGACAAAGTTGTACAAGTTTCTTAACCCAAAGAATGGAAGCAAAATTAAGCAAGTTGATTGAGAAGTCTAAAAAGTTTACGATTATTGAACCCGTTGATCCATCCAAGTATGTGGTGAGGAGCGGTACCACGAATCACCTTGTTAATTTTGATGGAAATACTTGCACTTGCCGAAAATTTCAATTGGACCACATACCATGCGAGCATGCAATAGCGCGGCGAATAAGAGAGGATTTTCGGTGTTCCCGATGTTCTCGGCATTCTATACGGCTCGGTGTTGGAGAGACTCCTATTCCCAAAACATCTTTCCAGTTCCCATGAAGATGAATGGGACATTCGGATAATATTAAGAATTTGACAATCTCCCCACCTTTAGTCCGACAACGAGCCGGACGTCGTAGAACATCGAGAATTCCTTCAACCGGAGAGTTTCTGGAAGACAAAAATGCACTAGGTGTCGACAAGTAAGCCAACCAGACTTTCGTGTCGTGATCAAACACCGATGAGTGATAGACAATCACAAATTTAGTTTATGTTGCATTAAGTTTTGTATTGTTTTTAATTTTGGATTTCTATGTATTTCAAATTTAGTTTACGTATTTTGTTTTTCTTTTTTCGATTAATCATTGTTGACATCGTTATGGCTTTGTTTTTGTTTTTGGATATGTATTGCTCTGTTGTGGTGTTGGTAATGTGGTAATAGTCAAGCTCATTCTGTTTGTCATGTTAAATTCAATTACATAAAATTGGTTAATGGTCGGTTAAGATTCGCGTAATCTACCATCTAATTGTACACAAGTCGGTTAGGATCGCGTAATCCACCATGTGAAATTCAATTGTACACAAGGTCGGTTAATGGTCGATTAGGGTGCGTAATCTACCATCTAATTGTACACAAGGCGGTTAATGGTCGGTTAGGGCGCGTAATCCACCATTGTATTATAACATCAATATCGATTTTTATATTTTGTATTGTTACATTAATATCGATTTTTATATTTTGTATTGTTACATTAATCTCGATTTTTATATTTTGTATTGATATAACGTTACGCTACGATATGTTATGTTATAACGTTACGCTACGATATAACGTTACGTTAGGTTACGTTATGTTATAACGTTACGTTACGATATGTTATGTTATAACGTTACGTTATGTTATAACGTTACGTTACGATATAACGTTACGCTAGGTTACGTTATGTTATAACGCTGCGTTACGATATAACGCTATCTTATAACGTTACGCTAGGTTACGTTATGTTATAACGCTACGCTACGATATAACGTTATGTTATAACGCTACGCTATGTTATAACGCTACGCTACGATATAACGTTATGTTATAACGCTACGCTATCTTATAACGTTACGTTAGGTTACGTTATGTTATAACGCTACGCTACGATATAACGCTATCTTATAACGCTACGTTACGATATAACATTATGTTATAACGCTACGCTATCTTATAACGCTATGTTATAACGTTACGTTAGGTTACGCTATGTTATAACGCTACGCTACGCTATATCGCTATCTTATAACGCTACGCTAGGTTACGCATGTTATAACGCTACGCTACGATATAACGCTATGTTATAACGCTACGCTATGTTATAACGCTACGCTACGATATAACGTTATGTTATAACGCTACGCTATCTTATAACGCTACGCTAGGTTACGCTATGTTATAACGCTGCGCTACGATATAACGCTATCTTATAACGCTACGCTACGATATAACGCTATGTTATAACGCTACGTTATCTTATAACGTTATGTTATAACGCTACGCTAGGTTACGTTATGTTATAACGCTACGCTACGCTATATCGTAACATAACCTAATGTAACATTATATCGTAATGTAACGTTATAACATAACATAACCTAACGTAACGCTATAAGATAATGTAACCTAACGTAACGCTATATCGTAATGTAATGTAACGTTATAACATAACATATCGTAACGTTATAAGATAACATATCGTAACGTAACGTTATAACATAACATATCGTAACGTTATAAGATAACATATCGTAATGTAACGTTATAACATAACATATCGTAACGTTATAAGATAACATATCGTAATGTAACGTTATAACATTACATATCGTAACGTTATAAGATAACATATCGTAATGTAACGCTATAACATAACATATCGTAACGTTATAAGATAACATATCGTAATGTAACGTTATAACATTACATATCGTAACGTTATAAGATAACATATCGTAATATAACGCTATAAGATAACATATAATGTAACGTTATAACATTACATATCGTAACGTTATAAGATAACATATCGTAATGTAACGCTATAACATAACATATCGTAACGTTATAAGATAACATATCGTAATGTAACGTTATAACATAACATATCGTAACGTTATAAGATAACATATCGTAATGTAACGTTATAACATAACATATCGTAACGTTATAAGATAACATATCGTAATGTAACGCTATAACATTACATATCGTAACGTTATAAGATAACATATCGTAATGTAACGCTATAACATAACATATCGTAACGTTATAAGATAACATATCGTAACGTCACGTTATAACATTACATATCGTAACGTTATAAGATAACATATCGTAATATAACGTTATAAGATAACATATCGTAATGTAACGTTATAACATAACATATCGTAACGTTATAAGATAACATATCGTAATGTAACGTTATAACATTACATATCGTAACGTTATAAGATAACATATCGTAATGTAACGTTATAACATAACGTATCGTAACGTTATAAGATAACATATCGTAATGTAACGTTATAACATTACATATCGTA
The DNA here is from genome assembly GCA_016624345.1 of Platycodon grandiflorus. NCBI lineage: Eukaryota > Viridiplantae > Streptophyta > Magnoliopsida > Asterales > Campanulaceae > Platycodon > Platycodon grandiflorus. The sequence goes on from CM028363.1 coordinate 42,240,739, forward strand.
ACGTTATAAGATAACATATCGTAATATAACGTTATAAGATAACATATCGTAATGTAACGTTATAACATTACATATCGTAACGTTATAAGATAACATATCGTAAGATAACATATCGTAATGTAACGTTATAACATAACGTATCGTAACGTTATAAGATAACATATCGTAATGTAACGTTATAACATTACATATCGTAACGTTATAAGATAACATATCGTAATATAACGTTATAAGATAACATATCGTAATGTAACGTTATAACATAACATATCGTAACGTTATAAGATAACAATATCGTAATGTAACGTTATAACATAACATATCGTAACGTTATAAGATAACATATCGTAACGCCACGTTATAACATAACATATCGTAACGTCACGTTATAAGATAACATATCGTAATATAACGTTATAAGATAACATATCGTAATGTAACGTTATAACATAACATATCGTAACGTTATAAGATAACATATCGTAATGTAACGTTATAACATAACGTTATGTTATAACGTTACGTTATCTTATAACGTTACGTTAGGTTACGTTATGTTATAACGTTGCGTTACGATATAACGTTATGTTATAGCGTTACGTTATCTTATAACGTTACGTTAGTTACGTTATGTTATAACGTTACGTTAGGTTGCGTTATGTTATAGCGTTGCGTTGCGATATAACGTTATGTTATAACGTTACGTTATGTTATAACGTTGCGTTGCGATATAACGTTATGTTATAGCGTTACGTTATCTTATACGTTACGTTAGGTTACGTTATGTTATAGCGTTGCGTTACGATATAGCGTTATGTTATAGCGTTACGTTATCTTATAACGTTATGTTATAACGTTACGTTAGGTTACGTTATGTTATAACGTTACGTTACGTTATATCGTAACATAACCTAATGTAACATTATATCGTAATGTAACGTTATAACATAACGTAACCGTAACGTTATGTCGTAATTAAAATTTAAAATTCGTTTAAATTATAATTTAAATATAAAATATAAAATTAAATATCGTAATAAAATTTAAAATTCATTTAAATTAAAATTAAAATATAAAATATAAAATTAAATATCGTTATTAAAATAAAAATTCGTTTAAATTAAAATTTAAATATAAAAAAATTCGCTTGCTCCAACCCAAAAATTTGAATCTCCTCCCACCATTTGAATCTCCTCCCTCCCACCCTTTTTCGTTCTCAAAAAGTGGTATGCTTTAGCAAGTCAACAACTCCTCCATCAACCCCATATTTAATAAAACTTTTCCTTCATTTATGACCTAGGGCTCAAACCAACTCCATTCCCCAAAAATGGAAACACCAATTTTGAAGACAAGCAACTCGAATTATCACATGACCGCAATAGGGTTTGCAATTGTGGTGTTCGAGCACCTATGTGGACATCTTGGAGTGACGAAAACCCAGTAGAAGGTTCATCGGATGTGCAAACTATAAGGTTCTCTTTCTTCTTTTATAATTAATTATGTGTATGTTTGTAACATTAATAATTTGTCATTTTTCTTGTGCAAACTATAAGGATCGAGCTAAGCTGTCATTTTTCGCTTGGATTGACCCACCTTGCTGAGAGATCGAAAAAATCATCATTTGTGGACGTCTAAGATCCCAAATTGTGGAATTGAAGCAACAACTTGAGAAAATTGAAATGCAACTCGGAGAAATGGTTGGACAAGTTGAAAAGTTTAAGAAAACGAAGGCAAAGCGAAGTTACATGAACAAATATTGGAAGAACAATTGCGAAGGCAAAGAGAGCAATGGTATTTTTTGCTCGTTGATAACTTGGATAGTGGTTCTTGGCCTGGTTATGCAAATGTTCAAAGGCAACACAATTTCCAGCAATATGTTGCTTCCTTAGTGTATTGATGTATATTGTTCGTTCAAAGGCAATACTTTTGATTTGGTGTAATGAACTTGCTTTAAAGCGATTAATCAAGCTGACATCGGTTATGGCTGTTTTTGTTTTTGGATATGTATTGCTCTGTTGTGGTGTGGTAATGTGGTAATAGTCAAGCTCGTTCTGTTTGTCATGTTAAATTCAATTGTACATAAGGTCGGTTAATGGTCGGTTAGGGTCGCGTAATCTACCATCTAATTGTACATAAGGTCGGTTAGGATCGCGTAATCCACCATGTGAAATTCAATTGTACACAAGGTCGGTTAATGGTCGATTAGGGTCGATCAATCTACCATCTAATTGTACACAAGGTCGGTTAATGGTCGGTTAGGGCCGCGTAATCTACCATCATACAAGGTCGATTAATCGACCATAATCGACCATAATCGACCATTAACCAGCACTGTTCACTGCACAGTGCATGTCTGAGACGATCTACCTACGTTATTTGACCGTGAACTTCCACATAAAATTAAAGTTTTTATCATCGAAAAATCACTTTCCTTCAAACTCTTATCTCGTATTGGTTCTTGGTTCTAGTCCTTTCTCGGAAATCACCATTGCCTCCAACATTCAATTCTTCACAAAAGGTAATCCGTACATTCTCGTTACGTATGCAAGGTCGATTATTGTGTTGGTCGATTATTGTATTGGTCGATTACTTGGGGTTTAGGGTTTAACGCAATGTCGGGAGCATCGATTCGGGGTTTAGTGTTTAACGTAAGGTCGATTATTGATTTTACCCTATGTGATTCTTGTTGTAAAAATCAATTAGTAGTTTTAAAATTAAAAATCGAAACATAATGTTCAAGGTGGAATCGCATTTCGAAAAATTGCATTTGCATTTCGAAAATTTGAAACATAATGACCAAATGTGTTAAACATAATGTTTACAATTTGCATTTCGAAAATTTGTCATTAATGTTCAAGGTGGAATCTTGATAAACATTACCACGTGTGTTTATGTTTTAATGTGATGAAAATGTTTACAATTTGCATTTCTATTACGAGAGAATATGGCATTCTTAATTGATCCAACACAAAGGTACCTAAAGGTCACTTGCGATTTAGGCGAAGGTGATCGGCGAAGTATATTCTAAATTAGATGAAGAACATCGAGAGAATGTTCACCGCTTCTTGCTTTGGGAAGTTGTATGAAATGAGAGACAATATGAAAATATCGGCCAAGCTTCATGCATTGGTGTTTTTGAGGATTCAATCACGACATAAATGATGCGTGGTTTCGTATAGGGGTCAAAATGTCGATTTGGCTTCTCGATTACACCATCATCACGGGATTATATCCGGTGATGAGGAAGATTATAAGAGGTCCATCCCGCAACAAAAGGTTGGTGATGAATATTTTGCGGGAGGAAAAAGTCGTGAAGCCGAGGCATTAAACGAAGCTTTTCTCAATGCAAAATCGAGCTAGACAGATATAAGTTGGGCCTAGCCGTAGTATATGAGGTGTTTTGAGAGCCAAGGAATCGAGTACTTCGATTGACTTGGGCTTTTAGAAATCGTGGACGACTTGGACCTATTCAACAAATATCCGTGGGGAACAAGGACTTATCCCAACTGTTGCATTCGGTGAAAAAATCTTCGGATAAAGTTGGTGTGAAAACTAATACGTTCTATGGCTTCCCATTTGCATTACGTAAACAATTGAATTCAATTTAATATCAAATGAGAATAAACTATTCTCATTTCTTTTGTTGTTTCTAACATATAACTTTTGTTAGGTTTGGGCATTCGAGATGTTTCAGTCCTTTCTGAATTTAGAGATGTTTTGGGCTCCAAAATATAGGGACAACCGAAAATCCCATCATTCCTAGAATGTGTAATTGGAGGTCGAAGGAAATCAAGTTACGACAAAATTATTGCAATCTTGGATATACAATGGGTAAATGTTTTCCATTATTTTGATCTCGATAATGAAAAATTCATTTTGTTTTTGTATTTCATTAATGAAGTTTTTATTGTTTTTGAATTGGCGAATGATGCTCTTGTTCCTTTGTCCCCAAGCCGAAAACAATGAAAGTTATGTAGATGATTTTGGTCCGGCTTGGAGAACAACTTTCAATTATGAGCTAGCCCAAGAAGGATTTCGGTCCCACGATCCACACGATCCCCACGATCCACACGATCTCCACAAGTCGAGTCTCCACGATCCCGCTCCCCACAACCTAGTGGAGGAGTTTCTTATAGAACCGCCCTCCTACTAATGATGGGATGAAAGACATTTTGGATTACTTGGTTGAGATCAACCGGAAGATCGATGCTCATCGGCGGACTATTGAGGAGCATATGGTTGAGATCAACCAAGATCGATGCTCATAGCCGACTATTGAGGAGCATATGGTTGATATGAACCAAAAGATCACCGCCTTAGACCAAAACCGGTTTACTTTTATATTTATTTTTGTTTTGATTTCTCTTAATTTCTTAAGTTAGCTTATTGTGACATTTTTTCAAATTGCGGGATGATGTAATTGTTGAGGCAAGGAGGTTGCGAGACCCCCCACTCCCACCGGATCACCACCTCACCATGGCACTCCCACTCCTACCGGTGCTCCACTGCCACTATCACTACCACTCCCATTCCCACTCTTGCTCCCACCACCACTACCACTCCCATTCCCACTACCACTACCACTACCGCTCCCGCTCCCACTTGCTCCCACCACCACTACCACTCCCATTCCCACTACCACTACCACTACCACTCCCGCTCCCACTCTTGCTCCCACCACCACTACCACTCCCATTCCCACTACCACTACCACTACCACTACCACTACCACTGCTCCCTCCGCTCCCACCACCACTACCACTCCCATTCCCACTACCACTACCACTACCACTCCCATTCCCACCCACTCCCGCTCCCTCCCACTATCACGCGGCACTCCTCCTGTTCCTACTATCACCGGCACTCCACTCCCACTCCCACTCTTGATACCACTCCCATTAGGGATCTCATTGACACCATCATGAAGAAAAAATAGAGAATGAAATGGTAAAAGAAAGGGAGGAAGAAAGGGAAAAGAAAAGGAAAAGAAAACATAGTGTCGGAAGCGAAAATATTTTGCCAATGGGAACAAAGAGAACTAGAAAACCATCGGCCCAAATAATAACTCCCTTCACCTTGAAAAGCCAAAGCCGAAAGAAAAGGCAATGCTATGACCCCATATTTGATGGTCAAATATGGCAAAGAATTTTGTAGATGGCTCGAAACGACCTATTCCAGGTTCGGATGAGTCAAAGGTCAAGTGATGAGAAGTTGGTTAACAAATGCGGCGAAGAGTAATACTCCTTTCTTTGAATACATAAAAACTTTTAAGTACAAATATTTATTAGTTTATTTTTATTAGTTTATTGTTTTTGATGATATTGAAGATATCTTGATCAACATGAAGCTATTAGTGATCAACATACTAATGCAAAGTGAAGTGTCGGTTTGTTAATTCTTAGTTAGTTAGTTTAGCTAGTTAGTTTTGTAATGTAATGATGATGTAATGGTTTGTTATTCTGTTTGTTATTACATTAAGAGAAGAGTATATACTGTAATTTCATTCCCTTTATTAGTTTATTTTTTAAGTAGTTGCATTTATTTCTTTTCACGGTGATTTTGTTGTTAGACGTGGAATAAAGATGAAAGTTGAGTGGTTCAACATATTTTGCAAGTCTACGGAATATCTTTTAGATGAGGTAAGTTATTCTATTAATTAATGGCATTCTAACCTTACATTATTGTTTGATTCGATGAGGTAAGTTGTTCTATTAATTTCGATATCGATGTTTGCATCCTTATGATGCGGGAGAGACAAAGGATGTATCCATTATCGTTCGGCGAAACAACGACCGAACGATTCTTGATACCACATTCTACAATGTACTTTCTACGAATTTTTGATATCCCAACATGACCCGCACCACATTATGTCGGAAGGTCTACTCGACTTTGCCTATGGAACATGGAAAAAGATATGGAGATATTTGCGAAACCATGGTCCGAATGTACTCGTATTTACTTTCCTATCTTCCACAATCAACAACGGTTTGCGGCGGACCTTGAGTTCCATAGTGGAAAGTTCATTATATACGACCCCGACGAAGTGTTTTGACTCTGGTCAATTGCATGGGGCTCTCCTCCCTTTTTGAAGTTCATTCGAAATCGCAAAATTTGGAGTTCGATTAGCGCCATTGATTATCACAGGATCTAAAAAGAAAAACAGGCAACGTGAGTGATCTATTTTTATTACTTTTTTTAATTGACGTATGTTGAAATTGTTTATTGACCGTAAGAGCTAATTTGTGGTTTGATTGAATGTATCACGGGGGTGAATGTGGGATTTTTGCATTGAAGTACATTGAGTGTACGAGCATCGATGAGTCTCCATATCTCGTAAAAATGAACATATTGCAAATTGGAGGGAAAAATACGCTGTTGATGTATTTTGTAATAACTTTGATCCTTAATTTATAAACAGATTTTATTGTGTACGATATGTTGCTTTTGTAATCGTTATCTTGATATGGAAGTTCAGTTTGGTTTGGATATTTCGGTTTTCAATTGAACTATGTTGCGGTTTGTGAATATAAATGGGTCGATTAAATTTTAAATTGGTCGATCAATCGACCTATTTTTAAAGGAGTGGGTCGATTAAAATTGCCTTAGCTAATGTGGGTTGGTTACTCGACCATTAACCGACCCTTGTGCAAATTGGAGGAAAAGTACGCTGTTGATGTATTTTGTAATAACTTTGATCCTTAATTTATAAACAGATTTTATTGTGTAGATATGTTGCTTTTGTAATCGTTATCTTGATATGGAAGTTCCGGTTTGGTTTGGATATTTCAGTAATTAAACTATGTTGCAGTTTGTGAATATAAATGGGTCGATTAAATTTTAAATTGGTCGATCAATCGACCTACTTTTAAAGGAGTGGGTCGATTAAAATTGCCTTAGCTAATGTGGGTTGGTTACTCGACCATTAACCGACCCTTGTGCAAATTGGAGGAAAAGTACGTTGTTGATGTATTTTGTAATAACTTTGATCCTTAATTTATAAACAGATTTATTGTGTACGAATAGGTTGCTTTTGTCAGTTATCTTGATATGGAAGTTCGAGTTTGGTTTGGATATTTCAATTAAACTATGTTGCAGTTTGTGAATATAAATGGGTCGATTAAATTTTAAATTGGTCGATCAATCTACCTACTTTTAAAGGAGTGGGTCGATTAAAATTGCCTTAGCTAATGTGGGTTGGTTACTCGACCATTAACCGACCCTTGTGCAAATTGGAGGAAAAGTATTGTTGATGTATTTTGTAATAACTTTGATCCTTAATTTATAAAGATTTATTGTGTACGAGATATGTTGCTTTTGTAATCGTTATCTTGATATGGAAGTTCAGTTTGGTTTGGATATTTCGTAATTAAACTATGTTGCAGTTTGTGAATATAAATGGGTCGATTAAATTTTAAATTGGTCGATCAATCGACCTACTTTTAAAGGAGTGGGTCGATTAGAATTGCCTTAGCTAATGTGGGTTGGTTACTCGACCATTAACCGACCCTTGTGCAAATTGGAGGGAAAAGTACGCTGTTGATGTATTTTGTAATAACTTTGATCCTTAATTTATAAAAGATTTATTGTGTACGATATGTTGCTTTTGTAATCGATTATCTTGATATGGAAGTTCAGTTTGGTTTGGATATTTCATAATTAAACTATGTTGCGGTTTGTGAATATAAATGGGTCGATTAAATTTTAAATTGGTCGATCAATCGACCTATTTTTAAAGGAGTGGGTCGATTAGAATTGCCTTAGCTAATGTGGGTTGGTTACTCGACCATTAACCGACCCTTGTGCAAATTGGAGGGAAAAAAATATTTGTTGATGTATTTTGTAATAACTTTGCTCCTTAATTTATAAACATTTATTGTGTACGAGATATGTTACTTTTGTAATCGTTATCTTGATATGGCAGTTCCAGTTTGGTTTGGATATTTCAGTTTTCAATTAAACTATGTTGCAGTTTCAGTTATAAAATGGGTCGATTAAATTTTAAATTGGTCGATCAATCGACCTCTTTTTAAAGGAGTGGGTCGATTAAAATTGTGTGCAAATTGGAGGGAAAAGTACGCTGTTGATGTATTTTGTAATAACTTTGATCCTTAATTTATAAACAGATTTTTTGTGTATAGATACGTTGCTTTTTGTAATCAGTTATCTTGATATGGCGTTCCAGTTGCTTTGGATATTTCGATTTTCAATTGAACTATGTTGCGTTTCGGTTATAAACGGGTCGTTTAAATTTTAAATTGGTCGATCAATCGACCCATTTTTAAAGGTGGGTCGATTAGAATTGCCTTAGCTAATGTGGGTTGATTACTCGACCATTGACCGACCCTTGTGTACTTTGATTTTCCATATGGTGGATTACTCGACCATAATCGACTATTAACCGACCTTTGGTGACATTTGCAACTTACAAAGCATAACATTTGCAACTTGAGCTCAATTGCAACAAACGAAATACATTACATATCCAATAATAATAATAATAATAATAATAATAAGACCACGGAGCAATACATTCATTTAATCATCATCAATCACTATAACAACTCCATGATTATCTTCGCACTTGCGCTTCCACATAATGCTCCTAATCCTTTCTGACCTTCTACTGGGTGCACTTCCACGGGCTTTTGTGGCTTTCTTTGTAGTAGTTGTAGTTGCTCCATCAGTAAGAGCAACTCCAACTCCATCATCAGTAACATCTGGTTCATCAGCAACTCCATTTTTTGTTTTGGTCTCTTTGCACGAGTTCATGTTGCTTCAAATTTGTTCTTGCGGAAAAAAAACCCGAAGAGTGAAATGAAATGAAGGGTGATATTATCCGTGGGAGAGACTTGCTAACTTTTGTATTTATAAGTAAAATATACTAAGCTTTTTGAAGGGATGGAGTCAAACTATTTCTTAATATACGTGTAACGTTAAAGTAAGAATTTTTGGGAACAAGGAGTCAAACTATTTATTAATATCCGTGTAAAATTAAAGTAGGAATTTTTGGGAACATGTCAAGGAGACAAGGAGTACATAAATAATAGTAAAAAGTAAAAAGTATTTTTACGAAAAGTTAAAAGTGTTATGAATAGTAAAGCAAAAAGTACTAGCAACGTACATAATAATAGATCACGCGACCCTAACCGACCACTAAACGACTTTATTTTAGGTCGGTTAGTGGTCGATTAATGGTCGGTTTTATTGTCGTTTAATGGTCGATTCGATTAATCTACAGCCTATCCACAAGAATCTTTTCCAAGAATCTTGACAAAAGCTTTATTATCAAAATCTTTTCCAAGAATCTTGAAAAAGCTTTATTATCAAAATCTTTCCAAGAATCTTGAGAAAATCTAACTTTAACCTACCTAAGGGCCAAGGCGTGTTTAGAAGGACAACCCTACGGTAAATCTCCATTATTGAACGTCCTTGATCTAACCTCCATGAGTTTAAGTAGAGCTCCTTCTTCATCCAAACTCTACTATGAATAAACTCACAAGCGCTTATCGATTACACTAGATACAAAATTATGATTCAAATTTTCTCAAAATGTATTCAAGTCCTAGAAATCGATTAGCGTATACCTATCCGTCCATCTAACTCGCTAGCATACATGAACATCACGAGAAGATCCCGAAAAGAGTTATCAAATGTTTGGAAAGCATTTGATAAATTGCCATGTGCAACAAGTCTTACGGTTATATGTAGGTATGCGGGCCATCACCTCAGATGGGCGTGCAGATAATTCGGCTTGGCGAATTACGTAGCTAATAAGGAATTGATTTCAAAGGGATTCATGGCGGCGGTAAATCCTTAGTGGCCATCACCCGGGTTTCGGTGCTCTCATAATGACCCGAAGAAGTGCACGGAAGCCTTCGACCAGTGGAGGAGATCAAAACGGACCGCCATGCATCTTGATCTACTCCAAAATCCTTGAAATCAATCTTGGATACTATTTTGTAGCAAATTTTCTACTCAAAATTGAATTATTATGTATCTTTATCCTGTGTCTGAGTTTAGTCAAAATTCCGGTTGTAATGGTCGGTTGTAATGGTCGATTAATCCACCAGTCGTTTGTAATGGTCGATTTTAAGGGTCGGTTTTAATGGTCGGTTAGGGTCGATTAATCCACCAAAATTTTTATGATTGGTCGTTTTAATGGTCAATTAATCTACCATTAATCCACCAAAATTAGTTTAAGCGGTCGTTTTAATGGTCGATTAATGGTCGGTTAATCTACCACAATAACCTTAAGAACTTTTCCATAGTCGGTTAATGGTCGGTTAGGATCGGTTAATCTCGGTCGGTTTTAATGGTCGATTAAGGGTCGGTTAATCTACCACGCATACTTTAAGATGGGTATTTTTGGAAGTTTATGTCTTCCGCTTCTTTGACGCATCAAAGCCATATAACATAAAATGTCGGTCTAAAGGCCATACTTGACTATTACCACATAAAACTACCCCATTACACTCCCCAGACCCAGTGTGGATAAAGACCAAAACTAAACTCAGAGCTGCTGAGCTCTCTCCCTCTCCCAACCATGGAAGCGTTAACATTCTCTTCACGCCATTTCTCTACAACCTCCCCTTCAAATCTCCCCAAAAGCTCAACAAGACAAACCATTATTTGTTCCTCCTTGACTGGCTCAAAACATTCTCTTTCATTCCGTCCCAGTAATTCATCCACTGTGAGAATTTAACAAAACTGACCTAGTTAAAACTGTTGATTTTGGGTGTTTTGTTTGATTAATTTGATGAATTATGTTTTTCTGGGTTTTCATTGGTTTTTTGTGAATTGTTTGGCAGAGAGAGCTATGGGGATTGGTGAATTTACAGAGTGTGATTCCGGTTAGGAAAAATATGAGGGGTGGCTTGGTCGTTAGAGCCGAAATGTTTGGGCAGCTCACTAGTGGACTCGAATCGGCTTGGAACAAGCTCAAGGGCGAAGGTTTTGCTTTCTTTCTTTTTTTATTTTCTTATTTTTGTTTTATTTTTCATTTATGTTTTGTGTGTAGGTGAGAAGTTATGCAGATCTACTCCATTTGACTTGGAGAGTCCCCATCTGAAAAAAGTCAAATATTTAACATGATCCTCCTTTGGTTCTACTCACGTAGTCTCTAATTGAGATACTATTTAATATTTGAAAGATAAATTATGTCCTTGGAAGTAACTTATTTACTGCAAATATGAGGGTAAATTTAGAATATTTAGTAAATTGTGAGCTTATTTTTTAAATTAGACTCTCTGAATAGAACATTCTTATTTTTGTTGCATCCAAGTTGTTTAATTCATATATGAGGGGTAAAGTTAGGACTTCATAAAAGCTAGTATAAACTTAATTTTTCAAATGACACTCTTTGAATGGAACATCATGAAGAAGAAAATTGGACCCTTTGAGTGGAGTAGTGGATGTTGCTTATAACTAATCCTGATGCGACTAGGCTGTTTAAGTTTAATGTGTTATGTCCTTGCTCATGACTTGATATGAATGTGTTTTAGCTTATCATTAGTAACACTGGACTTAGTTATTGGTTTCGGTGAGGATGTTTGAAATATAAGAAATATTTTGGATTGTCATAGCTGGAGCTGATAGTTCGACTGGTGTTCTAATCTCAATAGTTTAGTATGAAAAAAATGTCAGCTTTTTTATTGCCAGTTTCGAATTTTTGCAGAAATTCTTGGTTTAACTGAATACTATGCGCACGAAGATAATGTCTTTGAATCTGCATAATAGATAGAGCTGAGATATCTAGTGGCTTTTGAAAATTTACAACATTTTTATTGGCAGATTTTTGCATTTCATAGAAATTTTTGGGCCACTAAACATTTAAGAGCAGAGCTCGAAAGGCTGTGTAGAATGAGGAGCTATTGTTGGCAGTAACACACACATGAGCTGCCATTGGTGATTGTGAGCTTGTATCTTTCCAACTTGCTTTGAGCTTCATCTGTGGTGGAGTCTGATCAAGAGGTGAGGAGGGTCCTAAAGTGAGATGGATGCAAAACAAGGATGACATCTGGACTAAGGTAGAAGGCTTAGAAGCTGTTTAGCCATTACCCGGATTAGGTCCAATGGGGGTTTGACTATCGATCAGAGGTTAGATGTTTAGAGCTGAAGTCTCAATTGTCAAGATCAGGTGTCAACATTTAGAAGCCTTGAGCAGGGTAGTTCGGGGTGAATAGATTCAATCCCATATGGCTGAAGGTACTTGGGCTTTTGAATTGATAGACCTTTCTATAAGGCATGCAGATTATGGCCTTAAAAATATATCAGCTTCCCCATACACCTCTATTCTTTCATTTTATATCAAGTTGTGTGGCCAAATTGAAGCGACGAATGTGTGTTTAGTTGTCTTAGGGGTAGTATTGGAAATGTGGGCTAAAAACAATTCTACTTCTGTAAAACAATCATTTTGGGATGCCCTAACAAGGAATAACAAGGAAAGACTGACAATCACATTAGGATAGAAGTTGTATTTGAAGGTGTCTAGATCTTGTGTATTGTGCAGGTGAGAGATAGTTAACTTTTAAGAGAGTTGTGGAGATTTTGAGGTTTAGGAGAGAAATATTGTGTATTCATTGAACATGTTGGGAGAGTTTATCCTACGTTACTCTCTACCCAGTGTTTGGAGTGCATTGTGGCAAATTGTAGTCGTTTGAGATTCTTAGGGCCAGAGTACTGTGTTTTTCGGAGAAGATACCTAGCATTCTTCTGGGATACATGGCGTATGCACTTTTTGCCGAAATGCTCAAGATCGAGTACATCTTTTGGTTTAATGTCCAATCTTAAATGTTTGTCACCGAAAAGACACTTGCACTCATTTTGTGGATACAGGATGACAGAGTCTTGATTATATGTTAAGTTTCTTTATATCTTGATCTGCAGTTGGACCTTCATCCATATGCGTAGATATTTTTCACATCATTATTGTTGACTAGCTGATGCTATGTAAATATCTGATCTTCAGAGGTCTTGACAAAGGAAAACATTGTGGAACCCATGAGAGACATCAGGAGAGCTCTTTTAGAAGCAGATGTGGGTGGACCTTTCTAGTATTTATAATATTTCTTTCTTTTTCTTGTGAAAGTATGTGTGTATGCGTGTTTGTGTATATCCAACATAGAAAAGCGTCTCTGATTAGTATTAGTTGTCCATTTGGTGACAGGTTAGCCTTCCTGTTGTAAGAAGGTTTATTCAAGCTGTAAGCGAACAAGCTGTTGGTGTTGAAGTAGTTCGAGGAGTGAAACCTGATCAGCAGTTGGTTAAAGTATGTATGTTTCTTGACATATAGTAGGGCGACGTAAGATTTTCCTTTTGTAAATACTCTTTTTCTCATTTTGGTAATTATAGATGAACCGTCAACAAACTGGTCTAGAGTGAGACTTTTTGTATCAAATTTACTGGCGTTTGATTATCTTCTAATCTTTCTCTTTAAAGAAATATTACAATCATTACTTCTGGATATTGCCACTAATCTGACAATTTCCAAACTCATGCCCTCTGTTGTCTCCATCTATATGGCCGTTAAAGCTTCATAAAAATTTAATATACAATTCTTCATCCATATGTTCCTCAAGTTGTGTTATCAACTAACAATGATAACCATAAGGGTAGTGAGTCCTGTACTAGCCCCAGAAGCAAACTTATAGTGGTGTTGAATACGTTCTTCTGTTTACTGGTTATTCCAGACTGTGCACACTGAGCTTGTCAAGCTGATGGGTGGAGAGGTTTCCGAACTGAATTTTGCGAAATCTGGCCCCACTGTAATTCTACTGGCTGGTCTACAAGGTGTTGGAAAGACAACTGTTAGTGCAAAATTAGCTTTGTACCTTAAGAAACAGGTGCATATTCAACTCTCTCTCTCTCTCTCTCTCACACACACACACACACATAAAGATAACTCACATGCAACTAGTTCTGTTTTTGGTATGTTTTGGGTTGGTCTGGGCTTTGGTGGTTAATCTGAGGTTGGTTACCCTTGCTAACTTTGCAATATAAAATGGATCACAGGGGAAGAGTTGCATGCTTGTTGCTGGAGATGTATACAGACCTGCTGCAATCGAGCAACTTGTTATTTTGGGTGAACAGGTATCAACTTGTTATTCGCCTTGCCATATTTCATGTCCACTTCACCGAGTTTTCCATTTTTTCTCTGCTTTTCTATGTCATCATTGTTTAAAATGCCAAAGAAGCTTGAAGAATCAGTGATCCCTATGTCATCATTGTTTGAAGATCCCCTTTTTAGTTACTCTAATGCTAGGTGCACATGCCACTAGTATTTTCTATGATCATGGATAATTTTTGTTAGATACATGAACTTGATGTTAGCCGGTGCCAACTTGAGTTCGTCATACTTATTACATGAAAAACTATGCAGTCTTCTCTCTCAGTTAATGCCAGCAAGCCAATGCGAGTATTTAACAGTCTAAAACCTGCGGGCGTATTGATAGTGACCTTACTAGTGGGATCGGATACAGTATGAAGTGTCCACTGGTTTGCAGCCCATGTAAAAGTGAACAGGAATATTACAAGAGGAGTAACTTGACTCAACTCAACAAAACATTGTCCCAAGTACTTGGGGGTTGGCTATATAAATAGACTTAAATACTTTTCGGCCGAGAAGAATATACCTATACATGAATATGTATACTAGAGGTGGCAATTTTTTTTTGCCCATGTCTACATTATCCGCTCAGTCCGCCCACTAATTAATGGGTATGGGCACTTATAATATTGTTAATGGGTATAAATGGGCATACCCATTAAGACCACTAAGTTTGGTGGGCGTATATGGGCTTAAGTGGGCGCCTATCTAACCCTCTATAATCAGATCTTGGTAACTAAGAATTGAGTTCCCCTTCTCATTCTTGGGCCCCAACTTCCCTTACATTAAGTGATTGCTAGCTAAAGCACAAGTGAGAAGTAGGTTGCAGCTAAAGTAGGAAAGGCAAAAGCCAAAACTTGCTCTCCCCTGGCCTTGTCTTGCTTTCGCTCTCTCCTGGCCTTGTTCTAGCCAAGCTTATTTAAGGCTTGAGCCACTTATTCGTCTAGTAGTTTGCTTTCCTTCCTTTGATCAAGCAGTGGGCACAATAAGGAGAATGAAGAACGGGACCATTCACGGTGATACCCAGTTCCGTCTTGCATTAAATGGATAGATTATTAGTTATTTTATTTTTTTTGAATTTTGTTTGCTCAGTGCTAGAGTTGTTGATATTAGGCTAACCATAGATTAGAAGGAGGCATATATACTTGGATGAACAACTCTCAAGCCTTGCTCTGTTGAAGAAGTATAGACTTGCTTGTAGCAGTTTTTTTTTTTTTTTTAATTTTTTTAATTTATTATTATTATAAATATTTGTAAAGGAGTGTTGAATTTAGAATTACAACGAAGTAGTGACCTTCCGGAAAATTGTAAGGGTATGTTTATATTATATAGTTTAACTTTTAGTTATTAAGTGATGAATTTTTGTAATGTTTATTTTTATTTTAATGGGTAAATGGGCGCCCAAGTCCATTTGAGGCCCGCTCATTTTTGCCCATGTGATTAATTGGGCACTAACTTGCCCACCCATTTGAGTCCGTCGGCCACATGGGTGTTGGCCGTACCTGCCGAGTTCGCCCGTTTGCCACCTCTAATGTACACACACATATACACCTACATATTTGTGTGTATATACTTAGTATTAAACATAGTAGGCTAACTGGTGGGGTTAATTTTGTGCCAAGTCGTATCTGAAATTTCTTAAGTTGCCATTGCCACACGTTTTGACGATTCATGGAGTCACATTCTCATCTTCAATATTTCAATTTAACACATGTATGAAGGAGACAAATCTTGCTGCTTTTACTTGAGTTAAGAAGTTGTAAACGTCTTGCCATGATCTAGACTTACACTTTTGCTGAGTGGAATTTTACCAATAGAACTTTTCCTCCTAACTGCTGTGAATCTTATGTCTATAATCTCGGAAAAGAAGAAAAGTTTGATGAAACTTAAAGTGATCTTCCGAAAAATTTTCATTCATAGTTTTGCAGATTTGTAAAGTTAGTGTTCTGATCCTGAATAAAGTTAGTGTCCTGTTCCTATTCAGGATCATTTAATTCATTCTGATAATCAGTACAAGCTTGGGACAGGTGGGTGTCCCTGTTTACGCAGCAGGGACTGAGGTTAAACCCGCAGAAATAGCTAAACAAGGTCTTCAAGAGGCTAAAAAGAAGAATGTAGATGTGGTCATAATGGATACTGCTGGAAGACTTCAGGTTATATGTCCTATACTTCAATAATTTCAGAGATTAGGCTTTGATGTGTGTTAACTAGGACAAATACATGTTTTAGTTTCTTATATGCTTCTCTTTATCAGATCGACAAGACTATGATGGATGAGTTGAAAGATGTAAAGCGGACATTGAATCCCACCGAAGTTTTACTTGTTGTTGATGCCATGACTGGCCAAGAAGCTGCAGGTATTTAAAAGAATGTGAAAGTGTGTGGTAAAGCTTCATAGTTATGCAGTACAAAGCAATTTGTCACCAGCTTTTAACTAACATTTAATTGCTATTCTTCATTAAGCTTGATAGGTTGTAGGATAACGCTTGCAATTACCAGTGACCTTATTTCTTCTTGTGTTTTTATCTACCTTGACAAGGGGGAAGGGGTGTGTGTGTGTGTGTCATACATAAATGTAAGACTACTATGTGTATACAGTACAAAGAGTTCAGATTACTTGTCAAAAATACATTAGATGAATAAAATTGCCTTTTGATTACTAGTCTTGTGGATGTTCAATTCATTGTTCAAGTTTTTCTTGAAAATTGGTTGTATTTGGTCTTAGCTTTTGTGAGTAAAAGCAATTAGTAGTGGCTTTTCTTGTATATACTATACTGTCTTATAAATAGTATTGAAAGTCATGCATGCTTCCTAAGTTCCAAATGAAGCTCATTCCTCATGCTTGCAGGACAGTGCTAACTAAGTTCATGATTTCCATCAGTCAAATTATTGATGAAACATTGTTAATTCACAGTTTTTGCATATTTAATTATCATTCATGAATTGCAGCCCTGGTGACAACATTCAATCTTGAAATTGGAATAACTGGTGCCATTTTGACAAAGTTAGATGGGGATTCGAGAGGTGGAGCGGCTTTGAGTGTTAAAGAGGTACACCTTGTTATAGCTACTACAATTGTTAACAGAGAACCCATCCCTAATACTATATGAAATAATGTTAAATTACATTTTCTACTCCATGCATACTGTTTGCTTTATGAATTCAGTCTATAGTAAAGCTAGATGCTATTAAGTAGTTTTGCCCAAGATAATGATGATTGTGGAAGGAGTGAATTTACTACGGATTCTACCTTATGCATTATTTGCAAGAAGTGGCTTTGCAAAAAAGTTAAACTTGCAGTGTCGTGGCTTTAAGGCCTGCGATTTCACCTCTGCTGATGGCAATGCTACCAAGATACTCCGTCCGTCCCAAAAAAATAGTCCACTTTCCTCTTTGGTTTGTCCAAAAAAATATATATAGTCCCATTTCTAAGGAAATATTTATAGAGCAATACAATGGAGGTACAAACATGTAAAGCTACAAGCTTAAAAAGTTTGAGTTGTCAAATTGGACTATTTTTATTGGGAGGGAGGAAGTATATTTGTTGTTGTCTGATAGGTAATTTTCATATATCGGAATGATGTTGCATGATTATTAGATTTCTTTTGAACCGTACAACTTTTTGAAGATGAATATATTCAAATATGGAGCATCATTTGTACAGATTTGGTTTAAGTAATATTTTTGGCAATGTCTGCCAATACATGTTGTATCCTGCTCACCTATTTGGTTCGTACATTAATGTAATGATTCGTGTCAAACCTCCTGTGGAGTGGATTTCGAATTATAGAGATGGAACAGTGGCCTAACGATTTTTGAGTGAGCTGTATATAAAAGGTAAATAGGAAAGTATATTTCTGTTGAGAAATCATTTGTCCCATAGGCAGGACACCTATACTATTGATATTCTGTTTACTTTGCTTTACCATGAAAGTGAGTATATATGGATGTCAACTAGATATTTACGCCTGGAGAGAGTTGGTGAACTCGCCTTCTTATGGAAATAGATGACTTTGAGAGCTATTTATGCATGAGCATTATGAGATATGCAGTTCCATATCTCGGTTAACAATGGGTGTGACAGGTATCAGGAAAGCCAATCAAGCTCGTAGGACGAGGAGAGCGCATGGAGGACCTCGAACCTTTCTACCCAGATCGTATGGCAGGGCGCATCTTAGGCATGGGAGATGTCTTATCATTTGTGGAGATGGCACAAGAAGCTGTAAGTTCCGCTTGATTGCATATGATTTCCCCATAAAGCAACATTGCTTGAAGTAACTTCTGATCAAAATTGGGAGTAGATGCGCAAAGAGGATGCTGAAGAATTGCAGAAGAAGATCATGAGCGCAAAATTTGACTTCAATGATTTCTTAAAGGAAACTCGTGCAGTTGCAAAGATGGGTTCTGTGTCCCGTCTTATTGGAATGATTCCTGGCATGGGGAAGGTATGAAAGCCTGATTTTCCCAATTTAGTCATGAATCTTCCTCATCCAGTTTTTTTCTTCTAGAAATCCATCGACCTAATGAAGCATAGCTGAAAGATATCTCAATGAGTTCTCCACTGGTTTTGTACGCATTAGGTGACTCCTGCACAAATTCGAGAGGCAGAGAAAAGCTTAAAGATAATGGAGTCGATGGTTGAAGTTATGACCCCAGGTATTTCTTCCTCTGGCTGTTTGAAAAAAATCATTACAGCTGAAGATAACTTTCCCTTGCTTCTTTGTCCACCGTTACCATGCACAAGTGAGAGTATTATTTATAACTCGTACAAAGAGTCTAAGGTGCACAATTATTGATCCTTATGTCTAAATTTAATGTTCATGGTACGTTGATCAGTCATCAAGCCCCAACAACTTAAGATATCCATCTGGACTTTGAAAATACTATGCATAGCAAGGTGCAAGTTTCCGAGTGAGGGCCAATGCCACTTCCACAGCCAGAAGGGAAAAGAGGAGTCCTGCCATGGGAGAAAGCACCAAAGTGGTCCATTTACAACAAATATGTTATCAGATACGAAAGTTGTTTGATGACATAACTTGCCAAGTACTTGGGGCAATGATTTTGTAAATTGTATAAAATCTCAGTAACAATTATTTCAACCACAATAGACTCAGGAATAATCACTTAAAACTGAAAGACACGATATATATATATGGTCCATAGGAAGACGTGTTTGAAGCAGGTTTAAGTCGTGCCAGAATTGAAGCTGATTAAGTAGATTTTCAAGAACTGAGGTGAATTACACTATGTTTTACCGAAGTGTCTCCTACAAGTCATCCATGTTGTACTTTAATTACGAGAGCTTTTGAAACATATAAAAACCAGTACCCAGGAAATGGGATTGATAGCCTCCTCTGCCATTTATCCAAGTGGCCTTTTCAACCACCGGATAGAATAAGTAGCCTCAGGAATGGCATTGGAGCTAAAGTCAACACATCACGTACAATAAGATGGAATGATTTGGATGAACTTAAAAACAACGATACAGTTTTGAAGTATATGTTTTATTTATTTATATATATGGAGAACAGTCTGTTAATCGTCACATCTCTGATATTAAATCAATTTTAGATTGAAAAACATTTGTTTACTGTGTTTGTTTGCAGAGGAAAGGGAGAAACCGGAACTGCTAGCTGAATCCCCTACCAGGAGAAAGCGGATTGCTCAAGATTCTGGAAAGACAGAGAAGCAGGTAACCATAGCGGCAGAATAATGCGACTTATGAGATTTGTCTTCTAGTTGGCCTAAAAAAAGCAAATATACATATGTTTGCTTCATTTTCTATAACTTATCTGCGTAATCACCAGTGAGATATGACTTAATAATTTTCAGGTGAGCCAACTGGTTTCTCAACTTTTTCAAATGCGTGTTCAAATGAAGAAATTAATGAGCCTAATGGAAGGTTCTGGTGGATCTGTTCCTGCACTCAGTGATATCCAGGAGGCACTGAAAGCTGAACAAAAGGTGTGTTTTGTGATTTCCGCAGCATATTTAGTCTTTTTTTTTTTTTTTTTGTCTTCTATGTCAGGCACCTCCTGATACTGGCTTATTTGCTCAAGTCAAGAAACTAACTTTCTTCTTATTTTTTTTCTTTTCTTTTTTCACTTCCATCTCAGGCGCCTCGTGGTACTGGTAGGAGAAAGAGAAGATCCAAATCAAGGAGATAATTTATTGAGACTGCATGACCAAAACCTCGTGGTTTTGGAGGCGGGAATTGAGAGTACATGTAGATTATTTGGTATCAGTTTTCTGTTTATATCTTTTGCTTGAACCCACGACCAACTTTAAAGAGGATAATTTTTGAGTATTGTCAAGAGAATTTATTATGTTCGTCTCGTTAGTTCCATTTTGATAGGAATTATTTCTCCCCGAATGGCTTATGTAATCTTCGATAAAGACATAAATGTAAAACATAGCTTCGAGTTGTGTATAATCAAATGTACCAATTTTAACTGCTCTTGAGCAACTGAACAAGTGTTTGTTTATAATCTTGTTTACGGTTTTACTTCCGTCTTTTTTGGGTTACTAGTAGTAAATCACGGTCTCTAGCAGTGCCCTAGTTTTGGATTTACAATTGGCGATGATGAACAAGGGTCGTGTGGACCTTAAGCCGATCCGTGGGGGTATCATATCTCTTGACTCTTGGTTCATGATCGAGAAAATATTTCAGATCGGTGGGGGTATCATATCTCTCGACCCTTAGTTCTTGATCGAGAAAATATTTTAGTGGCGTGGTGTTTCAGAATCAATGTGATGTTTGAGCACCACCTCCAGACCAGACTCAACGTGAGGCTTGACATTGCTGACATTCGCGGACCTATTTTTTAATTATTGAACTTTTAAAACTTTGGGCTTCCTTTTAACCGCTAGTCAACCATCCATATTAGTTGATGCAGGCAGTTTTCTAGGACCGTTGAAAGCAAAAATAGAAAGTTGTTGAGATCTGGGATTATCTTACAAGTGTCTGGTGGAAAGTTTCCTAATTCATTATTAAAAATAAAACCCATTTCAGTAGCTCTTTCTTCTCAGTTTCCCTGTCATCCTATCCTAGATTTCTAGCAAAGAAAACACTCTTAATGAATTGGAAAAAGTTATGAATTGAAGGCAAAATAATTTGATTGTTTTCAAGAAAATGGCAAGTTCAGGTGGCTCCAGTTTTCCGGCAGTCAACGTAGATAAAGAGTTGAATCCTGGCAAGCACAAGAGCTTTCAGGCTGACCCCACATCGGCCGAAATTGCTGCCTCTTTGGAGATGAAGGTACAATTTGAGATCTTCACATCATTTAAATGAAACTGAATATAGAAGTGATCTGCATAATGCTAATATCGTTAAATGTGTTTACGATACAGGATCAAATTGAGAAGGCTAAACAAAGTCGGAAGAAAGAAAAGAAAGATTCGGTCCAAAAACTAAAGTCTGCCATTATTATCTCAGGAATTGTTGCGGCTGTCGCAGGAGCAGTTTTTGCCATATCCAAGAAGTTGAAAGAGAAATGAAAGCTTATAAGCCGTCGGGCGATGCTAATCATATTCTCAATTTTGTTTTAAAATTTTCTTTCATTTTTTGTGTTAAATATTTTCTCTTTTGGCACATAATTGGCCATTATTTATCACATGGAGACTTTTTTTTTTTTTTTGATCGAGATTATATTACTTTCAAATATTCAGTGTTGGAGTAGCAAGTTTTGTAATCGAAAGAGAGACCACTTATTTTAAAGATGATCTTCAAATTATGTATTTTCCCGTGTTAGTTAGTTAGTTAGTTAGAGGAACAATATTTAATAACATAATTACTAATATTTGACAATACCATCTACAAATGTTAAACGTTATCATGGGAAATTTGATGATATCATGGGAAATTTGATATTATAAAAACTTATTATGTGTATGATGTGCACGTTCTGTCCGCCCTCAAATGAGTACTCCCAAATGTGTACTACTCAAAAAGTGTGGGTCACACACATACACAAAGAATAGCAAGTAGTTACAACCCCCTAATAACTATAAATAAAGGGTTCTCTTTCTTTCTAAACACACGCTCTACACACACATTTTAAAAACTATAAATAAAGGGTTCTCTTTCTTTTTAAACACACGCTCCACACACACACACACACTCTAGACAAGAGTTTATATATTCCCTCTCCCTCTTGAGCATCATCATATTACTAATACACACACACACACACACTCTAGACAAGAGTTTATATATTCCCTCTCCCTCTTAAGCATCATCATATTACTAATATACACGCCGGAGGATTTTGGGCGATGTAAATTTACTGCCCTTTTATGGTTGTTAACTTTTGCAACTAAACACAACCAAATATCCTATCATTTTTTACGTTATCACATCAAAAAGCATCACGAACAATCCAAGGTATAAAATCAGATTTGGTACCACCACTGGTATTGTAATTTTTTGGCATTATCAGTGTATAATAGAAGTTTACGCAACCATTTATATTTCCGTTTATGAATATATCATATGCACACTTTCTTTGTCCAGAAGAAAAAAGTTCATCAAGCTTTTAATAAATTAATTACAAAAATAAAAAGTCGTTTACAATTAATTCTTGCTATTTAGAATTGTTATGCAAGAAAAATACTTTGTGTGGCTTTGATTGCCAATTAAATAAAAATTGGCCTTCCAAACAAATGGTTCTTCGTGAGCCGTAAATATATATATATATATATATATATAAATATAAATATAAATATATATATATATATAATGGTTGTTAAATGACTATCATTGGTTACTATTATAACAATCATTGGATTGAGAATTAATGGCTAAGATTAATTGTATTAAATGACTTACCTACTTGCATTAACTACATTTTTTAACTAACCATTAAATCTTAGCCATTGATTTTCAATCTAATGGTTGTTATAATAGTAGTCATTGATGGTAATATTTTTAAAGTAACTATTGAATACTTTTCCATATATATATATATATATATATATATATATATATATATATAATATAGTTCAAAATATAACCATCAGTTTATTATAACAACCATTGGATTGAAAATCAATCTAAGATTAATTGCATTAAATGACTCACCTACTTGCATTAATTACATTTTCCAACTAACCATTAAATCTTACTTGATTTTCAATTCAATGGTTGATATAGTAAGAACTATGATGATTATATTTTCAAGAACTATGAATACTCCCATAAATATATATATATATATATATATATATATATATATATATATATAAAGTTAAAATGTGACCAGTGACATATCCAAATAGACTGACGAGGGTATACAGAGAAAGAAGACTAATTGAAGGCAATCTGTGAACCAAATTCACTTGATTGTCATATCCTGTCCACAATTGTTCATTTAGACACTGACCTTTATCCAAGTAAATTGTAGACTACATACTGCCAAATAAAGAAAATCTTGGAAGTATAATTGGCCAATGGAAGAGGAGATACAGATTCAACAAGATACCTCTATTATCTCTTTGGACACCTATATATACAACACTAAAATCACATATCTTTTCATCTCCTCACTTAAAGCCCATCTTTCTTCCTCCCTCACACATCCATGGCTGCTTCAACAATGGCTCTCTCCTCTCCTTTCGCCGGGAAGGCTGTAAAGATTGCTCCCTCGACCTCGAAGCTCTTCGGTGAATCAAGTATAAAAACAAAACAAGGGCGAATCGGAATTACCATGCGTAAATCCGCAGCCAAGACTGTTTCATCGGGAAGCCCATGGTACGGCCCAGACAGAGTCAAGTACTTGGGCCCATTTTCTGGTGAGGCCCCGTCGTACCTCACGGGGAGTTTCCCGGTGACTATGGTTGGGACACCGCGGGGCTCTCAGCTGATCCCGAGACATTTGCAAAGAACCGTGAGCTTGAGGTGATCCACTCTAGGTGGGCCATGCTTGGAGCTCTCGGGTGCGTATTCCCCGAGTTACTCGCTCGCAATGGTGTCAAGTTTGGTGAGGCCGTGTGGTTCAAGGCAGGGGCCCAAATATTCAGCGAAGGCGGGCTGGACTACTTGGGTAACCCAAGCTTGGTCCACGCACAAAGCATTTTGGCAATTTGGGCTACACAAGTTATCTTAATGGGTGCAGTAGAGGGATACAGAATTGCTGGTGGCCCACTTGGTGAGGTGGTTGACCCGCTGTACCCCGGCGGAAGTTTTGACCCATTGGGTTTGGCCGATGATCCAGAGGCTTTTGCTGAGCTAAAGGTGAAGGAGCTCAAGAATGGTAGACTTGCCATGTTTTCAATGTTTGGTTTCTTTGTTCAGGCTATTGTAACCGGAAAGGGCCCATTAGAAAACCTTGCTGACCATCTTGCCGATCCGGTTAGCAACAATGCTTGGGCTTATGCCACCAACTTTGTTCCTGGAAAGTGAGTTGATGATTGAGATTCAATATGTAACATTTGTGTAAGAGGGTGTATAGGTGTTTGAAGGATGTAAAATATTTGGATTGATTTAATGAAAGATGATATTTTCCTAGCATAATTACATGATATATATACTTTTGCTAAATTCATGTGAAATGCAATAAGGATAGATTGAAATCTCAAAATTTATAAATCTAGTTTGTATAACAAAACCATCTCACAGTCGTTTCTAGTTCGATTCTTATAGCATTAGATGTAATTCTCAAATCCTTACAACAAGCATAGGATGCAAAGTCTAAGAAAGTAGATTAAATTGTAACAAATGATTTAATCCATACTCCAAATAGCAGGTAGCCGAGCGGTACGAACAATCGTCCCTAGCCTCGTTCACACAAGGGACAAGTTCCCTTAAGGCAAATAAATTCTTTCCACGTTAGACAACAAATCCATCAATTTTAAAAAGAAAACGATAGAACAACAAAATCTGTTTACAGATTTGATTTACAAGTAGCTTTTAGGTATTGTACAATTATCTAATGCATTAATAGTTGTATTGTATACCACATTAAAACTAGTTATAAACCAAATATGTAAACAAATTGTGTTGCTGTAGCATTACTCATTTAAGAATTATTATTATTTTGAAAGAACTCATTTAAGAATTCTTAACAAACACAAACTCTCAAATTTAGGGGGTTCGGGTCTTTAATAAAAACAAGGGCTATCTTCAAAAATGGCCATGCCAAAGTTGTAGTTTTAAGAATGGCCTCACTTACTAGAAAAGATGTTATATGGCCATTTTTAAGTCAAAATGTCAATTATACCCTTTCTTTTAATTCACAAGGCCTCATGTCTAAAATGTCCCTCTAATCCAACAGCTTCGAATAGCCCTTTTTGAAGAAATCTGCCATGTTTTATCAACGTATTTCCCTCTCTAAAAGTCCAAGCCCTAAAATTCTTACAAATCGAGTTTTTCTCTCAAATTCCCACTACCTTATTTTTCCAGTTCGTGCATATAATTTGTTTTTCGGATTCAGGTTGGTCTTTCGGCTCACCCTATTATGTAAAGTTTCATTTTCGATACAGCTTTTTCTGCAAATTTACTGAAAGTATGGTCGATTAAGCGACCATAAAAGGTCGATAATCGACCTTTTGGCTAACTAACTTAACCGACCTTAATTGACTTTCAAAGGTCGATTGGTCGACTTAAATTGTTCGTGGTCGCTTAATCGACCTTCATGACCAATAAAGGTCGATTAATTAACTAACTTAACCGACCTTAATTGACCTTCAAAGGTCGATTGGTCGACTTAAATTGTTCGTGGTCGCTTAATCGACCTTCAGGACTAATAAAAGGTCGATTAATCGACCTGTTGTAACTTAACCGACCTTAATTGACCTTCGTTGGTCGATTGATCGGTCTTAATCGACCTTAACTAACTTAACGAATTTAAAATTGCTCTTTTATAAACGACTTTAATTGACCTAATTGACCTTAGTTGTTATTCTATAACTTAACTAACCTTAATTGTTCTTTAATCGACCTTAGTAACAATAAAAGGTCGATTAAGAAGTCGTAATTGGCTTAATTAGCATAACCGACCTTAATTGAACTTTACTGGTCGCTTAATCGACTTTAATCGACCCTAACTAACTTAACTATAATTCAAAATTGCTCATCTTTTTAACTTAACTATAATTCAAAATTGTTCTTCTTTTTAACTTAACTGTAATTCAAAATTGCTACTCCTCTTCAAATTCTGGTGGTTTTCTAATTTATAGTCAATTCATTGCAGATATGACTTCACCTTTTTGGGCCACTATTTATTATTTTGGAAATTTTCTCGATGATGAAAATGGCTTATGTTCTTGGAAATTTAGTGGCAGCCGGAATGCAAAAGCACTTGCAATCAATAATGAAACCTCATATGAAGAATTATATGCTAAAGTACGAAACATTTGCCAAGTTGATGACATAGAGATAGGATTTCAGACTTCAGCAATGGTGCAGAATTTACACGTTCCTATCCGGATTACTTCAAATGAAGATGTTCAATGGTACCTGAAATAAACAAGGCTATCCTACTCCTCTTTGTGTAACCATTGTGAGCCAAGAAAATTGCAACTGGCACCGGGAAGAAAATAATGGAGAAGAAGAAAACAATGAAGAAGAAGAAAATAATGGAGAAGAAGAAAGTAATGGATTTGGTCGTGATGACATGCAGGAAGGGGGTGAAAATGCAAATGATTTTTCGGATAGATTGAATGTAATTCGAGAATCTACATCCTAGTATGAGAATGATTTCTCTACACCGCCAATATTTGAGTTTAGTCAAGGCAACCGAGATCAAGGCAACAAAAATCAAGGCAACCGAGAAGGAAATGACTTCAAAAGTGAGCATTTAGTTTCTTCGGTTGGAAGTACATCGCGAGTGGTACCCGTAGATGTTGATTTGAAGGTTGACCAAGTATTCAATAACAAGAAAGAGCTTCAGGAAGCTGTGCACTTGCTTGCATTGAACCACAACTTCCAGTTCAAAACAAAAAAATCAAACAAGAGTGTGTACATAATAGTTTGTGTTGATGATAATTGCAAATGGCGTTTGTTTGTAACAAAGTACTCAGAAAGTGATTACTTTCAAATTTGAAAATATTCAGCCTAACATACTTGCCCCCTAAATCAGTCCATGGCTGATCATAGACAAGCAACATCGCGTATCATTGGAATACATATCTCGCCAAGGTTCGAGGACCGCAACACTACATATAGACCTACTGACGTCATGTCCGACGTTAGACGATCATTGGGCGTAGAATTAAGTTATCAAAAAGGAAGGAGGTGTAGAGAAGAGGCCTTAAGACACCTAAGGGGTTCAGCCGAGGATAGTTACACTAATTTGGCCGCATATGCCCATAACTTGAAATTGGCTAATCTAGGAACAGTCTTCTCTTTAGAGTGTGATAATGAAAACCGATTCAAGTAATTCTTTTTGGCGTACGGGGCTTGCATTCTTGGGTTCCACTCTTCAATGCGTCCAATAGTCATTGTGGATGGGACATTCTTAACTTCCAAATATAAAGGTACGTTGATTTTTGCTACTTGTCAGAATGGAAATATGCAGATATATCCTCTTGCATGGGCTATTGTTGATTCTGAGAATGATGCATCGTGGAATTGGTTTTTTATTAAGTTGAAAGAAATAATAGGTGACCATGAAGGACTTGTTATGATATCCGATCGACATAAGAGTCTTATTAGTGCTGTCCAAGTTATTTTTTAAAATGCACATCATGCGCATTGTATCTATCATATAAAAGGCAACTTAAGGACTGTAACTCGTAAGGTTGACACTATCTCACTTTTTAAGAGAGCGGCGGAGGCATATACCAGAGAAGAGTTTTGCAAACATATGTTCGAAATTGAGAAAACTGATGAGAATGGTTAGAAGTATCTTAGCGAAACAAATTTCGAAACTTGGGCCAGGTCATATTTCAAAGGAGACCGTTACAATATCATGACTTCAAACAATGCAGAGTCTCTTAACTCAGTTTTTAAGAGAGCTCGACAAACTCCTATACTTTCGCTGCTTGAAAGTATTGGTAGAAAGTTGCAGGCTTGGTTTTGTGAGAGGCGTGAGGCAGCACAAAGTTGTACAAGTTTCTTAACCCCAGCAATGGAAGAAAAATTAAGCAAGTTGATTGAGAAGTCCAAGAAGTTTACGATTATTCGAGGAGCGGTACCACGAATCACACTGTTAACTTTGATGGAAATACTTGCACTTGCCGAAAATTTCAATTGGACCACATACCATGCGAGCATGCAATAGCAGCGGCGAATAAGAAAGGATTTTCAGTGTTCCCGATGTTCTCAGCATTCTATACAACTCAGTATTGGAGAGACTCCTATTCCCAAAACATCTTTCCAGTTCCCAATAAAGATGAATGGGACATTCCAGATAGTATTAAGAATTTGACTATCTCCCCACCTTTAGTCCGACCACGAGCTGGACATCGTAGAACATCGAGAATTCCTTCAACCGGAGAGTTTCCCGGAAGACAAAAATGTACTAGGTGTCGACAAGTAGGGCACAACCGACTTTCGTGTCGTGATCAAACACCGATGAGCGATAGACAATCACAAATTTAGTTTATGTTGCATTAAGTTTTGTATTGTATTTAATTTTAGATTTCTATGTATTTCAGATTTCTATGTTTTGTTTTGTATTGTAACATTAATCACAAATTTCTATGTATTGTATTGTAACGTTAATCTCAAATTTTTATATTTTGTATTGTTACGTTAATCTATGATATAACGTTACGTTACGTTATGTTATGACGTTACGTTACGTTACATTATGTTATGATATAACGTTACGTTACGTTATGATATAACGTTACGTTACGTTACATTATGATATAACGTAACGTTACGTTACGTTATGATATGATATAACGTAACGTTACGTTACGTTACATTATGATATGATATTACGTTACGTTATGATATAACGTTTACGTTACGTTGCGTTATGATATGAAATAACATTATGTTACGATATGATATAACATTACGTTACGTTACGTTATGTTATGATATACCGTTACGTTACATTACGTTATGATATAACGTAATGTTATGTTACGTCATGATATGATATAACGTTACGTTATAATATAACGTAACGTTATGATATGACATTACGTTATGATATAACATTACGTTATGATATAACGTTACATTACGTTACGTTATGATATAACGTTACGTTACGTTATGATATGATATAACGTTACGTTACATTACGTTATGATATAACGTAATGTTACATTATGTTATGATATAACGTAATGTTACGTTACGTTATGATATGATATAACGTTACGTTACGTTACGTTATGATATAACGTAACATTACGTTACGTTATGATATGACGTTACATTATGATATAACGTTACATTATGTTACGTTATGATATAACGTTACGTTACGTTATGATATGATATAACGTTACGTTACGTTATGATATAACGTTACGTTATGACATGACGTTACGTTATGATATAACGTTACGTTATGATATAACGTTACATTACGTTACGTTATGATATTATAACGTTACGTTACGTTATGATATGATATAATGTTACGTTACGTTATGTTACATTATGATATGATATAACGTTACGTTACGTTATGATATAACGTTACGTTACGTTATGGTATAACGTTATGTTACGTTACGTTACGTTATGATATGATATAACGTTACGTTACGTTATGATATGCTATAATGTTACGTTACGTTACGTTATGATATAACGTTACGTTACGTTACGTTATGATATAAAGTAATGTTACGTTACGTTATGATATGATATAACGTTACGTTATGATATAATGTTACATTACGTAACGTTATTATATAATGTTACGTTATGATATGATATAACGTTACGTTATGTTATGATATAACGTTACGTTACGTTACATTATGATATGATATAACGTTACGTTATGATATGATATAACGTTACGTTACGTTATGATATGACGTAATGTTACGTTACATTATGATATAACGTAACGTTACGTTACGTTACGTTATGATATAACGTAACATTACGTTATGTTACGTTATGATATGACGTTACGTTATGATATAACGTTACGTTATGATATGATATAACGGTACGTTACGTTACGTTATGATATAACGTTTACGTTACGTTATGATATGATATAACGTTATGTTATGATATAACGTTACGTTACGTTACATTATGATATGATATAACGTTACGTTATGATATGATATAACGTTACATTACGTTACGTTACGTTACGTTACGTTATGATATAACGTAACGTTACGTTACGTTATGATATAACGTGTACGTTACGTTACGTTATGATATGATATAACGTTACGTTATGATATGATATAACATTACATTACGTTACGTTATGATATAACGTTACATTACGTTATGATATGATATAACGTTACATTACATTACGTTACGTTACGTTACGTTATGATATAACGTTATGTTACGTTACGTTATGATATAACGTTACGTTATGATATGATATCGTAACATAACGTTAGGTTAAAATATAAAATTAAAATATTGTAATTAAAATTAAAATTCGTTTAAATTAAAATTAAAATATAAAAAAAATTCCCTTGCTCCAACCCAAAAATTTGAAACTCCCTCCACCCTTTATTTTGTTTTTTCAAAAAGCTTGGTATATAAAGCAAAAGCAAGTCAGCAACTCCCTCCACCAACCCCATATTCTCTTCCTTCATTTCTGACCTAGGGCTCAAACTAACTCTATTCCCCAAAAATGGAAACCCCAATTTTTTAAGACAAGCAACTCAAATCATCACATGACTGCAATAGGGTTTGCAATTGTGGTGTTCGAGCACCTATGTGGACATCTTGGAGTGACGAAAACCCAAGTAGAAGGTTCATCGGATGTGCAAACTATAAGGTTCTCTTTCTTCTTTTTTAATTATTTATGTGTATGTTACATTAATAATTTGTCATTTTTTCGGATGTCTATAAGGATCGAGCTAAGCACTGTCATTTTTTCGTTTGGATTGACCCACCACTGCCTGAGAGATCGAAAAAAATATCATTTGTGGACGTCTAAGATCCCAAATAGTGGAATTGAAGCAACAACTTGAGAAAATTGAAATGCAACTCAGAGAAATGGTTGAACAAGTTGAAAAGTTGAAGAAAACGAAGGCAAAGCTGAAGTTATATGAACAAAAATTGGAAGAACAATCGACGAAGGCAAAAGAGAGAGAGCAATGGTATTTTTTTGCTCTGTTGATAACTTGGATAGTGGTTGCTGGCCTGGTTATGGAAATGTTCAAAAGCAACACAATTTCCAGCAATATGTTGCTTCCTTAGTGTAATGATGGATCTAGATTTTGTATATTGATGTATGTCGCTCTGTTCAAAGGCAACACTGTTGATTTGGTCATGTAATGAATTTTTGTTTAAGTCGATTAATTAACTTTTGTTCACCTCTGGTTATGGTCTATTTTTTGGATATGTATTGCTCTGTTTGTTGCAATTGTCATGTTCTGTAAGTTGCAAATGTTATGCTCTGGTTATGGTAATGTTGTTGTTTTCCTTGTTTAAATGTGGTCATGTAATCAACTTTTGATTTGGTCATATAATCAACTTTTATTTAAGTCGATTAGGGTCGAGTAATCTACCATGTGAAATTCAATTATACACAATGGTCGGTTAATGGTCGATTAGGGTTGAGTAATCTACCATATGAAATTCAATTCTACACAATGGTCGGTTAATGGTCGATTAGGGTCGAGTAATCAACCTACATTATCTTATGTTATAATTAACTTTTTGACTTTCATTTGAAACAACAATTCATAACACTTTTCAGAAAGTGAAATGATATAAATTGTAGTTGCTAGTACTTTTTACTATTATGTACTCCTTGTTCCCAAAAATTCATACTTTAATTTTACACAGATATTAAGAAATAGTTAATTGTTGAGTAATCAACCCACATTATCATATGTTATGATTAACTTTTTGACTTTCATTTGAAACAACAATTCATAACACTTTTCAGAAAGTGAAATGATATAACTAGTAGTTGCCGGTACTTTTTACTATTATGTACTCCTTGTTCCCAAAAATTTCTACTTTAATTTTACACAGATATTAAGAAATAGTTAATTGTCGAATAATCACCCCATATTATCTTATGTTATGATTAACTTTTTGGCTGTCATTTGAAGCAACAATTCATAACACTTTTCAGAAAGTGAAATGTACTATAATAACCTTAAAAAGCTTGGTATGTTTTACTTATAAATATATATAGCAAGTTAGCAACTCTTTCCAAGCGCCATATTATCTCCCTTCATTTCACTCTTTGTTTTTTTTTTCCTCCAAGAACAAATTTAAACCTCTCTTTATGTTTTTGTTAATCACAGTAGCTTTTAAAGCAACATGAATCACTCGTTGTGCAAAGAGACCAAAATTAAAAATGGAGTTGCTGTTACTCATGGACTAGCTGTTACTGATGGAGTTGAAGTTGCTGTTATTGATGGACCAACTACAACTACAACAAAAGCGTGTGAAAGTGCACCCAGTAGAAAGAGGTCACAAAGGATTGCGAGCATTATGTGGAAGCACAAGTGCCAAGAGAACAATGGAGTTGTTATAGTGATTGAATGATTAAACGAATGTATTGCTCTGGTTGTGGTCTTTTTTTTGAAAATGTATTGCTCTGTTTGTTGCAATTGTCATGCTCTGTAAGTTTCAAATGTTATGCTCTGTAATCTACCATCTGTATTTTCTTCAAATGTACACAAGGGTCGGTTAATGGTCGATTAGAGTCGAGTAATCTACCAAGGGTACGTTAATGGTCGAGTAATCAACCATGTGTATTTTCAAAGGGGTCAGTTAATGGTCGATTATGGTCGAGTAATCTACCATGTGTATTTTCACAAGGGTTGGTTAATGGTCGATTAGGATCGAGTAATCTACCATATTGCTAAGGCATCTTTAATCGACGCACATGTGTAACAATAGGTCGATTAATCGGCCATTTTAAATATTAATCGACCCTTTTGAATACTTTAACTGCAACATAGTTCAATTGAAAACTGAAATATCCAAAGTAACTGGAACTGCCATATCAAGATAACTGATTACAAAGCAACATATCTGTACACAACAAATCTGTTTACAAATCTGGAATAAATTAAGGATCAAAGTTATTACAAAATACATCAACAACGTACTTTTCCCTCCAATTTACAATATGTTCTTTTTTTACGAGATATGGAGACTCATTAATGCTCAGACACTCAATGTACTTCAATGAATAAATCCCACAGTCACCCCTGTGATACATTCAATCACTGTCAATAAACAATTTCAACATACATCAATTAAAAAAAAGTAATAAAATAGATTACTCACGCCGTCTCCTATTTTTTTGTTTGTAGATCCCTGTAATAATCAATGGGAGCTATCTGAATTCCAGCCCTTTTTGCAATTTCTGGAATGAGCTTCAAAAAAGGGAGGAGAGCCCCATGCAGTTGACCAGGAGTCAAAACACTTCTGTCAGGGTCGTATATGATCAATTTTCCACTACGGAACTCAAGGTCGGCCACAATCCAGTGTTGATTGCAGAAGATAGGAAAGTAAATATAAGTAAATTCAGACCATAGTTTCCCAAATATCTTCATATCTTTTTCCCATTTTCTATAGGCAAAGTCGACACAACCTTCTGACATAATGTGGTGCGGGTCATGTTTGGATATTTGAAACTCGGTATCAATTATACATTGAAGAATGCGGTATCAAGTATCGTTCGATCGCTTTTTCTACCGAACGATAATGGATATATCCGCTGTCTCTCCCGCATCATAAGAATGGACACATCCATGTGCTGAAATTAATAGAATAACTTACCTCATCAGAATCAAACAATAATGTAAGGTTAGAATGCCATTAATTAAACTTACCTCATCTAAAAGATATTCCCTAGACATGCAAAATATTTTGAACCACTCAACATTCATCTTGACTCCACGTCTTACAACAAAATCACTGTGATAAGAAATAAATGTAAGTAATTAAAAAAATAAACTAATAACAATGATAACGATAAAGAAAAAGTTTTTATGTATTCAAAGCATTAAAAAGGAGTATTACTCTTCAGTCGCATTTGTTAACCAACTTCTCATCACTCCGACCTTTGACTCATCCGGAACCTGGAATAGATCAGGTTTCGAGCCATCTACAAAAATTCTTTGCCATATTTGACCATCAAATATGGGGTCAGCTGGCTTTGACTTTTCTTTCGGCTTTTCAGTGGTGAAGGGAGTTATTTTTTGGGCCGATGGTTTTTTAGTTCTCTTTGTTCCCGTCGGCAAAATATTTTTCCTTTCGACGCTATGTTTTCTTTTCTTTTTATTTGCCCTTTCTTTTGCCATTTCATTCTCTATTTTTTTCTGCATGATGGTGTCAATGAGAACACTAATGGGAGTGGTATCAAGAGTGGGACTGGGAGTGGGAGTGGGAGCAGGAGTGGGAGTGCCGGTGATAGTGGGAGCAGGAGTGGGAATGCCGGTGATAGTGGGAGCAGGAGTGGGAGTGGGAGTGGGAGAGGGAGTGGTAGCGGGAGCAGGAGTGGGAGTGGGAGCGGGAGTGGGAGTGGGAACGTGAGCGGGAGTAGGAGTGCCGGTGATAGTGGGAGCAGGAGCGGGAGTGGGAGTGTCACGACCCGACCCGACCCGAGATCCTATTTGGAAACTCGTCCGGTTCGCGAGACGGGACACAAAATGCACAATTTCAAAATCACTTTTCGTGCAAAAATCCTGTAATGCAAGTGTACGTTTATTTTAAAAACAAAACAATACGTCACGGCACACAAAAGCCGGAAATGAACACACAACATAACCAACAACCCATGAGCTAAGAGGCTCGGGACCAAACATGTAATATCATCAGAGTGCGCGGAATATAAAAGTAAGTAATATTTACAAAAGCCTGACATCCATGTCGGCATCTACAAAAGAATATGAATGAAATCACAAGTACGGGACTTCTACCCAACTTTACAATGTTTAAATAACAACTGTACCCTCGGCCTCACCAAAAGAAAATACCAAGGCTCAAGGAGCACTACCAAAAGAAGACTGACGATGACACCGGGCGGCGACCGATCACTGGGGTTTTCTCGCAGGCTCAGGATCTAAGGAAAACAAAAAACAATGGACGGGGTGAGTTATAAAACTCAATAAGCTACTAATGCAACAATATGGCATGCGAGATGCAAACAGTAATAAGAATTGCAGATAACATGATTGACATAAT
The DNA here is from genome assembly GCA_016624345.1 of Platycodon grandiflorus. Classification (NCBI taxonomy): domain Eukaryota; kingdom Viridiplantae; phylum Streptophyta; class Magnoliopsida; order Asterales; family Campanulaceae; genus Platycodon; species Platycodon grandiflorus. The sequence goes on from CM028363.1 coordinate 42,276,120, forward strand.
ATAATCATTTCCAATCATCATCACATCGAGTAATTCATAACATAGGTCACATAGCATGCAACTCACATAGGTGCGATATGTAACACATATAAAAGGATACCGTCGAGGTACACCTCCGACATACCAACTTCCAACCAACCAACCAATAATACCAAATGAAGAAACCGTTGATGTCGTACCCGATCATCGAACCAATAATCAAAACCATAGTGAACCGTTTTCCGTATCCACGTCGACGTGAAGACTCGGTCCCCAACGACCCGAGAAACAATCACGGTATAGCTTACCAAGGTCGCGTTTATTCCGTACAACACTTAGCGCTATAACCCCTACCGCGGCCAACGGTAGGGCGAGGCCCAGTGTATTGGCCTTCGGCTATTACGTAGCCCCGGCTCACGCAATAACCGAGCGTCAATACACCTCCAACAAATATGCCATGGACTTAAACAATGCTCAAGTAGATGTTTACTCGACACATTAACTAATCAACCAAATGTTCAAGTAATGTTTACTTAACATTAAATAAAAGCATTATACTCCAAAGTAGGGAGTATAACGACACCAACAATAGCATGCTAATGTACACCAAATAATTCTAGTACACATAGCCATATAATTCCAACATCAACTTAACACAATACCAGTATACGTGTATCGCGTAACCAATCCCCCAACGGGTCTCTCGAGCATCCAAAGAGCTCACAAAACACACACGTGGTCACATTAATTATCAAACCCTATCCGACTCCGTTAGAGTCATTTTAGGTTACTAATGATGACGAGTTACGAAAATGATCTTGCACTTTAATCCTAGCATATTATCGCCCAATATCGGGTTTTCCACATCATAGAACAATTAGCAACATACTTTACAAGTCCAAAAATGGCATTTATGGCAAGAATCACATATACACGTATCTAGCATGGTAACTTTACGTAATGAAAGTCTAGGATGCCATAAAAGACATAAAACGAGAAGAAGATGGGGTAGTAGCTTACCTCTCGTTGGAAAAAGCGAGGAAAACAAGAATCTAATCGGTAGAAAAGCTTCCCCTCGGCAAGCCCTTCGCAATGGTGCGGTCGGATCGTCGAGATTCTTCCACAAACCCAAGATATCTCTACTTTCTCACTCTAACTCTCTCCCTACTCTCTCTCTATGTTCTATGGCAAAGATGGGAGAAATGAGAGTGTTAGACACTCTTTTAGTCACTTAAGTGGCTGAAAAATAAGCCCTCTCTCGGTTGATGACGTGGCCTCACGAGGGCCACTCAATTTAAATGAAAAGTGGGCTTTCTCAAAGACTTAAGTCTGATCCGCACGGCCGTGCCAATTAAGCCGCACGGTGCCAACCTCGCACGGCCGTGCCAAAATACATGCACGGTCGTGCCAACCTTATGTTGCTAAGTCTGGAGTCTGGAACCTCTCGCACGGCCGTGCCAACATGGCTGCACGGTCGTGCCAAGCTCAATTTGGGATTCGACCTCGACAGCCGCACGGCCGTGCCAAAGATGGCCGCACGGGCCGTGCCAAGGCTCATATGCCTAAAAACAGTTTGTTTCCTCTCCATTTCTTAGGCCCGATCATTCCTCACTTATAACGCGTCTCAAACACGTTATATCACAAGAATTAAACAACAATATACCATATGAAACACACGAAATCATTCACGATAAAATGATGCAAACGATGACATGAAATATGCAAAATATACACGAAATTATATGTGATGAAATGATGCAAATAATGCGGGCGTTACAGGGAGTGGGAGTGCCAATTATCCCTGTCACCACCCTGCTAGTAGGAGTGGGAGTGGGAGTGCCGGTGATAGTGGGAGTGGGAGCACTGGTAGGAGTGGGAGTGCCATGATGAGGTGGTGACTGCCGGTGGGAGTGAGGGGGTGGTGTCTGCAACCTCCTTGCCTCAACAATTACATCATCTTGCAATTTGAACAAATGTCACAATAAGCTAACTTAATATCACAAGAAATTAAGAGAACTCAAAATAAAAATAAATATAAAAGTAAACTAGTTTTTGGTATAAGGCGGTGATCTTTTGGTTCATATCAACCATATGCTTCTCAATCTTCTGCAAGTAATCCAAAATGGCTTTCATTTCATCATTAGTAGGAGGGGCAGTTCTATAGGAATCTCCTCCACTAGGTTGTGGGGAGTGGGCTCGTGGAGACTGGACTTGTGGAGATCGAGTGGATCGTTCCTTCTTCGGCTTGCTCAAAATTGAAAGTTGTTCTCCAAGCCGTCGAAAAATCAACTACATAACTTTCATTGTTTTCAGTTTCAGTCGGGGACAAAGGAACAAGAACATCATTCTGCCAATTCAAAAACATTAAAAACTTCATTAATGAAATACAAAAAATAAAATGAATTTTTAATTATTGAGATCAAAATAATGGAAAATATTTACCCATTGTATATCCAAGATTGCAATAATTTTCTTGTAGCTTGGATTTCCCTTCGACCTCCAATTACACATTCTAGGAATAATGGGATCTTCAGTCGTCCCTATATTTTGGAGCTCAAATAGATCTCTAAATTCAGGAAAGGACTGAAACATCTCGAATACCCAAACCTAACAAAAGTTATATGTTAGAAACAAAAGAAATGAGAATAGTTTATTATCATTTGATATCAAATTGAATTCAATTGTTTACCTTTAATGCAAATGGAAACCCATAGAAAGTATTAGTTTTCACACCAACTTTATTCGAAGATTTTTTCACTGAATGCAACAGGTTGGGATAAGTCCTTGTTCCCCATGGATATTTGTTGAATAAGTCCAAGTCGTCCACAATGTCTAAAAAGCCCAAGTCGATAGAAGTACTCGATTCCTTGGCACCCAAAACAGCCTCATATACTAAGGCTAGGCCCAACTTATATCTGTCCAGCTCTGATTTTGCATTGATAAAAGCTTCGTTTAATGCCTCAGGCTTTACAGACTTTTTCTCTCCCGCAAAATATTCATTAGCCAACCTTTTTGTTGCGGGGATGGACCTCTTATAATCTTTCTCATCACCGGGATATAATCCTGTGGTGATTGTGTAATCAGAGAAGCTAAATTTGATATTTTGACCTCCGATACGAAACCACAGATCATTACTATTATTTATGTCCGGTGATTGAATCCTCAAAAACACCAAGGCATTAAGAGTTGGCTAGAGATTTTCATATTCTCCCTCATCTCATACAACTTCCCAAAGCAAGAATTATTGAACAATCTCTGATGTTCTTCATCTAATTTAGAATAGATATCACCGATCACCTTCGGCCTAAATCTGCAAGTCACCTTTGTAGGGTACCTTTGTGCTGGATCAATTAGGAATGTCATATTCTCTGTAATAGAAATGCAAATTGTAAACATTAACGACACATTAAAACATAAACACATATGATAATGTTTAGATAACAAGATTCCTGCCTTGAACATTAATGAAAAAATTTTAGAAATGCAAATTGTAAACATTATGTTTCTGATTTTTAATTTTTTGTAAACAGAAATGCAAATTATTTAACACATTTGGTCATTACTACTTAATGTACTTAAAATTAAAAATTGATTAAAAGCAAAACACTAAAAACAGAAATGCAAATTTTTTGTAATCAGTCAATTACAAAAGAAATCTAAAACTAAAACTTTAAACTCAAACTCAAACTCAAGTCAGTCAGTAATCAGTCAATTACAAAAGAAACCTAAACCTAAAACTTCAAACTCAAGTCAGTTAGTAAATCAAAACATAGTTGATGTACTTCCATTTCATATAAACTACTAATTGATTAAAAAACAACAAGAATCACATAGGGTAAAAGCAATAATCGACCTTACGTTAAACCCTAAACCCCAGTAATCGACGTTAACCGACATTGCGTTAAACCCTAAACCCCAGTAAGTAATCGACCAATACAATAATCGATCTTGCATAAAGAACTGTACGAATTACCTTTTTGTAAAGAATCGAATGTTGAAGGAAATTGATTTGCTTTGCAAGGACTGAAACCAATACGAGATAAGGGTTTGATTTCTCTGATGATTTGAAAATCCTGACTATTGAGTGAATGAGCAGTAGATGGTCAAGTTGATTAATCGTCCCGGTGCACGTGGTCGGTTAATGGTCGATTAATCGACCTCATGTAACGGTCGATTCAGGTCAGTTAATGGTCGATTAATCTGGTCGGTTAGGATCGATTAATCTTCCACTGGTCGATTTTTATTGTCGTTTAGGGTCGATTAATCTACCACGAAGGGTAGATTAATAGTAGATTATGGTCGATTAATCTACCAAGAATGGTTTGAGAAGGGAATTTTTAGGTCAGTTATGGTCGATTAATCTGGTCGGTTAGGATATTAATCTACCACTGATCGGTTTTAATGGTCATTTAGAGTCGATTAATCTACCACTGGTCAGTTAGAAGGGTCGATGAGATCGATTAATCTACCACGAAGGGTAGATTAATGGTTGATTAAGGTCGATTAATCTACCACGAGTAGTTTGAGAAGAGTATTTTTGGAACTTTACGTTTTCCAACTTTTTAATGTAGTCAAAGGCCATATAACATAACTTTTCGGGTCAAAAGACCATACTCGACCATTTCCACTAAAAACAATCCAGACCCTGGCCTTTTTCTGCAGTTACAACTTACAATTGGCGGGAGCCAAAACTGAATCATTCCGCTTCCACTCTTTAACTATAAATAGAGCTGCTTCAGTGCTTCCTACTGTTGACATAAAAAACATGGCCCTATTTCTTCAAATCACACCCCCTAATTCCCCTTCCTTCAATCACCACCCCAAATTCAAAGTCAAATTCAAATCTAAACCCGAATCAAATCATTTCTTCTCATTAAAACCCTGCAATTCCATCAAATCCTCGACGCCCACCACCAATCCACCTTCCAACCGCTTCACCCAATCGATCTCCACTCTCAATTCCATTAAACCCTACGTCCAATCCGAATGGCGGCCAATACTTAAAGCCTGGCTCTGCAGTGCAATCTCAGTCTACTCTCTCTCCCAAATCGTCCCCAAAATCGGAGCTTTCTCCACGGTCGTAACCGACGCGAATGCGGCTTGGTTGAGGGAGGAGGGTTTGGTGCTGGGACTGTTGTTTACGGTTCGGGTGGTTGCGAATTATTTGCAACAAGCGTTTCTTTGGGACGCCGCGCTCGGGTCTGTGCATAAGATTCGGGTTGATGTGTTTGAGAGGGTTTTGGGGAGGGAGTTAGGGTTTTTTGAAGGGAGTGGTGGTGCTTTGGCTGGTGATATTGCGTACCGAATCACTGCCGAGGCGTCGGATGTGGCTGATACTGTTTATGCGCTCTTGAATGTTAGTATTCACTCCCTGTGTGTGCAAAAAATGTAGATATATGCATTGGCTTGTTAAAGTTCTGTTTAAATTGGTTTGTGTAGATAAAGCTAGCTTTTTTGTTGTTTGAACTGATTCAATGTGGAAGAGGAAACTATCGGAAATGTAGTTTATACTTGAGAGTTAAGGTGTGATAATATTGATATCAACGATCTTGCTGGACGTAGGGGAACACCGAAAATGAAATGGATGACATTAATTAAGAAGGATATCAGTGAGTGTGGTGCGGGTGGTTTGACCAGTGATGTTGCATTGGACTGATCAGAATGGCAAGAAAGGCTCCTTTAGCTGACACCAAGTAACAGGGACAATGGCCTAATTAAGTTGAGTTTACTTTGAACTTAAAAGAACTTCACTAGAGCTCAGTTTTCTTAGTAATTTTTCGAGTGTAAGTGAGAAATTGCAACAGTAGCATCTTTAGGAATTCTGGAAGAGTTGCTAGATTATGAAGTGGAAAGTTGATGACGTTGTGGGCTGGTAGTACTAAGAGCGAATGCCAAGGCTCGTGATTGGATCTTCTAGGCTTTACGGGAATTGTAAAGTGGTGATTGAATGCAAGTTAATAATCCAATTAAAAACTTTTTCATCAGAGATAAAACGATACTATGCTGGTGTTACTTTTGGATACTATATTAATAATTTGATCTATTTTACTCCTTATTCATTTTACATAGCTAGTCTACAATATACTTAAGCATCAGAAAAGATTAGGCAAAATTCTATGCAATTGGTATAAGTCTAATGAAGACGTTGAGGAAAAGAACGTTAGGTCCTTTCATAAATACAAGCCTACACAAGAAACACCTAGCGTTATAAAATGCCAACATATTCAATGGAAAGACATTTACACATGTTTATGATTTGAAGCAGAGGATTTCGGAACTAGGAGGAGGTCATGATGGAATAGACTTTAATGAACCAATAGCAGGTTGCTACTGACTTGGAAAACTTGCAGCAGACAGTTATATTTTAGTTTAGCTCTGAGTAGTTCTATCTAGGGATGGAAACTTGATTTAGCTTTATCAATTAAGAGAGTTAGGTTTTGGTCAATGAAATATCCGTTATGCATGGGGAAGTGGCTCAAACCTGATTAGCTGTGCCTAACTGCCATCTCATTTATAATAGACAAAACGCTATATATTCTGAGTTATGAACGAAGACTGGTTCTGGATATTGAAATTTAATTGGAGCAGTGGCTGTCCTGTCAACCAAAGATGGCTTGAAGGTGGTAGGTGTTCTCCAGATGGAGAGGCAGGGTAGGTTTTCACTGAACTTGGTTTTTTTTTTTTCTTTTCCGTTTGTCACTTTACTTGGAATCAGTATACCATGTACTGTAGTCTACAGGTGGTCTTATTTTTGTCTGTTGTAGCTAATTCCTTCATGTTTTATTAAAGTTTCAAGTCAATTTTGTGTTTATTTTCATCTCTGACTTTCAAAGTTGGGCTTAATATAATTTTCCTATGATTAATTTTTATATCTGTTGCTTTTATATATAAGGATTTTGTCTGCACATGTGTATATATTTTGAGGGTTTACTTAAATCAAACAACTTTTATAAACTCAACTCAAGCAAGCGCTGTCCTTACTATTGAGGTCTGCTAATTTCCATCATTTAGCTATCTAGGGCATTTATTAAAAAAATCATAACATGCACAGTTTTCAAACAATCTCATTAGCTTAGAGTAACATATTCTGCTTTGAACTGTAATTGCACGTGCAGTTGTGCATACACTGTTTCTCAATGTTCTGCTTTTGTTTTTTTGTTTTATGACAGACTATAGTACCCAGCGCTCTGCAGTTATGGGCAATGGCAACTCAGATGGTGGTCATCAGCCCTGTTCTCTCTTTGGTTTCTGCCTTGGTGAGGAGTAATCAGAAGAACTTCGATCCCCCTTGTTCTTTGCTCGTTATGCTGTTGCTGAGATGTTCTAATTTTTCAATTTTGTTTGGTATACATGAAGGTTATACCTTTGATGGCTCTTGTTATTGCATATCTTGGTGAAAAGCTCCGCGAGATATCAAAGAAGGCGAATCTTAGTATTGCTACTCTTTCAGCCTACCTAAATGAGGTATGTTTCACGTCATTATCCAAGAGGGAATAACTGGTAATGTTATCTGTAATTACCTTGTATGTTCAAATGTGACAAACTTGGCTGTGCTCTTTGTAAAGTACTTTACTATAGTTCAAAGAGATGTTGATCCGCTTAGGGTACCCGACTACGTTCTCGTTCTAGGTTATATTAAAAAAACCATATCCTTTGAACATCTTCCAGAAGGTTCCTGTCCCCTATATGGTCCCGAATAAGACACCCTATGGCACAACTAGCCCCTTACCGAAGTCATGTTGATTAAGCCGCAACCTGTAAGCAGCAACAAATTGTGAGTCGGTGATTTATGTGGCAGGATGTGGTGAATTTCTTCAAGCAGAAAGTGAGATTTATGTCTATTTTATCTTTTAGAGAAGGCCACTATGGTAACTGTAAATCTGTAATAGTGATCTGCCCATCTTCAAGGTTTCATCAAGATAAACCAATTTCTCGATCAATATGTCACAAGGATACAAAAAAAGGGATCTGACAATGTCTATCAGACCATATGAAGGAACCCCCTCCTTTGGGGATTGGAATTGGCTGTGTAAAAGGATATGACTGAGCACAACACTAGAGGGATTGCAACATGGATATGGATGTGAATTTTTTATTAGCTCGACCTACTTGATATCGGATGGTGCAGAGGAGACAATGAACAAGTTCCTCATTTGGAAGATATCATCCAGAATACAGCTTACTATGTTTCTCAGTTTGACTGTAGTAAACCATGTTTATATTCTAGTTTCTGTATGCTTTTCATTCTAAGTTTTACAGGACCTCAGTTTCAGGCTAAGATGGAGATAAAGAGAGTTTTGGCCTCTGGTGATTTGTCCATATCTTTTTGGCTTCTGATTTTGTCAAAATACTAGTGACATGAATACGTGAATCAATTAATATGTTGGTACTTGTTAAAATCTGTAATAAGTGGAAACTCTAGTCAAGAGATAGCTAGTTTCTTCTTTATTGAGAGATAACATAACCTAGGAGATGTTTTTGGTGTCATCGGATTGGCTGTTACCATTATGTACATGTGGCTATATACTGATGCATCAGCTCACTTCATTTCGACAACAAAGCCCCTTGCAAACTATGATTCACATTTTATTGCCTATATGACTAACAATTTTTTTGTAAGAACCTATATCCGCAGTTGTGTCTATTTTAAATTTTTGGGTTATTCATACTTTTGCTCGTCTAGCTTAGTTGTTCAGCATTAGATATAAGGCTGCACACATCTTTGAACCCTCCCCCACCTTCAAAGCACCGGTAGTTTTACTGGAAGAAGATATAGTTGCACTGCATCAAGCTCTGAACAGGTAAAGTGGTTTAGTCTAAGCATTTCGCCTTGCAACTCCATAAACTAGTAATGCCCAGCATTCCTGTACTAATAATTGCAACTCAATTTATCTTTAAATATGACACGCAGTAAACTAGAATCCCCCACACGATTTGCTAGTGCATTCCACATCATCAAAGTTCAATTCCATATTTTGTAAATCATGATGATTGGTGCAACTTTTAACGAAGCACTTCTTCATTTATATAGTGTATCTAGTTCTTATATTTACATAAATAAAAAAAAATAAAAATAGAAGTGCTTTTATTTAATTAGGTTCCTTCCTAATCTGTGAAATTTGGTTAAACAATCAGCCAACAAGATTACTAAATCACCCTAGCTTTTACTCCTTAAAAGGGAAATTGATCATGTCTACAATATCCAATGTTTGTCCTCATCCTCCTTCCCTCTGTAGGTGTTTTTATCACTCTACCAGGGTTTTTAAATCTAGAAAAGTAGTACTAGGATAGTCACTAGTTTCACCTTTTGTTTTATTTCTTTTTCATGTAGGAACTGTTACACGCCAAGGGGGAAGCAACCCATGTACACTAGGAGTTCATGCAAAAAAGAGCTAACGTAAGTGATGGCAGTCCATCAATGCCATTCCTTGTTACTAGGTTCTTCGGAAAAAAATCCTTTTTTCCTTTAAAGATAGCTTTTTTAATCTTCTAATGTGTGATGGATGGACGCATAGGATCTATGTTACCTCGACCCTTCATTTTTTCCAAAGTATACATGTCGACACGTCGCGACATGGGTGTAGGTGTGGCAATTTTACGCTAAATTAGTGCAAAATCTTAAAATGTTGGTGGATCCGACACCCGTGCCCGATCCTCCTTGCCGAGTCCAGGTGACATAGCATAGGATCATAATTTGCGTTGGCAAACTTGTAAATGTTACTGTAATTGGTACTTGACATAAAATTGCTCTTCTATTAATTTTTGATGAATACTCTATTTTCTCTTATTTAATTGTTGCAAATATTGTCATGCTTTAGGTCCTCCCATCAATACTCTTTCTGAAGGCAAACAACGCAGAGTACCAAGAGAGTATCAAATTTCAAGGGCTTGCTCTTGCTGACCTCTCCGCGCGTTTGAAAAAGAAGAAAATGAAGGCTTTAGTTCCTCAGATAGTACAAGTAATATATTTTGGGGTGTTCTTCGTAGTTTTCTTTGGCTCGTTGGTAGTTTCAGGTGGTTCTTTCAATTGTTCTGGCGTGGTTTCTTTCATAACATCTTTAGTACTTCTGATTGAACCAATCCAGGTAACTTTTCCTTTCGCAGAAGTTTCTTGATCTTGTCTATTTTGCTTTACATCTTAGCTCTTTAATCTGTCTCTTTTGCTTATAATGCATTCTGTTCATGGTTCAGCCTATATGCAGCTTGTTTAGTTATCAGTCTGAATTTAAGGATCACGCAGGATGTGGGAAAAGCATACAATGAGTTAAAGCAAGGAGAACCTGCTATTGAGCGGTTGTTTGAGTTGTCAAGGTCGAAATCTCAGGTAACTCATTGCTTGATGAACTTTGATTAATTTTTTATTTTGATTTTCATTGATTTCTGGAAATTACTAAGGATGACAACGGGATGGGGTAAATGGGGAACCTGCCAGCCCATCCCTAATGGGACAGGAATGAAAACTGGATGAATGAAAATAGGGCAGAAATGGAAAAGGTTTTATGCCCCATTGAGAAAGGGCTGGGAATGGGAATGGGAAAGCCATACCCCTCCCTATTTAACCATTGCAATTGGACTAAAGCATTTGTTGAAATCCTAGGTTATATTAGTTTTCTTGTTACTGGTTTGATTTTGGATACTAATACTCGATCAACTTGTATATGATGTTACATGGCATCTTTTGTGGTTCAAAGGTGTTCCATTCTCTGTGCTTGACTCTATGCACTCTTACTTGCTTGTCCAAGTTGCTAGTTTAACTTAGTGTCAAATTGTTCATGAGGGGGTAATGATCAAATTTTGTGTTGCTGTTCTTGAATGTTTGAAGGATTACATTGTGATCTCGTAAAAGAATATATAATATTCTTAAGTTGGAAGTACCGTTAAAGTCTTTTTTTTTTCCTTCCCATCTTCCTTCCTTTTGATTCTATGATAAATTATATACGACTATATAATCTTGCTGCATTGGAAGTTTAGTGCCATGGGTTTGCGTAATGTACACAACATCTCTGCTTTGTGTAGATACTACTTATATTAGAACTTTTTCGAGAACTGCAAAGGCACTATCATCGTGCACTTGGCCATCCTTTTTTAGAGATGCTCATGATTTAGTTGCTTTCTCACTTGGTTGCCATTAGAATATCTTCTCTATATTCTTATGCCAAGCAATATTGTGGAGAATATAATTTTTATTTGAATATTCTCTGAATTCTGTACTCCGAATAGAAGATAGGATCATCATAAATTAGCTGATTATTTTATATTAACATGTAGTTGATGGAGCCCGTGGAGGAACACCATGCAGTTGATGTAGAGTCTGTTACAGGAGAGGTAAAATTCTGCGACGTATCATTTGGATATGGTGCCAGTTTGCCTCTTGTATTGAATGGTTTGGACCTTCATATTAAAGCTGGAGAGACGGTTGCTCTTGTTGGACCCTCAGGAGGAGGAAAGTCAACCCTCGTGAAATTGCTTCTTCGTCTTTATGATCCTCTATCTGGTGAGATGGGTGCAACTCTAGTAATTTATTCTTAAGAAGTTTCTTTGCTTTCAGCCATCAAATTGCAGGCGATGAGTGAGTGAAATGATTCTGCATTTGCAGGTCACATCCGCTTGGATAACCATGATATCCGAGGTATCCGCGTGGAAAGTTTAAGGACACATGTTGGTCTGGTTTCTCAGGAAATAGTGAGTAACTGGCAATTACCTGACTTCTTCTTTCTGATCTCTTTGTTGCAAGATTAGTATATGGACTTTTTGCTAAGCTGTTAATTGGAAAAAGCATATTACTTGAACATGGGAAATTTCTGTTACATGGTATCCATTTCCTGTTGACAACCTTGTACGCTGGATATGACATGGGTAAGAGTACAAGATACATATCCAAATTTTCTTACTCAAGATGGAAGCGTTGGAAGAATAATAGTTCTTATATGACACTAAAGAAGGCTTTTTTGTTTTTTTTCATGCACTGGGAGAAAGAAATTCCCCTTTCTCCTTAATATCCAGGTTCAAATTCAATTATAACAATATCCTTCATCATAAGATTTTAACTATCTACAGATTTAGGACATATTTATGCACAACTTTTGGATTCGTATCCCCGATTCATAAGATTTCGAGTTCACGCAGATCTCATTGCATAATGTTACCGTTTCCCCGAGTCACAGTGGACGATTAGTTTTTGTGAACTCTTGCTCATTTCAATATATTTTCGATAGGGTGTATGTGGCTGTTTATCTGAAATACTGTAAAGCTTTTAGCATGTGTCAGTTAACATTAGCACTTTCTTGCTCCTTTCTGCCTTATAGGAGCGACAAGATATTTCATAGTTGAGAAAAACAAAATGGAAATTGTGAATGAGATGAAAATGGATTTCATATCGTTCTTGATCAACAATAGATGCTCTGAAACATATCAAAAGCTTTGTGGTATTGGAATCACTCAATTGCTGAAGATGCACAATAGGGTCCCCTCTCCCATAAAGATAGAAACCCAATAGACACGAATAGTTTGTGTTGGGATAGTGTCAGCTATAAATTGTGATAGGACAGACATGGAGTTTTTATGGTTGAGAATATATACTAAAATGTGATAAGATAGCAGATAGAGTTCTAGTTTTTTGCTGACATCGTACCACAACAATATGTTAGTATTTGCATTAGTTCACCTACTATTGTTTGGTAAGTACCGAGAGTTATATGTTAGCACATTTATTTGAATATTACATGAGCAAAATTACCAAGTCTTTTGAAGAACGAACCAAGCGAGCCTTGGTGTGTTTTTGGGCTTGGCTCTTTTGCTTAGCAAACAAGCACGAGCCAAGCTTTTTCGCGTGCTAGCGAGGTTTTATTTTTAAAATATATTCCCTCCGCCCAAAAAAAAAAAGTCGCATTTGACTAGTCAAACTTTTTTACATCGTACTTTTACTAATCTATATCTCTTTTAATTGTATATATAATTTTTTTTGTATGACACGTTGGATAATAATTGTATCTTTGGCAATAAAGAAAAAACTTGAAGAAATATGGAGATTTGAAGCTTCAGATTTTGAAATGCGATTCTTTTTTGGGATAAAGGAAAATGGGAAGTGTGACTCTTTCTTTTGGAGGGACACTACTCCCTCAATCCCAAAATGATTGTCGTTTGTCGAACAAAATTTATTCCAAAATGAGTGTACCTTTTCTAATGCAGTTACTAAATTCACCTTGGCCAACTATCATGTCCCAATGTGCAGTTGCAATGCTCTAAGTAGAGGTGACAATTTTTGCCCATACCCATATGGCCGCTCAGTCTACCCACAAATTAATGGGTACGCACACATCTAATATTGTTAGCGGGCCTAAATGGGCATGCCCATTTCAAACCACTAATTCTCATGGGCACCCATATAACCCTTGGTCATTTACGGTTTTCTTGAAATTTCCTTTTCTTACATCACGGTCCAATGTCAATTTCTTGCGGCATTATTTGAATATGCAATAGTAGTCGAATTTCTCAGTTTTATTATAAATATGCAAAGATTTATCTTGTATTCTGGTTTGAATGTTCCTCGGATGAATTCCCCTGCATCCTTATGAACTCTTCTTCAACCTGTCACTATTTGCTGATAATGTCTTCTTGACCTGCCAATATAGCTGCATTGTTAACTTCCTTATTTATTGCAAGCCTGCCAACTCTTAAGTGGGAAGGCCCTGGTTTTGTTGGATGAACTCAAAGGCATTTTATTATGTTGTTTTGTTGGATGGACTCAAAGGCATTTATCGAAGGCTTTAGTTGAAATGATTTTTTTTAATGCTTGTTTTTATTTGATAATTTTATGTTAATGGGTAATGGGCGCCCAAACCCATTTATGCCCATGCTATCAATTGGACACTCACTCGCCCGCTTATTTGAGTCCGTCGCCCACATAGATGCTGCCTATACCTGCTGTTTGCCACCTCTAGCTATAAGTTATAAGCTGGACACCGACGATATTTATATAAATGTGGTACTAAAATTGCGTAAAAGCCGACTTCCAGTTTTCATGAGAAATCATAAAGGGGCATTCATTTTAGGACGGAGGGAATATAAAATTAGAAAATCCCTCCATCCAAAAAATAGTCCTACTTTCCTCTTTAGAATGTCCCATAAAAATTAGTCCTATTTCTAAAAAAGGATATTTTCATATTTCAATTCAAAAAAGGTTCAAACAAGTAAAGCTACAATTTTAAAAAGTTTGACTTGTCAAATGGGACTTTTTTTGGACGGAGGGAGTGTCACTTTTTTTTCCATGAAAATCAAATAAGATATAATTTAATGTCATAAAATGATAAATCAGTTATACTATGTGGCCCAAAAAAGTAAAAATCTAAATTAAATAACCAAATATTTCATAATTTTCATTAAAAAATTGCTTATATTCTGTAAACCTTACTCCCTCCATTCTAAAATAAGTGTCAATTTATAAAATTTTCTTGTCCCAAAATGAGCGTCTATTTTTGTATAATTTATTAAATTCATTTTTGCTAACTATCATGTTCTAGTAATCACTTGCAATCGTATAGCATGGACACTAAGGGTATTCTTGTATATGTGCTACTAAAATGGCTTAAAAGTCAACTTCCTTAATTTTTGTAAAAGACTCAAAACGGACACTCATTTTGGGACAGAGGGATTAGTATTTATTTCTTATGATTTATAAACGAACAGAGACAAAGTTACTTTTGCTCAAGCTTGGCTCGTCTACTGCACGAGCCTATAATCTAAGTTTGAGCTCCGGCTGGTTGCTTAACAAACGAGCTTGAGCTGAGCCCTTAACAAACCCATGCTAGGTTTCTGGAACTGTTTGCTTCCTCGCAACTCTATTGAGAAATATGAACTCAAAGCAGGCACTTGCAATATGGTGATTCATTTGTTTTGAGCAAATGTTTAGTTAAATCTCAGTCAAAACATAAATTTATTTCTTAGAGTATCTATTTTTGTTCAAAGATTTAAGTCGACGTGGAGAACAGAAGCCTACCCCTTCATTTGAAGAAATGCGGATGAAAAATAGATTTTTTTCAAAGAAGGGATTATGAACTATTACCTACTTTCTTTAATGCAAGAAATTATAAGCCTGCTTAGGTCCTTAGCATTTGTATACTTAACTAATTGGTTTTCTTTTGTTCTAGTTATTGTATGGGTTAGCAATAAGGATTAAAAGGTCCTAAAAGGTTTTGTAGAAATTGTTTCATCCATCTCTCAACTGTTTATGGTGAGACATTGGAGCTTAAGTTGCATTATGTGGAGCATTAGCCAACTACAATATTGAAAAGTCAAGTATTGCAGAACTTTTCTCTCATGAAATTGTACAGGTATGTAGGTCTCGGGTTGGTGGTCTTGCTGAGGTGAAAGTTTTAGAATACTCTAATCGGATCTTCTCTCTTTGCATGTGTTGTTTGGTAGGAAAGACCTTGATTAATATTTAATATTATTCCTTTGTCTTTTTGCATGGGATGAAATTGGGGCATGTTTACACTATGTGATTATTCTATGCATGGAAGCATTGATATGTTAAAGTGTATTATGAACTGCATTACTATCCAGAGGTACATCTTTTTTTTTTTACTTGTGTATTTTCTGTTAGACAGTTTTTTCAGGGACAGTGGCTGAAAATATTGGGTATAGGGATCTGATAACTAAGATAGACATGAAGAGGGTTGAGCTTGCAGCACGAATTGCAAATGCATATGAATTCATTGAAACACTCCCAGAACAGTATGAAACCAATGTTGGACCTAGAGGCTCCCTTTTAAGTGGAGGCCAAAGACAAAGGTATGGTTTTTGACCTAAACCCTAACTTTAATGTACCGAATACATTTAATGATAACTGTTCCATTCTACAAACTAATTTTTGTCTTTATTATCAACTAAAGGATGCATCTAAATAATACTCCCTCCGTCCAATAACGAGTGTCTCTTTCAAACTTGTGCTACAACGAGTGTTCAATTTTTGCTAAATTCACCTTCGCAAACTATGATTTTCTAGCATGCACTTGTAATGCTATTATGAGGACACTAAGGGCGTTCGTGTATATGTGCTAAGAAAATTGTCTATAAGTTAACTTTCTTAAAATCCGTGAAAAACTAAATGGGCACCATTTAGTGTCAGGGGGAGTAGATCTATAATGAACTTGTCTAAATACACTGTTGTTTTCATCTATTGGTTACAGGCTAGCTATTGCAAGGGCACTTTATCAGGATCCCTCTATTTTGATTTTGGATGAAGCAACTTCTGCTTTAGATAGCAGGTCCGAGCTGTTGGTGAGACAAGCTTTGCAGCGTTTGACTGAGAATCGTACTGTAAGGACAAAGAGTTATTTGTTATGCTTTCAACTTGTATTTTGACCTTTTTTTAATCCACTCTCTTCTTCCCCCTCCCTTAATGGTCCATGGCGCAGAAATTACACTTCATAATTGATGCATATCGCGCAGGTAATAGTCATTGCCCACCGCTTGGAAACCGTTCTAATGGCTGACAGAATATTCCTTCTAAGTGATGGGAAGCTGAAGGAGCTATCTCGTTCTTCTCTTCTGGTTGATCAGCGTGATTCATTGTTGTCAAATGGGCTTCTGATATAACTGCATCAGAGAAGGCAATGGTTCTTTTGCTGCGAAGGAAAAGATGTTGGTTTTTTAGCATTCAGAATGATCTCAAATCTACAGAAGTTGGGTTTTTTTTCGTCTTTCTTCCTTTTGGTCATTATTCCAATACTACATGGTTAGTACTTTGATTAGAATAATAGCAAAGAGTAGGACACCAATTAGGGTTCATAGCGTTGTTTCACACGTAGGCAGTGCTGTGAACGTCCTATGGTGGGTGGTCAAATAGGCTTTACGAACTTATTTGCATAGTGAATACTTGAATCATGTCCCCATTATTAAAGTTCCCATGGTGGCTGGGTTCATTACTGTTGATAAATAAGCAAGGTTCAAATTATCTAGCAAAACTGAATGGAATGCCTGTTTCTGGGAAATTAGCTTCAACTCCTTTTATATCTTCATAGTACCATGTTTGATAACTGTCGAGAGCTTGTTTGATACCTTTTTATAGCAAAACCATATATATGGTTCTGTTTGACATTTATGTCTCTCTCGAAAAGTAGAGTTTGTTGAGTTCGGAAAATGAACATAAACACATTGGAGCATGCATTGTCGCATTTTTCGTTCTATAGTTTTCGTTGTTCTCTTCACCTAAGCAACTTTCTTCCTTTCCTCCATAGCCCCCATACCATTATTAACTATAATAATGAATCAAATGATGATAATGTTGATCGAAGAATATATAGTGTCCAACAAACTCCATTGAAGATGAAGAATGATCTACACAGGTTATGGTGTGCTGTTGAGACTCCACATGTAGACATTTGGAGATAATTCTTTTAGTCAATTAGTTAAGTTGGTTATTCCTTTAAGGGTATAAATGTGTTTTGGCCTGCTAAGGGTATTGTTGTAAATAGTCAAGATAGGCTGTTAGGGCAGGTACTCTACTTTGTATAAATTGTTATTCATCTCTTATTTTCGGTAATAAAGATAAAAGAACCCATTATCAATGGAAAGAAAGTTTCTTCCATCTCCAAAGTTTCTTCCATCTCCGTTCATATTCCCTTTCCAATTTCTCTTTGAAAGTTGAAATGGTATCAGAGAACATGATCCATATTTGCAATTCAAAATCGATTGATACAATTGTAAACATTCATTGAAATTCCTGTCATTTGTCATTTTGAACGAGAATCAAATTTAGAATCTATGGCGTCTGATGATTTTGGAGTGCAAGTTAATTACAACAATGGTGGAGCTGGTGAGAGACCTATTGGAGCCCGATCTTCAACAAGTTCAGCAATGGAGATCTCGATTGATTCCAATATGCATCCTTTGTTCATTCATAACAATGACCATCCAGGTTTGGTACTAATCTCCATAAAACTTATTGGTAGTGATAATTACAATGCATGGTCTGATAATTACAATGCATGGTCCAGATCTATGCAAATTTCTCTAAATCATCGTTGATTAATGGATCATTTCCTATTCCTGAGGTTGGATCTAATCTATATTCTCTTTGGGCTCGAGCAAATGATATGGTAATCTCATGGATATTCAATGTTGTATCTCCGGAGATTAGTAGTAGCTTAAGGTTTGTGTCATCTGCCTTTGCTGTATGGAATGAATTAAAGGAAAGGTATTCTAACATAGATGGACAGAATTTTTCAATTGGAAAAGGATCTTCATAGGCTAGAACAAAGAGATAGTTCAGTTGAGGCATATTATCATAAAATGAAAGGTTTGTGGGATGAAAGCACTGCATTAAACACCACAACTGCATGTTCTTGCAATAGTTGTGTATGTGGGGCTGTTAAGGCTCAAGAAACAAGGGAACAAAGGAAAAGGTTAATGCAGTTTCTTATGGGATAACATGACAGTTTTGTCAATATAAGGGAGCAAATTTTAAGAATGAAACCATTGCCTAGTATTGGAGAAGCTTACTACATGGTCAAACAGGAGGAATCACTTAGAGTTGGGTATATTCCTGAGTGCAGTATAGCAGCTAATGTAGTGAAGACATCATTTGTAGAGTCTAAGAATATAACAGCTACCAGCTACAGGATTCCTGCTAATAATTCAAGATACATGACTTCTGGTTCTAAGACAAACTGTGTGAAGGCTCCTTTCAAGAAGGGGATATTCTGCAATTACTGCAACAAGGAAGGGCATACTAAGAATGAGTGTTTTAAACTGCATGGTTTTCCAATAGGGCATCCTGCTTACTCTCCAAATAATCAGAAACAAACCAAAAATGAAAGTAATAAGTTTCAAAGTGGCAATAATGGTGCTAAGGTAATACAAGTTCAAAGTAAATGTGCAGATTCTAATGAGACACAAAATGACATTAAGCAGCTGAAAGCAAAACTTGGTCAAGTACTGAACATGTTGAAGGGTAAGGATTTTCTAGAAGATCACCTGGCTGCATGCACCTCGGTTTTAAATGCCCATTTTGCAGGTTCAAATGTCCATTTTTCAGGTACAAACATCTCTACTTGTTATTTTGACAAATTTATAGCATCAGTTCATACTGTAGCTAATGCTTGGGTTGTAGATTCAGGGGCCACTAACCATATTTACATTTCTTTTCCACTGATGCATTTTGTTGTTGCAATGTCCAAGCCCATTATTCTGTCTCTACCAAATGGCAATCATGCTTTTGTTACTCACAAAGGTTCAGTAAACATAACATCAGATTTTATTCTTCATGATGTTCTGTATGTACCTAGTTTTAAATTCAACCTTCTATCTGTACCAAAGATTCTCGCTCACTCTGCATATGTTGTTCATTTCACTAAATCCCATTGTACTTTCGAGGACCAATTGAGGAAGACCATAGCCACTGGTAGTCTCTTGGGAGGATTGTTTCTGTTTCAAAGCCAAAGTGATCATTCTGCAACTTCTGCACTACCCATTGTTAATCAAACTGCTAATGATGTTAATGTTTCTTCTTCTGAACTTTGGCATAGAAGATTAGGACACCCCTCTTTGTATACTTTGAATAAGATCCCCCAATTATCTTCCATTTTTCATTCTAAGACAGTTGATACTGATTGTATCTCATTCTGTAAGGTTTGTCCTCTTGCTAAACAACACAAACTTCCATTTTCTAATAGCATTTCTCACAGTACACAATGTTTTGAATTAATTCACTGTGATTTATGGGGTCCATATAGAATCTCAACTATGAATGGTTGTAGGTATTTTCTTACCATTGTGGATGATTTTTCAAGATGTATTTGGACCTTTTTGATACCAACCAAATATCATGTTCTTAAAACTTTCCAGACTTTCAATGCCTATGTCAATAACCATTTTCAAACCACTATCAAAACCTTAAGAAAAGATCATGGTACAGAATTCTTTAATCATGAATTCACCCTTTTTCTTGCCAACTGTGGTATAGCTCATCAATCTTCTTGTACTTACACCCCACAGCAAAATGGTAGAGTGAAGAGAAAACACAAACAATTGCTTAAAATGGCTAGAGCTTTGAGATTTCAAGCTTCACTCCCTAAACACTTTTGAGGTTATTGCTTACTTACAGCCACTCACCTTATAAATAGACTTCCAACTAGTGCCACAGAATTTAAAATTCCATATGAAGTCCTTTTCAAGACCAAGGTTGACTATTCTTATTTGAGATCTTTTGGCTGTTTATGCTTTGCTTCTGTCCATGATTCTGATAAATTTGACCTTAGAGCCATTCAATCCATTTTTCTTGGCTACCTTCTTGGACAGAAAGGCTACACTTTGTATGACTTACAAAGTAAGAAAATTTTTATTAGTAGGCATGTAAAGTTTCATGAACATCTTTTTCCCATGTCCTCACATTCTCATGATTCTCATTCCATTTCCCAGCCTAACATGCAATTGCCTTGGCCAGTGGATGACCCTATTCCTATTGCCCAGCCTTTCACTTCAACATTTGACAATACTATACCACCTTCTCCCATTCTTACTGATCATGTTTCTATTCCTCATCCTTCTCCTCCTCCTCCTCCTCCTCCCATTCTCAGAAGGTCAGAAAGGACAAAGTTTCCATCTGTCAAACTAACAGATTATGTTTTGTCCTCAGTAACTCACACACCTTCCAAGTATCCTATTGATTCATTTGTTCACTATGATCATTTTGATTCTGGCCATGTCCATTTTATTAATGCATTAGAGAGTCATGTGGAACACACTTCTTATACTCAAGCCATTAAGCAACAACATTGAATTGATGCTATGAATAAAGGAATTACAGCTTTAGAGATCAATAATGCCTGGAATATGGTTCATTTGCCACCTGGGAAAAGGGTTATAGGCTGTAAGTGGATTTATAAAATCAAGTATAATGCTGATGGGAGTGTTGAAAGATATAAGGCAAGGTTGGTAGCAAAGGGGTATACATAAACAGAAGGAATTGATTATCAAGAAACATTTTCCCCTGTGGCAAAGATGGTGTCTGTCAGGGCTTTGCTTTCTGTTGCAGCTGCTAAGGGTTGGGAAGTGCATCAATTGGATGTGAATAATGCCTTTCTTCATGGGGATTTGACAGAAGAGGTATATATGGCAGTTCCACAAGGGTATTCTAAGGCACAGAATTCAGGGATGGTTTGTAAACTTCAGAAATCCTTATATGGTTTGAAGTAGGCTTCTAGACAGTGGTTTGCTAAATTGACTGCCTCTTTGTTGCATATTGGTTGTGTTCAGTCTCATGCTGATTACTCTATGTTTACTTTGACAAAGAGAAGTTCTTTCACTATTGTTTTAGTATATGTTGATGATATCATTGTCATAGGTAATGATCTTGCTTAGATTGGGTCTTTGAGGCAGTTTCTGGACGTTCAGTTCAGCATTAAAAACCTTGGTTTGATCAAATACTACATGGGCATTGAGGTCACAAGGTCTGCTCATGGTTTTCATTTGAGTCAAAGGAAGTATGCCTTAGACTTGATAGATAGTATTGGCCTTTGAAGTAAAACCTTTGACAATACCCTTGGATCCTAATGACAAAATTTTGGCTTCTATGGGAGAGGCTCTTAGTGATCCAACTCTTTATAGACAACTTATTGGCAAACTCTTGTATCTCACTGTCACCAGACCAGATCTTACATTTGCAGCCCATGTCATCAGTCAGTTTGTCCATGCTTCTACAACCAGTCATTTAAAGTTCTTGCTTAGGGTTTTTAGATATGTTAAAGCTTGTCCAGGTCAAGGTCTTTTCTTGTCTTCATCAAACACACTCAAGCTTACAGCTTATTGTAACAGTGATTGGGCTGGTGACCCCAATGATAAGAAGTCATTGACTGGGTATTGTGTCCTATTGGGTGATTCTTTGTTATCTTGGTTGTCGAAGAAACAGTTAGTGACATCGAGTTCTTCTGCAGAGGCTGAGTATAGGGACTTGGCAACAGTTAGTAGTGAGATTATTTGGGTTCATGCTCTGCTAAAGGATCTTCAAGTGGATATTAAACTACCTGTTCCTATTCATTGTGATAGTTCAGCTGTTATAGCGATTGCTTCAAATCCAGTTTACCATGCTCGCACGAAGCACATAGAGCTTGATTGTTATTTTGTTAGGGAGAAGATCCAGCTTGGTCTGCTTAAACCACTCTACATCCCATCCAAGTTACAACTCACTGACATATTTACTAAATCACTTGGTAAATCTGCACATTGGTTCCTTCTCTCCAAGTTGAAAGTTGTCAATTTCTCCCCACCTTCAACTTGCGGGAGGGGTATTGACTATAATAATGAATCAAATGATGATAATGTTGATCAAAGAATAAATAGTGTCCAACAAACTCCATTGAAGAAGAAGAATGATCTATACAGGTTATGGTGTGCTGTTAAGACTCCACGTGTAGACATTTGGAGATAATTCTTTTAGTCAATTAGTTAAGTTGGTTATTCCTTTAAGGGTATAAATGTGTTTTGGCCTGCTAAGGGTATTGTTGTAAATAGTCAAGATAGGCTGTTAGGGCAGTTACTCTGCTTTGTATAAATTGTTATTCATCTCTTATTTTCGGTAATAAAGATAAAAGAACCCATTATCAATGGAAAGAAAGTTTCTTCCATCTTTGTTCATATTCCCTTTCCAATTTCTCTTCCAAAGTTGAAAACCGTCATTACCTCCTTTTCAGAACACCAAGGTCGACTCTTTTTTTTTATTGCTTAGTTCCTCTTTCTTTGCTGGAGCTATGGCCGAGGGACTTGTGAACAATTGCTTAGAGAGTAACAACGGTGATTTAGAGCATGCATTTAAGACAACCGATGATGTACTCCTAATTCTTTATTAGACTCATTTGAGGTATATGTTTTGGTCTATGAATGATTGATAGCCAACATATGACACAAAACCTCAAAATCCATGAATTGTGTGTGCATACGTGTTTATACTGTAGTAGTTCGTGGTTCTTTTCTCTTTCCTTAGTCTTATTATTTTTCTCGTTATCCCTCTCTTATTTTTTGATTCATTTATTTCAAAATCATAAAAATAGTTACGAACTACAAAATGGACCATCTATCTAAACATACCATTGTTTTAAATGTTGATAACAAAATTTTAAGAGTAAAAAAAAATATATGCTCTTAGTTCCCATATGATTTGAGATTGTGAAAGAGAGAATACATACACTATGATAACTGATAAGAGACACTCAACTCAAGCTGTCGACAAGTATGCTGGTTAAAGGGAAGGTTTCGACGGGCAACGGTGACAAAGCGACCAACCTCATACATATTCATGATATTGCTTTAAGTAAAAATTATTATAATCCAAAATTACTTTCTTCAAACCATATAAGTTTTAGAGGTATTTCTTTTATTTTCATATTAGTAGGCTTGTAGTGGCCAGAAATCGGTGCTCTGCCACTGCATAACTAATGTAAAGGGTCAAAAGTCGACTTGTAACAAATGACTCAAAGGTTGTTCAGCATCATCAACATTCGAGTAGGCTTGAGAGAGAGAGAGAGAGAGAGAGAGAGAGAGAGAGAGAGAGAGAGAGACCGAGTAGGCAACGCAGGGCGCCATCGGTGATGGAGAAGATGTGGTTGTTGTGAGGGAGGCGGAGGAGGGCACTACTATGGAGACAAAATAGGCAGAGAAAAAGAGACTAGTTACTTTTTGAGGACCTTTTGAAAAATTTATATTATATCAATTTTTTGTCATAAATCAAAATAGATGAGTGACCGAGTCAAAATGTTATACCAATTATATAATAGAGATATGGATTATCAAGCGAAACATATGCAGGAAATTTTACCGCCCAATTAAGGCATTTAACGCCACATACAAAAGGGGCACTCATCATTATAGGTTTTGTGCCTGTTCTGTTCTCTCATCGAATGAAACCTAGAGCCTTTTCTCTCCTATCAACTCAACTCCCTGCGGAATTTCCAAGAAGCGGGTATAAATCTTAAAAATCCTAGTTCATTCTACTTCCATTTCGACTTTATCATCAATATGTTTAATTACATATTACTATATGTGTGCGTGTGTTGTGTGTCGCATTGATTTGATCTTGTCAGAAATCCCCAATTGTATGTGTTTATAGTAGATAACAAAGTTCAATAGTGCATTTGACACTTATCTGGGATTAAATGGCTCTATTGAAGTCATGATCTATTTTTTTTTTAATAACATTCTTTGATATAGTATGTGTTAATATTTTCCATTTTATGTAATAGTCCCATTTTAGGTTTTAGATCTATGTGTTGAATTGTTATATAGTTTTTGCTTCTAGACATGGTTTCTTCTTTTTAAAATTTTCGAAAACACACCAGAGAGAATTAATCAACTCCAACCCCCTCCCCCTCCCCCCAAAAAAAAGAGAGTTGCTATTTACACCCATAAAATTACTGAGTACACCCTCTAATAAAAATTACAAAAATGCCATTATAAATTTAAACCTAAATACCCTTTTTTGTTTTTTATTTTTTTTTTGCTGTTCGGTAGGGGGTGCCGACCACCTATAGTTATGTTCAGTAGGGGGTGCCGAACATCCATAGTAATGTTCGGTAGGGGGTACCGAACACCCATAGTGATGTTCGGTAGGGGGTGCCGAACACTACTATGGGTGTTCGGTAACACAGTGCCGAACAAACTGTTTAAAAAAAAGGAAAGGGATGGGCTATGTGTGGGGTGGCGGGGAAGGAGGTGGCGTGGGGGGAGGAAAGGGGTGTTTAAAAATAAAAATCAAAGTAAAGGGGAGGCTGGGTGGGGCGGTGGGTGGGTGGAGGCGAGGAGAAAAGGAGGAGGAAGGAGGTGGTGTGTGGGGGGGGGGAGGAGAGGAAGGGGGGGTGTACCAGGAAGGAGGAGAATGGGGTGAGGTGTGTGTTGGGGTGGGGTGTACTTAGTATTTTGGGAAAAATATTTTTAAGGGTATAATAGGAAATTAGGGAGGGGTGTACTTAGTTTTTTGAGGGGTTGAAAATATTAGGTGGGGGTGTACTTAGTAATTGGGTGTACTCAGCAATTTTATGGGTGTAAATAGTAACTCTCAAAAAAAAAAAAAAGGGGAGACAGAATGCTTGAGGTGGAATGAACTTTCATCTTGGTTTTTTCCAACTTTTTTTATGCTGGGATTATTGGACTAATTAATTTGTTGGTTTCATTCTTTTTGCTTTGTCTTTTTTGTTGGAAGTTTGATTTTAAATAGTTAATGTGCTTGAAGTTTAGGCAAAAGTGCATGTTTTGTCCTTGGACAGTTATGTTGCTCATGCTTCCCCAGTCTTTTTTTCTGTATCTCATTTTCTTGTACACTAGTGTCCAAGGCAGACAACTTTTCTATCATTAGTATTCCCTCCATTACGGTCAAATAGTCTAAGTTTGAAAAGTTTAATAATTAAGGGATATATTAGTATACATGTAATTGGTTATAATTTACAAAATTGTTTTGAGTATATATAAGATGCTTATATCAGATGTGGATGGTAAAGTTGATAGGTTATTGAGATTGAAGGCATATGTTTGTGAGTGTACTCTTTATGTGAAACATCCTAAAATAGAATAGTCGACTATTTGATCGGAGTGGAGGGAGTAGTTCTTGGCATATTTTGGAAGTAACTCTACTAAGTATTTCTTAGAGTCAGCTCATGTGTGGTTGTCTAGTTGCATTAAACTTTGGCCTTGTGAATAATAGTGATATTAATTACCGAATCCCTTGTTCTCTACACTATAATCTCTGATTTCTTTGTTTACTAATTTCAGTTTAACTGCATCGAATGAAATTTCAAGTGTCTTTTCTTTTACAGATTGAAAGCAGATTATCCTCGTGTATATTTTAGTGTTATGCAGTACTTGTTTTAGCCTAGAATAGCCGAGGCAATGTAACCAATCCTTATGTTATGTGTGTTTGGATAGAAGTACAGTTTTTCTTACATCACCAACTTACCATCATCTTGATTATTGAGAATTATGTGCCTTTTCAATATGTTTGTTTTAGAGGACATGGATACATCGAACCCTGTTGTTTTTGTCAACGCTGAGCAGCTACGCAAGTATGTGGGGCGAAGGGTTCGGGCAGTGATTCAGGTTATACGTCCTGAAGCTGGTGGCATAATTGGAAAATTGACAGATGAACAACAATTAGTTATAAAAGGCTAGCCATCCTCTCAGCTTACAACTTTTGTTGAAGTAATTGGTATTGCTAAGACAGGCCAATCCATCCGTGCTGAGAAATGGACCAACTTTGGTGATACATTTGGTATGGCTCTTGCTACTTTATTATTGTGGCTGTCCTTCTTTCAATTATATATTTCTTGATAGACTAGTTTTGACCGAGCCATTAAAAAAAGGACATGAATAGTTTTGACATTGATGGACTATTTTGGTTTAATTGTTGTTATCAGTAGGTTATATTAAAGAACTTTTGGAACTAGTATTCCTAATATTATTTGTAAACACATCAATTCCTAGAGAAACCCCAGAGCGGTTAATCTTTTTATTACCTTATTTTGGTATATTTTGGAAATGAGAACTTCTTAACCTTCTTTCTATACCACCTTATACGTATCATTATAAGCTTTGAAAGCTTTGTTCTTTGTTTAATTTAAGCAGGACATGACCAACATCTTATGTGACCAGCCTCAGGCAACCATCTATGACCTCTGTCTCAATTGGACAAATGTTTGCTTGACTTAAACAGAGCTGTCTTCCTACCCCTCCCCCCTCCTGCCCAACCCACAAACACATACACTTAACCCTCTCTAATTTTTGATTAAAAAGTGTAAACAAGTGACATAGAAGTTTGTGATGATGCATTTCTTGTTCTTTATACTTGTAATCTTTATGTGAAATTCTATTGATTTTGTTTCCAATGGACTTATTCCTATTTATTCATTCTGCAGATACACATAACTACAAACAGCTTTGCCAACTCGCAAATGGGGAGTATAAACACTTGTTCCTCTGATGAAACACAATGAATATGCTCTAATGCAATGAGTATTTCTTTTGGTGATGCCATAAAGTAAGGAATGCCTACTTAGATTCATCCAGCATTATGACAATGTATATGGCTACTATATGTGTTTAGCCTGGTCTTCCCTTTATGTGTGATACTGTGTAATAGATACTGGTAACTTGGTTGTTGGCTTGTCCTTGATTCTGTAGCAATGATAAAACCCCAGAGTTCTTTTCTCAATATGTCTATGTCTATATGCACATTACTTCTGTGTTTCTATGTGGATAATTTACTGAACGCCCTATTGATCCATTTTGTTCAATATAGCTTCAATTGTAGAATGTTTGTGATATATTGGGGGAGATTAGAGGTGTTCAATATTTGGTTCATCCGAAAACCAAACTGAAAAATCAATCATTCTAATCAAATAAACCAAAATTGAATTAAATTTTGGTTTTTTGGTATGGTTTGGTTGGCCAAACTGAATACCAACATGATTTTTGGTTCGGTTTTTGAGTTTAACTTTCAAATCGAAAATCAAACCAATAACTGAATTGAATAAAATAATAATAATAAAAATAAATATATTATTATTAGTTATATAAATAATTATTATATATATCATAATAGTAAAAATATGTTAAGGTATCCAAAATTTGAATTTGACATTTCTAACATTTGTTTGGTTCATTTGTACTTTTTTTTTGTTTGATTACAATATTTATAAATTTATGAGTATTTACAATATTTTAGAAATCATAGTTTTTTTTAACTTTCAAAATTTTGGTTTAATCGAAAACCAAACCGAACCAAATTGAAAATTGAAATTCGAATTTTGGTTTGAATTTTTGTTTTTTTATTTGGTTTGGTTTGGTTTTCGATTTAAAGTTGAAAAATAAGAAGATCAAATAAACTGGATAGAACAAATCGAAAACCAAACCGATGAACAAACCGAAAACCGAACCGATGAACACTCCTAGGGGAAATAACATGTACACACATACATATATATATATATATATATATATCACAATAGTTGTATACAGATTCTAGATTCAATTCGTTCACCAAAGGTGACTGAATAGAGAACAAAAAGCACCGTTGTATTGGTAAAACTGCAAAAAGTAAATCTTATTCCCTATTCCTCTTGCGGTGGTACTTGTGCACAGTAAGAGAATAGAAAATACCGTTTGTCCTAGTGAAACTATGGAAAGTATATCTAATTCCCCACAACACAGTCGAATGCCCCACCACTCATATACAACATTTTATCACTTCCCAAGCTTTGTACATCTTTGCAGATCATTTTAGATGGATCAAACCTAGTAGTATGAACTTTAGATATTTTGTAGTCGAGAACAAGCTAACATGTTAGGTCTTCATGGACTCCATTTCATCCTCCATTGCCTTAATCCATTATTGACTAGCAGCGGATTAGAGATCCTCTCGACACTATTTAAATTGCTTAAACAAATACTCGTGACCTCGGTGTGTTAGGTCTCAAGGTGCTCAAATAGGCTAGAAGGGGGGTTGAATAGCCTATTTAAACTTTAAAAATATTTGATTTAAAATATTACTTCGCTAAACAGTTAGAAAATATTTTGCAGCGGAATAGAGTGAAGTATAGGACAAGTTCAAGATGGCTGATCTTGATGAGACAAGATCAGCTATTCTATGAAATGTTGGAATTTCTGGAAATCAACAAATAAAAGCAAATCACAAGAGCAAGAAATAGATAGACACATAATTTAATATGGTTCACACTTATAAATAAGTGCTACGTCCACAACCAAAGTGGTCAACTTTGGATTTGAAAAACGTGTACTAAGGTTTCCACTAGAATCATTACAAGATTGATCTCTAATGGATTGTGTACAAAAAAAATTGTTGACCAAGTGTTTGCGGGAGAATTGATATCTACAAAGATATAATTCTCGTGTACTTTGAATGCTAAGGATTGCAATCAATGAAGAGCAATAAAGACTATGCGTCTAAGTTTGGAGCTCTTCAAAGAATGTTTTTACAGAATGCGCTTTTAAGCTTTGAATGCACTAGCTGTTGAAGATGAGATTTCAAAGTTATCGATTCAGAGATGTTCAATGCTTCAATGGAGTCTTCTATTTATACTGAGAGGAGTTCTTGTAGCCATTGGAGATCTTTAGCCTTGGGAGAATTTGAATTTAAATCCATTTAATGTTGGAGATACTTGCATTGAATGTTCTGATCTTGTTGTTAGGATTTGACTGAGAGTTCTACAAAGTCCAGGCCATCACTGAGTATATTCTGTCACTTTGCTAAAAATAGGTAGATAGTAGTTGTAGGCCAAGTGTCCTTTTCTTAGATGAATGCCTAATAAGGAAAGAAGCAATAATTGATTTGTGTAGGTTATCGTTATAGCAAAGTCAAGAAAGGACTTTGCTGATAACTCAAGGCATATCTTCAGACAAGTCTTGATCAAACGATCTTCAGGTCTTCAACATTGCTGATGAAGCTTGGAAGGAACGAACTTGATTGATGACTTGATGGACTTGGCTGATATGAAGATAGCTGATCTGAACATGGCTGATATACACCAGGCTATCTTCTAAAGACTAAGCTAAGTACAAGAAGCAATCCTAAGCTATAAAAGCATTTGTCTAAGAACAAGTTACCACTCTAACAGACACGCAGGCCCATTAGTCACCTTGACTTAGACTTAGGTTATCGATACAAGCAAATCTATACAAAATACAACAATCTTCTCCTATTTGTTTAAGTCCATGACCTTATGAATACAATGAAAGCTGACCATGCCCGATTCTAGCAATAACATGCTTTTGAAGATATTATATTAAGTAAGCATGTCCTAGATGGACTTACAAAGTAGTCAGTGTATTCAATATTACTAAGTTTTTACAGGTAAAGAGTTAAGAAACAAAAATATTTGTAATAAATACTGTATTTAGAGACAGACAGATAAGGTAATTTATAGGATATGTCTTTAAACCAGTGGTTTAAATTTCATGCACAGAGGATAAGCATTTAATTTTAGAGCATGAAAAATTAAACAAGAAAAAAAAATAATCATTGAATGTTAAACGAGAAGTTTAATGACAAAATAGCTCTTGGAACAGGAAAGAGGAAGAATGGATATACCAGTTATGTTGAAGCTTGTCCTTCCTGTTTTGAGCTAGCAGTAGCTTTGAGTTAAGTAATTTCAGCTTTGGCTGCTTCCAATTCACTTTGGAAATCTTTTAACTCTGACTTGAGAGTTTCATTCTTATTTGCTAGAAAGATATTCCTTTCTATTAGAGTTGTGTGCAACTTATCATTGTTATTGATTCGACGCATCTCCTCCTTCATGGATGCAAGCAAGCTGTCCATTACAGAGAGCTGGTACAGAGACTTGTTGAATTGCTTCCACAAAAGGGGGTGATGAGTGCGATTGGCTGTTCGGGAAGCAAGCACAGACAGATGCACCGAGCGATTGGCATTGCCTTGATCTTGGTGCATCACGGTCAGGCCTTTATCAACAAAATTGACTAAATCAATTAAACCAGCAGAGAGAGTATCGAATCTGTCGTACATCATATTGGCAGAAGCTGTGTGTCGATCGGAGAGAGCAAAAATTTTATGTGCCATTAGGTTGGTATAGGAAGTGAATGCTAATTGACACTCAGCAGCACCTTTCTTGGCGGCCCGAACATTTGAAACAACTTCAGTCATGTATTCTGCAGTGACCTCTTTGGTGTGATCTTGCTTGGCAGCAAGATGTTGTAGTGATGATTGGAGGTTTGCAAAGATGTCTATCAAGTGTTGAACAAAGTCTTCATACGCTGAAGGTTAAGAGGGAGAGGGATCAGTTGATGGAGGCTAGTCAGGAGCAGAGTGACCTATGGCAATAGCTAAAGGAGCAGAATTTCTAGCTGGTATAGTAGATGGACTAATTAAAGGAGTTGGATGACGAACTCCAGGTTGTCCAAACCAGATCCTGGGCACAGGGAAAATTTTTTCAATGTAGTCTTGATAGGACTGATCATTGATAGAGGTAGGAATTGAAAAGGAAGTAGGGATTAGGACGGATTTAAAAAGTATAGGGAAACGAGGGTTAAAACCCAGATAGGCAGCGACCATTTGAAAGAAGTCACAGGAGTATTATCTGGTGAGAACCGAAGGATGGGAAATTATGGTAGTGATGAGAGGTTTTGGAAGTGAGAGAAAGGGGGAGATGTCCATCTTGGTAGGGAGAGATAGACTTGGCTCCTTGTGAATAGCAGTCCACTGCTTAAAGATCATAAGATCTTGTATAGCAGAGTTATGCATAAAGAATTGCTGGGACCAGGTAGGAAGAAGAGGGTCATAGAAGGCGCCTCATTTGAGGAGAATATCCCTAGCAGACATTGATTGGCAAGGAATGTGCTTGGGGTAGTCAAGAGTAGAAAGGAAGGGATCTGTATCGGCAAGGTTTGGTGTAGGTCGACTGTCTCGAAAGAACAACAGATCCTGGACATCAGAATGAAGATGGCTATAAGGATTGAGTTTTGCTCTTTTGGGTGTAGGTTGATCGAGAGAAGAAGACAAAATTCGTTTTGACCGAATGAGAGGATAACTATCAAGTGAGTCTTCCAAGTCCTCGGATTCAGAAGGAGTAATAGTAAGAATAACTGAAGTGGGAGGTGCCTGGTTAATAGAGGCAGATGGAGCAAGAGGTTTAGTTGGTTCAGGTTGGTGAGTTGAAGGAGAAGAAGGGGGTGAAGACGCCTGATCGGCAGATGGCACAAACTTTATCTTTTTGGTACTTTTCTTAAGTCTTTTGCCTCGTCTTGACTTAGAGGGAGAGGATTCAGGATTGTCTAATTTGTGGAGAGTTGGTGTGGAGGTTTCTGATATGGGAATAGCTGAAGAAGGTTGAGCAGTTTGGAATTTATCTTATATGGGAATGTCTGGGGTTGAAGGAGTTGTGATTGAAGATTTGGGGAGGCCAAAATTTTCATCGGTGGGTAGGAGGGTTTGTTTGATTTTGACCTTAACTGGTTTAGAGATAGGTTTAGGAGGGAGTGTTGAGGATTGGCTGGTTGAAAGTTGGTTGTATCTTGCTCAGCAGTATTCTTGGATTTGGCTTGTTTTGCTTTAGGCTCAAAGGGGTCATGATCCAGACGCCCTAAATCAAAGTCTTCAGGCAAAGAAGCTGTAATTAGTTTTGGCTCCTCCTGAGCGGATGGATCCTCGCTTGAAGATATGAGCTTTCTCTTTCCCTTCTTGGCTTGTCCAGAAGGCCCAGCAGCAGCAGCAGCTCTTTTTGCTACATCCTCCTTATATCGCTTGATGTTGTTCAAAGTAAACACATAAGTGTTAGTAACTTTGATGATTTCATAGTGGCCATGGTTTTCTTAATCTTTGGATAACTTCTCAGAATCGCATTAATGATTCTGACGAAAGGTCTGCGCATGCCTGAGATGGTTTGGACTTCCAGGACACTGTCAAACAGAAAGGAGTAGACAATCTTTGTCCAGTTGAGTTGTTTTCGTAGAACTATGGCCTTGGTAAGCATGAGTTGGTGGGAGGTAAAGATGTCTCTTGAGCCATTCTTAAAAAGAAGACCCTTGTCAATTAAATGACTAATGTGATATGGAACCTTAGGAAATAGATTCCTAGACATTTTAGATAGTAATTCTGGCTTAGCCTCTCCACGCATCATGGCCCAAGCCGCATCGAATTCTTCCACGGTCAAATCCATTTTTCCTTCAGTAGGAAGACCCAAAATTTCACCAACATCCTTGTAGGTAATTTTGATAAACCTATCTCTAATGTAACCTTTAATATAGCTCTTGTCAACAGGATCATCATTGTTGATATGAGGAAGAGGAACAATCATATACGTGTAGAATTCTTCGACTAACTTGATGCTGTAGTCGACATCCCCTAATTTGAATAGTGCAAGAATTCCACTTTCACAAGAGATTCACCAGAGGAGTATTCTTGAACTGATTGAGAATTAATAGTGACTCCGGGATGATAGCTGCTTTTAGGAAGATAAGCGATAGGCCGTTGGGCAGCTTTGGCAGCTCTAGTGGATTGAAGAGCAATACCAGCTGATGTTGAAGAACTAATAGTTTTAGATTTTTGTGTCTTAGCCTATATACACACGAGCAGAGTTAAGGATGGCTGATACAGGATGACTATCATCAGTTCTTTTGAAAAACATGCACTGTTTGAATCAAAACCCAAAATATGCTAACAAACTTGAATATTAAAAACAAATGATTACCAACAACACAGTTCATCCCCAGGGTTTTAGATAAGTACAGATTTTAATATTTTTCAGAAAACCCAAAAGAATAATTTGTAAATATGCATATTTGAAGAATATTAGACATATTGGATACTCGAAAGTTGTCAATAAACAACCAAAAAATGCACAAAAGTAATTCGCAAGACAGCCATGGTGGGATAATAGAGCAGTTCATATAATTCAAAATTAAAGCATGGAATGTGATGAAACTAAAATTAAATGAACTAAGATAGATAGTATTACATACCATTGTAGATTAAATGCAAAAGAAAGGAGAATTTGAAAATGTTAGAGGATCTTCAAAATCACAACAATGGCGAAAATTTGAAAGGGCGAAAGGCGGTTTTTGAAAATGTGAACAGTTGAACAGTGAAATTTGCTATTTATACGTCTAACATGTTTCAATAAGTGGCATTTAATGAATTTTGAGGACCGCATTTGATGTGGTGATAAGTGACTGTTCACGCCTTTGCTTTGAAAACTGCCGATTAGGACTTTATAAGAGAGAGAAATACTTACCTAAGGTTGTCTTATACTATCGGTAGAGTTTCACTTGGCTGATAAGATAGGCAATTCTATATACAGGCAAAGTGTAATAAATTACGACATTGTATAAAAGTTAAGGATTGAGATCAAGCATACCAAGCTCTCCTCTTAGATAGGCAAACATGGTTGAATCGAGTCGCTTGGTGAAAATATCATCCAATTGTTGATCAGTAGATACATATTTCATGTTGATATTACCTTTTTCCACATGATCTTTTAAGAAATGATATCTCATATCAATGTGCTTTGTCTTGGAGTGCATGACAGGATTTTGAAAGACTGAGATGACTAATATGTTATCACACATAATGAGGCAATCAGCAGTCTTGATCTCATAATCTACAAGTTGTTGTTTGATCCACAGCAATTGTGAGCAGCAGTTACCAGCAGCTATGTATTCTGCCTCAGTTGTTGAAGTTAAAACAAACGTTTGCTTTTTGCTGGCCCATGAGATAAGTCTATTCCCTAAGAATTGACATGTCCCACTTATGCTTTTTCTGTCAACCTTACAAGCAGTAAAATCAGCATCAGAGTAGCCTATAAGAGTGAAGGATGAATCCCTTGGATACCAAATACCCAAGGTGGATGTATCAATTAGATATCTGATGATTCTTTTGACAGCATGTAAGTGAGACTCCTTTGGATCTGCTTGGAATCTAGCAGAAACACAAACAGCAAACATGATGTCAGGCCTACTAGCAGTTAAATATAAAAGTGAGCTAATCATGCCTCTATAAAGAGTCATGTCCACTTTCTTTCCCTTTTCATCTTTGTCAAGATGGCAGTTAGTAACCATAGGAGTGCTGAAACTGTTTGTATTTTTAAGCCCAAATTTCTTAATGAGATCCTTTGCGTATTTGGCTTGATTGATAAAGATACCAATTGAGCTTTGTTGAATTTGAAGTCCTAGGAAGAAATTGAGTTCTCCCATCATGCTCATTTCAAATTTGCTCTGCATAAGCTTTTCAAACCTTTTACATAGGTTTTCATTAGTAGAGCCAAATATAATATCATCAACATAAATTTGAACAAGTAATGAATGACCTTTATGTTTCATGATAAAAAGAGTAGTGTCAATTTGACCTCTCACAAAGCTTTGAGTTATCAGGAACTTTGAAAGGGTCTCATACCAGGCCCTTGGAACTTACTTGAGTCCATACAATGCTTTTCTCAATTTGTATACATCCTCTCTTCTTGAGTTATCAATAAATCCAAGTGGCTGTTCCACATAGACTTCTTCTTGCAGCTCACCATTAAGAAATGCACTCTTAACATCCATTTGATACAGCTTGAAATCTTTAAAAGATGCATAGGCTAGGAATAATCTGATAGCTTCTAATCTTGCAACAAGAGTAAATGTCTCATCATAGTCAATTCCTTCTTCCTGTTTTATTCCTAGTGATGTTTCCATTTTCATCCATCTTGTTTCTGAGAACCCACTTTGTTCCAATAACTGTTTGTCCTTTTGGCCTAGGAACAAGTGTCCAAACTTAACATCTGTCGAATTGGTTTAACTCTTCTTGCATAGCTTCTACCCAGCTTGGA
This sequence comes from Platycodon grandiflorus, assembly GCA_016624345.1. Classification (NCBI taxonomy): domain Eukaryota; kingdom Viridiplantae; phylum Streptophyta; class Magnoliopsida; order Asterales; family Campanulaceae; genus Platycodon; species Platycodon grandiflorus. The sequence continues at coordinate 42,311,411 of CM028363.1, forward strand.
TCTTCCAAAGCTTCATCCACTTTTTTGGGTTCGATATTTGACACAAATGCAATAGAATACATGCATTCATTCCTTGAAGCTTGTCTTGTCTGAACACCAACATTAAGATCACTAATGATTTAAGTGATAGGATGATCTTTAACTTCTCTAACTTCAGCAGGAAGTTCTTGTCTGATAGTATCTGCGGAGTTTAGATCTTGAGAAGTGGAGATGACTGGAGCTTGGTTTTCAAGGTGGTAGGTAATTTCCAATGTAGGCTTAAATACTTCTGGTGTAGATGGAATAACAGATTCTTGATTGGCTGATTCATCATTAGCTGAACCACTATCACCAGTTAGAGATTCTATTAAGTTAATCCTTGGAGGAACTTGTGAAAATGAAGCTTCAGTAGAGTTAGAGTTTGGCTGTTCTATACCTGTCTCACATTCATTAGAGTCATTAGAAACCTTAGGAGCCAAATGTGGCCTAATAAAATCAAATTCATCAAAAGAGACATGTACATATTCAACAACTTTAAAAGAAGTTTTATTATAAACTCCATATGCTTTTGAAAATTTAGCATATCCCCGAAATATTCCTTCATCACTTTTGGATTCAAACTTACCTCTATGTTCTCTACCATTGTAAAGAACATAGCATTTGCATCCAAATATTTTAAAGAAACTAAAGTTGGGAGTTCTGTCTCTCCATATTTCATACAGAGTTTTGTTATGAAACTTATTGATTAAAGACCTGTTTTGATTGAAGCATGCTGTGTTTACAGCTTCAGCCCAGAAATACATAGGTAGCTTTGCTTCAGTAATCATGGTCTTTCCAACTTCAATAAGAGTTCTGTTCTTCCTTTTAGCAACTCCATTTTGTTGAGGTGTACCAGCAGCAGAGAAATTGTGACCAATTCCATGATCATCACAGTATTTAGCTACACCATTGTTCTTGAATTCTATTCTATTGTCTGATCTGACATCAGCAATGTCATCCAGCTTCTGAGTCTACAGTCTTCTGAAAAGTGTTGTTATAATGTCATAGACTTTATCTTTAGAAGAAAACATTTCAACTCAAGTGAATCTTGAATAGTCATCAACTACAACCAGTGTATACTTACTGCCACCAAGACTAGTTGTAGTGACTGGACCAAATAAATCCATGTGAAGCAGCTGTAAAGGTCTGGTAGTGGATAAACATGGCTTGCTTTTGAATGATGACTTAGTCAATTTTCCCAGCTGGCATGCCTTACAAAGCTTGTCATGATCTGCTGATATCTTTGGCAGACCAATAACCAAGTTGTCCTTTGATAGCTTAGAGATGTACTTGAAGTTAAGATGGCTGAGTCTCTTGTGCCACAGCCAACTGTTATCATTGGAGGTCTTTGCAATCAAATATAGATTTGATTTTCTTCCCAAATCATTTAGATCAACCACATACACATTTTCTTTTCTGAATCCAGTCAAGATTGTTGTGCAGGTCTCACTGTCCTTGATAAATCAATGACTTGAAGTGAATTGACATATCAATCCCTTATCACAGAATTGTGATATACTTAGGAGATTATGCTTCAGGCTTTCTACTAGAGATACTTTGCTAATGGAAAGATTTCCTCGAACTATACATCCATAGCCAACTGTTTTCCCTTTGGAGTTGTCACCAAAAATCACTGAAGGACCCTTTGCTTCAGTAATATTGGAGAGAAGATCCTGGTTTTCAGTCATGTGTTTAGAGCAGCCACTATCCAGATACCATAAGTCTTTCTTTTCCTTAATGATAGCCATGAAGCATTCCTGAAATTTAAGCATTTAAGAATATGGTCCCCTTTTATTTTTGGGTCCTGAGTGTTAGTAACCTTTTGGAACCCATACCTGTTTAACCTTTGGAGGTGTGAACCCTTTAGGTTTAGGTATGAATCTCAGCAGGCATTCGTGAATCTTGTGGCCATGGCCTTTACAGAAAGAACATTTATGAAAACCTTGAACATGTCTGATGATTTCTTTAGGAGTCTTCTTATGATCAGCAGTCTTGAGAATGACAGGTCTGCTGATGATAGGCTTATTGAATTTGGGCTGATAATGCAGTTTCTTACTGATATTTGGCTTAGCTATAGCAGGCCTTTTACCAAAAGGTTTTACATTTTCAGGCATAAATTCCTTTAGCCTTTTATCAGTAGAGTTGTGGTTAGCAATCTTTCCTTTAACAAATTTAATAGGCTTGAGTTGAGACTTCTTTGACTTGTTATTAGCCACCACTCCTTTCACAGGATGTCTGACAGCATGTCTTTGTTGCTCAGCCTCCCTATTAGTAGTGTCATTGGCCTTGACAGTTTGCTTACCTTTGGACTTGTCTGGTTTGTTTTTAGAGTAAACAAATAGAACTTTGTTAAAACCAAGTCCTTGTTTTCCCTTTTTAGAAGGATGTTAATCATAGATAACTTCCTCAGACATTTCTTCAGCAATCACTTCAGCTGTCTCATTTTCTAGAGAACTAGATGAACTTCCTACATTGAACTCACTTTGGAAACCGATACCAGTTTTGTCATCAAGAGGTTTTTGTTTTGTAAGAATGGTATCAAAGTTTCCTTTGAAATTATTCCAAGCATCAACAACCTTTTGGAGGTCATCTTTCTTAGAATTAATTTTCTTTATGTGTTCAAGTAGAAATTCCACTTTTTCAGTTAAGGCTTTATTCTCCTTTTGAGTCTTGATATTCTCAGCTTGTTGTCTATTGAGTTCTTTGATCTCAGACAGCAAGGTAGATTTCTTATAGACAACCAATTCATGTTTTTTTTGGCTAATTTTACATAGGTAGTTTTAAATTTAGCAAATTCTTCTAGCTTGTCCTTGTTAGTTTTGATGAGATCTCCCCTTGAAGGTTCATTGAACTCATCATCATCACTATCATACTGTTGAAATGGCAGTGATCTTACTAAGTCATGGGGTGATTCCCTGGCCATAAGGCAAATATTTGCTTCCTCAGCAAAGTCACAGGAATCATCCTCATCAGAATTTGTATCACACCAAATGGGCAAGTTGCTTTCATCAATGTCCTCAGCCACCATCCCTTTTTGTTTTTGAAATTTAGATTCGGGACATTTTTTGTAAAATTCATATTTTGGCTTTGGACATTTTGAGGCAAAATGACCTGGCTTCCTATAGTTAAAACAGACAAGCTCATTTTCTTTTTGGGATCAGAAACAATAGTTTTATAAGGAACATCTGTTCTTTGAGGAGCAGTAGTCTTGTAAGGTGACTGCTTATAGGAAGACTTGTTAAATTTTTTGAAACGTTGATATTTCTTAACAAACTTGGTAAAAGTTTTGTCAGAAAGAATATCATCACCATCGCTAGATATAGATAGGGTTTCATCAGGTGTAGAAAAGGAAGGTTCAACAGACATGGCTGGTAGAGATAAGTATTTGAAACTCTTTTCCATTTTTTGAGCTTGCGGAATTTTAAGCTCATAAACCGAAAGACTTGTATAAAGATTCCTGAGGGATAATGTATTCAAGTCTTTTGATTCTTTCATGACTGTAATCTTTACATGCCATAGACTGCCTAGTGCATTAAGAAATCTCATGTTTATTTCTTTCTTTTCATATTTCTTTCCTAAAGAATAGCAAGAATTTACTACCTCGTAAAATCTGTCGTAGGCGCTTCTGAGGGTCTTTTTAGAATTTTTCTTGAATGAATTGAACTTCTGGATGCAAGTGTACAGCTTGTTGTTCTTTGTTTCTCCATTACCTTCTAGATATTCCAATATAGCTTCCCATATTTCTTTAGCTGTATCTAGATTGATGATCTGCTGGTAGGTGCTTATGTCTACACAACTGGTAATAATGTTGATAGCTTTTCCATCTAGAGCATCAATCTTTCTATCTTCATCATCCCATTCTGCTTCTGGCTTTGGAATTTCGGGATCAGCAGTGGGATCAACAGCAGCTAGCGTATTTGCCTTCATAGGAATTCTTGGACTATCTGTAACACATTTCCATAAACGTTTATTAATAGAGTTCATGTGACTTTTAACCTTATCTTTTCAGATATCAAAGTGAACTTCATCCAAGACTGGACAATGGTTCACATTTGAAGTTTCCAACATTTGATGAGCAGCCATTGGATCTTTAATCTCTTGATCAGAGTTTAATCTTGGAAAAACTTATTTTCAAAGAGTGAAGCCCTGATACCAATTGTTAGGTCTCAAGGTACTCAAATAGGCTAGAAGGGGGGGGGGTTGAATAGTCTATTTAAACTTTAAAAATATTTGATTTAAAATATTACTTCACTAAACAGTTAGAAAGCAGCGGAATAGAGTGAAGTATAGGACAAGTTCAAGATGGCTGATCTTGATGGGACAAGATCAGCTATTCTATGAGCTGTTGGAATTTCTGGAAATCAACAAGTAAAAGCAAATCACAAGAGCAAGAAATAGATAGACACAGAATTTAATATGGTTCACACTTATAAATAAGTGCTACGTCCACAACCAAAGTGGTCAACTTTGGATTTGAAAAACGTGTACTAAGGTTTCCACTAGAATCTTTACAGGATTGATCTCTAATGGATCGTGTACAAAAAAAATTGTTGACCAAGTGTTTACGGGAGAATTGATATCTACAAAAATATAATTCTCGTGTACTTGAATGCTAAGGATTGCAATCAATGAAGAGCAATAAAGACTATGCGTCTAAGTTTGGAGCTCTTCAAAGAATGTTTTTACAGAATGAGCTTTTAAGCTTTGAATGCACTAGTTGTTGAAGAAGAAGATTTCAGAGTTATCGATTCAGAGATGTTCGATGCTTCAATGGAGTCTTCTATTTATACTAAGAAGAGTTCTTGTAGCCGTTGGAGATTTTTAGCCTTGGGAGAATTTGAATTTAAATCCATTTAATGCTGGAGATACTTGCATTGAATGTTCTGATCTTGTTGTCAGGATTTGACTGAGAGTTCTGCAAAGCTCAAGTCGTCACTGAGTATATTCTGCTACTTTGCTAAAAATAGGTAGATAGTAGTTGTAGGCAAAGTGTTATTTTCTGAGATGAATGCCTAATAAGGAAAGAAGCAATAAATGATTTGTTCAGGTTATCATTTTATCAAAGTCAAGAAAGGACTTTGCTGATAACTCAAGGCATATCTTCAGACAAGTCTTGATTAGACGATATTCAGGTCTTCAACATTGCCGATGAAGCTTGGAAGGAACGAACTTGGCTGATGACTTGATGGACTTGGCTGATATGAAGATAACTGATATACACCAGGCTATCTTCTGAAGACTAAGCTAAGTACAAGAAGCAATCCTAAGCTATTAAAAGCATTTGTCTAAGAATAAGTTGCCACTCTAATAGACATGCAGGCCCATTATTCACCTTGACTTAGACTTAGGTTATGGATACAAGCAAATCTATAGAAAATACAACACGGTGCTTCGTTAAAGTCTTGATTGCTTGTCTAATTAGTTCTCAACTAAGGTCAAAAACTTCGAAGTGAAATCAAATTGACATAACCAAAGCGTTTGTAATTGTAAATAAATCTAATGATGAGAGGTCCCATGCCTCGCCCTCACATTCATCGGTCCACAAATAGCAAAATGAATTAACTCGACTCCGTCACAGCAAAAAAGCTAAACACCACTCGAAATGATGAAGCACATCCTCTCTTAACCCTTACGAAATGAAGTTCGGATAACTTCAACCCTTTTCTCCACAACATCCTCAAATAGACTGAAAATGCCACACGTCAAAAGGCCTTTGGCTTTGAAAGGTTCAAAGACCAACTAAAATAATAAAATCAATTATTATCCAACAAGCTAACATCATTTCCAAATGGTACTTTCACATTGCTTTTCCTTCTCAGAAATTTTCATAAGTGGGCGAATCAGTGTTAATGTGTGTCTCTAGCCAACCTTTCCATTCAATCTTGCCCAATATGCCTCAATCAAGTATGCCAAATATTCACATCCATACTAGCACTGCACTAGTAGAAGATGTAATTAAGGAAAAACAAACATTATTACCACTCAAATTGTGTTCGAAATCCAACACAAGAAAATCGTTCAAAAGATATCTAAAACCATAATAACTCAAGTCTAAGGAAATGTTTACCTCCATGAAAATTTGAAACCAAAACAAATTTAAGAACTACTACGGAGACTAAATTTCAGGGTGAAAACTAATTTTGCTCTTCCACAAGTTTTGTAAATTTTATAGACAAATCTTCCATGAAATGCGCTATCAAGAATTAAAGGCAAATGAAGCGCGCCTTTAAGGGAATTTGAATTGTCGTATATAAATAAGGTGTACAAGAGAAAAAAAAAGAGTTATTTAATTATAAAAATTGATTGAGTAAATTTAGGGATTCACATTTCTTTTTTTCAATTTTAACTCCTTGATAATGTCCTTGGTCATCAGTTACTTAACTATAAAAATTACTCTAATACTTACCAAAATACAATACAACCACCAATAATTTCAAAATTTCCTCAACTTTTATACTTCTTAAAAGATGTTGCGATCTTTAAAAAGGAATTTAAGGCACTAAATTCAACTTTTAATTTTTTAGAGATTCAATTAATCTATTGATGACTTTGACATCTGTTACGTAAAATTCATGTGTGCTCCGAGTCTCCTACTGGCAACGTTGTCCTATTCCGTCCCTATCAGATTTCGTGTTGCTGTTAATTTATGTTGTCTTTGGGTTAGAGGTTTCACCAAACAAGTTTTTCCCCATGTGGTTTCCCTTCCCTCTAATCCGTTGATTATATTTTTGGTTGTAATTTTGATTGGAGCCTCCCTCACCCCCAAGGAGCGATTTTCATTATGACTTCCCCTTCCCCTCCAATTTTTTTCCCCCTTTTTTCCTTCCCCTCCAATCTTTGTTTTGTTTTGGTTGTGCTTATTGTTGTAGGTGGTTTGCCGCGACACCTTTAGTGGTTACTCTCCCCATTAGAACATAATATGTGAGTGAGTGGGTTATTGTGGCGGTGGTGAGTTGAGATGGTTTGTCGATGGGATGTTGTTTTGTGTCTATGGTTCCTAGTGTGCTTGGTTGAGAGGCTTGCTGTTATGGTCGTTGCCCGTTGAATGGGAACTTCGATGACTTGGCTCGTAATATGGTGGGTGGTAGTGCATGGTTGCTAATTGACAGGTGGCAGTGACTTCTTTTTCTTCTTCATATACATTGTATCCGAGTTCTCAATGTGTTTGGTTTGGACTGCACTGGCTTGGTGGGTTTGGTTTGGTGTAGGCATCCTTCTCTTTTTTGGACCTACTTATTGGCCTAGTTTTTGGGCTTGGTCCTTAGGCTATGGGTTTGGCAACAATGGTTTATTTGTTGTTTTAGTCTAGTTGTAATTTAGCTTGGTTTGGTTGTAGTGTTTGTTATGTTGGTGCTTGAGTTGTCTATTTAATTTCATATATTACTTTGTTATAATGGTTGTGACGTAGTAATTAGAGTGACCAAGCTTGGTTAGGTTTTCGAAGGCTAGTGTTTGACAATCAGATTTTTCATTACTTAACTTTGGTCCAAAATTTATTTTTGGTAAATCTTAGGTTGAATTAGTCTTGAATAGTTAGCCGTTGGATCGAGTTTGAAGCATGTAGGATAATTTTTGTTCTCTTGCAAATTTTTTGATATTAATGATATGTTCTACATGTACAAAAAAAAATTTTAATTAATAAATGATTATAATTTTTTGAAAATACAAAATTTTACATATGATATAAGGGCTCTTGTTAAACGCCAATTGTTTTATATATTTTTTTTCTTACCATATCATATTAAATCTATTTTCTTTTGCAATTTAGTAGCTTGCTTTTTAGTTTTAGACTTTCTGTTTCTTTGGTCTCACTGCATTCGATCTATGTCTCTTTTACTTTTTTTTTTCAAGTTATTAAAAAAAGTAAGAAAAAAAAAAAAGAAATTTCAAATCAAAACCAAACCTCTAAATCGCCAACCCAAATACAAGCATTAGAACTTGTTGATAGATTGGTTATCAAGAGAAAACTTACTTTCAAAATAGGGCGCATTAAATGAAATAGCTCTAAATCTAAGGGAGGTAAGTTGAATTTAGCCATAACAAAGATAGTGCTCAGCAATTTTGGGGTGGGAATAACACTGCTCTTAATTTAATTCGTGCCTTGATATATATTGGTCACTTAGTTAGGGCACGAATTACCTCCTTGTCATTTGCCAACGCCACTCTCTCTGTCCTACTCTCGCATCTCAAAATCACCACATCCTCCTTCTCTTGCCGTCGCGGCCGGTCAAATCTCATCTCTATTCACCAGAAAACTCATTTCCCGTCAGTCTCAGTCGCGCAGTTCACAAGCGGTCCCTAGCTCATTCAAGGTATGACCGTTGACATGTCTCACCCTTGCGTTAGATCCTTGCTCAATTTGCTGCTAACACCAATTTCACAACTGAATTTGGAATCTTCGCCGTGATGTTTAATTCTGTGATTTTGCGCTTTTGGAATTTGGGGGAACAAATTGATTTCGTTGAGTAGCTCATATCTCTGTTTTTTTTTGTTTTTTGTTTTTGAATATAGCTCTTATCTTTGTTTACTTGGCTTGTTTAGGTTTTCTTCTTTGCTTTGACTAGTAGAATAATCATTCATAATTTTAATTTGCATAAGGATATAATACTCATCTGATAGGGGGCCGGCGAGAAATTATTTAGTGGTCCACAACCAATAGGAAGTTCTCATTTAGATGAAGTGACAGATATCGACAGACTTTGGGCTTATTTCTGCAGTGTAATACTATTTTTACAGACTTTGAGCCCAAAAAGTCTGCTGATTTTTGTCACTTCATCTAAATGAGAGCTTCGGATTGGTTGTGAACCACCATATCATCAGCTGACATAATGTTCTAGGTCCACTGAATATTTTCTTGGGGCTTGGCTAGTAATCCGCATGAATTTGGATGTACTCCTTCAGTCCCAAAAAAGTAGTCCTATTTGAAAGTCAATCTTTTAAATATGGTAGTTCTACTTTTGATATTTTCCTTTAATTCCTCGATTGCTTTGAGCAGAGGATGGGGCTTGACTAAAGTTTAATGTTTCTGGTATGACACCAAAGATAAATATCATGCTTCGAAAAGAAAGACAAAAATTGAAGAAAAATGGAGATTTGTAGTCTTATGGCACTATTTTTTGGGACAAATTAAAATGAGAAGTAGGGCTATTTTCTGGGAGGTGGGGAGTATGACAATATCAGTATCAAGAACCATGTTAGAAGACCAAAACTAATTGGACAACTAATTAAGAAAGTTATGGGTGGTCTGCTTAAAGATCTTTCATTTGACCGAAAAGAGTGGCAGAAGAAAATGATGCAAGTAGCCAATACCAAGTAATGGGTCAAATGGTGTGTTGAGTTGGGTTGTTTAAGTATATAATAGAAGAGAGAAAATACTGATCAAGTAGTTGATTTGTCAGAAAATGTTCATATGGGAATTGGCTACATTGCCCATTAACCTTAAGATGACTTCATGTAAGACCAACTATGCTCCAAAACTGAATAGGCTTCGGCTTCACCTTTAATTAACAGGCGTAAAATTGGGTTACTAGGATGTAGTTCCTAATATTTGATCTTGAATTTTGGTAGGTTTGTTTTCTGTTGTCGTGTCCATGTTTAGATGGTATGTAGATGTGGTGGGGGCAGTTTTTGATAGTATTGTCCTGTTTATTTAGTTTGGTGGGCTTGGATTGTATTTTTTTCTTTTTCCATTTAGGCAGTGTTGGGTAGGTCACCTTTCACTAGACCAGCTTGATTGCTATTCATAGTTTTGACTTGCACTAATGCACAAGTGTTTTGAAGATTGTTGCTTTTAATCTGGGCAAGATAATAAAAAAACAAGGATATAATAATTGAGAAAAAGGAGGATAAGGTAATAAGATTATCTGGTGAACTGTAATGTGGCATGAACTGATTTGAACAAGAGAAATAAAATAAATAAATATATATTGTTTAGTATAGTAATACATGTGTAATGTGATACTACAGCCACTAGGGGATGTGAATAAAATTGCTTTTTTGTGTAGGGTTTGTAGGAATGAAAATGTTACACTGAGGTCATTCATCTAATCACCAAATCTAGATAAAGAAGACAAGCTTGGCACAAGTCTCTCAAAATTGTTTTGTCATCTCCCATTTTCTATCGTTTAGTCGAATATGGTGGAGAATCAATTTTATATGGGCTGATAACTTCACTTTGATTCTACACATCTATCAGCATGACACGAGTATAAAATTTCCCATTAAATACTACCATTCATCTACGTCGATAAACCTCTAGGCTGTCCTATGTTGGATAGATATGTAGATCAATTTCATATGGGCTGATAACCTCACTTTCTCTTTGGCTTTTACCGGTCTGTGTTTAGTGTGTAAGGAAGTGGAAAGCCCTTAAATTTTCTCTTAGTGAAATACAGTTGGAATTTGGATTGTTCCCTGATTAGTCTCAGAGGTGTTGGCAGTTGGTATTGAAGCTGAATTTAGAGCACTAGGTCCCATGTGTATAATTTAGCCTATGCCTTTGGAGGTTTGTTTCTAAATTACTGGCACTCTTTTGAGGGACAACAGTTTTCATGGTGAAACAAAGAGTAACAAATTACTCCATATGGTTGCTAGGGTCATGTCAGTTTTTGAAGGTAGATGGTGAGCTATTAGCAGGTCTTTATGACCAACCCTCCCATTTATCTGGTACTTAGAGGGCTTTGATAGCTCCTGTTGAGGACATCACTTGTTAAGAAAATGTCTAAGCATGCATTTGGATTTCAGCAAGATTATGCAGATGAATATAATGATGATATCTCTTAGAACTTGTTATTTTGCATGATCTTCATAGGTTTTTATAGTTGTGCCCAGCTGATCAGCAAAATGTTTTCCCCAAGGATTTGGCCTCCTAAAGCTTCAGTGAATAGTGATTGATCTTCAGTGAATAGTGATGATATCTCTTAGAACTTGTTATTTTGCATGATCTTCATAGGTTTTTATAGTTGTGCCCAGCTGATCAGCAAAATGTTTTTCCCCAAGGATTTGGCCTCCTAAAGCTTCAGTGAATAGTGATTGATCCAAAACCAAATTGAAGAGGAAGTACTACAAGCACCTTAAATGAAATGGGCAATGGATGTAGGAAGTGGTACGAGGACTCTTCATATAGTGAAGCAGTTGGGGATTTTGAAGAAGAAATAGGATATAGAATAAGCTTACTGTTGAAGCGTTCAACCACTCATGGAGGCCAAGAGCATCCAAGCTCATACAAATATCATTATATTCAGATCAATCTTGTGATTTTCATTTTAAAGATATAAGTTATTGTGTAATTCTTTGGAGGCCTTGAGTGGAAAAAGAAATTAATTTACTATTTCGTGAGGAGTCCATCATATGATGCTTGTTATATTTCTATAGTGGAGGATGCCTCTGAAAAGATATTGCTGAAAGAAGGTTTGTGGATTTTTTCCTTTTGTTTGCTGGATTTTCTGGTTTTGGAACTGGTGTGGACCAAGGTTTGTAGATGATAACATAGAAGCTTGATGATAAATTCCGTGATAATCAATTTTCTGTTGGAGATGAGACAGTGGAGAGAACCTTCAGTTCATTGTCTAATCAATAGATGAAGAAGTCAATTTGTTCAACTTCTTGTAGTTCTTATTGATCAGCTTCTGTGTAACAAGAACTCCGCATTTCACTTGCCAAGTGTCCGACCTGATTCGGCGCGGATATGGGTGTGGGATCTGTGTCAAATTCTTCAAGGTTAACCTGGACCCTCCCGTTCATTATATTCAATCAAATCTTGGAATTTGTCAAATATTCAGCTATTAAACTGTTGACTATTCTTATTAGACACCTAAGTTTTATTATACTCCGCTATAGATAATTAAAATATATTACATGGACTCTAAATAAGATAGCCGTAAACTGTGTCTAGGTACCACCGCAACCTATTTTTAGATCCTTTGGAGCTGAGTTCAAGTATCCTAAAGTACTAGCGCCAGACACCCGCACCTGAGTCCTTGTAACATAGAATTATTTAGCTTTAATCGAATATGATCTTTCTCTGTTCAGTGATTACCTTAATATCCTTTGTCTCCTTGTGGTTTGTCTTTACCTTGTGCAAGATTTGAAACATAGAGAAAGGGCTATAAGATGCTTTGAAACATTCTCCTTCCTTTTTCTTTTGAGGCCTTAATTGAAAACAAAATCAAGTTACTATTTGTGGAAGATCTAGACTGACACGGGCGACAATAATCAAGGATTTGACTGAGTGTGGTTTGGCTGACAATCTTGGTTTGGATCGAACAAAGTGGCTAAAATGGATTCGTGTAGCTGAACTCTAGTATTTGTGACAAGGTCTGAGTTGAGCCGATATCTTGATCATATGGTTTTTTCTTGAATTTCCAGAGGAGATTAGCCATTTGAAAAACAAGCTGAAAAAGGTTTCAAGTTTTTCTCTTTCACCAAAGTTTTGTTGTTTGGAACTGCTTTGGACCATGTCTCTACTCAGGCTTGATTTTAGTTTGGGGATCTGTTGTTTTGGGAGCTTGATCCGATTCAACTGTTCGTGGTGTTAAAATTGGGTTTAGGCTGAATAATTAACAAATTTGGTCAGGGAAAACAAAGTGCCTGTTAGGAGAAGCCCATGGCAAGTCTACATCACTCTTAATACTGTGCTGGACGCTTGTTCCTCAAGTAGGCTTTTAACAGATGTCAGTTGATCCAAGACATAAGCCCACAGTTTGGTTGTCTGCTCATTTCAACTTCAAGGCTTGGATTTTAGACAAGGCTGAAAGTGGAATTGCTGCAAACGTTTGTGGCAAGCACAACATGTTGAAAGGAGCGGATCAGTCAACAGGAAAAGGAGGCGCCGACCACTGATGGGGAGGGGTTCGTGAGCACCCCTGACGGGGAAAGGAGACCGCTGCAGCATCGGCAATGTTCTTAGGGATCGAAATTTGACAGATAACTTGCGATATCTGTTTGGTAATGATGAATTGCAGCGAGTTGCAGAGGGTTAACATACTTAGGCCACAGCCATGCACTGCTCCATATTAAGTACTACCTCCATCCCAAAAAATAGTCTCATTTCGTTATTGGAAAGTGAGCCTAATACAATATCAAATAACTATTTAACATACACTTATTATGTTTTAGGTTATAAAATTTCAGTCACTGAAATAATATTAAGAAAACTATCAATAGTAACTTCTAGAATTTCGTAAGAACAAGTAAGTTTTTATAAATCTTTGGTCAAAGTTTAATCAAATTTACCAACAAAAGTCAAAGTGAGATTAGTTTTTTCTTTTGGGACAGAGGGGGTATTTAATAGATGTATTTAATATTTATTTTCATAATTTAAAAATGGATCTGTTTGATATATGGCTATCACATTATTTGTCAAGAAATATAACAGGATTGTAAGAGTTTGAAAAACTCAAGTTTCCTTATATCTAGTTTTTTGTGTCCTTCTAAAGTATTTACCATTACCAGCAGAGATATATGCAGTGTAAATAGTGGTTCTTGTTACTATTAAGCTCCTTTAATTCTACGCTAGATTTCTTTGTCTTCTGTTTTTAGTTTCTCTCTGCTTTCCTTACATAGGCTTTTTTCTTTGGTGTTAATGTATTTATCTGTGCACTTAGACTTTCTCTGTCTTAAATTGTGTTAAGGGATGCACCCACCTTTCTTTCCCGTTTCTGGAGAAATGATTGGAAGTTTTAATGATCAGTTTGTGATGCGCTTAGCTCTCTTTCTATTGGAGGGGGAGGGGGTTATAAATTGGGATATCATTCAGTTCTGATATTTTGCACTGGTTATGTAAAGTGCATTAACAGATTGCTCATTGCTGTAGATTCTCAATTCCTGTGCATTAACTTGCTGCAGGGAGATAACGTCAGGACATTTATTCAGGATCTTGATTTTTTTTGCTGGGAAATAGCTAGAACTGTTTCTTGATGACCAGCCCCTTTAGCTTTCTATGGTCCTTATATGGACATAATGTCCGGCTTTTTTCTGAGTTTCTGTATTACTGCATAACTATATTTTCTTGTCTTTTGATTTCTCAATCCTTATTATTTGTTCTCTCCCCCCTTTTCTTGGCTTTGTTGTGAATGCATTATTCCTTGTTGATAGTAACTCTAAAAGTTGGCCATTATTTTTTGGACAATCATCCGGTATCTAAATTTCGAGAATTCATTGATTCACTGTTTTTGCGCCTGTTGAGAATCACAATCCTCTTGAATATCATTCAGAACTCTCTCTTACCTGATTCTGTTGGTATTGGTATTATATACATTTTTTTATCATCCCTGTATTGACTATTTGTTCACATTGAAATTCCTTGGAGCCATATCTAATGGCACAACTTCTATCAATATTCTCACTTTGGAACTCCTTTTGGGCTTTCATTTTGTTTCAACCGGCCCATGTTTGTATTCTTTCTTCTGTAAATGCTTCTGGCTTCCATGCATCAATCACAGTTGCTGCGCAAGCTCTCTTTCCTAGATATATAAGATGCCGAGGACTAGAGCCAGGGCAGCAGCCAGTAAGTCAGATGAACCTGCAAAGCTTGCTGAGCCAGAGAAGCTTTCTGAACCTGAGGAGCAGGTAGACTTTGATGGAGATAATGAAGAGACAGTTGAGGAAGAGGTTGAATATGAAGAAGTAGAAGAAGAGGTAGAGGAGGAAGAAGAGGAGGAAGAGGTAGAAGAGGTAGAAGAGGAGGTAGAGGAGGAGGAAGAGGAGGAGGAAGAGGAAGAGGAGGAGGAAGAGGCAAGTGCAGAAGATGTAGCTGATACGAAAAAGGTCAAGATGGAGATATAGAGATGCAAAATGCCGAGGAAGAAGAGGATGTGGAGAAAAACATGCTGAGCTTCTTGCACTTCCTCCTCATGGTTCAGAGGTATATCTTGGCGGAATTCCTCTAGATGCTTCTGAAGATGATCTTAAAGGGTTTTGTGAATCCATAGGGGAAGTCACAGAGGTAAGTTTTTATCTACAAGCCCCTTCTCCCCTCTCAACTTCTGTGACACCAAGTCTTAACATTTTACTTTACATGCCAACAACAGGTCCGAATAATGAAAGGAAAAGATTCTAGTGAGAACAAGGGTTATGCTTTCGTGACTTTCAGAACAAAAGATTTGGCTTCTAATGCCATTAAGGAGCTTAATAATGCTGACTTGAAGGTATTGCATTTTAACTTCTATGTTCCCCTTTTTTTACTCCCTCCGTTCTTATCAAAGAATCCAAGTTTGAAAAGTCCAATAACTGATGAGATATTAGTATCCTTGGAGTTTGTCATTATTAGTAAAATTACCCAAGATGCTAAAATCAGATGTGAAGGAGTTGAAAAGGTTATGGAAGATGTAGGCATAAGTGTGAAAGTGGATGCTTTAGGTAGATCATGCCAAAATTAAATGGTGAACTCTTTGATTGGAAAGCAGGGAGCGTTAATTAATAAATATTACTTAATTAACACTATTTGTGATGATTAACTTGCCAGTAATCTTACACCCTCCTCCCATTCCTTGTCACAGGGCAAGAAAATTAAGTGCTCAACATCTCAAGCGAAACATCGGTTATTCATTGGCAATGTTCCCAGAAACTGGACAGCAGATGATATGAAGAAGGTTGTCAGTGGTATTGGACCAGGCATTATTTCTGTAGAACTGCTGAAGGTTTGGCTTTCAATGATTTTAGTTTTGACATGTATTGTTGTTTTCAGTCACCACTTGTCAAATTATTCATTTTTCTTATTTCCTTTTGCAGGATCCACAGAACTCTAGCCGGAATCGTGGATTTGCATTTATTGAGTACTATAATCATGCATGTGCTGAGTATTCAAGACAAAAGATGTTGAACCCGAAATTCAAGCTTGATGATAATGCTCCAACAGTGAGCTGGGCTGACCCCAAAAATGCAGAGTCTTCAGCTGCATCCCAGGTATTCTGTTCTGCAAGTTTTGGTCCAGAGTTGTTCCGATTTCTCTCTTATAGTTTGAAATGATGCTATGGATTAGTTTAATCAACACTTGCTTAGGAGTTTAAACCTTGTTGTGGAATGGGAAATCTCTTAGTTATGTTAAAAAAATTGTTTCATTTTGCGTTGTCAAACAATTTTTATGACACCAACTGTAGCACGTCTGTACCTGCTCTATATAGATTTTAATTGAATAAATTGTTGTTTTTTGCACCCTTGAGCTTTATCCATTTTTTTACTGGACGTTCAGCCATTTTCTGTAGTGGTTTGATGAACTGTAGGGTGTAAACCACTGTGTTTCAAAGTGAACCGAGAGTGCTGAAAAGGACATTTCTGTAGTTTGGCGTGGCGTTTGTGGACTCTCTATTCTTGTTTCTTCCTGAACCATGCATTAGTGTTTTGACAATGGAAGCCTACCTAATTCGAGAATGCAGTGGTTTTGCTCATGGAGAAGAGGTTAAGGTTCTTTTGAGGAGTAGGATGCTTAAATGCTAGAATTTCTAATAGAAGTGCTTTGTCTTTTGATCTTCTTTGGGGACTGAATTGCTTATCTTTCTCCCCCGATTGGAGCTTTCTGAGGACTAGCTATGTTGGGTATGGTTTGGGCAAACAGGTCTTTAGACTCTGGTTTTTGGAGTTTGTATTGATTGTTGGTTCTTATCCACTGCTGTATATCGTTGTCAACCGATACCATTCCTTTTCTCAATCCCAAAAAGTACTTCTCTGTCTCTAACTCAATCTTCTAGCAAACACTTGCAACTCGAGGAATGAGTAATGACTTTACCTCCACTCTCGTGCAGGTTAAAGCAGTGTACGTGAAGAATTTGCCCAAAAATATCACTCAGGAACAGTTAAAAAAACTATTTGATCACCATGGAAAGATCACAAAAGTAGTTCTTCCTCCCGCGAAAGCAGGTCAGGAAAAGAGCAGATTTGGTTTTGTACACTTCGCAGAGAGGTCAAGTGCCATGAAGGCTCTGAAGAACACCGAGAAGTATGAATTGGATGGTAATAATGGCTCCTGTGTGTTGCATCTCTAGAAGTTCCGATATTGCCTAAGCCACACTGATAAATTATGTCTGTGTGTGTGCGTGTATATATTGACATCATTCTGGATTTTCTCCTACAGGTCAAGTGTTGGACTGCTCTCTTGCTAAGCCACAAGCAGACCAGAAGTCTTCTGGAGGACCTGCAAATTCACAAAGATCCGCCTTACTTCCGAGTTACCCTCCTCGTGCCGGTTATGGTTTGGTTGGAGGTGCATATGGTGCTCTGGGTGCAGGATATGGTGGTGCAGGCTTTGCACAAGTAAGAGAGGATAATTTCATTGGGAAATATTTAAACCTTGCATTACCAGTGTTTGCTTGTTTTTCAGAGTTGTTTGACTAGCATAGAGGAAAATGCATATTAACTGACCACTACGCTCTTTGCAAAGAAAAATTGACACACTTGCTATCTCTGTGCGTTTAGACCAATTATTGAGCTAGTTTAACTGCATGGAAAGCTCGAAAGGGCTGTAGCTGCTGTAGCTTGTATAGATGGGGACAGGCACCGAGTAGCCTGCTGAACTTGATGTATTATTCTTGAGCTCAATCACCTTTATATTTAAATGGAACTGAAAAATCCTTGCAATCTACCTCCTTGAAACTATAAGCTTGGGAAATGAGTGTGCCCGTAAAACAACTTTCTGAATCTTTTTATTGCTCCTCATTTTTGAACTACCTTCAGATCCCTTTTACATTCTACTATTAAAATTTGACTGCAGCCGATGATCTATGGAAGGGGACCTTCGCCAGCTGGTATGGCAATGATGCCTATGCTTTTGCCTGATGGAAGGATTGGATATGTGCTGTAAGTATATTTACTTTGTAATTGTTGCTGATTGCGTGGCAAGCTTGATATATACGTTCACTATTATTATTCATGGCATTCTGTAGCATGGTTCATCTCGTAGCTTCTTTCTAACGTTTCCCCAAATAATCACCAGAAGAGGTTGAATTAACCAACTTTGATCCCCGGGCTTGGAGATTATTGGGACCAGAACTTTTGTTATTTTATACTTGTTCTGCTAAGAGTCCTACTTGAGAATTAAGCTAATGAATTAATCAGCAGTTGCCAAACTTATCTATATTAAGAAAATTTGTGAAGTTCTGAAAATTTAGGGCATTATCAAAATTGGATTCTTTGAGGGGATTGGAAGGAGTGTATGATTGTTTTTGCTTTGTGCCTGTCTTTAGCATGCTTGGAGAGTGGAGATGATGTACTACTGATTGATTAGTGATACGATAATATATTAATTAGTAAATACTCTTTAATTTCATTTATCTATCAAAAAAAAAAAAAAAACTCTTTAATTGTTTTAATACTGGTAAGCTAAGTTGCACTGATTTAGTATCTCTTCTGGTTGACTGGTAGCCAGTATGAGGTTAGGTTGTCCTACTTTAAACACTAGAAGTAGAAATGTGACTGCCTTCAGTAAAATGCAGTTTGAGTGATTTTCGGCTCAGTTGTGGTTGGCACCAAGTTTTTTTCCCCAACGTTTGCCCTTGTGAAGTCTCGTAGACTTTTGGTTGGACTTGCTGTTGAATGATAGTCCGTGTGCACACAGTCCTAAAAATCTGGATCTAATTGTACACAAGTGGACATGGTATATGGTTATGAATTTATAACATCTGGGCTGTTTGTTAAAATACAGACAACAGCCAGGAGCACAGCCACACACACCACCACCACAACAACAACAGCAAAGAGGTGGGCGGAGTGGTGGGGGAAGAAGCGGCTCAGGCGGGGGAAGACGTGGCAGTGGCAGTGGCAGTGACAGTGGTGGCCGTGGGCGTAGCCGTTATAACCCATATTAAGTCATTTATAGCCCAGGTTAAGTCTGTAACCACAAACGAATTAGATGCAAGAATCTAGAGGCAAGAAGTGTAATGTTTACTTTAAAAAGTATTGGTTGCTTCCAAGTCTGGAATGTTTCTAGTGACAGTGGAGCTAGCTACATATGACTGTATTAGCGAAACCAGTGATTGTACTTTTGTTTAAACATGTAATGGCCTTGAATTGATACTCTACCGCAGTCATGGTATTCTAACTCTAACCTTCATTCATTGAAAAAAGAAAATCTTATATCAGTAATTCACTGGTTGGTTGTATGAGCAGCCTACTCCTTGTGACTTGTGAGTGGTACTTTTCCCCCCTCCCTTTTTTTTATGAGGAAAAAACAATTGAGGGTTTATTTTTAGCTTTTTACTAAAATTAAGAAAATTAATTTTTGTGTTATTTTAGTACATTAATGCCCTTAATATTTACATAAATAATATTAGAAATTCACACTAGGATAGAAACTAGAATTTTTTTGAAAATGGAGACTTATTTAGGGAGGAATGGAGTAATTCCTCCTACCCAAAAAAAGAAACTAGAGAAAACAGCCGGTTCCCAAAATTCTAAAAAAGAAGAATGTAGAGAGTTAACTATTACTGTATGTAGCAGAGGTGTGAGGACGTCAATCTGATTTGTGAGCTTAGACAAGAAAGAAAAGAAACTGAGGTTAGCTAATGGGAGAGGGAAAGAAACAAAGCGTACTAAAAGATTAGCTATTCGGAGAGGGAACGAGCAAGTAAAAGGTTAGCTAAAACTAATCGGAGAGGGAGACGAAGATTAAAAGCTCAAAGGATTAGCTGTGTGCTGCATATCCTTAGAAAGACCAACGCCATGGGAGTCTAATGGCATATCCTCGGAAGACCTCCTGCAGTTCCATGCCAATTAGGGTTAATGTTTAGGCTCTTTCGTTTACTATTTTGAAATTGCAAATGACGGGGCCGAATACTCGAGATTTAACTATTTGATATCGTATGTCACGATGGGTGTTGAAGCAAGGACAACCGTTAAGAGTATTGAACCGTAAATGGACATGTGACATGCACATGCTATGGAATATCTTGGAAAAAATCAAAAAAATAAAAATAAAAAGACGACCTCGACAATAAATGGAATGGAATAAAAGCAACCGTGGAAATCTTAGTCGAAGACGCTCTAATAATCAGGGGCGGATCTATGTTATGGGGTTGGGGGCACATGACCAAAATTGAATGTGTGATCAATTTTTAAATAACACTCTTGTATGTTTTATTGAAAAAATAGTTGTTTAGGAAAATTACAAATGATGATGTGATTAAATATTTTTAAAGTATGAAAATGCGTAGAACATAATTGTGATTTCTAATTTTTTATGAAATAGTTAAAATTTGTGATCCCATTAAAATATTTTTCTAGATCTGTCATTGCTAATAACCGTTGTGCATGTAATTACTAGTATTAAAGAATTGATTATTTCAATCCCGTAAATAATGTTTTGGGTCAGAATAAATACTAGAGTTTTCATTACATCGATGTCCATCACATTACATCCATGTCCATCACATTGACCATGACCAACACACACACACACCAAAATAAAAAAATAAAATAAAAAGTCAACATCAACAATTTGATGCACTAACATAATTCTAGAAAGACAGGAGAGAGACTAACGAGTAACATGACACTCGTTAATTCACCGGTTTTTATTTTTTTCATTATTTTAAGAACTAATATGTAATTTGGTCCCTCATCTTTTTATTTTTGGGTAATTTGGTACTCAATTGATAAAATTTTTTACAGTGGTCCTTGATCTCAACATTTGAAACCTAATTAGTCCCTCATACTATTATTTATAAAGGAATTGTTAAAAAAAAAAATTTAAATGTCAAAATTGCCCTCCGTTGAGTCTGATGAAGATACACGTGTCAAATTTTTATGATAGAGAGAGAACAAAAACAAAACCATCCCTCATTCTCTCTCTCTCTCTCTCTCTCAATTATTTTAAAATTACTCATTCTCTCTCTCTCTCTCACTCACACACACACACACAAAACCTCCATTAAAGCCGGAGACCCTCTCCCCCATTCCAACCGCCACCTCTACGCACCAAGCCACCTCTTCCCCCCTTTCTCTCTCAATCCGTAGTGAAACAATCACGCTGCATCAACCCTTGTTCTTGCCCCCCTCAAATTTCAGTAAGCAGCAGTAACTCACCAGCTTGCTACCACGCCATCTTCTCCCAACTCCGGCGTCCTCTCTCTCTCTCACGACGCCAACAACAACAAGCTACCTCTTCCCCTCCCCCTTTCGCGCATCAATGCAGAAGCAAGCAACAACAACAATTCCGGCCATCTCTCTCCTCCGCGGCAGTCAAATTCAGGCTAGGGTTCGCGAATTAAGGGGTAATTTTTCTCAAACTATATTTTGCCCCTTTATTTTTCGTACCTCTTTGGTATTCGTTGCAAATTGTTGATGATTATTGGTGGGTTTCTGACCTGTTGAGTTCAACATTACAACTTCAGTAGTGTTAATTGTCATGAAGCCAGTGGAGTGAAATTAGACAGAATAAATGGTGGGATAGAAATAAAACGAGTCGATTTGCATATCCAAGCAGACCCGATAGCTTAATACTGCGTAAATTTTGCTTGGAAGTGAAAGCAGGCACGAGCATTGGGCTTGTGGGCAAGAGTGGATGCGGAAAGTCGACTGTGATTGCTTTGATTGAGAGGTTTTATGATGTGGAGAGAGAAAGTTGAGGACGCTAGCCGGAGATGGAAGTTGCTTGTCTTAGTGGTGGCCTTAATTGGGTCAATTGATGGAGTTATGAAGGCAAAATTGTAGCAAACCCACTTCTATCAAAGCATTATGATGTGGTCGAGATGGAGTTGGGTTGAATCGAAACTTGTCCATTTCTGATTGACTTGTCGAGATGGAGCAGGGTCAAAGCATTACAAGAAAGTGAGTTGTTCTTCATACTTCATTGGTCTGTTTGACTGTTTTCATTTCTAATTTTGCTTGAGTGGGAGAGAGAAAAGAGAGAGAAGAAAGAGAGAGAAAGTAGGTGCTTGTCTCAATGTTTTTGTGTGTGTGTGTGTGTGAGAGAGAGAGAGAGAGAGAGAGAGAGAGAGAAAGAATGAGGGATTGTTTTTTTTTTTGTTTTCTCTCTACCTTAAAAATTTGACACATGTAATTCATTAGACTCAGCAAAGAGCAATTTTGTTATTTTAAGATTTTTTTAAAGATAATGGTATGAGGGACTAATTAGACTTTAAATGTTGAGATCAAGGGCCATTATAGAAAATTTTATCAATTGAGTACTAAATCACCAGAAAATGTAAAGATTAGGGACCAAATTATATATTAATCCTTTTTTTAAAAGCTGAGTTTTTGTACGCATAGTTGTTGAAAAGATTTTTTTTTTTTTTAGAAAGGGGGAAGTAACAGGCTGGATCCGGCACCTCAACTCTTCTTTTGACCAGGGTGATTAAGTAGCCAAGTTTGAACTCGGGAGAGAGAGAGAGAGAGAGAGAGAGAGAGAGAGAGAGAGAGAGAGAGAGAGAGAGAGACAAAGTCTTACTAATTATCCACTTCATCTTTTTTCTTATTTCATAATTTACTACTTCCCAATCCTTAATTGAGTTTCTTTTTTATTATGTTATTTGAAAAAAATTAAAACGTTAATTTAAAATATTTTAGTAGTACATACACAGAAAAGCTTTTTTAGTGTTCACACTATAGTTTGTAAGTGCAAATGATAAGTAGTAAAAATAAATTTAATAATTTTATACAAAAAAAGAAAGAAAGAAAGAAAAACACTTAATTTGAGACAATTTTTTCTTTTAAGAAGATAACTCTCAATTATAAACGGAAAGAGTATAAGAGCTTCTCCAATGCAATTATCTATCTAGTAAAAAATGCTAGACACGTAAGAAAAATAATTTTTTTTTCCAAAAAAACATTTTCCAATGCAAACCTCTTATGCTGAGGTGGAGATGAGGTGACATTCAGTTGGAAAAACATACGTGATACTATACTTCTAGAGGGTCATCTAGATGTTTTTCAGTATGGAGTAATTATTAATTTTTGTTTTTCGTAATTAATTACAAAACACTGCCATTTGTGAAAAAAATGTTCTAAATGGAATATTGCATTGGAGCACGTATAGAAAGATCACTCTCTATCTTTTAAATTTTTTGCCACATATGAAGAGGTCTTCTTGTTTAAGCATGCCACATAGAAAAAACTAGATGATAGCATTGGAGATGCTCTAATATTTAGGTTGTCCGAGAGTTTGCTAAAATGTGGAGATTTAAAAAAAAATAATAATAATAATAAGTGTCATTTGTTTTTTTAATCTTATTTTTAATCAACCCTTCGAATGCATTGGAAAACCAAATAAATATACTACCCTTACATCTCAAACACCCTAACACCACAACACCAAGATACCCACATTAATATTGTCTCTACCAGATACTCAAAACACCCTCCTCAACAATCAACACTAAGCATTCCTCTCTAAGCTGTTTAGTCATGCATGCCCTACATATTTCTTAATCTTATTCAAAAATTAAGGAAGTCTAATTTCATACTCCATCCATCCCGGATAAATGTTATAGTGGATAAAACACAGAAATTAAGAAACATAATTAATGATGTGCTATAAAATGTGTTCTGACCATAATACCCATGAACATTAATTGAGTTCAACTACTTTAAATAATTGAGTTTGTTTGGGATGTGTTATATTAAATGAAACTTTAAGAATATATTAGGAAGAATGGTAGAGAATTGGTAAATCAAAAGTCTTCAAGAACATTAGTTAGGACATACCAAAATAGAAAGTAGGAATATTTATCTGGGACGGAGGGAGTATCATCTTTTTAGCATTACATATATATCAAATGTCCTCATTGTACGCACTATTATATTTCAAATACACACTGTGACATAATAGACAGCCAAAGTGAATTTAGTAACTTTATAAAAATACAAACACTCTTTTTAATATATTTTTTTTTGTCAAAAGGATGCATTTATTTTGTTAGAGGGAGTGTAACTTTTGCTTATATTTCAAAGACTTAAATAATTTTTTTGGTCCCTTCGCTTTAACAAATTTTTGCGTTTGGTCTCCCCTCTTCAAAACAATTCATTCTAGACACTTGATTTGCATTTTCTTGTGAGATTTTCCCTTCAGGCCATTAACGTCAAATTTTTCGTCTGTTTTTAAAAAAATATCCAAACTACCCTTAATGCTTACCTTACCCCGCTTCATCTTCTTTAACTGATCCATTTCATTTCTTTTTCTTCCTTTCCAGCTTTCTCTGAGCTTCGACTAAAACCATTGCAACATCCGGTGAAAAGAGTTAAAAAAATCACCAGGATTCAAACTTCAAATTCAATCAAGAACGAAACCCTAGTACACTAATTTTGCTGAAATTTGTTTTTGAGAATTCAATCATTCAGAACTAAACCCTAGATTCGTCAATGGCCTCAAGGAAGAAAGAATCGGAAGGCATAGCCCTTCTCTCTATATACGGTGATGAAGATGACGACATCGACGAACCCAAACTAGAAGAACCAAAATCAAGAACCGAAAAGCCCAAATACGACGCTGAATTCGACACTCTCATCACAGAAGATGATTCCAACGCAGTCAACAACAACAATAATAATAATAGCAGCAACGATAGAATGGTTAGTTTTGATTCAACTAACAATAACACGCCGCTGATTTCTACCAAAAATTCCACCCCTAAGCCCTTTAATTTTGGTACTAGTAGTAGTCCAAGGCCGCCACAGCCTCAGCTTTCGCTCTCATCACCGCCTCCGCTGCCACCGCCAGTGGTGCTTTTCGGATTTGAATAGAAGTAAAAAGGGAAGGTGACTTAGAATACAATGATTAATGGGTGCATGAGAAAAGCCATCCAGCTATTTGACGAAATGCCTAGCAGAGATGCTATTTCTTACACTTCTTTAATTGATGGGTTTGTCAAGAAATGGAGAAATTGGTTGTTGGGAGTTCCAGTAGAAGGTTTCCGATGGATGGAGTGGCGGTGGTCATAGTGGTGGGCGGTGGTTTTGGGTTGTTTGAGGAGACTTTGGTTGAAGTGAATCCAAAATTCAGTAAATCATGGAAGAAAGATTACAATTAAAGAAATATAATTTCATTTTTTTATTAATTTGACCAAAATTTGATTTTATAATTACAAAATTTTAATTAGTTATTAAAAATAAAACTAATCTATGAAGTTATTTTTACTTTTAATTATTTTTTGGTCCCTAACTTAGTAAGGGTAGTTTGGGCATTTTATTATAAATTAGACGGAAAATTTAACGTTAACGGCATGAAGGGAGAATCTCGCAAAGAAATGCAAATCGAATGACCAGAATGAATTATTTTGAAACAGGGGATCAAACGCATAAAATCGTTAAAGTGGAGGGACCAAAAAATTATTTAAGTTTATTTGCATTATTTATGTTAGAAATTTTACGACAAGTCAACAGGAGATGCTTTCAACCTTGTTTACTAATGAAAAAAAGAAAAAAAGTGCATCTAGATCACATTCACAGCCATCGTCTTTGACGTTGAAAAACGAAGAACGCGTCTTCTACGGAACGCCATATAAAAAGGGTAGGAGGTTCACCTTCACAATGCATCAAAACTAAATCTTTTCATTACATTTTGATTGATATATACCACACAGAAAATTATTTCAGTTTTTACGAATCCTATGGTTGTCAAGGTCTCGACTATAATGGCGGAGGAATCAATTAGCTCAACTACTAAAACTACTACTACCACGGCGACAACGACGACAACGGCAACAACATCAACCAAGAAATGCAAAAAAGGATCACGGCTTCGCTGGATTCCCACTTCTACCGATCACATCATTGACGCCGAGAAAAGACTTTTTTCTCTCGTGAAGACTCCGTACTCTTTCGAGAAAGTCAATATAGGGTCCGGACCACCGGGGTCTAGAGTCAGGTGGTTTCGTTCTGCCAGCAATAAACCGAGATTTATCAACACGGTTACCTTCGACAGCAAAGATGATGCTCCTACCCTTGTAATGATACACGGGTACGCAGCTTCTCAGGGTTTCTTCTTTCGTAATTTTGATGCTCTTGCCAAACATTTCCGAGTCATTGCTATCGATCAGCTCGGTTGGGGTGGATCAAGCAGGCCCGACTTCACTTGCAAAAGTACCGAAGAGACCGAGGCGTGGTTTGTTGATTCCTTGGAGGAATGGCGTAAAGCAAAAAAATCTAACCAAATTTACTCTACTTGGGCATTCGTTTGGTGGATACGTAGCTGCTAAGTATGCTCTAAAGTACCCCGAGCACGTTCAACACTTGCTTTTAGTGGGAGCCGCTGGCTTTTCATCCGAATCAGATCAGAAATCCGAACGGCTTCTCAAGTTCAGAGCAACTTGGGCAGGAGCTCTTCTAAATCATTTATGGGAGTCTAATTTCACTCCCCAAAAA
This sequence comes from Platycodon grandiflorus, assembly GCA_016624345.1. NCBI lineage: Eukaryota > Viridiplantae > Streptophyta > Magnoliopsida > Asterales > Campanulaceae > Platycodon > Platycodon grandiflorus. Next base: position 42,337,715 of record CM028363.1, read on the forward strand.
GTTATTAGAGGACTAGGCCCCTGGGGTCCAAGTATGGTTCGCAGGTATACGAGTGCTAGATTCGGAGAAAATGCAGTTGGCGACAGTTTGACTAAAGAGGAGTCTAGATTACTGACCGATTACGTTTACCACACTTTGGCGGCCAAAGCAAGTGGGGAGCTTTGCTTGAAATATATATTTTCGATTGGTGCATTTGCCAGGTCTCCGCTTGTGCATCGTGCTTCAGAATGGAAAGTTCCGACCACGTTTATATATGGCGTTGACGACTGGATGTATTACAAAGGTGCACAAGAAGCACGCGATCATATGCCGGTTCCCTGTGAAATCATAAGAGTTCCTCGGGGCGGACACTTCGTGTTTATGGACAATGCAAGTGGATTCCATTCTGCATTATTGTATGCTTGCCGTAGCTTCCTCTCATCTGATGATTCTCAGAATCATACCCTTCCTGAAGGTTGTTCATTTGCCTAAAGCATGTTGTAATACCTTTTTTTCTTTCTCCCGGATGAAGGATATTGTATATTTGTTCTTGTGTACTGCTCATTTTCTCTTTTATGGGGCTATCTTAATAATTAAATCAACATTCTTTGATATGAATCACTTGCGGTAGCCTAAGACTATATATTCACACAGGGTTATCTAGTGTGAGAGATCACACATTACTAGAGAGTATATTTCAGATGGGAGTAGGTAGATCTCTTGTCAGACCATCTTACGGATACTAATTCGTAAGATGAAGTCTCACTCTTTCACAGTTCACCCCACCAAAATACAGTGAGTCGGGTCAAGGAGATTCATCTTACAAAAAATATCCGTAAGATGATATTTTCTAAGTTTTTGCCTTCAAGTGGTGAGATCATTGTTCGGTAGCTTGTTAATAACAAAAGGCTATAATATACACTTATTGTTTCTTAAATTCATTGAAACTTGAAAAAAAAACGTTTATTTTAAGAAAGATTAGTAAATGGATAAAGTAGTTCTAAGAAGGGAACCGATCCTCTATTCTAAAAAGGTGTTTCGTCTTCTATGAATTTTTTTTTAACACCCTGAGTCTGAGATCCGATGTTGAACCTCAACTCGGTGCGTTAAACTAACAAAAACAACTGAATCAACTAATAGGAGCGAGCCACAAAAGTCCAAACCAAAACTATGCAGCATAATACTAGATAAAACATGAGCTTTAATAACTCAAATAACAAAACTCCAACAACTATAAAAACCTCAACAGCTAAAATACGTACGGGAGAACAACAACGCTAAATAACCACAAGTCAAAACGCTCGAGAAAAACACTAATAAATAGCTTAAGAACATACACTAGTACACAAGCTCGACCTCACAAGTCAGCATGCATCAAAATACAAGTCTATAAAGAAGAGTACAATTCTACTCTACCCAATATACTAAGTTTACATAACCCAGTTTTAACCCACGATCTCACAATATAAGAAATAAATACAAAATACAAACTAAATACAACTAGCTAACTCTGAAGCTAACACGACCTCATAGTGCTGAAACTTATAACCTGCAAACTAAGAAAAATAAAGCGTGGGATGAGACAAGACTCAGTAAGTTACTAATGCAGCAATATGACATGTTATAATGCACATTAATATAATAGGGTAGTAAACATGTAATAACACATAAGAGCAACCAACCCTATACTAATGAGAGGCTCAGTAGCCACCAACCGTCCTATACTAGTTGGAGACCACGACCAATATTCGTTAGTATAGGAAGCACATAAAAAGCAGTAAAGTAAACACATAAGAGAGGGTATGGGGATCAAGGTACACCTCTGAATCCTAACTAACACTTTCGACCTTATTGCTCCATGAAACTGTAATGGATGATTGTGCTACTGCTACTGTACACAAATCACAAGGACCAATATATGAAACCGAAGTGGATGATTGTGCTACTGCTACTGTACACAAATCACAAGGACCAATACATGAAACCGAAGTGGATGATTGTGCTGCTGCTGCTGTACACAAATCTCAAGGACCGGTACATGAAACCTTAGTGGATGATTATGCTGCTTCTGCTGTACACAAATCACAAGAAGTCGATGCTCGTATTCCAAAAACTAAATAAATGTACCCGATCGCGTCAAGCACGATCTACAAGTACCCTATGTGAACCATTTTTTGTATTCACAACGTACACGCTCGATCCTCCTACGACCCAAGGCACCATACGGATCTAGCATACTAGGACCGGTATTCGTATCCTAAAACAAGCAAATGTACCCGATCGCGTCAATCACGATCTACAAGTACCCAAAGTCATGTTTATTCCATACGACAGTGGAGCTAAAAAAAAACCCTGCCATAGCCAACGGCAAGGCGAGAGTGTATTGGACACCATGCTATTGCGTAGCCCCAGCCCCGACAATAGCCGTCCGCTAATACACCTCCAAAAACACAAATGTCAGCTGGACTCGATGCTATGCACAAGTAAATATTTACTCGTCAGTCTAAACAAATCAAAGTGTGTTCTATTGAATCACAACTCAATAATATCTAAACATGATGTACCCTATTGAATCACATACTCAAATCAACTCAAGGTGTTTAAACTTGTAAATACTAAACACACAATCAATCATCAAAGTAGGATGATTGTCAACCACTGACGGTTGTCAAATCGTCAAAAGTAAATTTCCTATTTCCCAAATAACGAGTATAGGGTAGTAGGGATCGTATCCACAGGGAACGTTGTACTCACTTCTTTTAAGAATTCTACGAAGAAATTAAAATAAGAATTTGCGTATTTTATCTAAACTAAATATCAATAATGAATTAATTTAAAAGACTTAATGTAAACGAAGCAGAAAATTATGTTGGATTTTTAAGATGAGAAATTTCCAGTTAATGAACTAATTGCAATACCACAACTTACTACTGATCATCGATGCAACATTGTCTCAATTAACTACAAATAAACCAGTTATAGTTGTCGACAAACGCCTAACACCTAATCTCTCCTTACAGTATCGATAATTAAGAGAAGCTCGTTAATTACTAAAATATCAACCCACCCCACATGCATGCTCCCCACACTTAAATGATACAATGTCCCCAATGTATCACAAAAATCGATTAGCAAAAGGAGGAAAAGGATAAAGAAGACACTCTCTATCATGCGGATGAGTCGGTTGTGGTTGACATTAGCATAACGAGGCACTTGCTTGATGGCATCCAAGAGAGGAATATTGATTTCCATCTTGCGAAAAGTGTCCAGGATTGCTTTCTCGTCCTCTTCCTTCTTTTGGTGTGCAAACCTGCCTGGAAAAGGTAGAGGGATGACAATATTCTCAGTTTGCTTTATCGACTCTTCACCTTCCTTATTTACTACCACCTCATCTTACACCACCTCATTATTCTTACTGCTATCAACAGTCTTCTTTTTCGGCTCAACTTCCTGAAGTTCCCTTCCATTTCTCAAGGTAACCATACAAGCATTTTCTCGCGGATTCTTCTCTACTTGAGAAGGCAGTCTTCCTTGATTTGCTTCCAGCTTCCCTACGCACACGCAAGTGGGAAATCTAATTTTCGAGATTTTATGCTGGCCTTTGTCTCTAATCTATCTTGCTATTGAGTCTGTCTATCCTCGGAATCGATTCAGCCAAACTTTTGACTAAACTCTCCAACGATGTGCCTGAACTGGTGGTGGGCTGTAGTAGTGGAGATGGTTGAAATGGTGGTTGAAATGGTTGTTGTGGAAAATTCAAAGCTTTATTCCCATAACTCAAATTCGGGTGATCACGCCATCCCAAATTGTAATTATTGGAATATGGATCATATTTCATTTGTTGCTGTCCTTAGAAACCTCCCATAGCATTTACTTGCACATTCAGATCATCTTGTAGAGTCAGACACATATCGGTTGGGTGCCCCATATTTGCAGCTTATCCCACATGTTTTGACTTGCTGAACTTTCCCGAGACTAGCTTCTCCAAAACGAAGTTAATGTGTCTAATATACGATCAATAGAAAAAAATATTTACCCCATTAACCTTGCTCTAACATCTGTTGTCCCAAACTGTTGAGCATTTTCAGTTATAACAATAAAATAAAATTCTTAAAAATAAATAAATAACAAAACCGTTCCCCGGCAACGGCGCCAAAATTTGACGGTTGTCAAATCGTTAAAAGTAAATTTCCTATTTCCCAAGTAACGAGTATAGGGTAGTAGGGATCGTATCCACAGGGAACGTTGTACTCACTTCTTTTAAGAATTCTACGAAGCAATTAAAATAAAATTTGAGTATTTTATCTAAACTAAATATCAATAATGAATTAATTTAAAAGATTTAATGTAAACGAAGCAGAAAATTATGTTGGATTTTTAAGATGAGAAATTTTCAGTTAATGAACTAATTGCAATACCACAACTTACTACTGATCATCGATGCAACATTGTCTCAATTAACTACAAATAAACCTGTTATAGTTGTCGACAAACGCCTAACACCTAATCTCTCCTTACAGTATCGATAATTAAGAGAAGCTCGTTAATTACTACTCTAATCAAAAGACAACTCCCGGGACGCTCATAGGATTTAGTGTTTTGACAGCATTAAGAGAGAGAGACCCGATTCTAAACAGTGCATATTGAAGGAATATCATTTAATTTAGATTACTCATTACCGCAACACTACCCGAGTATGCTTGTGATGCCTAAACGGTGCGTCGCTTGCTACTTTGTTAGAACCCGAAGACAATTACGGATCAGGCTCTAACTAACAACGACTATTAGGTTAATTAAAGTTTGGGCCCTAAACATTTAACTAAACAGAATAATCATAAGTCACAAGTTTCTTGCAACTAAAAAATCGAGAATGAATAAATACTTGGAAATAATTGAGAATTAAAAATAAAACTAAGATCTCACGGTAGTAATTTTGAAGAGAATTACTTGTTCATTAAATGGAAGGGAAACTACTTACTAAACATAATTAAAGATTACTTACAAATACCAAAAGAGAAATGTAAAACCCAAAGGTGCTCTAGTAGAAGAAAAAGAGCTGCTTCAACTTTTCTTCCTACAAATCCGTCTTCAAGGTATATATGTGTGTGTATTTCTTCCAAAAACGTCTCCCCACAATGTGCCACTAACCCATGATTCTAACCACTACCCCATATTCCTAAAGACTAGGGCCTCAAGCAACTACTCTAGAAATGCCTAAAATAAAGAAATAAAATAATAAAATCCTAACATAATTAAAATTAACAAAATATTAAAATGAGTCTTCAGCTCACTAAAACTTAAAATCCTAACAAAAGAATTTAATGTTCGAGCTTGAAAATCCCGTCTGTCATCTCCGCGAACCCATGTGCAAACTCGATTCGCCCATATTTGTGTTATTTTCTCCAAACTTATTGCATTTTTCCTTGGATCATCAAAAGTCACGAAAACACCACATTAGAGTAATATTTATCTCAATATTTAGCAAAAAACCAATAATAAATATCACACTTATTTGAGTTCATCAACTACACAGTGTCTGTAATCACTAGACACATAACCAAATTAAGACAATATATAGGTAAAGTAGACACACTAATAACCACAATCGTAGGTAGGGTATTCCTACCGTGAAATCAAGCATTCAAACGATATCCATAAAGAGGAATACATAATCAACACTAGGGTAGGCTATTAGTTACTAACCTCAACAAGCCAGACACACAACTACTTGGATGTCACAACTCTTAAAACCATCAAAACTAAGTCTGCATAAGCTAGACATCATAACGCCAACAATATTCTTAAGTCAATTCGTATATACTATTATCGAAACATTGCGTATCAACTACGCTAAATTAGGAGCTCTACTGTATCCTATAACAACCCAATGCACTCCAACACATGCGTATCGTAATCTATCACATATCGTTCTCGTCGTGTACTATGTCTATCACGACTCATTACAAGTCACATTGTCCGTGTTGGAACGATAACCAAGGTATGTCACTAGCACCTATGATACAACCAACTCGCCACCCGACAATTGAGACTATAAGTCTCACAACTAACGTCAGGCACTAAGGGGCATGACTATTCGATAACTCTTATGAAAAGTCAAATATATACAATTAATTCTTGTTTAGACGTAGGGCATAAGTCAATGACTCCACGTAACTCATAGTCAATTAATGTTTAACTAAGTCGACCGAGGTCAAAGTTCTATTGGATCATGACCTCATCGATTTATCATCCCACATCGTAGGAGACTAAAATACAACTCATAGAGATTTATACTACCCATTACTCAACTTCATAGAGTCGATTACACCCATTAATAATTTCATCATATTATTTGACATGTGTTCATTAAGTCTTATACGACTCTGCTAGAGTCAGTCACAACTAATGTATAGTTCGTATAGTGTCTGATATAATTCGTTATAACCCAATGACTCCGCTAGAGTCGTAACCAATATCCAAAACATCGGGATGAACCGTATTATCATCCCTAAATAACCATTTTACCCTCGATGAGTCTATACACTCAGGGACAACAATAATAACAACAACATACGCAACAATGACCTCGACTAGTCTCTAATACTCGGAGAAAACAAGAATAACAAGAATATACACAACAACGACCTCGACGAGTGTCTAATACTTGGATACTACAAAATTAACGATAAATTATCAATACCCAACGATAGCATGCTAATAATTCATCTAAAACAAGTATCGTATGCAAACATCATGATTTTAGACTCACTACGAAAAAAATGTGGATTAGCAAGGAAAAATAAATCCATGGTAATTCTCAAGGAATTTGTTAGGTCCCGTAGGTATGCTCAGAATATAGGCTAGAGGGGGAGGAAGGGGGGTGAATAGCCTATATGATCTTCATTTAAAATTGCATCCTATTTTGAAATATCTTTAAGAACAAAAATGAAATGTTTATCGGGTCTAGTCAATTTTCGTCTGTTGGTGCTGGATCAGCAGTTTGCTTCAGCAGACTTTTGCTATTCTATCACAGTGGACTTAAGCTACTGCTTAGAAATTGATGTTATAATATTTGTTGTTCCAAATGAGTTGTGCAACGGAATGACTTACAACAAATATATATATAACATGTAAGATCAAAGTAGCTATGACTAAATTAGAACAAATACAACACAATAGCAGACTTAGATCTTCATTAGATGCAACTATCTTTTCCATGAATAGATTGCTTAATATATAGAACATATAATACAGGAAAGATAAGTAAAGGCTGAATGTAGAGAAATATATTATATATTAAAATTCAGTAGAGGTTTACTCAAAGGTAGATATGCATAATGCATCAACCTAGACTCTCTATCATAGCAACCTTTCAGGGTTTCATGGAAAGAAAGACAGAAGGGAAAAGGGAAGACATACATGGAAACTCTTACCTTAGCAATCCCAAGTCCCTTAGGGAAAGGGAAATGACAGTGCCAATGTGAGAATAATGTGAGAAGACAATATTATGGGTTGTTCAAATAGCAAGTATTTGAACAACTGAGTGCAAAGCACTCGACCAACTATGATGACACATTATTGCACACCGACAACTCTTGCAATAGAATACAAGTCTGCGCCGGTATGAATGCAATGTGGATTATTAGTTCGTGATCTTCATTGGACATCTTCAAGCAGGTTCTGTCTTCAACGTCAAGCTGGGGGCTTAATCTCTTGCAGTAGATTTGGAGTCTAGGAGCAGTAGAGACTGAGTCTTTTGAAGGACGAAAGACCTCAAATCAAAAAGTGAGTTCTTAATTAAGAGAAATTTCTTGCCTTATGAATTTCTGATTGATCTCTCTCACACAAAGTGTTTGTTCTTACACTTGTGTTTTTCTTACTTTTTAGTGGTCTCACAGTTGAACTGATTTCTTCGCATGCACGCACACACACACACATACACACACACGCATACTTTGGAAGAGGGATGATAGATTTCTTTTATAGGCGAAGAGGTAAAGGATCCGTTGAGACTTGAGTAGATTTCTAACCATTGGAGTCTTTGTCTTTAATGCATCAGAGTGCATTCTTTTGATTGTTGGTTAAAGAAATCTTCTTGAGGATCTTGTCTTGGAATCTGTTCGTTGAAACAGTCTGTCATTGGATAAGACCTGACGTTGCAGGCCTCTCTGTAAGTAATGTACTGTAGGTTGACCTTTTTGGGGATATGTCTTGAAGGCTGAGATCAAGCATAGAAGAGGTAATATTAGTTGGATAAGAGTGAAGGTTTAGATATTAATGCATATCCTCAAGCTGTAACGTAGATTTGCAAAAAGTACTTTTCCAATCTCTTATACACGTGGATGCTTGGGGAGTAGATTGCATTCCTCTTTAATGACACCTTTGCAGTACTTATACCTATTTGACAAGATACACCAAAAGGGAAATCATAATTAATTAACCCATGTGGTCCTTTGAAAAGTGTGATGAAGAAGTCAGCTTTTAATCAACCAGATATATGTGAGATAATTTCTAATTAATTGAAAATCATCAGTGTTGTTTTTCCACGTCATTAGCCTTGTGGTTCACTGAAACTTCTAGACCTCAAGGTCTGCTGATTGAAGGCTGTTGAGTGCGTAACTGTTTGGCGAGATATCTGCTAGTGAGATGTCTGCTTGCACTTGTAGAGTTAATCCATGTGCGATCATCATAAGTAGGTAGGACAAAGACTTAGATATGTACAATGACTTCCTAGTCTAATGATTTATGAAATATTCAACGAGTTGCCACGCTAACTGGTACGCAGCCCTTTTAGCCACTCGTGGAATATGCGTTGTAATAGTGACGAGCAAATCACGGTTTACAATATGCAAACACATATAACAAATGTTGTGCAGGCATATTCTTAATAGAAATTACCAAGGAATTTTATTTCCCAAGTAATTATTCTCACTGAGAAAATAAATATATGATTTATTATTTATTTATGCCAAGGAAAATATTTCCTTGCTAATTTCATTGGTGAAAATTTTCCAAGGAAATATCCTTTTATTTTTTGAATAGTAAATTAGAAATTATCGAGGATATATTCCTTGCCAATTTCCTTGGTAAAATACCAAGGAATTTCAATTCCCTGGCAAAATTACCGACGCCCTAATTGCCAAGGAAATGTTTTCCTTGCTAAACATATTTTTCCAAGGAATTTTTATGAATTGCCAAGGAAACTTGTCCTTAGCATTGACGAGTTTTTTTTCGTAGTGACTACAATGTTTAAAAAAACTAGGAGAAGGAATAGTAACTTACAAACACCGCGATTACTCCGAAGAAAATGAAGATTATTCCGGTGGAAACATTCCCCTCAACGGTCTCTGTGCCGATCGATTAACCCACACCCGATCTATGCCCGATTCAAGCTTTCTCTCTCCCAAAACCCACTTTCTCTCTTTAAAACGTGGGAGAAGAAGAGGGATTCGTGATTCCACCACAGATTGTGGGATCTCTTTGGCTAGAAACGTTCTCCTTGTCGCCCTCTTTGCGGCGAAATCGAATCGTCGATCCGATGTCGGATGCCCAAGATACGAAGGTTTCTCTTTCTACTCTCTCTCTAGACTTTCTCTAAAACTCTAGGATGAAGAAGATGAAATGAGAGATATTTTGGGTCTCTCTTGGTGTTTAATGGAGAGACATCATCTGGTCTCCAAGCTCAATGACGTGGCTTAACAATAGCCAAGGTATTTGGTCAAATTGTCAACAAATTAAAAATCTTGTCAAAAGCTAGAACAGGTCGACGCTGCACCTAGAAGCTGGCGCGCGCGCTAAATGCTGGTGAAAAGTCTCTGAAACACTCCTAGGCGCGGTCGCTTGGAGAGTTGGGCGCGAGCACGTCAACTTCTAGGACTTTTTGGCTTGAAACTCAATCAATTAAACCCTCAATGAAGTGAAATCAACCTAGGATGTTTCTAAGTCCATAACAAAGTCAAAACACACCCAAAACTCGACAGAATCATCCCGCATTTATGCATGAATGATGAAGAACATAAGTCACGATCGTACACAAAGATAAACACGCGAAACGACATTCGAATCAACTCAACTTACGGTTTAACGACAAGACTAACATGCTTGTCGTTCGTTCGTGAGTCTAAACCAGGGCAAGGCTTCACAACGTGAGCGATGTACGTATATGTGCACACGCTTCGGTATCGAGGACGGCCTCAACGAATACGAAACTACGATGCGGTCAAACGTCAATCCGTTTGGATCAACCACGTGAAAGACTAACAAGTCACGCTTATCAAACATGACTACGCTCTCGTGAATCAACCATCAAGGGTCATGATTTCTACAACGAGGGTTTCTAAGTCGATACGAAGTGAAGACGAGCGAAATGGGAGGAAGTAGGGTCGGGGCCTTACAGTTTTGCTTAGGAGGCAAAAAGACCATAATGGCCCTAGAAAGTTGACAAATGACAAGTTCCATCAAAAAAGTTTACAATTGTCTATCAACGTACACCCCATTTTGAGATGGAATAAAAAAATGGATCTCATATTCCCATTTGACTAAAAGGATGATGCTTACAAGTTTCAACTGAGAACGCGTCTTCAGAACGCAGCCATCATCTTTTGACGCTGAGAAAACCGACCAATGCGTATCCTACGGTCACGCATATAAAACTTCCCTTCACGTTGCAAGAAAATCTGATTCTTTTCAAAACATATATTACCAAAGAGAAATCATTTCTGCTGTTATAATTAAGCACCTATTCTCAAGTTTGTCAAACTAAATGGCTGATCATGAGGAAATAGTTAGCTCAACTGCGGCAACAACAGCAACATCAACCAAAAAATGCAAAGCGGGATCAGCTCTTCGCTGGATTCCGACCTCAACCGATCACATCATCTCTTCGGAGAAGCGCCTTCTTTCTCTTGTGAAAACTCCGTATATGCAAGAGAAAATCAACATAGGGTCCGGCCCTCCAGGATCTAAAGTCAGGTGGTTTCGTTCTGCCAGCAATGAACCAAGATTTATCAACACGGTCACTTTTGACAGCAAAGAGGATGCTCCTACCCTTGTAATGATACACGGGTATGCAGCTTCTCAGGGTTTCTTCTTTCGTAATTTTGATGCTCTTGCCAAACATTTCAGAGTCATCGCTATCGACCAGCTCGGTTGGGGTGGATCAAGCAGGCCTGATTTCACTTGCAAAACCACCGAGGAAACGGAGGCGTGGTTTGTAGATTCTTTCGAGGCATGGCGTAAAGCAAAAAATCTAACCAAATTTACTCTACTTGGGCATTCATTTGGTGGATACGTAGCTGCTAAATATGCACTAAAGTACCCTGAGCACGTTCAACATTTGCTTTTAGTGGGAGCCGCTGGCTTTTCATCTGAATCAGATAAGGAATCCGAGCGACTTCTCAAGTTCAGAGCAACTTGGCAAGGAGCTGTGTTGAATCATTTATGGGAATCTAATTTTACTCCCCAAAAGGTTATTAGAGGTTTAGGCCCCTGGGGTCCAAATCTTGTTCGCAGGTATACAAGTGCTAGATTTGGAGAAAACGCAGTTGGTGACAAGTTGACTGAAGAGGAGTCCAGATTACTGACTGATTACATGTACCACACTTTGGCAGCAAAAGCTAGCGGAGAGCTGTGCTTGAAATATATATTTTCGATTGGAGCATTTGCTCGCTCCCCGCTTGTGCATCGTGCTTCAGAATGGAAAGTTCCAACCACTTTTATATATGGTGTTGACGATTGGATGTATTACAAAGGTGCACAAGAAGCACGCAATCATATGCCAGTTCCGAGTGAAATCATAAGAGTTCCGGAAGGTGGCCACTTCGTATTCATGGACAATGCGAGTGGATTCCATTCTGCAGTACTCTATGCTTGCCGCAACTTCCTCCCATCTGTTCCTGAAAATTATACCCTCCCGGAAGGTTTGACATTTGCCTGAAGAATCGATGTTTGTACTAGTAGTTATACATTTCCATGTGTACGAATTATTTATTCTCCTTCTCTACTATAACAATATAATTAATCATCTTATTAAGTCACCGTTCATATTTTAGTCATCACTGTGAGTTGATTGCCTAATTAAGCTTACATACACTAGTGCTCACAGATCATAGTGTATAGATCGCTATTTACTTCATGACTTTGCAGTAATGGTAAAGAGAAAGAAAGAGAAAACCTAACATATTGCTTGGGATTTTGCGTTACAGAGTACTTAATCAGAGTGGACTTGGAACTTGGAAAGCAGGAAATTATTTTGTAATTGTTGGGCCTACATTTTTTATCAACTTGTTTACAACTTACATATATCATCTTGACACTTACAACTTGCTCCTACGCACCTTGACATTTTTTGCAGGTTGAATTATTGTTACATTACAACCTATTTTTAGGAAGTATGTCACCAGATAAAGGAGGAGTCAACAAACGTTTCTTCATCAAGCAAAGCCAAGGGATCCTTATCTCTTCAAACCAACATTGTGGCGAGAATACCTCAACAACTTCAACCAATTTCCTATATTCTAGGCTTGTTTGTTTTCTTTGCATTTGAGGTATAAAAGGGAGGAACACATGTATTTTACACACACATTCTCACTAGCTCAAGCTCCCTAGTATACGCTCTTAGTCTTGTATTCAACTTGGTTAATCAATCACTTGGTCAAGGCAGTTCCTAAAACCTCCCGGGTTTTGTGCCGCGAACAAGCTGTTCAAGGGCTTTCCTAGTTAACAAAATCCTTTGAGTTCATTTCTATAGCATTTCGTAATCATTGTACCCAGATTCAAATCCTTTTTGTCATCTTTCTTATTACTAGTTTCCTCGTAGAAATTTGACCAAAACAATTTGGCGCCATCCGTGGGACACTTTGATTATTTATATAGAAATGGCCAATCCATCGTCCGGTAGTCTTGGTGAGAGGAACCAGCCACTTCCTAGTTCTCGTATCTCGTGCAATCCGTCTTCAAATCCGAAGCCGCCAATATGGAGCTAATGTCTAACATGGTCACGATATTGAAAAAGTGATCGACAGTTGGATGCTCAAGAGCATACAAACACTATGATACTCAATGCCATTGATTCCATGCGTAAAGGAAAACAAACCGAAACTCAAACATCTACTCCATTTTCACCTTTGCATCCTAGATCTTTGTTTGGTGCAGTACAGGACCAAGCCATGTTGGAGATATCCCTATGTCTAGTACCTTACCAGAAAGTACAATCATGACGTCAATTCCAACCTCGAGGCCACGGTTCAACTTTACAACTAGCCAACCGTGTTGACGTCTTGCTATACCTATGCCGCACCCTCGATGGGGCAAACAGGAGTTTCTTTAATACTTTTGACGCTTCGCATCCAGTTTAATAATAATTCTCTTTTGCGTAAAGCCAACTTATTAGGGAAATGCAAACCATAAAGGAATTGCTTCGAGGTGTGCCGGAGTCAACTTGCCTCATCACCAAATTTCCCCAACTTGCTACAACGAATCCCGTTTTGTTCCAGCCATAGCTAATGTGGAAATCCCAAAGAAATTTTCACCCTCATATGAAGAAGTATGATGGAAGTACGATCCAAGCGAACATGTTCTTTGTATCAAGAATCAATGGACATTATAAGTATCCCCCTTGTTTTTAAAGAAGCATGTTTTGCGGGGCTTTGGCTCAACTCTATCGGGACCACTTTAAAATGGCTAACAGGACTTCCTCTTAACTCTATTTCTTCCTATGCTCAACTTGTCGCATGTTCACTAATCAATTTTCATGCAACAGGCGTTCGACAAGTTGACCAAACCTTCTGAATTGTGCAACGCCTAATGAGAGTCTTAAGGAATATTTGCACAGGTTTAATAAAGAAGCTGACCATACCGAATCTCCCAAGAATATTAAAGACGTCCAAAGGTTAACCTAGAGTAGTGCCTTAAATAGATTTATATCTAAATCATCGATAAGTGCGGGTTATTCTATGAAGTGTTAAGAAAGAATAAACTATTCCAATGGATGATCAACATGAAGCGACCTTCAAACAACTTAAGGAATACTTGATGACGTCACCCCTACTTGCCAAACCGAACGTGGTGAGCGCCTCTACTTGTATTTAGCGTATCCGAGAATGCGGTTAGTGCGGTCTTAGTGAAAGAAATTCAAGGTGAACAAAGATCCGTGTATTATGTAAGTAAGTCTCTACTAGATCTGAAACAAGGTATTCTCATCTTGAAAAGTTAATTTTAGCTTTAACTACCGCCGCTACAAAATTGCGTCATTATTTTGAAACACATTCCATTACCGTTAGAACTAATTATCCTATAAGAAGTGTGTTGAGAACTCCGAAATGTCGGGAAGATTAGCCAAGTGGTCGGTCAAGCTAAGCACATATGACATTTCATACGAGCCCGAACGCTATCAAATCTCAAGCTCTAGGCGATTTCGTAGCGATTTCACCAAGTCCGCAACCCGAGGTAGAACAAGAGGTACAACAGCTTGAAGGTAAAACAACTCCTAGATTTTGGACACTTTATACAGATGGAGCTTCAAATTCCAAAGGAATCGGCTTGGGAATCGTTCTGAAGTCCCCCCAAGGCGATATCATACCTCAAGCTGTATCCTGTGAATTCAATGCGACGAATAATGAAGCTGAGTATGAGGCTTTAATCATGGGTTTAACTACTGCTTTAAGTTTAAATATTACTCATATAAATGTATATGTTGATTCTCAATTGCTCGCTAACCATTTCAATGGCAGCTACATGGCAAAACATTCCAAAATGACTCTATATCTTCAACATGTTAAAGCTTTGGCTTCAAAATTTCTGTCATTCTCATTGGAGCAGTCCCTAGAGAAGAGAATACGATGCACCGGCCAACTTGGGATCAACTTGCAAATCTATGTTGCATACTAATATCCCCATTATTTATGTTAAATACCCAGCTATAGACCAAGTGGAAGAAACTCAAGAAGTGACTCGTCTAATGGGACACAAGTTACAAGTCCATCTTGGACCCAACCTATAATTGAGTTCCTTCAACTTGGAACTATACCACCGATGTTAAGAATGCTAGATCCTTTAAAATGCGTACTTCAACTTTTGTTTTAATAGATAATGTCTTGTTCAAGAAATCTTTCGCAGGACACTATTTGAGATGTATTGACAATGAACAAGTTGAACTCGTGCTGAAGGAGATCCATGAGGGAACGTGTGGAAATCATTCGGTGGAAAGGCACGGCATCAAAGGCCCTCAGACTGGTTATTACCGGCCAACAATGCGTCAGGATGCTATGAGCTACGTACAAAAATGTGACGCCGCCAAAGGCACAGAACATCTTGCATCAACCTCTGAACCTCTACATCCTATTGTTTCATCTTGGCCCTTCATGAAATGGGGCATGGATATTGTGGGCAAGTTGCCTAAGGCTCCTGGAGGCAAAGTGTTCATGTTAGCAATGACCGACTATTTCTCAAAATGGATCGAGGCGAGGCCTATGTGCAAGTAAGAGACAAAGAGGTAATTTCATTTTTAAAGAAGAATATTATTAGCGTGTTCGGTGTACCATCGAGATCATATGTGATAATGGATCCCAATTCATAAGTAAAAAGACGGAGATTTTTGTGCTCGTTGGGGCATCAAGCGATCACATCCACACCATCCATCCTCAAGCTAATGGTCAAGCTGAGTCAAGCAACAAGTTGATTGTCAACAACTTGAAGAAACGCCTAGATCAAAAGAAAGGAAAGTGGGCTGAAGAATTACCACTTGTACTTTGGGCGGCGAACAACTACAAAAGGAGCCACAGTAGAACTCCATATTCTTTGGTGTTTGGAGCGAAGTCGTAATTCCAGTCGAGGTAACAATCCCAACAAAGAAGGTATGGTTTGTTAACTCAAGATGAAAATAACCTCTTGTTAACCCAAGATCTAGATACAATTGATGAGATCGGGGATTTAGCCAAGATAAGAATGGCGACCTATCAACAACGGATTGCTAGAGCCTACAACAAGAATGTCGAATAAGAAGGTTCCAGGTTGGTGATTTAGTTTTGAGAAAAGTATTTCAAAATACTAGAGAACTGAATGCGTAAATTGGCTCCCAAGTGGGAGGGACCATATCTCATTGATCTTGAAGGCAAAGGTGCATACCGGTTGTCAACCCCAAGTGGAGACAGGGTCCCTAGGAGTTGGAATGCCATTCATTTAAAGCTCTATTTTATGTAAGTCAAGTAGTTAACAACTAGACTTGTCGGTATGAGTTAATTTATGTCAAGTTCATTTATGTATTTCAATTCTCAATTTTATTGGAAACCCTTACTAACTTAAGCATCGGAGGGTGTTGGCTATGCTAACACCCAACCCTAACATGAATTTGTTTTGCAAGGTATACTAGCAAAGTAGGCTCAACATGTGAATACGCCGACGGCTCGAACATGTTGAGACCTAAAATGGAGCAGGTTGAACATGTTAACACGCCGACGGCTCCAACATGTTCAGACTGAGACGAAGAAGTCCAACATGTGAACACGCCAGACGGCTCCAACATGTTGTGACTTTAGCTGGAGAGGGATGGAACATGTTGACACGCCAGACGGCCGATACTTGTTCTATCTCTTCAAACGACTTACCTCTAATCAAAGGTACATTTTGGTTAAAAGATTTACATCTTTTCTAAAGAGTTAAGGTTTCTACACCTTCGCCGTGCACGATTTCACATCTATACAAGATGTGACTATTGGTTGTAACATTAACATGTTACCTATTGCTTAAATCAAACATTCTTATCGCTAACACAAGCAAATGTTTCTAAAAGAAACCTAGATTACTTCAATAAAAGTTCAGCATGTTCCCAAGATTAGTGGATGAGTTGGTTAAGCCAACAAATCCTATCAACCTATGAAAAGCATGGAGTACTAGACCAACCTAGTACCCCTAAATAGATTGTTTGCGCTCTTATGAGCAGGTTACATGACCAACGAATAAAAAGCATAAAATTGTTTGTGTTACTCTCCAAATCCCCTAAAAATATTCAAACTTTGTCAACATTTTGGCCTACTGCCGTCGGTGTTACGTCCGTTTCCTTTTCTTGATTCTCGCTTTCAATTTGTTTCCCATATCTTGCTCGGACTTTGTTGGCATCCTCAATCAACTCCTCTAAGGCCGGAGAATTTACCTCCTCCGCATCCACCGGTTCACCGATGAAATCCTCCAAGGTCTTTCTTTCTTCCTCGAGGTCCCGCACGGCGAGTCCACTCTTCATTTCCTCCATCATCGAATCCCGGTCTCGAGCGGCGCCTTGGTGGCATTAAATTTGAAATCCTCTCGAGCAGCCTTCAAGCTCCTTGACGTGAGCCTCGTTCTCTGTCAACCTTTCGGACAAGCATCCGCCAATTCCTTCCTTAACTTCACTATTTCATTACTCGCATTTTAATTTCCTTCTTCAACTTGCTTATCTCTCCAAAGACTTGCCTTCACCTCCTTTCGTGCCTCTTCGGCCTCAACACCGCTCCTAGCCGCCTTGATCTTGAATGGCGGCTTGATCCATGATAGGAGTCATTATACCCGAGAGTGTAAGAAAGAATATTAGTACTTTATGAAATCCTTTGGTACATAGTTCAAGGTGTACACATTATTACCTTATCCGCAAAATCCTTCATTACCACAACAAACTTTTCCCTTGTTCTTTCACCATCCGAATATCACTTGCATCGATCTTGATTCCACCAGTTTTCTTTTCTTTGATTCTTCTTTATTCTTCGAGACGGAGTGGAAGCCATAGATACCGGAGGGGAAGCTTGTTGTCCTTCCGTGAAGACCTTCTTGCCTTAGCTCCAAGCAAGTCGCGATCTTGACGAGTGCTTTAGAACGAGTAGTTGTAAGAAGGAGACAAGGAGTTAAGAAAACTTGGAGAAACAGCAGTTGCAGATGAGCAAGAACTTAGATCAAACCGTGGACATCTTGATAGGCTTAACTAGAGTCTCTTCTTCAATTTTTTCCGGGAGAACAGAACGGGAATGCCTTAAAAGACCTGAGAGCAGGGTCTAATTCAAATATTTTCTTCACGTTAGCCTCTGTATCTGCTTGTTCTGGGAACAGAACACTGAGTTTGGCAACTTCTACAAAGGAAATTCAAGGTGTTAAGGATTAAGATGTATAGAAAACTCTTGTAGATGAATAAAGTCAGAGGAAAATTCCCTCTACCTTGAGACCTCCATTTTTGAATTACACCAGCCTCTTGACTCAGGCTGTCTTTCCTAACAAAGAAGAAACGATTTCTCCATCCCCGATCAGCAGGTCATTGTTAGATATCAAGATGGGCTCACCCCCACTTTTTACCCTAAAACAAAATCTTCCCGGCCAAAACCTCTTATCTCGGTAGTATAAGCAAACTCCTCTAAATCTACAACCAAACCTATTTCATCCCGCCTAACTAGGGTTTGAAGGCATCGCCAACCCCGTGGCATGAGTTGGGCGTAATTTAGCTTCGTAGAAGCAAAAACCAGTGATTATGACAGAAAGGGAATTTAAGGCCAATAGTGAAAGGGTATTCGGGAAGACATACCCACTCGGGGAATAGCATTCGGAGGTAAGGGAAGGATGGGTGAATAGAACGGCTTCAAGGGGCAAGGCGTGATTTTTCCTAACAACTTCCGGATCGCTTAAATTGTACATTTTTCTTTTCGGGTTCTTTTAATAGATTCTAGGTCGAAAAACCCTCGTAAACCCTCTTCGCTTTCGATTATGCATATCTTCTTTTTCCCATCTTTTTCAACTTGAGAAAAATAGCAAACAAGGAATTGAGAAGAAGACGAGAAACTCACGGCGTTGTTACTTGATTTTTCTTCGCACGCTCTTCACCGGTTTTCTCCGAAGGAAACCCTTTTGGTAAGTGAGACCGAGAGAGAAAGAGTTGGAGAAGGTTCTGTTGTTCACAAAAGAAGTTGTGAGCAGCTTGTACAATTTCAAAACATCGAGTATAACCTTTTTCCGCCTTGAGAATACGCAAAACCGTCCCATCGTTACCTTTTGCATTAATAACCGCCGTACGTTGTCGCTTTTTGGCAAACTTTTTAAATTTTTGTCTCTTTATATTCTTTTGAAAAATTTGAAAAGTTTGGGGGCAATTGTTGGGCCTACATTTTTATCAACTTGTTTACAACTTACATATATCATCTTGACACTTACAACTTGAGCTCTCCTCGCACCTTGACATTTTTTGCGGTTGAATTATTGTTACATTACAACCTATTTTTTAGGAAGTATGTCACCGATAAAGGAGACCGAGTCAACAAACGTTTCTTCATCAAGCAAAGCCAAGGGATCCTTATCTCTTCAAACCAACATTGTGGCGAGAATACCTCAACAACTTCAACCAATTTCCTATATTCTAGGCTTGTTTGTTTTCTTTGCATTTGAGGTATAAAAGGGAGGAACACATGTATTTTACACACACATTCTCACTAGCTCAAGCTCCCTAGTATACGCTCTTAGTCTTGTATTCAACTTGGTTAATCAATCACTTGGTCAAGGCAGTTCCTAAAACCTCCCGGGTTTTGTGCTTGCGAACAAGTTGTTCAAGGGCTTTCCTAGTTAACAAAATCCTTTGAGTTCATTTCTATAGCATTTCGTAATCATTGTACCAGATTCAAATCCTTTTTGTCATCTTTCTTATTACTAGTTTCCCTCGTAGAAATTTGACCAAAACAGTAATTACAGAATTTATGGACCCTTTCATATATATCATACAAGGGGACTTGACATATGTATATATACAAGTCTAATTAATTTACAGTAACATGCATCGACTTTCTTCATCCTTCACATGCCCGTAAACAATGGCATGGAAGTAGAGCTTGGGTTGGAGCACAAATAGTGTAATCGGAATCAAGATAAGCCCTTAGAAAGGATATCGGTAAGTTGGAGATAAGAAAGGACAAACTGTGGGTGAGAGCGACATCGGTTAGAAGTTCTTGAACAAAAAGAAAAAAGGACTTCCGAGCGAATTAAATGGCGGAAAGATTATCACAATAAATTGCCATTGGGATGGATTTCAGTTTTTTTGCCTTGTAAGAAGCTTTAAAGGAATGGATATCTTGTTTCTATTTTTCTTTGTGTTGCCTAAAGCTGCTTTCAAATTACGTGCTTGAATTGCTTATGGCATTATTGGTTTACTGGATACCGCCCACTTATGCAGTAACGTAGCACACACAGCGTTAGCCTTCCGTTCTTACGGATAGCCGCCATGTGACACGTGGTATCAAAGCTTGAATTTGTTCTTGGTTGCTTCCATCAACTAAAAATTAATGTCCCATTACATGTGGTGCACTCGTGCTGAATGAACGTTAACCAAGGCCGAAAATATGACCAACAGACAATGAGTTGATTGTTCGAATGGAAATGTCAATGAGTTGTCTTGGATGGTAAGCATGGTAGCCGAGTTACTTTTAGAGGTCAAGGACCTCGAAAATAAGTTGGATGCCATGAGGACTCTGAGTAAGGATAATTCTGGTGCCATTTGATCGGACAGAATTAGAAGAGCATGGACGTCGAATGGCGCTCATGTCGCATGTTATGAAAAATGCACACCTACAATGTCAAAGTATCAAAGAGAAGACATTACGAAGGAGCTCAGATGCCAAAGAGTCAGACAACTTTATGTTTGATACAGAACAGTACTTCCAGACCGTGAAGTTAGAAGAGAACAAGGTTCGTCTCTGGTGATGCCAAGCGATGGAGTACAATGCATCGTGAGATTTTGACTGGGACGAAGTTAAAGATCTGGTATGTAAGTGAAACGAATTTTGATTAAGGTAGTAAATTGGGATTTGGTGAATACGTGAGGGGGAATTTATTTTTTGGCCTATACATATAAGCACACAGCTGCCACACAGGCTTAAGCTAGCAAGTCACGATGACTGATACTTGAAAAGAATGTTGAATTAATAAGACAGTTACAGTAATATTCTTGCACAAGAAAAAGAATATGATTACAAATGATCTCAATCCTTCAGGCAGCTATCAAACCTTCAGGGAGAGTATAATTCTCAGGATCAGACGAGAGAAGGCCGCGACAAGCATAGAGTACTGCAGAATGGAATCCACTTGCGTTGTCCATGAATACAAAGTGGCCACCCTCAGGAACTCTTATGATTTCAGTCGGAACCGGCATATGATCGCGTGCTTCTTGTGCACCCTTGTAATACATCCAATCGTCAACACCATATATAAAGGTGGTAGGAACTTTCCATTCCGAAGCACGATGCACAAGCGGGGAACGAGCAAATGCTCCGATCGAGAATATATATTTCAAGCACAGCTCGCCGCTTGCTTTGGCTGCGAGAGTGTGGTAGACGTAATCTGTCAGTAATCTAGACTCCTCTTCAGTCAACTTGTCACCAACTGCATTTTCTCCAAATCTAGCACTTGTATACCTGCGAACGAGGTTGGGACCCCAGGGGCCTAAACCTCTAACAACCTTCTGAGGAGTAAAATTAGACTCCCACAAATGATTCAACACGGCCCCTTGCCAAGTTGCTCTGAACTTGAGGAGCCGCTCAGATTTCTGATCCGATTCGGATGAAAAGCCAGCGGCTCCCACTAAGAGCAAGTGTTGAACGTGCTCGGGGTGCTTCAGAGCATATTTAGCAGCAACATATCCACCAAAAGAATGCCCAAGTAGAGTAAACTTGGTAAGGTTCTTTGCTTTACGCCATGCCTCGAAAGAATCAACAAACCACGCCTCGGTTTCTTCGGTTGTTTTGCAAGTGAAATCAGGCCTGCTTGATCCGCCCCAACCGAGCTGATCGATGGCAATGACTCGGAAATGTTTGGCAAGATCATCAAAATTACGAAAGAAGAAACCCTGAGAAGCTGCGTACCCGTGTATCATTACAAGGGTAGGGGCATCATCTTTGCTGTCAAAAGTGACCGTGTTGATAAATCTTGGCTCATTGCTAGCAGAACGAAACCACCGGACTTTGGACCCCGGTGGGCCGGAGCCTATGTTGACTCTCTCTTGAGTGTAGGGAGTCTTGACTAGAGAAAGAAGCCTTTTCTCGGAGTTGATGATGTGATCGGTCGAGGTCGGGATCCAGCGAAGAGCTGATCCCGCTTTGCATTTCTTGGTAGATGCTGCCTCGGTTGGTGCCGCAGTTGCAGTTGCAGTTGAGCTGATTTTCTCCACCATCTTCTTCGACTACCTTATCGGAAAACGTTGACACACGTACGGGGAATGGATTTTTCTCTTTGCTTAGCTATTAGTCGTATATGTATTCAGTATTCAGAAGATACAAGAAAGATTTTCCTTGAATTTTTGAAGGAACATCTCCTCCTGCCTATATATATATATATATATAATATGCAGCATCATATCAGGGTAGAAGACGCGTTAACTAAGTTGTTGCTTTTTCAACGCCATAGATGATGGATCGGAGGTCTTCTAGATGCACTTAAGTCAAATAACCATGGAAATGGAAAGCCTCCAATGTTGACTTGTTATGGAGGAATACGACTTAAGACAGTTAGTTAGCACGGATAATGGGTGAGAATGGCATTATGCGCCAACCTGGAAACTGCCTTAGAAACTCCCATATTCGTTCCCTTCTAAAACAGAAAAGGATAAACTACAACATTGGTTCATATATTTTTTTTAATTTTTTTTTGGGATTATTTCTTATACAATAATTTTTATTTTATTTTTTAAATTGGCTCCTTGTACAGTTATATAACTGCAAAAATTAAACACAATTGATCTTTCTATTTATTTTTCGTCGTTAAATCATGACACACGTTTTTCACATGATTTTAGATATGAACAAAATTGTCATTTCATTAGATAATTTTTGCAGTACAATGAGCCAATTATTTTCAAAAATTTTGTACAGTAACCAATCCCAAAAGGGCCTAAACATACATGGACCAATGGTGTTGTTTGTCCAAAAGAAAACGTACTTCTACTCTGATCTTATCTGGTAATTATAAAATTTTGATTAATTTATAAAACAATATCTTTTAAAAAAAATTAAAAATTATTATTGATATTACCAAAATATTTTTTCATATTATCACCTAAAATATAATAAATATAATTTAATATTTTTCTAAGGTAATTTTTTAATAATAGATAATGAGCTTTTTTTTTAATAAGATGATGGAAGTATATTAATAGCAAAGGTATGGACGGGTTTTGAAAAAATAAAAAAATAAAAAAAAGTTTTTGACCGAGACAGAAGTGGGATTGGGTGCAGTGGAGGGGTAGCCCTTCCATTAGTTTGGACTTTGGAGTATAGAATAATGATGGAAATGGTTCAATAAATTATTTGGTCCTTCAATTTGGACCTATTTATTACACTGGTCTTAAGACCTTATCATTTTCTGTTTTGGCCCATAAATTGTACTTTAGTCATTACATTGGTCCCTTTGCTGATCTAGGTTCGTATTTCCCTTCCTCACTCTTTTGGGGTATTAAACATACCAACATTGCTAGGTTTATAATTAATTCTATATTATGGTAACAACTCTGCCTTAAAAATGTACATGCACCTCACATACACTTTGCCTTGATGGCAAAGTTGTTACTACAGTGGTAGAAATAATTATAAAACTAGCATTTTTGTAAACCTAAACTCATGTCCAAATACCCTCTCTCTCTCTCTCTCTCTCTCTCTCTCTCTCTCTCTCTCTCTCTCTGAGATGATCACTATAAACATGCAACCATTTAGACAACAGTCGAAAACTTCCTGCATGCATTTTACCATGGGATGGCCGTCTAGGGGTTGCAGCACTTTCTGTGGCCGCCTAAAGGTGGCGGCTCTTCTAGTGTAAGGCGCCTAGGGGTGGCGGCTCTTCCATTTTCTATTAAAATTTTAACGAACCCGTTAATTTTTTAACGAAATTGTTAATTTAGGGGTTGAAAGTACAAAAAAAAAAAAAAGGGGGACGGAATAATGGATGCCCGCCTAGGGGTGGTGGCCATGTCAAAATTTTAATTTTTTTAAATATTTTTTTTCATTTATAACATGGGCAAAATAGTAAATTTATCGGGGGTATTATATTTAGTACTTTTGGGGTGTTGTATTTAGCACATCTCTATTGTATTTCTTATTTTTTAGATGGTTCAGTGGCAGGCCCATGAATTGTTTCTAGTGGGTACCAAAAAAAAAATTGGGTGAATTACAGGCCGGTCCCTTTTTCAACATTTGTAATCGCTCCAGTCCACCATACTTTTTTTAAAATCAGAAAAAGGCACTTTTGGGGTAAAAAGACAACAATACCTTTAATGAAACCAAAACACGCGCGCATCAGGCATCCCAAGGCATCGGGATGCAATTTTGAGATGTAACAATTGTTGTATCGGGATGCAACGATTGGGCATTGGGATGCAGTGCCACTTTCTCAAATTAATTTAGGCATCGGAATCCAAGAATTGTGCATTGAGATACAATTTGAGATGCAACAATTGTTGCATTGGGATGCAACAATTGGGCATCGGGATACAGTGTCATTTTCTCAGATTAATTTAGGCATCGGAATTTAATTTGAGATACAATAATTATTGCATCGGGATGCAACAATTGGGCATCGAGGTGCAGTGCCACTTTCTCAAATTAATTTGGGCGTTAGGATGCAAGAATTGTGCATTGAAATTCAATTTGAGATGTAACAATTGGGCATCGGAATGCACAAATCTATGCGTTGCGATTAACAAGTACAAGTTTGGGGGAGATTCTGGAAACCACGAGGATCACATCAATGGAGTGAATTAGTAAGATCAATTAGAGTTACAACACATGTTGAAGTCTCTATTAACATCACCATGATTTTGAGATTGTTATTTGGCCATTCCACAAAATGAGATTTCAGCCCAGAATTCCAACCAAACATGTTCACGGTCAACGGGAATCTACCATTCCATTCCCTCGATTTCGTGAACCCAACGCCACCTTAATAAGTTGACATAATTCTAAGTCCACATGCATATACTTGGATTCTCTTAAGCTGATCTATCGCAAAGGTAACAAATAATCCAACCCCCCTCCCCTGGCGTGATGCAAGAAAAGTAAACTCAAGTGCGATAGAGGATTCATAGTTGTTTTGGATGAAAAGGACGGGGTCATTTTAAGAAGAAAATTATCAAAGTGCCTTTTAACGGTTAAGAAAAAAAAGGGTGGACCGGAGAGAATAAAAACTTTCCAAGGTGGACCGATAAGCAATTTTCTGAAAAAAATTCACCCAAAATGACATTTTACAAACCAATCATTTCAACGGTGATGGATATAACTTTTTATAAAATGTTTTTGATAGAATATATTTTAAAAACTAAAATAGCATTATAAAAAAGTAAAGTGTATTGTCTATATTCCTGTAACTAATTCTTTGAAGCAATTGCTAGCTTTATATATCCCTCTTATATTCAATATTTTATGTGATAATTTAGTTAATTAAAATGTCTACTAAATTTATTATCATTTTCTTGTTTTGTTAATACTTGTAAATATAATTATAGTGTAATTTGTAAATTTTTTAATAAGTGAATATAGGAATCTCAGTGCACGTACACAAAAGATAAGATTAACAATTTATACTGAAAAGATAATAATATTTTCAGAGACATTTATGATATCATTCTCTCCTTTTGTATTTTCTTTACCTATTTTTATCTTATATATATATATATATATATATATTTATATTTAATGGACAATAAAGAAAGTATAATAAATAAAATCACATATGGAAATCAAACCCAAATCTAACTGATTTTGACAAATGTGTCTTGCCTGAATTTGACTGCACCGCAGCTATCGCTATGTGAGGCAACCAAGGCGAACAAATCTCCTCACATTCCTCAGCAATATTACACCATCGACATATATCCACAATATATTTTCGTGCTCATGCATGCCCCAACAAGTAATGTTTCTCTGGTTTGAAGACATGTTTGCTAAAGTATGCAATGGTAGTGATAATTTAGTAATTACACATAACTTTTAAACCGGAAAATTAACGGAGCTTTACTCCAACGCTAATTTAGTAGAACCGTCAAGTACATGGTTGAAAATGTGAAGACTAGAAGTTTGGGGGTCAGAATAGCAAAGTGTCTTAAATTCAAGGACCAAATCATTAATGAATCCCAAATGAAACTAAGTTTATTAATTCATCACAAGTCAAAGGAGGATGCTTTCAAAGGATGATTGATAAATGCATTCAGACCACAGCCATCATCCCTGACGTGGTAAAAAGCGCGTCTTCTGCTGTGAGTGACCCATATATATAAAATGGACGCAGCTTCAATCAAGAAAACTCAATTGATCATTTCATCATTCAAATTTACCAAAGAGAAAATCAGTTCGATCTGGTGTACGTACGAATATTTTCCTAACGTAAGTTGTCAAAAATCGAATTATTCTGGCCAAGATGGCGAAAAAATTAATCAGCTCAACAATATTAGGGACGATGTTGAGACGGTTGATCAAGATATTCATGATCTTCACTACATTGATGCTGATGTTCGTGACCATATCAGTGGCAACATCAACCGAAAGAAGCATTACAAGTTTATGGCTTTCGGTTCCTCGTTGGATTCCTACCTCTACCGATCACATCATCTCCTCCGAGAAACGACTTCTTTCTCTTGTGAAGACTCCGTATACTCAAGAAAAAGTTAACATCGGGTCTGGGCCACCGGGGTCTAATATCAGGTGGTTTCGTTCCGCCAGCAATGAGTCACGGTTTATAAACACCGTCACTTTTGACAGCAAAGAGGATGCGCCTACCCTTGTAATGATACATGGGTACGCAGCTTCTCAGGGCTTCTTCTTTCGTAACTTTGATGCTCTTGCCAAACATTTCCGAGTCATTGCTATCGATCAGCTAGGTTGGGGTGGATCAAGCAGGCCGGACTTCACTTGTAGAAGTACCAAAGAGACCGAGGCGTGGTTTGTTGACTCGTTTGAGGAATGGCGTAAAGCCAAGAACCTTACGAGCTTTACTCTACTTGGACATTCTTTTGGTGGATACGTAGCTTCTAAATATGCTCTAAAGTATCCCGAGCACGTGAAAAACTTGATTTTAGTGGGACCAGCAGGATTTTCATCGGCATCAGATGAGAAAACTGAGCGGCTTCTCAAGTTCCGAGCAACTTGGCGAGGTGCTGTTTTGAATCATTTGTGGGAGTCTAATCTTACTCCCCAAACGGTTATCAGAGGTTTAGGCCCCTGGGGTCCAAATCTCGTTCGTAGGTAC
Organism: Platycodon grandiflorus; assembly: GCA_016624345.1. Taxonomy (NCBI): domain Eukaryota; kingdom Viridiplantae; phylum Streptophyta; class Magnoliopsida; order Asterales; family Campanulaceae; genus Platycodon; species Platycodon grandiflorus. The sequence goes on from CM028363.1 coordinate 42,364,910, forward strand.
ACAAATGCCAGATTTGGAGCAAACTCGACAGGCGACCGTTTGACTACAGAGGAGTCAAGGTTATTGACTGATTACGTCTACCACACATTGGTGGCGAAAGCTAGCGGAGAGCTTTCACTGAAATATATATTCTCAATGGGAGCATTTGCTCGTTTGCCGCTTATACAGAGCGCTTCGGAATGGAAAGTTCCGACCACCTTTGTATACGGCGTCGACGATTGGATGTATTACAAAGGTGCACAAGAATTAAGGAATCTTACGACGGTTCCCTTTGAAATCATAAGAGTTCCTAAGAGTGGTCACTTTGTATTCATGGACAATGCAAGTGGATTCCATTCTGCGGTATTATATGCTTGCCGCAGCTTTCTCCCATCTGATCCTAAGAATTATAACCTCCCCGAAGGTTTGACATTGGCATGAAGGATGTTGTCGTAATTTATTTATTTATTTTTTTCTTGTATTTATGAACATTCTTTTATATATATTGTTGGCGCTTATATATAATTCTCTTTTAATCTCTCTCCTTCCGTGCCCTAATCTCTACAATTCATTCCTGTTTCTTGAATTACCCTGTCCGAAATCCACCCATTTAAATTTTTTAAAGGTTGACTTTTATTTATAATACAGGTTCTCAATTATTTTCTACCTTGCTTTCTCGATTGTTTTTTATGAGTGATGAATATTGTTGCAAATTGTGAGTTGGACGAGAACCAATTAGTTTGTACTATTAATCAGTTAGATTAGTTATAAGTTAGTGAGTGGTGATATTAGATCTAATCAAATGTGTAAGTTAGTTATAACTTTTAATTGGTGAACATGTAGATTATACAACAGAGATGCCCGAACTGCAAGCTAAGGGGGGAGGGCCTGTGGTGTCAACGTCTGTATTGAAGAAAAAGAGGAAAAATGATACTATGTGTTTATGAGAAAAAGAGGGAAAACGATACTCTCTCTCTCTCTCTCTCTCTCTCTCTCTCTCTCTCTCTCTCTCTCTCTCTCTCTGCCCCCTTCAATTTTCATACAAACGCCCGATTCTCCAATTTTCATCATTCTCTTCTATGTCATGGATAAATTTCCATCATTCTCATCTGTCATGGATTGCTACTCGCAAGTGATTTGATTTTGATTTCATATGGTTCAAATTGAAGTGCCGAAAGTCTCAATTTCGACGGTTTGTGTGTGCAGGTTGCTTTACTAGGGCTGGTTCATCTCCTTCCCCCAACTGTAAGTCCTCAATGTGGCCAGTTTGATAATCGGCAATAGATAAAGTAATCTTCCATGCAATGTTCTGATGCATAATCACCTTCATATTAGAGGATAGAGCTGTAAAAACGGTTTTAGCCCGTTGGGCCAGCCCGGACCGCTACAAAAATAGGCGGTTTAGGTTGCAAAATATTGGACCATTTACAAAACGGGTTAAACGGGCTGCAGGTCAAGGCGGGTCGCCTATGAGTGACACTGTACAGTCTGTACCAAGACCAAAATTGTAACTTTAGGAGAAAAACACAAAAAGTCAAAAACCTATGCCTGAGAACAGAACGAGCGAACGACGAGACCTAGAAGCTTCAGTTCTCACTTCTCCAAATCTCATTCTCTCACCTCCTGTCTCCGGCGCGTCACCCGATCTGCCGATCACCGTCTCCAAGTCTTCGTCTTCGACGCACTTTGATTTCGTGCCGATCTCTTCTTCGGTTCTTCCTGTTTCAAGCCGAGTAGCCGACTGCCGATCGAAGTCATCGAACTCTTCTTCCTTTGTTCTAGCCGACTGTCGAACTCCCGCTCCAGCAGCCTCTCTCCCACTCCGGCAATCTCTTCTCATCTTGTAAGTTTTTCGTTTTCCCTTTAGTGACTTGAAAGTTGAAAGTGATAATCAATTTTTTGATAATGACTTGAAAGTGATAATCAATTTCCTTTTCTAGGCTGTAAGTATTAGTGTATTACGATTCTTCAATTGCTTCCGAAAAGAAATTCCCAAATGAGAGTTCCATATTTCTGTATTTTGGTAGATGGAAGTGTATCATAGTCTTTGAATTATGATATTGTGAATTTTCTGATAAATTGCAAAGAGTATTCAGGATAAATTTTCTGATAAATTTTCGAAATTTTTTTGAATTTTCTGATAAATTTTCTGAATCTCTTCACTCTTGAGCTTTCTATGGATTTATGGTTCCTGTTTCCTCTATACGAACACCTTGTATGAACATGCTAACACAAATACCACCTTTGTCTAGTGTACACCTACCACAACTTCTTTCTTTCTATTTTCTTTTTCCTTTGTTTGCCTTTTGAGGTTTCATATCAAGCATCTCACAGTTTCATTAGATGTGGAAATTGTCATGTGGTTTCTGCAGTGTGCTAGATATGAGTTTCCATACTCAAAATTATTAGGTTAAAGTTTTGACCATTAAAAGTAGTCAACATTAGATTCACTCAGTCATTTCCCTTGAGAAGATTATATGCGATCTTTCTTTTTTGTTTGATAAAATATGACTTTAATCTTTTCTGAAAGTAGGAAAGAGACACATGCATTATGCACCGCAATTTTCTTTTAATTTGTCAAAACAGAAAGAAACACATTCGTTAATAAATATATAGGATGGTAGATAGGAGTTCTCTTCCTGGTGCTTTAGCAGGTGTAACTAATAAAAAGCCCTTATTTGGAACTGATTTTGAAAAGCAATTGCATTCTGGCAAAAGAAATCCCAATACTGATTTTGCTTAGAGGATGACCATGAATACCTTAGTGTCAAACTGCATTAATTTTAACCACATCAGGATAGGCAATCCAGATTATTTCTTCTCCCCGCTTTGTTCTTCCTTGGATAGATAAGTTTGCATCTATATGCTTGTAAATCACTTTACTTATTTACTTTCCTTTTCAGTTTTCAATGTTTAGGATTATGAAAAAAAGTGATTATATTGTTTGTTTGATTAATGTTTTCTTTATGTATTTACATGTAGGAGGAAACAATTATGGTTTCTTCTTCCTTAAATCAATCTATCAACTTGGATGAGAGTGATAAAGTGGAAAAATGCAAAGCCTCCTCAAGGTAAAAAACGTAAAGAAACTTCTGAAGTTTGGCAATATTTTGTGAAGGCAGAAATAGGTGAAGATGGCATACAACGAGTAGCTAAATTGTAAAGCATGTAACGCAAAGTATAAACATGGAGGAAGCAAACAATATGGAACTTCTACATTGAAGCAGCATATTGAATCATGCAAAATGATAAAGTATAATGATGTTGGACAAATGTTTTTGGATCATGAATGTAAGATGAGGTCCAGAAAAATAAATCAAAAGATTTCACGTGAGTTAATAGCATTTGCAGTTATTAAGCATGACTTGCCATTTTCATTTGTCGAGTATGATGGTATTCGAGCTTTGTTGAAGTATTTAAATCCCAATGTTCATTGCATTTCTAGAAATACTCTTGTTTCTGACATTGAAAAAACATATTTGAGTGAGAAGGAGAAACTCAAACAAGTTTTGGCTAACATTAAAAGTAGAATTTGCCTTACTTCAGATGTATGGACTGCATGTACTAGTGAGGGTTACATTTGTTTGACTGGTCACTTCATTGATAATGGTTGGAAATTGAACAGCAAGATACTTAATTTTGCTCATATGCCTCCTCCACATTCTGGAGTTGAATTGGCTGCAAAATTGTTTGACTTTTTGAAGGAATGAGGGATTGAGAAAAAAGTCTTTTCTTTGACATTAGATAATGCTTCCAGTAATGACACTATGCAAGATATTCTGAAAGAACAACTTTCTTTGCATGATAGTTTGTTGTGTGATGGTGAATTCTTTCATGTTCGGTGTTGTGCTCATATATTGAATCTCATTGTCCAAGATGGTTTGAAAATTGCTGTTAGAGCTTTGAATAAAATTAGAGATTCTGTCAAGTATGTAAAAGGTTCAGAGAGCAGAATGAAAATTTTTGATAAATGTGTGATAGCAGTTGGTAATATTGACACTAGTATTGGCTTGCGACTAGATGTGTCTACTCGTTGGAAATCCACGTATTTGATGTTGGATAGTGTTGTTAAGTATAAAAAAGCTTTTGCTGCCCTTCAGTTGAATGATAGAAATTATAAATATTGTTCTTCGGTTGAAGAGTGGAAAAGAGGAGAAAAAAATTGTGAATTTCTTGAGCCATTTTATGAGACTACCAACTTGATCTCGGGTTCTTCCTATCCTACGTCAAATCTATATTTTATGCAAATTTGGAAGATCGAGGTTTTGTTAAATGAGAACTTGTTGAATGAGGATGTGTTAATAAGTGATATGTGTAGAAAGATGAAGGAGAAGTTTGATAAATATTGGACTCAATATAGTAGTGTGCTTGCATTTGGAGCTATTCTTGACCCACGGATAAAACTTTCTATGTTGGAGTTCTTTTATTCAAAGGTGGAGCTTGATTTCGTTAAATGCCAAGAGAAGATGGCACTTGTGAAAGCAAGGTTGTACAAACTTTTTGAGCAATATTCCGATAAAAATACTACAAGTCATTGACAATCACAATCGTTTTCTTCTATCACACTTACACATTATCAAATTGGAGGAGGAATGAAAAGCCATGGGAAAAGCATCTTTGATGTAAGTATTATAACACTTTATCTCTTTGTTTCTTGTTTACACTAATTATGTCTGTATATATAGATATATTGCATTAATATATTTCCTTTAATGTAGGAAATGATGGCTTATGAGAGCCTAAGCATTACAAATGCTGAAAAATCATAATTAGATCTTTATTTGGAGGAGCCAAAGCTTGAATTTGCATATTACAAAGATTTGGATGTCTTGGGAGTATTGGAAAAATCATAAGCACCGATACCCAACTCTCGCATTAATGGCATGTGATGTCTTAGCTATTCTAATAACCATTGTTGCGTTAGAATCATCCTTTTCTATTGGTGCTCGTTTACTTACCACGTATAGAAATTCTACCCTTCCTCACAAAGTTCAAGCTCTTATTTACACTCGTAATTGGTTGCATGGTTATGTTGATGGTAATGTTACTTATGAATTATTGTTTTATATATTGTCTTTTTCTTACTATAAGGGATTGGATTATTGAGATTGTATTTTTTAAATTTATTTGTGTTTCTTTTCTATGCAGATAGTGAAGATAATTATGATATTAAAACAACTCTATCTAGTGAAGGGTCAAATGTTTTTGAGATTATTGACGAGGACAAGGACGACGACGAGGAAGATGGAGGAAATGATAAGAATTGAGTCTGTTGAACTGTTAATTATTGGGTTAAACTTCGAACAATTTGTGTGTGCTTTTTAGTACGTGGTGCTTTTTTGTTGATTCAATTTTCTACTTTGTGGATTGTATTTATATAATTCGGGAGATTTTTCATTAATTTTTTGGCTTTATATATAATGTTTATTAATTTTTTAAAATGTACTCCCTCCGTCCCTAAATTATTGTCTTCCTTTCCTTTTTCGTCCGTCCCAAAATAATTGTCTTCTTTGAAACTTTCCTTTTTAGAACATCACTTTTACTATTTTACCCTTACTTTTTCTTCCTACTTTAATTATGGGCCACATACACATGGGCATTAAAGGAAACAACACACTTTTTCAATACTATTCTAATATTAATAATCAAGTCAATTGAGTTTTCTTAATCCGTGTGCCGGGTCAACCCAAACAATAATTTAGGGACGGAGGGAGTATTATTTTTTTAGTGGGCTAGCCCGTTTAACCCACAATCCGCGACGGTTTTGGTTGGGTTGACACATTTTAGGCCCGCACCCTTAATGGTCTAGCCCGCACCGCACCGCCAAATAGCGGGCTTAAACAGCCCGCGGGCCGGCCCGGACCGCCGGACCATTTTGACAGCTCTATTAGAGGATGATCAGTGGTTGTATGACTCACTTCAAATGTATGTACAGTTCTTAGTTACAACTCTTTTTGTATGATTCTCAATGGATGATAAATGTATATAATTGATGTATTTCTATAGTGGCAATTGAACCACTGCTATTTCAAATCTCTTTTTATTTTTTTTACGAAATAAATGAATTATATTTAGTTAATATATATATATATATATATATATTGTTTTTGTCGTTTAGTGTTATTCATCTCTTATAAAACATTAAGCATACATTAACCTCAAACATACATTGACTCAATCATTTAATCTCGAACATACATTGATTCGAACACATACTGACACCCTGTCATAGACACGGGCACAAAGACAGTCTTTTATTGTAATACAAATTTTATTGTAGAAACTTTAAGAATTTGCCCCGCTCGATATTATTCTGGTGGAGGAACCTGCATAAGGAACAACTACATCTTCAGCAGCAGCAAACAAAAGAAAAGGAAGTGAGAGCAAGAACAGAGGAAGAGCTGCTTGTGGGATCATCATTGTCATTAAACATATATATGCGCCAAAAAGTGCAAATAATGCGATTTGAAGCTCCCATTTGTACGTAAATTTATGCAGGAGGAACATATCTGTGACCAATGACACAATGAACACCAACGAGTTCATGGCTATGATTAGGCGACTTGTGATTGCATCTTTGTCAGTTAAATAGGCCTCCTTGAAAGACGAGGAGGAGAAACCAAGTGCAGCTACGAAGGTGGATACAACGCAGATGGTCACCAGCAAAACGTTGATGGATGTTTTACGAGCCGTATAATAATTTGCAGGAACTAAGTTGCTCATGGGAGCCGGAGGAGCTGACGGAGGTTGATGGATGGTTTTCATATTTAGGATGGTTTTACCGAGACCACCAATACCATAACATGAGTTATGGGTTGTTTGCAGATCCTCGATGCAGCCAGAGTTCAAAGTACTAACATCCTCAGATTCACAGGCCCTTGGATTGCTAGTGAATGATAGTTTTGATGCACTAGAAGACATTTTTGTACATGGCTACATGAAAACAGAGAAAGTAAAGGTCAGATTAGAAGAGAAAAGAAGGCAAAAAAGAGAGGATAATTACGCAAAACAGAGAGAATTTTGTTAAAAGAGTTGTCTTGTTACGTATATGTTATTCATATGTGAAAATTTTCTCTTAATAAACCGGGTCTTATCATTTAGGTCATCCAATCTGCATATCCTTCGGAAACAAACAAACTCCAACAAACTGCCGTTTCCGTCATCTAATTTTAGAAGTCTCTTTCTCCAGCTAGTCAACTTGGGAAATAAACAATCTTATGGCTCCATAGTATAGACAAGCTGGTCAACTTGGGCAATCAACAAGATTATACAATTTATTTCTAGATCCTCGTTCTTAGATTCAGTTTTTAGCGATATATGAAGCCCTTCCACATTCACAATATCTGAAGAACATTGATGGTTGTTATTCTGTAAAGTATTTAATTTCCTACTATAAGTATTCGAATTAGAGTTTCTAATTTGGTAGCCATAGATTTGAAATCAAACATATTTTTTGCCAACTCAAGAACATCGTTCAGTGCTATTAGCTATGGATTTGAAAGGATTCGAATCGCTGGAATGAAATCAACAAGTTGTTGGGCTTGATTTTCTCATCCTAGTACAAGATTGACTTTACTTGGTTTTGATTTGGAGGAATTGCTATGTTAGATTTTATCGAAGGGATTGTTGTGTAGAGAGAGAATTTTGATGGGAAAAATTAACAACGGTGCAAACATTTAGACAAAATTATCCTTTAAAAACTATATCATCATTGGGGAAATTTCATCTTCATCTTGATCATCAATTTGGGATCCTTTTTTCCAGATTTAAGAGGATGGAGATGAAGACATGGGTAAAATGGGTATTTCAAGTTAATTTAACGGCAGACTCTAACGCCCGTTAAAAAATGGGCACGGATGCATCAGAACGTAAGTACAGTAGCCCAAAGTGTAGTTTTAAAGTTTCAATCGTTGGACTACAATTTTGCAAAAAGTTTGGTGGCCCGGATGTACCTTTCGCCTATTTCCTTATATGGTTTCTTGGAAATAAATCTTGTCATTTTCGATGATTCGCAAGTCTTACATGTCAAGCTCTAATTGAACCATTCAAGCTAAATAGGATGGCCAACTCAGAAAAATGAGTAAATTGCCACCCAATAACCATGATGAAAATGGTTCTGTTGAGTCACAATGGCTAGCAGCTTGCCTAGCTTCAAGCCCAAAGAACTGTTTCCCGACGTTTTTGAATTTGGACTAATCACCTTTGGAAGTGTCTGTACTTAGTTTGTGAAACGCCCCTTTCAGTTTCTAACATTTTGCGTGTACAACAATCTCAAAGAAGTTCATTCTTTTCCTTGTGTTTTCTTGAGTTACAGTGCGTCTCACCTCAGATTGTGACAAGTCAAAAACTGGTTTTCTATAGATTTTGCAATGAAACCAGTAGCCCGTTTCCCTTGAAACGATCAACAATTATAAATGATACAATCCATCGATTAGAATGTGCGGTGATTGCCAAATTCTCGAGAAACTTCAACATGTAATATGGGCACTTGAATCCATTTTAAAGGCTTAAATCGCAATTCGGCCACTCTACTTTGACACAAATTTCATTAAGTGAACTTTACTTATTTTTTCACACTTTAATCACTGTATTTGGCCTGAAAAGTCAATAAGGTCACTTGGGGGTCATTCCGTTAGTTAAGTCGGATGAAAATGTCCAAAAAGACAAAAATGTCCCTTACCTTTGGAACATACTGTGCACGTGGACATTTTTTGAATTTTTTTTACAGTTGCTATTCACACCCAAATATTTACTGAGTACACCCCTCTCATATATTACAAAATTGTCATTATAAATTTGACTTAAATGCCCTTTATTTTTTTAGGTAAAAAAAAATTTTTCATTAATGTTCGGTAGCCTTACCGAACACACCTAAAGTTGTTCGGTATGGGTGCCGAACACTCATAGTGATATTCGGTAGGGGTGTCGAACACTCTTATGGGTGTTCGGTAACACAGTACCTAACGAATCATTAAAAAAAAAAAGAACGAATCATTGACAGAGTGATGAACATAAAATTTATGCCAAGTACTGTGATGAAATTGTGAAAAAAATATATATATTTGGATTAGTTTAGTGAATTTTCTGGGTGACTAAATAACGATTTAAGCGCATTCTAAAAGCACCTAGTTGAACTATGTTTGTTTTGCCAAATCTTGGTTTGCATACTTGTACAAGATAATTGACCAAATCATGTGTTTTCACTAGGACTTTACTGCCACTCAGAAACAAGGAAACTAAAAAGGAAAAAGAATTTGAAAAGAAAATAAAAACTAATAGAAAGATGAAGGAAACGTGCCTGGAGCTGTCTAGTTGAAGAGGCAAGATGCAAATCCAAGTTTTTATAGTGATCCCCCACACTGATGGAAATGGTAAACTCGGCGTAAACTGAGATTTTCACAGTTCTGCTCGCATCAGCTGCAACCGCTGCGGCTTTCCAAGAAATCCCCTTTTGCTTATGCGAATTCGAGAAAAGATCCGGATAGCAGCAAAATGCAGAACGAGGGACAACAACTTTTTGAGCCATCAAATTTGTGAGCTCAACCATTTTGGCAGCTTCAGCCAGTCTCTTTCTCCAGCTTTGCACCTTTTCTATGCCATTAATCTTGTCGCAACCGAATCCACACTTACTGGAAACTAAGACGCGTTCCTTATTAGAAGCACTAGTGTTACTCCATTTCATTTTTCTGCCGTGATTGGTGATATTCTCAAGTTCGTCCAACAACCAAGCTGATGAATCATGTGAAAGCATGGCAATGAAACACTTCGATGACACTTTGATAGCTTCATGTAGTACGTCTCCTTGAGATGAAACCCAATCTTCTGAGACTACAATTTTGCTTTGTTTTATATCGTCGTAGTATGTATGTCTGTTCACCAAATCATTGTATAGAGCATCAGTAAAGCTTTTACGAGTGCCTTCGCCTCTAAAGCTCAAGAAACAGGAAGACATAGGGACTATGCAAGAGAACTGGAACGGGAATTTTTCCTTAGCCTCGTGAGGATGCAAATTAATATTCTTCTATCCTGTGGAATTTTGATAACTACTGATTGACTACTCTGCAAATTTGCCTGGAAATATCACCCCACTAGGCCCCACCCTCCACATTCTGCCTAAAACTAATTCCACAAACTTATTTTCTGGGAAATTACTCAGAAATAAAGATGGAGTTTATTTGCATAAAGATGTTAGTAATTTATTTCTAAGTACTTTCCCAGAAAAGAAGATGGTGGGGCAGGAACAGGAAGTTGCCCCCTCACTTGCACCTACTTTTTCATGGTTATTTTATAGCCCATGAAACTCGTATACAATTTCATGTAATAGAACTATGTTCTTTCTTATGGCTCCATTTGTGTGTTTTATCTTCGCATTATTTTCCATTTCCGCGTTAAAATTGAACAAAAGTCAACTACAAACATGTATATGTACGTACACACACACATATAATCGTATGTCAAAAACATGGACATAAATCACCACCATAGAATCCATTGATTACAATTAAATACGGGGTTAAAGTTGTAACTTGTATATTATCTCGAACTAAAATTAGCTCAATTCGTTAGCAATTAGCATCACCCCAGATTAAACATGCTCATTCGGTTTTTTAAACCGGAACCGAACTGGCTAGAAATCGTCCAAACCGTGAATCGTAATAAACCGTGAACCACCGGTTTCGGTTTTGGTTTCGGTTTGCGTCTTTTAGGAACTGTGAACCGTCGGTTCCGAACCACCGGTTCCAACAGTTCCAAACCGTTAAAATTTAGAATTTAGAAATTTATTGTATATTTGAATTTTGAGGTAAGGTTCCTTTGTCCTTCTTTATAATAAGGCAAGGCTGGTTATCCCCTCCTTATAATTTTTTATTATTATTAATAAAATTGGGCAGAGTAGGGTACCGCCCCTGTTTTTTATTTATTTTTTGTATTTTGAGTTCCTAAATTTTTATTGGAAGTTTTTTAAGTTCTTAAATTTTTTGTAATCATTACAAAACTATTGTTGAATTTAAGAAAACTATTTTATTTTGCAAAAGTTTTTCTCAAATCTAAATTCAATATTACAAACTCTATTTTTTCAAGTTGCAAAGATTAAAAATTTTAAGTCTTTTAAATTCTTAATTCTTAAATTTTAAATTGTAAACATTACAATTTGTAATTTTTCATAACTAAAGTTCTTACAATTTCTAATTTATAACTTTTGATAACTAAAGTTCTTAAAGTCTTTACAATTTATAACTCTTGCAAAAATTCAAATATATATATATATAACATTTTTTTTACAATTTATAACAATTTTTTAAAAAATAAAGAATTAAACAATAAATTGTAAAAAAATCTAAAACACAAAACCCGAAAATCGGAACCGGAACTGGAACTCCACGGTTCGGTTTTGGTTTGCCTTATCACAGTTTGTGGAACCATCGGTTCTGAACCGGAACCGGAACCGTAACGTAACTGTTTTGGGCATGTCTACCCAGATGCTACATTTGTCCAATTGTCCCAAAAAAATAATTTTGTTTGACAAATCAGATATTTTAAGATTGTAGTTGTACATACTTGTACCTTCTTCAAATTACACTAAAATATTTACTATGTTTTAGAAATAGAACTACTTTTTTGGGATAAACCAAAAAAGAAAAAAAAAAAGAGGGACTATTTTTTTTTTGGGACGAATGTATTAAAAGATTCAGTCGGCTAGAATTGAAACAGTTGTTGTGCTTATCGAGGTCGGGAACCCACTTTTGGAGAGGGAAGACTAATGTTTTATTGTGTAACCTATCATCACTTCTCGAATATGTGTATATGTACACACACGTATATGGGTGCGTGTAAGTCAGTAGGTGTGTGTATCGGTGTGGGTGTGGGTGTGGGTGTGGGTGTGAGTGTGGGTGCTGGTGTTGGAGCCGATGTGGGTGTGGTTGATAGTTAAATTTCCATCAGGTTGCTACAAGAAAGCTTAATGTAACAAGACAAACCAGGAAACTTGGCTGCAAATTCTTGGGCAATTTCCATTTTCTTCCATTCCATTTATCAATTTTTGGAGTCTTATTTCTACTTTTAACAACACCGATCCCCACCTAAGCAATTTTGAATTCCCAAATCCCAACCGAATCAAACACTTCAATGTCTCAAAACAGTGCAGGAGAGGTAACTCCCCCAATGGAGTATGATCAAGACTTGAAAAGAGCTGCCATGAAAAATGATACCACAAACTTAAAGCAAAAACTTGGGCCTGACCTGCCTGTTTGCCATGAATTTTTAGCTATGCTGCTATTTCTTGCATTGCAGTGCCATAGCCATGACTTCGTGGTGGAGATCCTTGGGTTGAAGCCAGAACTCATTTGGGCTGAAGACTCAAATGGGCAAACAGCGATGCATATAAGTTGTGAACGTGGGTTAGTCCGAATTGTGCTCAAGCTCACCAACCTCAACCGTATTCTATGTCACGTGAGAGACAATCAAGGTAGAAGTCCTGTTCATATTGCTGCAGCAAACGGAAGAGTAGAAGTTCTGCAGGCATTAGCCATGTCATGTCCAAATTCATTGATGGAGCTTACGCCTTCAAATGAAACAGCTCTTCAAGTTGCGGGCAAACATAGGCAGGTAGAGTGTTTTCGGTTTTTGATGGAACAGTGTCCTGAGCAGAATCGCTCCTCACAACTAAACTGGAGAGACAATGATGGCAACACTGTTTACGACATCGCAACCTCTACTGATCAAAAACAGGTACTCTCTCCCAACCTCTTGGCTTTTGCTAATAGTGCCTTACAGTACAATTGCGTTGGTACACCGAGTATTAATTGGCTTCCCTTATAAACTGCTTACTTGTTATGATAGTATATGAATTGTGTCCTACTCCTACTTGTCCTGCCTTACAAACTGCTTAAATTACTAGTTTTAGCTGAATACAATTTCTGTCCTACTGTACAAGAGGCTTAAAATACATATTTCTACGACGGAGTATGAATTGTCTCGATGTACACAGTGACGTGTTGTTAAACCTGTGTTGCTATGACCAAGTGCGAGAACAGTCTTTGAGCTTACCTGTTAGCATGTGCTCAAGCTAGATATTTACCATAAAGTTGAGATCATATACAAGACCACATATCACCATAATATGGAAGAGGCATCTTGGGTCTCATTAGCACACATGCATTCAGTCCACGGCCTTGATGCCAGGGCAGCCACCTATTTCTAACTTTGGGACTTTCGATCAGCCTTGCCTTAGTTTTTGATTGGGACACATAGGGATTCAGTCCAGAGCCTTAAAGCCTTGATACTGGGGCAGCCACCAAATTCTAACTTCGGAATTTGAAAGTTTGATGATTGGGCGCGGCCAGAAACATGGATGACCATCTAAGCATCCCAATCACCTCACCGTCTAATGACACCAAGGTGTTTAAAAACCATGCCCATATATGCATCACAGGTGGAAGGGTATTCTGCACAAATTTGGGCATAAAACGACAAATTCTTGTAAAACACTCGACCATGTTTTGTGTTTGAGCAATCTGACCATCACAGAGTGCAAACAGAAACTTACTTCTGCACAAGTTTGCGTATAGACAGCTACTCACCTGCCGAGAGTATGCTGAACTTTCAATCACAAAGCCCCTATTACATTTAACCAGAAATTGAATAAGTAAATTCATCACAAATATTCCATAAATTCTGATAAAAAGTAGCAGTCTCTTATACATCTTCCATGAATATAGGTCTGGAGTATACACCACTCAGTGCTTTGCTGCTCCATATTCATCCTAAAACAAATCAAAAGTACAAGACTTGGTTAGTAACATTATCATTAGTAACAGAGAATGGTAAGAAACTCAACCTCGTGGGACATTGGTGGATGGGTCGAAAGAGAGCTTGGCGGAGACGAATTTTCCAAAGATCTATACATGGGAATGGGACAAAAAGAACAAAATAACGAATAACAAAACAAAACCTTCTGGAGTAACACCACAACCATAATAGTACAAATCTTGCTGGTAGTCTTGTTTAAGAGAATTCTCATCAGGAATTCCTAAGGGAGAATACAAACGGCAACACGGACTTGATTTATTAAACCCAACTCTAACCAATCATAAGCCAGTAGACATATGTAGAGATGTAATGAATGAAGCAAAGAAGCAAGTTTGCTCCGAGCAACTTATAAGTCTCCTTCAGTGGATGACGAACACTCGTGGTGGAAATTGTATGGCCTACCTCAATTGTTTCCATCCTGTCACACTAGTCCACCTATCAACTTAAAGGTCCTGTGGAGCACCTGTTCAAGTAAACAAGTGAATGCTCAAAAACAGAGAACCAGGCCAAAGGAATAAGACAGTAAAGAAAGAAATACTTGCAGATTCACAACAAATTGTTTTAAAGAGAAATATAATCATCAAAACGGTCATTCACCTTCAAATGGACAAACTATGTATATGAAAGATGATAGCCTCTGACATGCATGTGTCTCTGGACAGGAGTACCACCAACAGAAGCTGCGGCTTATAAAATTAAGACATGGGCACTTGCAACTTTGAGTATAAAAAGCCCTATAGCAATCATATGATATCCACAATGATGTTCAACATCCGGTGAGGCTTGCTTACAGCTGTTCTTGTATCAATAAGAGACAATGCAACAATTCTCCATTCTCAGAATGCATTAGCCTGGCAAAAAGATGTTGAAATATTTAACCACAGATATAAAAATCCATTTTCAATCACAAAAAATGATCCCAAATTTGACGAAAACATTTCAATAAAATAACCTCACTAGGTTAACTCATGAAAACATTGAGAAGGACGAAAGGGCAAAAAAAATCACAAGCTGAGTATTTCAATCATTTTAAGCTCACATGATCATAATGTGACTTAATTCCATCCATTTTCTAAATGGAATCCTATCATGAGAGGCTTATCCCCTACACAATAGAACCACAAGGAGGCTCTTCCTTGTAAGAAAGGTGATATGGAGGTAATCCCCAGAAAGGTGAAACCACGGGACCAGGGGGGGGGGCGCTAATTTTCCTTATATCTTGCATTTACTCCTGAAAGTCGATCAACATTCAATAATCATTGGAGAAATTCATGAACCAAGTCTAGCTCACCTTAGTTACTCAGTAGGTTTATGTGCCAATCATCAGGGAGCTTGGGTCATGATGACATGATCTGTTTGTCCTGACAGCCTGTTAGTGAAATGAAGTGATATTCTTCATCAGATTACTTTTAAGTTGAAATATAATTCACGACACAGCAAAATACAAAACACCAAAAGAATCTTCCAAAATGAAAATAGCAATTTAGAGGCGACACTATAACTGACCAATGGGGAAAAAGTTAGAAAAAGCAAAAACAAAGAGCCCACCAAACCCAGTAAATTCTAGAAACATTCTGCTGAAACTTTTGAATATGACTCCACCATTAACATGCCACAAGTCAGAAATAAAATTGACATATTTTACTAACAGGTTAAGCAAATTCATCTCTAAATAAAAAATATACTAATTAGAGGAAATATATCCCCCTTTTCTTTCTTATAATTGAATGAGCAATTCATAAAGCATCAAAACAATGTTAACAGAATCTAAGGTCAAGGTGCATATTCCAGAACAATACAATAATGCTAAAACCCCTCCTATTCATATTCAAATGCATATCAGCAAGCCAATTCTCAAAGGACCTAACAATCTTCCACCATCTTAAAATCCTAGAGATCACCATTAATGCAATATCCTTTACTATAGCTTCAGTACTTGGACACCTTGAAACCCCTGCTATTCCTCATCCACAAGCAATACTCTGTAGAATTGAAAGAGATCTCCCTTATCTTCTTCAAAAAACAGAACATGTTTTGCAGACTTTAGCTAAGAGCTAATCAGAAATGAGGTTTCTCCATTTGCTAAAATATACTGAAAAGATCTGTGCCCAAACTACCGTATAGTAAGAGCATTTGAGGATGAAAATGCTCACTTGTTTCCTCATGTGATGACGGTCAATGAAATGTGCAAGCAAAAACAAGTCCCGGTAACTCTGCATTGATTCATTAAGATCAATAACAGATTTACTGTCTCTCTCTCTCTCTTCCCGTAACTCTCTCTCCCCTATTGTACTGCACACAAGTCTCGTCCCTTTCACCTCCGGCCACCACCTCCTATGGTCCAGCAACCTCCTTCATACACAAAAGTATCTTCAAATTTAATTGTTGTTGAAACTTAGGTTTTGAAATCCAAACTCAAAGTTTCATCCCTCTTAAAATTCCTTTCTCAATTTTAAATCCTTCTACAAATCTCAATCCGCACTCCAAATATCTTTCTCTCGATCATTTTCTGTTTGAGAAAACCTAAATAATCAATCTCTCGATCCTCTTTCACCGATTAAAACCCTTGGTTTTGAAATCAAAATCTAGCACTTAAAATGTTGTTCCAAGCAACAACAAGTCCCAGTACTGGAGGTCATTCATAGTGTTAAAGCTTAAGCTTACTGATGGAGAACACGGTCAAACAAAGCTATTAGGAAGGCTGTTTTTAGGTATTGAAAAGGACGATTAAAAGGGTTAAGGACCTTAAGGTTTTAGGGTAGTTTAGGCTCGTAAAAGGACAGTTTGTAGAGGCTGTACGGGCACTATGAACAGTAGCCAAGAACGGAAACTTGGTCTGAAAAGGAGGGAAAAGCCTGGCTTCACCAAGGCAACCTTAATCAGACCTTAGGTTCTTGAGCATTTCACCCAAGAGAATTGTGACGCACAATTCAATAAAGCAAAGTTATTTGCTGCTGGAAATTCTCTTATTATTAATCTGTCTACAAATTGCAAGTATTACAAGCTATTTTTATAAGCTACTCCTAATCCTAAATCCACAGGGATTCGGATTCCTAAACTAGAAACTAATTTTTTTTTTATAAGTAAGATGTAATATAAACAAAGAGCGACAAAGCAGGTGTCGCGTCCTTTGTACACAAGGGAGTATACTCAAAAGAATTACAAGACACTAAAGCTATCCACGAACCCTACAAAAGAATTAGCTGAAGACTCAATACCATCCATGCACCAAAAAAGCAGTAGGTGAAGAATAGAATTCTTCAAAACAGACATAGGTCTTTCCTCATTGTCAAAGACTCTACGATTCCTCTCCCTCCAAATAGTCCAGCACACTCCCAAGGGAATAGCTTCCCAAATAAAGTCCCTCCTCCTACGTTTGAACAAAGACCAACAGCGAAACAACGCCTTGTGGTACCAGGCATCACCCAAGAAAGATTAAAGAGCCTGAAAATCATGTTCCATAACTCGCTCACCACCGGACAATGAAGATGATTAGCACTCTCTCCATCCCCTTTACACATGAAGCACCAATTCACATACATTTTGCTCCACCTCTACAAATTACCCCCCGTAAGAATGGCTTCGTTAACTGTCTCCCACACCAAAAAAAAACTATATCCGGAGCCTTGGTTTTCCAAACTGCTTTCCAAGGAAAGTGCCCCCTCTCAATATTCCCCATACTGCGAAAGAAAGATTTGACCGTGAACTTTTTATTTTTCGAGCATCCCCAAATAACCCTATCCTCACAATTAATGTCGATATGCTGAGAATATAATAAATCGGACAGATGAACAAAAGTCTCCACTTCCCAGTCCTGTAAATTCCTTCTAAAAACAGGATTCCAAATTACCCTCTCATTCTCAAAAGAAAGGAGAGAACTAACTTTGGCATTCTGGTCAATAGCAATGTTGAAGGGAGAAGGGTAAACTCTCCACAACTCCAAATCCTCACACCATTTATCTTTCTAGAAATTAACAATCGACCCATTACCAACGTCAAAAGAGATATTGCGCGCAAACAAGTCCCAACCTTTCCTTACCCCTTTCCAAACACCCACCCCATAAGTAGCAGAGATCTCGTTCGGACACCAAAAATAATTGCCACCCCCGTGCTTGCTCACCACTAGTCTCCACGAGAGAGCATTTCTATCGGTCAAATATCACCAAATCCATTTACCCATCAAAGCATTATTAACCCTTCGCGGGCTTTTAATGCCTAGGCCTCCTTTGCGAGTCAAACAAACCTTGTCCCACTTGACCAAGTGGTATTTCCACTCTGCCGATGAGCCTTCCCACAAAAAATCCCTCTCCAACTTTTCTAATCTCGGACCCACTCAAGCCGGTAAGACGAATAAGGATATGAAGTAATTCGGCAAAGTGGAAAGAGAACTTAGGCGACCCACCTTCGAAAGACACTGCTTCTGCCACCCAGCCAAACGATGTTGGAATCTCTCAACCACCGGATTCCAAATGGTAGCACTCTTAGAGGGGGCACCTAACGGCAAGCCAGATAAGAAGTCGGGAGGTGAGCAATCTTACAACCAAAAAAAGAAGCCAACTCTACAATATTCTCTACATTCCCGATCGGTAAAATTTCACTCTTAGAAATATTGACACGAAGCCTCGAAACTGCTTGAAAGAACAACAACACCATCCGAAGGAAGCCTAACTGAGAAGTCCGGGCATCACAAAATACTAGAGAATCATCAGTAAACAAGAGGTGGGACACCGATACCGAAGATTCTCTACCATATCCCACTCTAAACCCGCGAATAAAACCTCCCGCAAAAGCTCTATCCATCAATAAACTCAAAGCCTCCATAACTAAGATGAAGAGAAAGGGAGAGAGAGGATGACGAAGGCCTCGAACTCGCAAAGAAACCCGCTGGCTCCCTATCAATAAGCATCGAAAAGCGCACCATAGAGATACAAAACATAATCATAATTATAAATCCTTCAAGGATGTGGACTCAATTAAATAACTGAATAATTAAGTAAATAACTGAATAATTAAGTAAGACTCTTCAGAATATTGAAAGTCATTCCCAGTAAACTGGAAAATACCTTTGACTCTAAAAATAAGAGAACTAATATAAAATTGACTTAATCTAGTAATACCATATACTAAGACTATTAATAAAATAACAGAGGTAATAAAGGACTAAATGAAGCTTTGCCTTGAACTCGAGCAAATTATGAATCCTCTTGTGCACTTGAGTTTGCTTTACATTGACGCCTTTATTGACCACATCACTAACCCTAGCACACCAGCCATTAAAATAGAGAACATCTGTAAAATGGTCCATTATTGCAAAATGCAGAGGGCAAACAGAAAATAGAATAAATAATACCTATGACTATTGAAAATAAGTTCAGCTACCTTTGTATCCTCAAGGGCGCCATTGTCATACACAATCCCAATCCCGGCAACCAAAAGTCTCCAATAAAGATCCATTATTGCAAAATGCAGAGGGCAAACAGAAAATAGAATAAATAATACCTATGACTATTGAAAATAAGTTCAGCCACCTTTGTATCCTCAAGGACGCCATTGTCATACACAATCCTGGCAACAAAAAGTCTCCATTAAAGATCCTGAGGAGCAATTATCCTTCCATAACCTCCTGTGAGTCTTCCAATCTTCATCCTGATGAAAGGTCTAGCAATGCTTATTAATTTCAGGATCTTTCTCCAACATCAAGAGCGATTGATAGGAACTGGAAGATCCCAATGATTTTCTCTCCTTGCTCATAAGTATGACAACAATTCACTCGAATGAATTCTATATGGCCACAACTGTTCCATAGGTGTTTTAAGTCTTACAGCCTTGTTCCAAACATCTAACCAGAAATTTCTCCCCTTGACTACTTCACCCAAAAGAATTCTTTGAAGTGTCCCACAGATGTCTGAGCATTAGAGCATAGTTCAAATCCTCTAGCTTAATACACGCTAACTTTCTTACTAAACTGAGACCAGGACTCACCCCCTAAATGTTTGAAAGAGTGCTCTTATTTATTGTTGTCTTACGGCAGCAAGTGCTTAAACAAGGTGTTTGTAGGAAGGAGAGATGGTTGGCATCTATCAGCTTCAAACGTATTCTAACAAGCGGCAGCATCATAGACAAAAATTACCTTGAAAAACTAAGAAAGCTAGGGGTTCTTATGTCAAAAAATATTTCCTAGAAGGAAATAAAGTAGTGAAGAATTCTGATTATTTTTCTCTATTTCTCAATTGTCAATTTACATCCTTATATAAAGGAGAATGTGGCTGGCATACCAGTCCACCAGAAAAGTAAACAGAATTCCTTTTTAATTAGGAATCCCACTAATCTAAGAAAGCAAATAAATTACAATTAGGAATCCCACTAATCTAGCAAAGCAAATAAATCACAATGTTTTAAAAATCGGGCTAGGCGCCCCCCTAACGCCGAGAAATGGACCAAATCGAGCAACTAGGCATTTTTCCCAAAAATTGCCGCCTAGGGGCCGACTAGACGCTCTAGGCACCGCCTACGCGCCTATTTTATAAAATAAAAAAAAATTGAAATCTTTGTGATGAATCACTCTATTCACAGTGTTTTGCTGTGAGAATGTTGTGATTCTTGTTTAGTTGTTGGAATTTGGTATAATTTGGGGCATAGACAGTGTCGTGTGGGTATGTAGTCAAGGTGTTTGCTGAAATGACAAAGAGAAGAATTGTAGGTATTGTTGTTTTATTTTAAAGTTTAAACTTTAGAGTTTGGAATGGTACTATTGAATTTGGTTTTAATTTTTATCTATTAATCTTGTAATGTGATCATTATTTTTAGTTTATTTGGTCATATTTAGTTATTTACTATTGTTCCAACAGGTATTGTATGAATCTATGGTGTAAATGTGTAATTATGCTTGGATTTCTAGGCCCCGCCTAGGCCCTGATTAGTTTCCTAAGCACTAGGCCCTGCTGTGCCACCTAGCATCCGCCTACTAATAAATCACAATAACTAATCACATCTAATCACAATAAATTAGGGACTAAATCTATTCTAAATAAAGAAAGATAAAAACTTCCTAACTAGGCACACAAGGGTCAGATTCCTTTCTACACTCCCCCTCAAGCTGTATTATACAGACGAAGCTTGGAGTTCAATTTATCAAAACTGACCCTTGGAAGGGCTTTGGGGAGAACATCAGTAATTTGGAGTTCCGTTGGAACATAGCTGGTGAACAATCCCATTGTTTACCTTCTCTAAGATGAAGTGCCAATCAATCTCAATATGTTTTGTTCTGTGGTGCACACGATCTTTAGCTATGCTAATAGCTGCTTGACTGTCACTAAACATCTTGACCGAGATTACCCCAGACAAAAGTGCAGTAACCAGTAGTAGATCTTCTATCAGTTAACTCTCCTTTACTGCTTCTAGATCTTCTAGATGATTTTCATTCGGATTATTCATGTGTTGACTTACTACGCTAACTGAGTATGGAGTGTCAGGTCTTGGGTCTGATAGGTAAATGAGTTTACCACCAAGCCTTTGGTACCTTCCCTTGTCATTTCATCACATTTGCTCGGCCTTTTATTGGGATCCATAGGTGTGTCAACAGGTTTACACCCAAGTAAGCCAGTTTTCACTTAACAATCCAGGATGTACTATCTTTGGGAAATAACAAATCCCTCCTTTGACCGAGCCACCTCCATTCCTAAAAAATACATGAGAGTCTCGAGATCCTTGATCTCAAATTCTGTTGCCAGCATCCTTTTGAGATTGATAATTTCCTCTATGTAAAGATGATATCATCTTCATATACTATGAGAATAGCAATCTACCTCCCGGTTTGCCTTACACAATGTGTGATCAGCTACACCGATGATATCTGTTAGCTATCACAGTTTTAGCAAACCTGTCGAACCATGCACGAGGAGACTGCTGTATACGGACTTTTTTAATTTGCAAACCAACCTATTGTTCGAACGGTTTTCCAGTCCCGGAGGAGCCATGTAGACTTCTTCTTTAAGATCTCCATTCAAGAAGGCGTTTTTGACATCGAGTTGGTATAGGGTCCAGTCTTGATTCAGTGCAAGAGAGAGTAGAACTCAAACAGTGATGAGTTTAGCAATGTGCGAATGTCTCCCGGTAGTCAATACCATATGACTGCGTGAAACCTTTTGCTACTAAATCTCTCTGATTTATACTTGACAGTAAAATCCACTTACAGCCTACAGGATTCTTCCCATGAGGTAGTTTCGTAAGTGTCCATGTATCTTACTTTCTAGTGCCCGAATTTCTTCCTCAACTACTTGTTTCCATGCTGGGACCTTTAGAGCCTCTTGGATAGAATTAGGTACCTGCACACTATCAAGGGTTGACATAAAAGCCCTGTACGGAGGTAGCAACTTCCCATAAGCTACATATTTTTCGATTGGATTTCTAGTGCACCATCGAACACCTTTCATATGAGGAATTGGCTGATTAGAGTCATCAACCATAGGAACAAGAGAGTCACAAGGAGAGGAATGCTGGTCTTCTCCCTCTATAGACATGAAGTTCATGATTTCTAGTGTCAAATTTTGATGGAATTGAGACCATTGGAGCTAGAACAGGGCTGTTTCAGTGGCTAGAACAGAGGCTAGGCTTGGATTTTCAGTTGGTGTTTCGGTGGTTGTTTCAATAACGTTTCAGTGGTTGTTTCGGTGACTGTTTCAATGGCCTGAGTGTCTTGAAGGAGATCCCAAATCTGATATTCTTTAGAACTCTCCCCCCACATGTCGGATCTGGGAAATTAAGATTGATTCTCAAAGAAGGTTACATCCATGGAGTTATATATTTTTTGAGTTAGAATAACACTTGTATCCTTTTTTATTAGAGGAGTAACCGAGGAAGATGCATTTGAGGGATTTCGGATCAAGTTTTGTGCGATGATGTAGGTGGACGTGAACAAAGGAGGAACATCCAAACACTTTAAGTGGTAGGTCTGAAGAAAAGGAGCGGATATGTGGATAGGCATTCATGAGGACATGACGAGGAGTCTAAAACTTAAAGACTGGACTAGGCATCCTATTGATGAGATATGTGGCTGTAAGTATGGCTTCCCCCAAAAATGTTTAGGTACATTATTAGAGAACATAGTAGCACGAGCTCCCTCAAGCAAATGTCGATTTTTTCTCTCGGGCACCCCATTTTGTTGGGGAGTGTCAACACATGAACTTATATGAATGATACCATGATTGGAAAGATAAGAACCAAGGATGGAATTAAAATAGTCCTTTGCATTGTCTGTTTTAAGAACCTGAATGTTGGTTTGAAATTGAGTAGAAATCATGGAATGAAAGGATTGAAATATGGTGGTTGTTTCTGATTTTTCTTTCATGAGAAAGGTCCAAGTTGTTCTTGTATGGTCATCTATGAATATCACAAACCACCGAGCCCCATTAATATTTTTTACACGTGAGGGTCCCCAAATATCACTATGAATCACAGAAAATGGATCTGAGGGTTTGTATAGTAGACTGGACTATGCATGTCTGGTATGCTTTGCAAGTTGGCAAATCTCACATTGATAAAACTTGGATTTTTTTATTGATGAACAATTGTGGAAACAATGTTTCAACATAAGCAAAGTTTGGATGACCAAGACGATAATGCCATAACTCGACTTGACTCTCAATTGAAACAAAATTGAAAACAGAAACAAAATTGGAAGCAAACTTAACTGAATTTGGACTAGACTCAGAGACACAACTTGACAGATGAACTTGTCTACTCGGGAGATTATTTTCTTTAAGCAAATATAGGCCACCACGCATCTCAGCACTGCCAATCACCTTCCCCAAATCCTCTGCCTGAAAATCACAAAGATTGGAATAAAATTTAGTGACACATTTCAAGTCACGAGTAAGTTGGCTGATGGAGAGTAGATTGCAGTTTAATTTAGGAACATAAAGAACAGAGTAAAGGTGAAGATCATTTGTCAATTTAACTAATCTTGTTCCCATTACTGAGCCATCGGCTATCCAGACTCCTGAGTGAACAGAGCAGGGACGGTAATTTTTGAGGATGCTAATATCTCCAGTCATGTGATCCAATGCTCCTAAGTCAACTATCCAGGATTGTGAAGTATTATTTTGGACAATGTGAGCATAGGATGGGATACCTTGGTGTGCAAGAAGGCTGGTATGTTGCTCGACAGAGGATGAAGAGTCTTGTCCAGAACTGGAGACTTGATTAAGCATTCTCTGTAGTGCTTTAATTTGCTCCTTGGTGAATGGACTGACTTCTATTATGGCAGCGACATTTGCACGATTTTCCCGGTCATATCGATTAGACGGCTTCCAATCTGCAGGTTTGCCGTATAATTTCCAGCACGTTGCCTTCAAATGACCAGCTTTCTTACAATAGTCGCACGAAGGGCGTCCTTTGCCGGCCTTGTTATTTTGAGAAGGATTGTGTGTACAAGGCTGAACCCTCAACTGCAGGTGTGGTGTGATTGTCCGTCATTATTAGTTTCTTTCTGCCCTCCTCTCTCCGAACTTCTACAAAGACCTCTCGAACATTAGGGAGAGGTTTGAATCCCATGATTCTCCCCCTAACCTCATCTAGGTCCTTATGAAGACCAAGGAGAAATCTGATTGTCCTTTTCTGCTCAACAATTTTCTTGTACAAGGCAGAATTGTCGGAGCACTTCCATGGATAGATCTCGTACAAGTGCAGTTACAACCAGCAACGTGTAAGAGTGTTAAAATACTGTGTAACACTCAAGTCTCCTTGTCGCAGATCATATAATCTGGTCTCAACCTCAAATAATTCAGAGGTATTTTCTTTGCTGGAATAGGTATCACGCGCAAATTCCCATATCTCCTTGGGTGTTCTATAGAGCAGGAAGTTTTCTCCAACCTCCGTGGTCATGGAATCTATTAACCATGACATTACCCAGTGATCATCAGTTTTCCAGGATCGGTATTTGTTGTCTATTGTTTCTGGAGCAGATGTTTCACCCGTGAGGTGTCCATACTTCCCTCTACCGCAGATATTTATGAAAACCGACTGTGACCATTGAAGAAAATTATGAGCATGGAGTTTATGATTTGTGACAAGATGAGAGGAAGTATCGGGGACAGAAGGGGCTGAGGAATTTAGCTCAGATCTGGATGTGACTTCCGAGGAGGATTGTGAGGCCATGCCGTATTTGGTCATGGTGACTGGTGAGAGAAGAAGAAAGAGTGTGAAGGATTAGGGTTCAGAAACCTTGCTGTGATACCATGAAGAATTCTGATTATTTTTCTCTATTTCTCAATTGTCAATTTACATCCTTATATAAAGGAGAATGTGGCTGCATACCGGTCCACTAGAAAAGGTAACAAAATTCCTTTTTAATTAGGAATCCCACTAATCTAGGAAAGCAAATAAATTACAATTAGGAATCCCACTAATCTAGCAAAGCAAATAACTCAAAATAACTAATCACATCTAATCATGATAAATTAGGGACTAAATCTATTCTTAATAAAGAAAAATAAAAACTTCATAACTAGGCACACAAGGGTCAGATTCCTTTCTACAAGTAGAAACTCAAAGGTCTCGTTTCTGAGCCACATCCCTGCCAAAAAACCAGTCGGTAAACCCACATTTATGCAAGCTCAAAATTTATAGGATTCCAATGGCTTCTGCTTAAGGTGCACAGCTGTAATTTGGTGGTATTCCACTGCTTATTTTAGAAATCCACTCAAGAACTTGATCAAAACATATGGATTTTTCTCGCCCCTTTTTTATCTCTGTAAATAAATTTCAATGCACTCCCTGGTCTGTCTTAATATCCATGGATTTGAATCATTAACACCTTTTCTTTTTGGGATTTATCGAGGGTCAGATTGATGGACATTCCCCCAAAACAGTCGACTGAATTATGTCGCTGGCCAAATCCCCAGAAATGAACTCAGATTCAGAAAAAAGATCTTATCGAAGTGAGAGAAAATGTATAGGTAAAGTAGATGGTTTGCAAATAAAATACCTACCCCCCTCAAGTGAAGTTTCTCAGAAAGCTAAAAGGGTGAAAAGGATAGAGGTCATTTTCTTGCCTGATTGGAAGTTAAGATGGCATGTGAGGATACCTGATGCATGACACAAGTACAAGAGCAAACAGTTGGTATCAAGCTATTATTTAGGTATTTCTAGTCTATTTTGAGATAAGTTGAACTGTAATTTCTTATAAGGGGATTATCAGTGCTTAGATACTTGAGTACAAGCAGTAACATTGTCGGGGAAATTCTAGTCTAGCAGTAGTATTGGAATACTTGGGGTCTCTTGATTAATTATTCCTAGTCCTACTAAATAAGGTTTTGATTGTGTCTTATGAAATAAGTGATCCCCCATGGTTAATTCGGAATGGCACATTGCTTATATTCGAGCCTCTGCTCCGTAGCACAGGTAACTATTTTTCTTGCCTTTTCTTCTCTTAATGCCTTCTCTGTGTGCGGTAGTAGGACAACTCTCCATACTCTATCCCAAATCAGTTTAGCTATTAAAGAAGCCTGGATAGCTAAGCCCTGAACTGTATAAATTTCTTCCCGCTATATTTTTCTTCAGTCATGGGTTTTTATCTTGTCCTAATATAAATATCGCGTTCAACTTTAACGTATAATTTGATTCAAAAGGCTAAAAACTAACCTTCTGAATTCCATGCTTTTGCATGAAGTGACACTCACTTGGAGAGGTAAGCAATAAAAGACGGAGAGATAAAAGAAAGATTACTAGAACAGACTGACTCAGTTATATACTACTCCTCCGTCCCAAAATGAGCGTCCATTTTTGTAAAGTTTACTAATTTTCACCTTTGGCACCTATCATGTCCTTGTGTGGACTTGAATGTTTTATGTGGACACTAACGGCATTAATGTATATGTGCTATTAAGATGTCCCAAAAGTGAACTTGCTTAATTTTAGTAAAAACACTGAAATGGACCCTTATTTCGGGACACAGGAAGTACAAAGGTACAACGCTTCACACCTGATAACACCAAACCACAAGCAAAGAAGACTACCAATGCCTCCTTGCACCACTTGTGGATGCCTAACACTCATATAAAAATGGTGGTCTTCCAAGTATCCCACAAGAACAAGGTGTGCTCAACCTTCACTTACACAACCCATTGCCTAATCCCAAAGCATTCAAATAAACACATCAACACAAGGTCACTTAAGCCTTAACCAAAAAACCAAAACAAAATGAAAACTCCATACACTAATTGCATGCATGCATCATCAAAGAAACTAGAACTCTAATTCTCTAACATGCTTCAAATATTCCGTCTTTACTCATTATAACAATCTCTTCCTGTCTATTCTCATTTCACCATCCTCTTCCTGTCTTTTATCATTTCATCATCCTCGACATCATTCATGGTTCTGTGACCTTACTTGTTAGACTCATCTTTCTTAGTGGTATCATTTTCATTCAGCTATGTTTTTATATTTTCCTTGATCAGAAAATAAACAAATTATATTCAGACAAAAGGGAAGTACAAAAAGAACGGACGATATGTTCATTGAAGCAAAAAAGACAAAACAAGAAAAAAAAATTGAAAACAAAGCTTATAAAGTAAACCAGCCCAATTACGCCGAATATCTGAAAGCGGAACCCCACGGAAAGCCCCTTTGCCTATACACAAAGAGAGGCCAAAAAAAAGCAATTGTCTCCCACAACAGAAACCTCATCAAATCTTAGTCCCTATAAATTCTGGAGTTACGCTCTGTCCAAATACCAGTCCATAGCAAACACTCCACACTGCCACAATAAACTAGCATCATCACCTGAAAGCTTTTGCCAAATCAGTTCCTTCTCTCAACACCACATTTCTGGCCTACACAAGCAATATCAGTGCTGTGGACTACCTCTTGCACTTTTATTTCCTATTTATGTTCTTGTAGTTTGATCTTCTAGTTTTGTTTGTTCTTTCTTCGTGGACATGTTGTCCTCTTTCTCTGACATTCTTCCTACCCTTCTAATATAAATTCTTCTTTATCAAAAAATAATGTAGGAAGGAAAGGGGATATTTTAATCATAAACACCTAGGAAGAAGGAAGTGATGAAGTTTTTGGAGAATATGGAAACCGAATAGGGAGGGTTACGAGGGTATATATTTTTGGAGGGCGTTTGTGATTAAATTAATGCTACACACATTTTCGCTCTTCAATATATATATATATATATATATATATATATATATATATATACACATGTGTGTCTGTGTCTGTGTGTGTTTCATCATGTAATATTGAACCTCAATTGTTTAGCATTTGTTGTTTTCACTTGTTTTACACTGTCGAAGTCATTGCAAAAAGGATTTATTTTATTCCCCTCCTTTTTGAAGGGTCCCAGGATGCCGGGGTGGATTTTTAGGGCATGGGGAATGGGAATTAAATGTGAGTGTTTGTTGTACAACAAATATTTGCTTGAAGATCTTAAAAGAGTAACACCAACAAGATCCAATTCAAGAGCTCAATTCTGGATACAACACAAGCTATGTGGATGTTTTATCACCACCACAACAACAAAAAGCATGCAATGAGGATGAAAACCATAAGCCAAATACAATAAAGTGTTATTACGTACTATGATTGATTGTTATTTGTTACTTATCCCTTACTAAAGGAAATCAGGTTTCACACTTTTATTAGGCTTGGATCCAGGACACTAAAAAGTTTAAAACCTTGTACTTCACTTTATAACAATAATAGCAGTTTTTCTTATGAGATGATGTCTTTATATTACTAGAATACTAGTGAAACATGCACATGCAAATGCATTTTTGTTTTTTAGTTCATAACTTTTATTTTTCAAAAATATAAAAATAAAAAAATGGTAGGGTTGGTTAGTAAATTTGAGGTAAAAAAGAAGTGTGAAAAGGACGAAAAACAGCTCTTCATGTTATGAGGGAGGGAGGGAGATGCATTTCCATCATCTATTATACTATTATAACCCAAAGGGGCTGTTTTCGAAACGCAATCTCGTTCCAACTCCTCCCCCCCCCCCCCCCACCTTCTTCTCTCTGACATTAACAGTGTGATGGCAAATACTTTTAGCCAATTTTACAACATACTTCTTTAATAATAGTGTTTATGAAGTGAACAAGTAGCAGCCAAGACAACATATCCTGTCATTCACCCCTGATTTAATGAAGGAAAAATGTGATGCAGATTTTACAAATGCTAAGCCTTCATAAAACTGTATCCCGGAGACACTTTCAAAGTTTACAGCAACCATTGCCAAAGATCGCTGAATCAATGATAGTTGAACAGACCATTTTAGTTTTCATGGGAGGAGTTGCCTTCGCAGGCCTTGGCAATTATAGCAACATGTTCCAGCCAGAGCATCAAGCTAGAACTGCAACATTCAGCATTAAGGATATCATATCAGCTCCCAACATACTGCCGCTAGGCTTTTACTACATCGCACTTATCACCGAGGTATTCATAGTGAGCATGATAACGATGTACAACTCCATATCAGCGCCAGGTATCCCGTGGGCAGTTTGTTACACAGAGGTTGTGCTGTTTCTCGTACTTTTTCTCCTCCTTGCCTTCCTTCTAATGGTGAAGTTGTTCGTTCCTCATTTCTTCATGAGGATTATGTTCTCCCTAACTATCTCTAGCTTCTGGTTTGTGTTGTTGCTTGATGTGACTTTTGTCCTAGTCCTAGTTCCAGTAGTATTCATAGTGAAGAAGAGCCTTTACATCTTTCGTGGAAGGAAAATGCTCTTTCTTGGAGAAAAGGAAAAAAATGAAGTCTCCGCCTTGATAAGAAATTCTAAGGAAGAGCAAGTTGACAAGAAGACAGCTGTCGAGGAAGCAATGCTGGACATTCCTTGACATAGTTACAAGTGAAAGCAGAAGATAATCAAGGTTTGCATTCAGAAAATTGGGGTTTACTCTTTTGTATTTTAGTGTAATTCTATGAGCTCTGGATTCTTGCAAGAGTTTTGGTCAAGGCATGTAAAGTACAATTTCTTCTTGAACCAATGGACGTGATAAATTTTGTACGTACTTGATGTTCTGAACAATTAGGGTTGGTAACTTTGTATATCCTTCAGTCCATTCTAGTTGTTAGTACATCAACAGTATGGACATGCCATTTATGGCATTGCTAGTACTCCAAATAACTCTAACATATAACTCTAACATGTCATTATTAGTAACTGTTTGGTCCAAGAAGCAATTAGACATAATATAGGTGGCTTGAAAGGGGTCCAACATCTCTCCAGTCGAAAGGTGTTGGGTTGAGCTGCTGATTCATGTGCTAATTGGTCGAAAAATGCCTACTTTGCAAACAAGGATGTGTCTGTAATTCTATACTGAAATGGAATAGCTCCCTTTACGACAGTTATATGAACTGTCTAATTTGGATTTAGTAGTCAGCTAGAAGGCAAGAAAGGAAACCATCGCCATCCATTTATTGGCCTTTAATTTAAATAGCGTAGCTTAGCAATGCACTTTCTAACATTATCATCATTGGTTTGATTCTTGAACTCAAATCTTTTTGTCTGCGCTTTTCGACTTTCCATTTCTTCTGCTTTCTTAGTGGCTTAGCACTTGCTACATCAACCTACCTTTTACACTGTTCTACTTATGAGGGACTTGTCCTCACTTTGTCTTAGGTCTTCTACTCAAAAACCTTCATTTCCGTCATCATCAGGATCCTTTCCCATCTGGTCTCATCTATTCTTGTGATCTTTTCAGCTGATGTCAAAATTGGTTGAGCAAGATATGATCCCCATGTCCGCCATTGCTCAGATATGTCTGCTGCTTTGTCTGTTCTAAAGCCCTTATGCTTTTATAATTCACTTTCCCAATTTACTTAGTGATTGGTTCAACCAAAGGTTTGTTCAATCCAAACAGAGCTATGTCATTTTGCTTCCTCCAAAATAGTAGGCTAGGCTAGGCTAGGCTACTCTCTCTCTCTCTCTCTCTCTCTCTCTCTCTCTCTCTCTCTCTATATATATATATATATATATATATATATATATATATAAATGTTCATAAAGATTAGCTTTTCAGCTTCTTTTGCTCCAAAAGCTTTTGAATTTCTAAATAATGGGCTTTACAAGTATTAATAGGATCTTGTTAGTTGCTCACATGAAACTGTAGAATCTCTACCCGGATATAGACACGCATATACAAAAGAAAAACATGGGAATTTAGTTGGTCGTTAAAACAAAAGAAATATTAAAAATTTAGGGAAAAAAACGAGAATAAGATCGAGAAAGGAGAAAAAGAGCACACATATAGCTCAATCTCAATTCAATAATCAACTCTGAATGACATTAACAAATTAGATGTTTATTTATAGGTTGAGACTGTTCTCCTAATAACAGGACTGTTCGCCATTCGCTACATTAGTGAATCCAGGTTCTGAAATAAAAGAGATGGGTAAAGGAATTCTCAAAAAACTAAACACAATCATGTAGCCATTTAACGGTAAAGGTGCCTATTTAACATTCACTAAATGGTAGGTTAGTGGTAAACTGGTAATGGATACCCAAGGTGCCAAATCCACTATCGGTGTTGCCATAACTAGACAGGAAGCTTAAGGAGCACCAAATAAGCAATAAAAAGGCAGTTTTGTCCCTAGTTTCCTAGGTGAAATATCATGAAGTAAATGTCAGTGAGGGTAGTTTGCCCTAGTTTTGGGGGTTACTCTACAATTTAGGTTCCATGTCGATCCCCACATACCAAACAATTGAAATCCGCTAAACCAATTTGACTCAATTTTCAGTGTTCGTATAGCAATGTTGGCATTTTGCTTAGGTAAAATCCGATCGAGTACAGAATAATTAGACATTATATATTGCCAGGCAACAAATATTATCACGAAACTTGTAGAAAGGACAAGTGGGTTTTAATTTCGATCAACCAAAAAATGAACAAGCACACATAATTCAGTAGAAATTTAATTAGCTTACAGATTTGAGACGAATTTGGTGTTTTTTGGCCTGAAGTAGGGCGATAATTGAACCCCTTCCATTGAGAGAGAGAGAGAGAGAGAGAGAGAGAGTGTGTGTGTGTGTGTGTGTGTGTGTGTGTATGTGTGTGTGTGTGTGTGTGTGTGTGTGTGTTTTGGGGCTTTGATGGAGATGGTGAAGATTCGTAATGAAGATAAAGATGGAAATAGATTCACAAATTACCCCTTATATTTTGTGATAAATACAACCTCTAGGGATGGTGTTAACTCTGGTTCATATTTTACCACTTACTCTGCTCCAACGTCCTAAAAAGTAGGGGTGTAAATGGTTCGGTTTGATTTGGTTTATGACAAAATCATTAATCGAACTGTCTCCTAACGGTTTCCTTTTTTTCAAATCAAACCGAACCTCATGAGACTTGAAACCGAACCTAACCGAACCATTCGGTTTGGTTTGGTTAACGGTGAGCAGTCGGTTTCTAGTATTCGGGACTCGTCCCGACTCGACCCGACCGGGTAAAATACCTTCGGTTCGGATACTTTCAAAAAATTTGGGTTTCGGTCACTATCTGAACCCGTCTAATATTTATCGGGTCGTTTTCGATTACTTTAGTGACTACCCAACCCCTTTTCGGATACCCGAAGTTTAGCCTCAACTAGGGAACGCACATTCCTCACCTTCAACTTCCTTCTATAGAAAAAACCCATTAAACTTAACGAACTTAAATTATTCCCAAAAACTTCAAGCCCTTTCATTCTCATTATTACCTGGAGCATTCCAATAATCATTCACAACCAGTTTCTTCAAACTCGCAGAGTGCCGGCGTTTTGGATTGGGAGTCAGGTAACAGGCTGAGTCGGTCTAGGATTTGAATGGGGTGGTTGGATTTTGTGGAGGAGGGAGTCAAGTAACAGGTTGTGGATGGAGTCGTCAGGGTTTTCGTTGCTGAAGGTGTAGTTATTAGCGGCTCGGTTGGAATCGGTGGCATGAGTGGGGCTAGAGATTTGACTGTCCGTAGAAATTGAAGTTGGAGAGTCGGGAACGGGGCTACTGTCATCTTCTTCCATGGATTATAAGCTTAAATTACGGTAGAGCTTCGACTTTTGGGGTTAAAGTCTATAATTTTTTTTCGAAGGGTAGAGCTTCGACTTTTAGGGGTATTTTACAAAACCCAAAAATCGAATGTAAAATACCCGATATTTTTGGTTACCCGAAGAATCGGGTTTCACATGCATCGGTTCAGTTTCGGTTAAGCAGAATAACTATCCAACTCATCGGGCACCCGACCCAAAAACCCGAAATAACAATTACCCGACCCGATGCCCATCCATAGGTTCGATTTTATGGTTCAAAGTAATTTATTTTTCAAATATTGAAAAAGAAGATGACAAGGTCAATTTTCAAATATTGAAAAAGAAAAAAAAAGTTGAGACTAATTTTGTAAGGTCGAGAGAGATCTTACGATGGTTGAGAGAAAATTTTGGTTCTATGAGGTGTGAGAAAGAATGTTAGAGAGATGAAAGGGAGAGCGTCGGTGAGGTGAAAGAGACAATGGCGGACTAATGGTGAGGCGCGACATTACGTTGAGGTAAGAGAAAAAAAGAGAGAGTTGAGAGACTAAGGCGTGCGATTACCATCTTTACTCTTAGATTTTTCTAGATCTCAGTATAAAATTTTCAAGATAAATCAATGATTATTAATAACAAGAATATTGTGTATATATATATATATATATATATATATATAAAATCACAAACCGAACCAAACCGAACCGATCGGTTTATAAAATTTTCAAACCGTGACCGAACCACCCTAGTCTAAAACCAAATCAAACCGCTCGGTTTGGTTTGTTTCGATTCGGTTTCGCGATTTGGCGGTTCAAATTTACACCCCTACTAAAAGGGGTTAATTATGGCGCTCTCCATTGAGGTTTGGCCAAATTGTGACGTCTTCCCAAATGTTTGGAAAATAGGCAGGAAGACCCCAATTTTAAACGCCTGTTACTAAAATTTGGAATATTCTGTCTTTGACTGAGCAAAATACAATATTGTCCCCATTAAAGATTAAGCAACTAACATTAAGCAGCTTTTACATTGCCAGTGTTGAGCAATGTAGAAGACCTATTTAGTATTTACCCTTGCAACTCATGAAGTATTCAAACGATTGCCACACTCATGAAACACCATTTTGGGGAGTTAAAAATGCTTTTAAAATCTTGAATAATCAAATTCATAAAATAAAAAAAGTTTTTAGATCTTGTATACTGATTAAAAAGACTGCCTGCAACTTGTGGGAGGTCAACTGATTTTAGTAATTAATGGGTGAAGGTCAATTGATTTAGGACTAGTATATGTATATAGGAGTTCGTAGTTTGTCGAAATCGATGGAAGTTTAGTCGACAGTAAAGGAAGTATATGGCAATGTAGGAGGAGGGTGAAGATATGAGTTATACTAGGTATTTGAGTTTCTGAACCAAGAACAATAAATTAAGTGACTATACCATCCTTAAGTTGACGTTCAACTTAAACAGTTGTTAGTGTTTGGGGTCTTTTGCCTATTAGCCAAACGTTTGGGAGAGTACTGCAATTTGGCCAAACCTAAAGGGAGTGCACCATAATTAACCCCCTAAAAAGAGTAAAAGACCACTTTCTTTTCTTTTTCTTCTTTTTCTTTTTTCCTTTTCAGAATATTGTGCGACGAGAAGTGCGTCTCACTTTAGTTGACAGAGTACTGTATGCTAGCATTTGTAATTAAAGTGCTGTTAATTTTTTTCAATTTGACTTTTAAACAGATAATTTTATTTTTTGGTATTCCAAAATATCCTTCTACCCGAAAGTCTAAAATTAATTTTCGAACTGGGTAGGATCACAAAGGCAATAAAATGTAAAACTCTCCGTATCAAATTTTTATATAGGTATATTTTTTATAGCTCAAACTCAAAACATATGATTAACGAATAATTCTCTGAATATAATGTTAAAAAATTCATTAAAAAGTAAATTAAATTTGTCCTAACTATTGTATCATGTTCGTATGACTTTGCTTTTATGCCTCATATAAATGACAAAATAGTTGAGACAGTCAAAAAAATAAATTATTAATTTTTTTCATTTCAAAAAAGAGCTACACTTTTTAATTTTATTTGTCACCGAAAAAATAATCACATTTTTTAAATTAAAGTTTCAAAACTCTGTATTTTTAATTTTAAGTTTTCTTTCTTTGAAGATATGACATTTATCAACACGTTACACAAGAAAATTACAATTTTAGCATCCCTCCGTTCCGCGCAAAGAGTCCATATCTAAAAGTTAACTTTTTTAAAACAAACTAGTTATGGGGCCCGTGCTCCGCACGGGTACAATTTGATTTAGAGTTAATTGATAAATTTCAGAAGTATTTTTACAAAAAATTATCATTATTGAACATAGATGTTTGTTGACTTAATATTTGACAAAAATAAAGTATTGTAAATATATGTAAATTGGTGGTTGTTTTGTATAGTATTTTCGTTGCAGAATAAGTATTTTTTTTAAAATATTTATACGGGTATGAGTAAATAGTTGTTTGTATATATTTTTTATTTTTAAAATATCTTTTAATGATATCAAATTGTTAAGGTTTTTTTTTTCTATTTTTCTTTATCTTGCACTTAATAATGATATTTTAGAGAGATACTTAAAGAATTTTTACAAAATTGAGAATAAAATATTTATTTTGGGACATAATGAAGAAAAGATAAGGGTCATCTATTTGTGAACAAAGTGAAATTGTTTAAAGATTGGATATAATTATTTTTTTAAATAATTTTTGAAGATCGTTCAATAGTTAGAAAAGGTTTAGTAGAGCATCAATTTTAAATAAAATGATATACGTAATTATGCATTGGTTCTTGGTTAATTTGAACCAATTCTATAGAGAAACTGCAATGTAATGGAAAATGAGTTATGTGCACATGAGTACTGGGTTTTGAAAAAAATATATTATCACGAAATAGATGCCTTTTTTTCTATAAAGTTATTAAATTTAGGTTTGTCATTGTAATGTCCGGATGTGTAGGTGCAATAATATGGACACTATGAGTATTCATGTGTTTTTTTAAATTTTTTTTAAATTTTTTATTTTTTTACTTCTGGACAAACTCCACTAAGAATAATAAATTTTGACCAAAATCTGATCTCAGTTTGTTGGTTTGTTACAATAATAAGAAGGTCCTAGTTGATTAGTTTAGCAATGAGGTAGTGTCATATTACTGACGAGCCAAATAATATTTAATATTTAATTTGATCATTGTACTTGTAGGTCCACTTGACACAAATAATAAGGTTAGAGGGGGTTGAATAGCCTTATAAATTTTTTATGATAAATTTTAAAACTTTTTAAAATTTTGGCAGCGGAAAAACGATTTTGATTAATTGATCAGTCAAAGGTTTAGCTAATGAACAATTTGATAATTGACTGAAGTAATGAGACAAAGGCTGACTGAAGCTTTAAGTAATAAATTGCTTAAAGCTTTGGTCAATTTGGTCAAATGAAGCAAGCGGAGATGAACACAAGATATAAAGTGGTTCACAGTATGAAAACTGTTACGTCCACTACCAAGTCGGTCAAACTTTGATTTTTTGAAGTGCGCTAATATTAATAATCTAGATGATCACTAATGGATCATTATACAACAAAGACCAGTGATTTATAAAGATTAAATGTTACAAGAAATAAATCAATCTCGTGTGTTACAATCAATGATCTCTCAATAGCTAAGTAGTTGGGAGAGATTCAACACAATAATTGAACTAAAGAATAAATACAAAGAATGTAATAAACAATAAATAATCTAAGTATTTTTCTCTTCAATGAAGTTCCAGAAATCTTGAGAGTATTGAATGCTTGAGAATTTCTTTGAGACTTCAATGTGCAAGTTGGGTATGGTCACCATTCTTCAATGCATCTCTAGCTTTAAATAGGCAGAGCTAGGAAATTTGTCGTTAGACACAATTAAGAGTAGTTGACATTGCATTTAATGTTCTGATAGAGAGCAGGTCAAACAAGGTGAATCACTATTCCTCGAGCTTTGTGTTATCACAGAAGAGGTAGGTAGTACCTGTCATTTCATTCTGAAATAAAACAAAAAGCTATGAATAGCTCATTTAATGAAAAACAAAAATCATGTTTGAAAGTCAAGACACACTAAGTACTGACACAAATTCAAAATAACTACGAACGTTTATCACGGAAGCTTTCGTTTGAGGATCAGTAGACTTTCAAGAGATAAGACAAGAAACGTGATACAGTCTACTGTCGTT
This sequence comes from Platycodon grandiflorus, assembly GCA_016624345.1. Classification (NCBI taxonomy): domain Eukaryota; kingdom Viridiplantae; phylum Streptophyta; class Magnoliopsida; order Asterales; family Campanulaceae; genus Platycodon; species Platycodon grandiflorus. The sequence continues at coordinate 42,401,925 of CM028363.1, forward strand.
ATGCCAAATAATAAGTGACTGACTTGAAAAATATTTAAGTCATGATCAGTCAATTGATATCGGCTGAATTAATCTTGACTGAGTATATGATCGGTTATCAGCCAACACGAAATGGTTGGTAATATGATCAGTCATCTTTGATAAGCAAGAGTGGCTTGGAATCAGTGACTGATATACATGAGTATATCGGTCATCAGCCAATTTTGTATGGCTAGTCACTTGATCAACCAACAACAATAAATACAAGGCTTGGCTGAATGATTCCAAAGATAGAATGATTTTAAATAAATCATGTGAAAGACCAATAATACTTAAATATAAGTATGCTTAGAACTTTTTTGAAAAATTCAAAAATAGGTTTAGGATTTTAATTACGTACAAAAAAAAAATTTCTCCCCCCTCTCTCTCTCCCTCCATATATACCCCCACTTTTTAGAACCTTTTTTTTATTTTTAAAATCTAGAAATAAACTAAAAACAATATCAAAAAAGGAGTGGACCACAATTATCCACGATTTACAATCGATGAATCAAAAGATTTGAGGTGAATTCTTCACTCTATCAGCACTTCAACTTTCTTAGGTAGATCACCTATGGTGGCCTTTAAACTTAAGTTTTCCTTTAGTCAAATTGTTCTCATGGAGCTCCACTGTTGACAGTGCTCTCTTCGAGTCACATTTCTTGAAGCCTGCCAGACCGTCGATTGAGTCGACGGATCCGAAAGTCACTGCCTTTTAACGGTGCTGCTTTACCAAGCCGAGTTGTCTCGAACGTCAATCGACGAATGAAAGAGGAGAGACACTAGGTAGGAAACTCGATCCCTTAATTTCTTTAAGCTCTAGCACAGTGCCATTGTTAAGGATGAGTAGAGAGAAAATGGAAGTATTAATGAAGGTGTACAATGGCCAGTTGGTTTTCAATTTCACCTTCATTTGGATGTCTTTAAGATATTCTAAGTTTTGGATTTGATTCGTTTTTAAGATTTTAAACATAGGTAGTCAATTTTATGCTTCGATCAAATGATTAGGGCCTTGATTCATTTCTTTGGTTTGAAATACGCTCCAATTGGGTTTGATAATTGAGTTTTTTTTTTTTTGGAAAAAGGGTCATATTCTCAGTTTGGTAGTAGAGAAGGGCATTAGGTTGTTATTTTTGGTCAAAAATGTACTAATTTTACCTAGTGTTTATTCTATAATAAATGAAATTCAATTTAGTTTGGTAATAATTGCTTACTTTCCTATATTCTTGTTTTTTTATAAATTATTTATGTTATAATTCTTTACTCTGCCTTTAAGAATTACAATTGAATACTGAAATCCACCTATCCCTTAGAATTAAGTGTTTAGATCTCGAGTTGTTTAAATTTCAATCTCAGTTTTAGAAGTGGCTTCCATTAAGTAGTTGAATAGGAGGATTATGATGACTATAGCCCTTGGTAAATTTACTAAAGATGAAAATGATTTATTTAATATTATGAAGGTCTGCTTACGGAGGGACCAGTTCATTTTTGTAGGCTGGTCCGGTCTATTGCTCTTTCATTGTGCCTATTTCACTTTAGGGGATTGGTTCACAAGTACAACCTTTCTAACTTCATGGTATACCCATGGATTGGCCAGTTTCTATTTGGAAGGCTACAATTTCTTAACACTGATTTATATGATGTATTACTGGTGGTTAGATAAAAAGAAAAGTAGTGAATATCTTGATTGATCAAGTATTTATACATGAAAAGATTGGCTATAAGATTTTGTACTGAGTAAATGGAATTTTTGTACACATCTAGTAAATGTTGTAGGACAATAAGTGACATGAGTTTCTCTTTATTTAACGCAAACTCATTTGATCTTTTTTTGGACTTTGCAAGATGATCAATGACATGTTGTTACCTTTCTTTTATAGGTCAGACTATTAAATCCTGATGTTGGCCATGCTCAAGGTACTTTATATCTACATCTCTTGCCAAGTACTTGTCTCAAACTATGCTTTCTTGTCAAATGAAATTTCAGTTTATCTAATGAGAGTCATATGTTGAAAAACTATAACATACTTGATTTATTTGCATTTTTGATAAAAATGGAAACATGGAAATCTTGAGATGTCCTTAAAATTTTAGTGTCTAAATACGATTAAATAATTGAATTAAAATGATTGTTCTATTTGTTCTGTGGACTTGAATGCAACAAGTAAAACTACGTCGTTGAGATAACATTAAATATAACATGATAGTAAGTTTGTGATAAATGCATACCTGTGATGAATTTAATTATGTATAAAATCTCTTCGTTAAGTTCAAAAACTAAGCATTGGTACTTCGAGACTCTGTTGCTGTTGTAAGGAGATTGCAAATATCAGTAAAAATTGAATAGTCAACAATAGAAATTCTACGGTGAAGAACTTATAGATATGGAAACAAAAAATTTGAAACTATATTGTGAATGACTTGCTTGTATTGAGACGGTTGAAAACTTCTCTATACACAATATTTTTTTGTCCACCCTTTGTATCCTTCTTCGTCTTCAAGAGCAAGAATTTTTAGTCCTTCTAGTGTCTTAACTCTTAGTTAGATCTCCCCAAATAGTAATTCGAAGGCGATTGTTCCTGCACAAAAGAATGTAATAGATTAAGTAGTCTTAGCAAAAGTATAACATAAAAAAAATTATGGAATTATAGTTGACCTGCCATCCTCAAGGTCTAAGAGTTGCAGCTTAAGGGTTTGTCCATCTCGAATCCTTCTGTCTTCTACTCCAGATATGCCTACAATTACTCCCATAACATCTGATAATAATAGAAGAAAATGTCAGGACAACGAGTTTATATCAAATAATTAATATATAATTAGTCGAGTTCATAGTCTATACTCACCAACCAAATTCTTCTTGTTATCTCCGACTGATTCCAGATTCTCAAATGGAATTATAGAAAATTTATGGCGCGGAATACTGGGGACATTGTTGATTATCTCTTCAAAGAATGTACTTGTATCGAACGATGTATATAGTTCTTGGTGAAGGGCTCTATACAATGGTTTTGATACATCAATCGTAAAAAAATTCATAATATAGAAGTTGCACTTATTAATCCCGAGAAATCTGCAATAAATCTACTTTTGATGGTGCAATGCATCATAGCTTGCTAGATTACACGCGTGAAGTATTGTGGGTTATAATTTTAAAAATAATGTCTAAACTTAAAATTAAAAAAAAAAAAGTATTTGCATGTTTTACCTTCTTATCCATTGCAATGAAGTCGAGACTCATGACCTCACCATTTTTCTTAGCATTGTGAGTTTTCCACAAGCGTGTAACTCGTACTTTGATTTTCTTATCATTTCTTCCCTTCTTGAGTTGGGTTAGAGATGCAAATTGTCCTTGACGACCGGTCATTGTTCTAGGTTTTTTGGAGAATATGGTGAAGGCTGTGATAGACTATTGAGGGCTGGACAGGAGGAGGTGAACAGTGAAGGCTGTGAAAGGTTGTTCTTGCTGAGCAGGTTTTTTTTTTTTTCTTCTCAAGGATGCTATGAATGTTGTAGTTTTTTTTTCCCCTCAAGGATGCTACCGATGTTGCTAATGTAGTAGATAGGGGCTATATTAACAGTTTGAAAATGTTGTATTAATTAGGAGAATTATTCATATGTACAATTATTAGTATCCTTTAATTGATATTATTATTGTAAATTATTGCCTTTGTAACAGCTTTTTGGAACACCGGATAAACTTTTCTACTATTTCAATTTGAAGAAGGCTCTAGCATGTAGGTAGTATTAGGGTTATATTACCTCTCTATCTATTAATTTGTATTTGAAGGTTGTATTTACTAATTATTAGTAGAAGACTAATTGGTATTCAGTATATGATGTTAATAATGTGTAGTATACAATGGTAGAAGAAAAGTCCTAGGACAATTACTATTGGTCATTGTGCATTATCTATTAGAGGAGTAGACTAATTGGTATTGTGTATTTGACCTTAATTATTTGCAATATACAATGGTAGAAGAAAAGTCCTAGGACAATTACTATTGATCATTGTGCATTATCTATTAGAGGAGTTTTCTAATTATAACATATATAACTATGTTATTGTAAGCGTAGGATATAGGAGTATATATAAGTATAGATAACATATATTATTAACTAATAGAAGAATCCACTAGTTTTTGTCATAATTGTAGTTAATATCTATTGTTAAAAGCTAATGTGTGAACCGTTGCCAAAGAGGAATGTGAGAAGTTAAATCCTACTTGGCAACCTCATGATCTATCTTTAACAAAAGGGAGGTGATGTGTCAATCCTATAAGCAACTTCACCTACTTTATATATATATATATATATATATATATAATATCAAAAAATGCCCTTTACAAATTTAAACTAACAAAAATACTAGACTTGTGATGATCTTACTGGTTCATTCCAACTGCCTCCCTCGATCGGGCCATGAGAGGGGCCCATGGAGGTCAGTTTTGCTTATTCAGATGTAGATAGTGCGTACAAGGATCTAACAAGTATTAACATAGCTAGACGGTGGTTACCAATTAATATTTTAATTTTAGTAAGTAACTCGATTGTGTTTGGTTAACTAGCTTGTACTTCACTGACCGAAATAAAAGAAGGGTATATTAGGAAATTCAAAAAATATAAATTAATTTTTGAAAGTTGACTCTTTTAAGTGAAACACTCCAAAATAGAATAGTGAATTCGTTGCCTAGAACGGAGGGAGTATAATTTAAGAAAAAAAAAAGACTTAAAATTACAAACTAAAAAAGTTTGATTTATTAAATACAACTATTCTTCAACTTCCTCATTGATCGTAAAAATTTCTCCTCTCATTATTGATTATGGCAACAGATTTTCTTCACTATTCCCTCAATTATATATTGTATGAGCATGAGCAACAATGCAAGGAGGAAGCTAGCCCTCTCTCCTCTTCTCTTCTTCTCCAACTCTCTACTTCCCATTTCCGAAGATCTACAACTCGTCCGCGCTCTGCAACTCGGCGCACTGCCACTTAAGGTCGCCCGGTTGCCGGTCGCCTAGCCTCGAGTCGAACATGGGTTGTTGATGTCGCCGATAAATTTTTCTCAATCAGTTTATTAATTTATTTGGACCTAATTTAAATTCAACAGGCCCCCTAAAATGTGAGATACGGCTGCTCCTTACTCGAGTAGAAACTAAACATCAAGTGACTGGATTTAATGTTATCAAACAAGCTTGTTTGATCACTTAAAGGTTTTAGAATTAAGCCCTTAATTGAGTCAATAAAATAAGATCTTATGCTTTGTGATTTTTTTTACATACTTTTATAATAATTGAATCAAAGCCTAAGAGAGTTGGAGAAACAAATAGTTAGACCGAGAGAGAGAGAGAGAGAGAGAGAGAGAGAGAGAGAGAGAGAGAGAGAGTAAAAAAAAAAAAGAATTACAAAATCAAACATATGTATGTACAAACAAAAACAGGTTTGCATGATTAGTTAGGATCAAAGTCACCAAAAAAAAAATAATAATAATAAGAATCACAAAATCAGACATATGTACAAACAAACTCAAGTTTATATGATTTGTTAGGATAAAAGTCACCCCTAGTCAAAAATTGATTAGGCATGGGGTATGTCGCATAGATTGGTGTGTCAGTTTTGAGCCCAAATAGTTTTGAAAAAATTATCATTATTCAATACTGACGTTTGTTGACTTAATGTCTGACAAAAGTTAACTGTTGTCAATATATACAAAATAAAATAATTATTTTGGGACATAGTGAAAAAAAATAACTTTTTTTTAAGCAAATGAGAATTGTTCAATGATTGAATATAATTATATTTTAAAATGATTTTTGAAGATCATTCAATGATTAGAAAATATTTAGTTGGATACTATATTTACGTATTTTTTATACAATGTTAGCGTGAAAAAAGAAACTTACACAAATATCAACAATAACAAAAAAAAGCCTCAATTTTGAATGAAATGATTTAAATTTTTTGTTTATTTATCACATATTATAGACATTATTTTAGTACATCTTAAATAAGAATATGAGACTCATAATTTGACATGGAGAGAGTAACATTTATAAAATTAAAAATTAGTTTGTTTAAATTATAAAATGACTTATATAATAATATAATATTTTCATAAAATCATACATAGAGTATAATTAGTTGAGTTGGTTTAAGGTGTATATTTATGATAAAAAGAGTGTGTGTTTAAAACTCATTGACAACATTATTTTATTTTCTTTTAGGAGAAGGTATTACCTAATGGTAATACATTTTGTTAAACCTAATATTATTAGGTATAGTTATTAGGTAATGACATAGAAATGAAAAGTCATCTCACTCCAAAAGTCAAGCTTACTTGGAGTCTTGAGAATTGAGAGAAATCCAAAAGATGGTGAGGTGTCACTATGTAAGATGTCCTCACCAACTTTAATATATATGTACATATATTGATTTTTTAGGCCTAGCTAAATATGCCCATCAAGAGAATCCACAATACGAGAGAGTACACCATGTAATACTTGGGAACCACTATGCTTCCGCTTTTTGGGACAAGAAATAGATGAAGCCATAATTTGAAGTGGATTCTCTTCCCCTTATGAACATCATTATTAAGGAATATCATATCCCCTAGGCTGTTTGGTATGTTGTCGCTCACATTCATCGACTTATGTCCTCCATGGAAGTTCGAGTTACTCATATTCTCCGGGAAGGTAATGGTGTGGCTGATGGTTTAGCAAACTTTGCTGCGGATGAGGAAAGGGATGTTGAATTCTTTTCTCATTCGGATCTCCCTAGTCGATGTCGAGGTAATTTTATCTTAGACAAAGCTAAGACTCCTTATATCCGTTTGAAATGACCCCTCTTTGGCTTTCTTGGGCTGCTGCTATTCTGTTGCTGATGTTTGTCTTCTCTGCAAGCACGAGTCGTGACAGAGGGGACGACTCGTCCATTTCTCCCCTGTTTCAGTCGTCCCTTTGTAGTGGACGATTCGTCCATTTAATCTCTGATTCAGTCGTCCCTTTGTAGGGGACGAATTAGGCTGTCAGGGGACGAGTCGTCCTTTGCTGCTTGGCATAGGCATGATTTGGTTTGTTGGTTGCTCTTTGGTTTCCCCTATCCCCTTTGTAATGGGCAGCTCGTTAGAAGCTGGATCCCTCCTCGTAGTTATTTCCTTATGTATTTTATTTCGGTGGTTGAGGTTGTCATGTCCCCCACCTTATTTGTAATTTTTTAAAAAATTAATAAAATCTAGGGAGTGCCGTCTCCTTTCGCCAAAAAAAAAAAATAGCACTTGCACTCCCTTTCCATCACATTTATACCCCATTTGTAAAAGACTTTGTGATGGTACACAATTTAAGAACCCATAAGAAATGAGAGGAATAGATCATTTTAAAGACCAAGTTGATTTTGAAATTATATTTTTAATGAAAAAAAACAGAGTACTTGTGACACCCTGGTTCCTCCTACGTGTAATTTACTTGTCTTGTTATACGATTGACTTGTTAAACATATTTGTTATACTTGTTTAGGTAGCATGTTAATTGATTTATACCCTAATTTGATATTTCATTTCATGTCTACGAGAATTGCTATGTTTATTACATTGTTGGGTTTGTTTCGGACTTAGTTTGAGCTTTGAATCATCTTAGAATGGTTTGGGAGTGTTTGAAATCACTTTTGGATAGCCTAGAATCATGTTAGACTGATTTTGGGAGTTATGCGGCCGCATAGTGCTGGCGCGCATAACCCCTCAAATCTCTGGAATGTATGCGGCTGCCCCATGCGCTCGCATAGAAGCCATGCGGCCGGTCTATGCGCCCGCATAGCAGCCATGCGGCCGCCTTATGCGTCCGGATAAAAGACCGAAAGCTGAATTTGAACTTCATTTTGAGAGGAGATTTAAACCATTTGTATGGCTCTCCTTGAGCTACATCACCCCCTCCCTTATCTGAATTTTTAGTTCACTTAAGTCAAGTAGAGAGACTTGTTTCTCTCCATTTTTTCCTCTCTTTTCCTCCATTTGTGTTCTTAGGTGTGTGTGGGAGATATAGTGAGATTAGTGTGTGTGCTTGGGTTCCCGAAGATCGAACCACCCGATTGACGATCCGAGACCGTCATTGTGTTGGTGTTGAGTAAGGGAGCAACTTGTGTGGCTTTGATTTCATTTTTGTTGGCTTGATATTCGGTTCTAGGTATGTTACTAAACCCCTTTTTTGTATGCTTTAAGCTTGGATGTATGTTAGTTCATCTTTGATCATGTATGACTTGCTATAAATGTTGTTTTCATGCATAACCATATGTTGAGATGAGTACATTATGCTTGTGATGTGTTCTTGGATTAAATGATGTTGGATGAACTAGGGTTTGAACATTAACCTTCAGATTTGAATAAATAGATAACTTGAGACTTGAAGTTGGGCAATCATGCATATAGCATTGAAACCCTAATTTTACGAACTTTAGCAATGACTCCGAAAAGTTGATTTTAGGGAAAATTATGATTCCTCGAACAAGATATTAAATTACTACGAGGTTTAGAGTTTGATTGATCGATATTCTAGTCCTCCGTGTTTTGTTACTGTTATAGTAAAGACTTGTGAATGGCTCAAATGTGTCGATTAGAATTCTTGCAAACATGTGTTGAATGATAATTGGTGATAGAATAGAATAATCTACTTGTCATTTGTCAAGTTCACTACTTTTGAACTTGATGGTTATTTGCATTAGATGAATTAGAACATCTACTTGTGCATTGTGTAAGTCCAGCTGGCATCGTTGGTTGAGTAAGGTGGGACGACCTATGGTCTTCACAAATTAACATTTGTGATCGCTATAAGTCGCCGTACCGGAGTTTCACACACCCCTCTTCTGTTGGCCACAGTTGAGAAGTAGCCCCACTATTGTAGCAATACGCATGGCTATGGTTTGCTAGATTGAACTTGATGGTATTAATCGGGGACGTCGATACTACATACACGAGTATCGAGGCATATTTGGTTATTTGTGTATAGCAAGAGCAATGCAAAGATGGATAAAGAGATATCATATCCTTTATAATGTGGTTTATTACGAGTACTTATGTGAACATCAAAGTGCTACGTATGATTTATGTGATTTATGTATCAATAATGATGTTACATGTTCAGTTGTGATATATACAAATGTATTACCATGTTACGATTATCAGTTGAGCATTATACCATGACATATTGTTTTCCTTAGATCCGAGCCAGGCAGGGAGTTCGCGGTGAGGCCGAATAGTATTATCGTTTAGCTCGAAGGTGGTCTTTTGCTTCGTGAACCCTGGAGCTCTTTTGTTATTAGTGATAGCAATTCTTTTGGTGAGGACGATTGGTTAAGTAAAGTCATGTAGACTTTACTTTGAGTAGTGTTGATACACTGTTGTTACTTACTATTCTTTTGGTAGCCGACACGTGTATGTCGAGCTCGCATACTCTATTATATCTTTATTTCAATTATTTTCCCAAGCATGTTGTAGCTTGCGGTTTATGTATAGTTGTTCCGGCATGTTGTGGCAGAGGTAGTTGGTGTTATTAATGATTTTCTACAAAACTTATACTTGTGTTTTATTAGTTGGGTTCCGGCTGTAACGTCGCCGATGACTGATTTTATTTCATTAAGTTTTTGTTTTTATGGTTTCGTGGTAAGCACGGGTTGTTGCGCCACGTGCTTTTATTAAATGTTATTGTTATTTGCATGTTGTTTGGCGCGTCGACTTTGGGATTCCGTATTGGAATCCGGGTTGGGGTGTCACAGTACTCTGGCCAAAATAGTGGACGAACCAATATTTATATATATATATATATATATATATGTTATTTTAGTGGCTTGAATTAAATGGGTTGCATGGTAGCTTCATGGAGCAACCCACACTTAATAATAATATGATTGAGTCCTATTCCTAGTCGGACATTAGTGGAACCCACGGTGAGTGCATTTCCTTTGGTGAATGGAGCCGTGGCTTTATAGTATAAAAGGGATTAATCCCTTTTGTTCACAGTGTGTCGTGATTGAGAAGAGAGAGCTATCAACCAACAAACATGTCAAAACCGAGAGTTCACACCGTCTTCTACCAAGCTGTTTGCGAAGAACTTAGTTCGTCAATTTGTGAGTTTCTTCGATTTGTTTTGGGCGGTGTTTATTTTGGGTTTTTTGGTATTTGTTGAGCCATAACTATTGTATTTGTATCTCCGATTTGATTAGTGTAAGCCTTTGCCTCCTCCGCCCGTGGACGTAAGGAATTTCCCGAACCACGTGAATTCTTGTCTACTTTATTTCTGCATTATTTTCAATTCGCTATTTCGTTGTCCAATTTCAATTGTTTGGGACGCAATTTTAACAAATTGGTATCAAAGCTTTTTGGTTTGTTTAGGTCTGTTGGGATTCACAGTTATTTGTTTGATTGAATTTTGGTTATCATGGCATCGACAAAATACGAGATTGAAAAATTTGATGACAAGAATGATTTTGGACTTTGGCGCATAAACATGCGTGCTTCGTTGGTTCAGCAAGGATTGCTTAAGGCGTTAAAGGGTAAGGAGGCTTTGCCTACGAAATTGTTAGATAAAGAAAAAGATGATTTGTTGGAGCACGCACTTGGTGCTATTCATTTATCACTTGGTGTTGATGTTTTGCGAGAAATTGCGGAAGAGACATCGCCAGCAGGTTTGTGGCTCAAATTGGAAGCTTTGTATATGATGAAGTCGTTGACAAATCGACTTTATTTGAAGCAACAACTCTACACTCTTCGTATGAGGGAAGGTACGCCAGTTAAATATCATCTTAGTAATTTTGATAAAATTATTATGTCTTTGAAAAATATTGATGTCAAAATTGATGATAAAGACCAAGCCTTGATTTTGTTATGTTCTTTACCTCCTTCGTTGGAGCATTTTGTTGATATTATGCTATATAGCCGAGACACTCTTTCCATGGAGGATATGAAAGCATCGTTGAACTCTAAAGAGTTGAAGAAAAAAGTGTCTGAAAATTTGGACAACAATCAGGCTGATGGTTTGGTTGTTAAAGGTAGAATAAGTGATAAAGGCTCGAACAAAAATAGAGGTAGGTCTAGATCTAAATCTAGGACCAAGAAAAATGAATGTAACTATTGTAAGGAAGAAGGCCACTGGAATGATAAATGTTCGAAGCTCAAAGGAAAGAAAAAGATTGTTGATTCCTCAACCCCTAGTGATTCTGCTAGTTTAGCCGAGGAAACTTCTGACAATGTTGTAGATGTCCTCTCAGTATTAGTTGGGTCATCCGGTGATAGTTGGGTTCTTGATTCGGGTTGCTCTTATCATATGTGTCCTAACAAGGATTGGTTTTTTTTTCTACCAATCAATTAATGGTGGGGTTGTTTTGATGGGAAACAATATATCCTGTAAGGTAGTTAGGATAGGAACAGTTCGAATTAAGATGCATGATGATATTGATAGGACTTTGACTAATGTACGACACGTGCCAGATTTGAAGAAGAATCCTTATCTCTTTGGGTGCTCTTGATTCACTCGGTTGTAAGTACACAGGTGAAGGTGGAGTTTTGAGAGTATCTAGTGGTTCTCTTGTTGTGATTCGTGGAAAATTGGTTAATAGTCTCTATTTGCTTCAGGGTAGCACCGTTGTTGGTGTTGCATCAGTTTCTACAGGTTCTTCATCAGATCTAGATTCAGATAACACTCGTTTATGACATATGCGGCTTGGGCATATGAGTGAGGCATGGATGTCTATTTTGAGCAAACGAGGTTTGTTAGAAGGTCATCAAACATGGAAGCTTGACTTTTCTGAGTGATTGCGCTGCAAGTTAAATTGCAACAACTAGGGCAAGAGTACCCTGCCGTATCAAGTAATATAGTGCGTAAGCACAAGTATCGATCCCATAGGGAATGCACCTAATTTTCACTCCTACTAAGTACCGAAATTGAGCTGGCTAATTATATTTGAGCGAAAATAAATTCAGAATAAAAACTAAAAATAAAAAATAAAAGAAAGCAATTAATATTTACAATGTCGCAAAATGGTTTGGCAACAACAAATCAAGATAAAAGATAAGATTTATAGGAATGCAATATTTTCTAGTCTAGCTCGTGATTAATTTAATCCTCTCTCTACTTTTCTTTAACTCAAGTCTTGGTAGCCGAGAACACTAAATTGGTTAACTACGAGCTCTCGCCCCAATAGCAACCCGAATCTCCCCTACCTCGCGAATGGCTAAGGTGGATTGATTGCATGTCAGAACAAGTCCTCAATTGGCTATCTATGAACACTCGTTACCTCTCGGTCTGGCGTCACATAGACAATTATTGTGTTTTCGGAATTAATAGGAAGGGCTATCGCTAACTATCCTATAATTCTAGTGATCATCTAATGGGTAGCTAATCCATTGGAAGCATTAGGAACACACAACAATAACCAAGATAATGGGTAGATAAATAATCTCTCTATTTTTCTACAAGGCATGCCGGTAGCCGGGACATCGAAAGTGGTTAAAAACCCTAATTTCCTACCTCTCGGTGGAGTGATCGCTTCACAAAACAAGTACTCCCATGGCTATCGGTGTGTGTCAAACACCAACTACTAATTTGTTCGGTCCGAAATGCAAGGTAGCTCTCGCGGATCCAAACATTTCTAAAATCATTTAATTAATGGCCAATTAATTAAAAGCATTAAGCTCACAAATTAATAACCTAGCATGCTTGTATACTAAATAGAGAGAGAGATAAAATTAAATCACTACAACAACATAGAAAAATAATTGCTTTCCATAAATCATTAAGCACAAAGCCAATTTCACATTTTACAAAATCATTCAACCCTAGAAAATATCTAAAATATAAATTGGAAGAATTTAACCGACAAAGTCGCGAGCAATGCTGAGATCCGGGGTTGAAATCACTTGCAAAAGCTTCCTTGGCACTTGATTTGGTGCTCCAAACCTTCAATGATGATTACATTTTTGGAGAAATGGAGAGATTTTGGTAGGAGAGGGTTGCTGCCCCCAAAGGGGACTCACAGCCCCGTTTGGGACTCTCTGGATGAAAAATGGGGCTGCCTTCGGAGAGATAAATGAAGGCCAAAGAGTATCCAACAAGCCAATGGCAAACTAGGAATTAAATTGAAGTTCAGGGGCTGGAGGGACAAAAACGGAGAAGAGAAGGGTTGCTGGTCAGGAGGACACGTGGCAGAAGCTGGAGCTGCCACCGCATTAATGAAAAGTCTGCTTAATTGCTCCGGTGCCCCTGAGTTCTTCAGGCTGTCTCCCGAAGTCCTTCCCCCTCCAGCTCTCTCATTTTAGTCCTCCGTTAGCTCCGTTAGCCCACCGTTAGCCTATTTTGCCTTGTAATACTTAACGGACTTTGACGGAATGATTTGTGGCTCAACTTTGAAGCCCGGAATTGCCTCAAACTTTGTGCTAAACTCCGTGAAAGCTCGTAAATACCTTGGAAACCTACATTAAAGCACAAATACACAAATAATAATATTTTCAAGCATATTTAATTCTAAAATAGCACAAAATAAAAGAAAATAAAGGGGAAAATTAGTGGAAATCTTGAGCTCATCACACCCCCAAACTTAAGCTTTGATCGTCCCGAGCAAAGAAATAAAACAATTAAAATGAGCTCAAGGACTTAACAGTGGAACACGGCACTTGCTCAAGATCATATGCACATTACCATGATGGAAATCAAACCTAAGATTATAAACATGCATAGATAAGGTATGGCGTGATTTTAGTGCTAGCTCACTTTTTCTTCAAACATTTTGCCCACTTTACAAAACATATGCCCATCAATAAATAGCTTAGCTCTAGCAAAGATTGAACGGTCAATGAGATATCAAAAATGAGCAATCAAACCGAAAGAGTTTTATAATTCACAAGGCACGGACTCGCATGGCATGACAATATCAATAGGACTTTATAGGCTTGTAATTGGCCAAAGTTTTGGGCTACAAATGAAGGATAGGATAACAAGTCAAGAGAGCGAAGAATTTGAAGTCTTCACACAATGATTTGCTTCATGAAAGCATAACTCTTTAAATAACCACCACCTCACTTCAACAACCCCTTAAACTTTAAACTTTGGGTTGAAGAAAGTGTATCAACTACCACAACAATTAAGTGCCACCCTTATGTCTCCTTGAGTAAATAAAAAACAATGACATATATTTTTTTTCTTTTCTTTTCTTGCCTCCCTTGATTTTTCTTTTTCTTTTGATTTTTTTCTTTTCATAGCACTTTATTTTTCAAGAGGGCTCTTTTACCACCATTCAACACTTTTCAATCACCAAAATCATCAACAATAAAGTACAATTCATCCATGAAGCACACACTTCCCAACAAGAATTCATAAATAAAACAATTCATTCCAAATCATGCTCTCTTGAAGGGTGCCGGCAAAAAGTGTATAGGCTCATGGAATAGGATGATGCGGGTATACGAAAAAGAAGTCGAATGGGGGTCATTGTGTGCTCTAGGCACACGCCATTCTATAAATAAGCTCAAAAGGGGACACTAGGGATTAATGTATAATGGGTAGGATAATATGGCTCAAACAATCCAAAGATGGCCTATATCATGCTCTTGCCATGCACACAAGTCCAAACCAAGCTACTTTAATCAACAATTTTCAAGATCATCTAACGGTCATCAAAACTCAAGAATATGATACTCATCCGACATGCACTATCAAAGCTAGAGCTTAGCATAACAATTCAGCTCAAAATCCAAACATGGGCATTTTTGATCATGAATGAGGTGGAGATAGCATAAAAAGCACACACATATCCTCAACTATGCATATAATAAACTCAAAAATGAATCCAAGAAAATAATGCACATATAACTCTAACAAGCGCCCAAAATTCAAAGCATTAAAAATGAGGAATTTCAAGCTCAAGACTTTCAGAATTTTCGAAGCTAAACAATGCATACCCAACCCCCAAACTTAAAGTAAACGGAGAAGGGAAGGAAAGAAAACTCCCTCAAAGTTGATTTCTTAAGAAGTCCGGGCCCGAGAGTAAGCCTACTCCAATGATTTCCTCAAGCAAACCCCGACCTTGAAAGTGCTCATCCCCTGTATCAAATCAAGCTCAAAAGAAAAATGCATGAAAGCAATTATGAAAATAAATATATACAAAATAAAAAGAAAATATTTTTGTGTGGGGACACTATGTACACCTCCCTACAAACCCACAAAACTCGGGAAGGCTTCGAAAAGCGACACAAGCATATAAATACAAAAGCAAGTAAACTAAATAAAAGAAAATGCTCAAATTACAATTAGCTTTGCTTAGTATCGATATTAGCATATAGGAATGAAAATTAAATCATTCCCCGGCAACGGCGCCAAAAACTTGATTGCGCTGCAAGTTAAATTGCAACAACTAGGGCAAGAGTACCCTGCCGTATCAAGTAATATAGTGCGTAAGCACAAGTATCGATCCCACAGGGAATGCACGTAATTTTCACTCCTACTAAGTATCGAAATTGAGCTAGCTAATTATATTTGAGCGAAAATAAATTCAGAATAAAAAATAAAAATAAAAGAAAGCAATTAATATTTACAATGTCGCAAAATGGTTTGGCAACAACAAATCAAGATAAAAGATAAGATTTATAGGAATGCAATATTTTCTAGTCTAGCTCGTGATTAATTTAATCCTCTCTCTACTTTTCTTTAACTCAAGTCTTGGTAGCCGAGAACACTAAATTGGTTAACTACGAGCTCTCGCCCCAATAGCAACCCGAATCTCCCCTACCTCGCGAATGGCTAAGGTGGATTGATTGCATGTCAGAACAAGTCCTCAATTGGCTATCTATGAACACTTGTTACCTCTCGGTCTGGCGTCACATAGACAATTATTGTGTTTTCGGAATTAATAGGAAGGGCTATCGCTAACTATCCTATAATTCTAGTGATCATCTAATGGGTAACTAATCCATTGGAAGCATTAGGAACACACAACAATAACCAAGATAATGGGTAATAATGGGTAGAGAAATAATCTCTCTATTTTTCTACAAGGCATGCCGGTAGCCGGGACATCGAAAGTGGTTAAAAACCCTAATTTCCTACCTCTCGGTGGAGTGATCGCTTCACAAAACAAGTACTCCCATGGCTATCGGTGTGTGTCAAACACCAACTACTAATTTGTTCGGTCCGAAATGCAAGGTAGCTCTCGCGGATCCAAACATTTCTAAAATCATTTAATTAATGGCCAATTAATTAAAAGCATTAAGCTCACAGATTAATAACCTAGCATGCTTGTATACTAAATAGAGAGAGAAATAAAATTAAATCACTACAACAACATAGAAAAATAATTGCTTTCCATAAATCATTAAGCACAAAGCCAATTTTACATTTTACAAAATCATTCAACCCTAGAAAATATCTAAAATATAAATTGGAAGAATTTAACCGGCAAAGTCGCGAGCAATGCTGAGATCCGGGGTTGAAATCACTTGCAAAAGCTTCCTTGGCGCTTGATTTGGTGCTCCAAACCTTCAATGATGATTACATTTTTGGAGAAATGGAGAGATTTTGGTAGGAGAGGGCTGCTGCCCCCAAAGGGGACTCACAGCCCCGTTTGGGACTCTCTGGATGAAAAATGGGGCTGCCTTCGGAGAGATAAATGAAGGCCAAAGAGTATCCAACAAGCCAATGGCAAACTAGGAATTAAATTGAAGTTCAGGGGCTGGAGGGACAAAAACGGAGAAGAGAAGGGTTGCTGGTCAGGAGGACACGTGGCAGAAGCTGGAGCTGCCACCGCATTAATGAAAAGTCTGCCTAATTGCTCCGGTGCCCCTGAGTTCTTCAGGCTGTCTCCCGAAGTCCTTCCCCCTCCAGCTCTCTCATTTTAGTCCTCCGTTAGCTCCGTTAGCCCACCGTTAGCCTATTTTGCCTTGGAATACTTAACGGACTTTGACGGAATGATTTGTGGCTCAACTTTGAAGCCCGGAATTGCCTCGAACTTTGTGCTAAACTCCGTGAAAGCTCGTAAATACCTTGGAAACCTACATTAAAGCACAAATACACAAATAATAATATTTCCAAGCATATTTAATTCTAAAATAGCACAAAATAAAAGGAAATAAAGGGGAAAATTAGTGGAAATCTTGAGCTCATCACACCCCCAAACTTAAGCTTTGATCGTCCCGAGCAAAGAAATAAAACAATTAAAATGAGCTCAAGGACTTAACAGTGGAACACGGCACTTGCTCAAGATCATATGTACATTACCATGATGGAAATCAAACCTAAGATTATAAACATGCATAGATAAGGTATGGCGTGATTTTAGTGCTAGCTCACTTTTTCCTCAAACATTTTGCCCACGTTACAAAACATATGCCCATCAATAAATAGCTTAGCTCTAGCAAAGATTGAACGGTCAATGAGATATCAAAAATGAGCAATCAAACCGAAAGAGTTTTATAATTCACAAGGCACGGACTCGCATGACATGACAATATCAATAGGACTTTATAGGCTTGTAATGTTGGCCAAAGTTTTGGGCTACAAATGAAGGATAGGATAACAAGTCAAGAGAGCGAAGAATTTGAAGTCTTCACACAATGATTTGCTTCATGAAAGCATAACTCTTCAAATAACCACCACCTCACTTCAACAACCACTTAAACTTTAAACTTTGGGTTGAAGAAAGTGTATCAACTACCACAACAATTAAGTGCCACCCTTATGTCTCCTTGAGTAAATAAAAAACAATGACATATATTTTTTTTCTTTTCTTTTCTTGCCTCCCTTGATTTTTCTTTTTCTTTTGATTTTTTTCTTTTCATAGCACTTTATTTTTCAAGAGGGCTCTTTTACCACCATTCAACACTTTTCAATCACCAAAATCATCAACAATAAAGCACAATTCATCCATGAAGCACACACTTCCTAACAAGAATTCATAAATAAAACAATTCATTCCAAATCATGCTCTCTTGAAGGGTGCCGGCAAAAGTGTATAGGCTCATGGAATAGGATGATGCGGGTATACGAAAAAGAAGTCGAATGGGGGTCATTGTGTGCTCTAGGCACACGCCATTCTATAAATAAGCTCAAAAGGGGACACTAGGGATTAATGTATAATGGGTAGGATAATATGGCTCAAACAATCCAAAGATGGCCTATATCATGCTCTTGCCATGCACACAAGTCCAAACCAAGCTACTTTAATCAACAATTTTCAAGATCATCTAACGGTCATCAAAACTCAAGAATATGATACTCATCCGACATGCACTATCAAAGCTAGAGCTTAGCATAACAATTCAACTCAAAATCCAAACATGGGCATTTTTGATCATGAATGAGGTGGAGATAGCATAAAAAGCACACACATATCCTCAACTTTGCATATAATAAACTCAAAAATGAATCCAAGAAAATAATGCACATATAACTCTAACAAGCGCCCAAAATTCAAAGCATTAAAAATGAGGAATTTCAAGCTCAAGACTTTTAGAATTTTCGAAGCTAAACAATCCATACCCAACCCCCAAACTTAAAGTAAACGGAGAAGGGAAGGAAAGAAAACTCCCTCAAAGTTGATTTCTTAAGAAGTCCGGGCCCGAGAGTAAGCCTACTCCAATGATTTCCTCAAGCAAACCCCGACCTTGAAAGTGCTCATCCCCTGTATCAAATCAAGCTCAAAAGAAAAAGGCATGAAAGCAATTATGAAAATAAATATATACAAAATAAAAAGAAAATATTTTTGTGTGGGGACACTATGTACACCTCCCTACAAACCCACAAAACTCGGGAAGGTTTCGAAAAGCGACACAAGCATAGTGAGACACCTCCCTATAAACCCACAAAACTCGGGAAGGCTTCGAAAAGCGACACATGGGTTAGAATTTTGTGAAGGTCACTTCAATGAGTTTTGCGCCAATGTAGGCATAGTGAGACACCGCACTGTTAGAAGAACACCACAACAGAATGGGGTAACAGAACGGATGAACATGACTCTATTGGAGAGAGCACGCATTGTATGCTCGATAATGCTAGCATGTCTAAAGATTTTTGGGCTGAAGTTGTTAATTTGGCTTACTATTTGGTGAATAGATCTCCCTCGGTTCCTATTGGATTGAATACTTCTATTGAGGTATGGTCTGGTACACCTGCTGATTATTCTGGTTTGAAAGTATTTGGTTGTCCTGCGTATGCCCATGTTAATAATGATAAGCTCGAGCGTAGATCACAGAAATGCATATTCCTAGGTTATGCAGACGAGGTGAAAGGTTATAGATTGTGGTGTGTTGAGCCTGGTTCACCTAAATTTGTTATCAGCAGAGATGTCAAGTTTGATGAGAAATCCATGCTTGGCTACTCTATGAGTAATTATGATAGTTGCGTTTATCATAAAAGGCTTTTAGATGGTTCATTTGTATATTTGTTGCTCTATGTTGATGACATGCTCATTGCCTCTAAAAGCATGGTAGAGACTGACAAGTTGAAGACTTTGCTTAGTGGTGAGTTTGAGATGAAAAATTTGGGTGCAGCTAAGAAGATTTTGGGTATGGAGATTCACAGGGATCGACATGCAGACAAATTGTTTCTTTCACAGAAGAATTACATTGAGAAAGTGCTTGAGCGTTTTCGTATGAAGAATTCGAAGCCGGTGAGTATTCCTTTGGCATCCCACTTCAGACTTTTAGCTACTTTATCACCACAGTCAGAGGAGGAGAAGAAGCACAAGTCAAGTGTTCCGTATGCTAGTGCAATTGGTAGCATCGTGTATGCTATGGTGTGCACTCGTCCTGATATTTCACATGCCGTTAGCGTTGTTAGTAGATACATGGGGGATCCTAGTAAATTGCATTGACAGGCTGTGAAATGGATCCTCCGATGTTTGAGAGGTACTGCAGATATTGGCTTGGTATTTGATAGGAGTTCACAAACGAGCAGCAGTGTTGTAGGCTATGTTGACTCCAATTATGCTGGTGATTTGGATAAGAGGCGATCTTTGACAGGTTATGTCTTTACTCTTTCGGGTTGTGCTATGAGTTGGAAAGCAACTTTACAGTTTACTATTGATTTATCAACTACGGAGGCAGAGTACATGGCAGCAGTGGAAGCAGTGAAGGAAGCTATTTGGTTGAGAGGTTTGGTTAGTGATCTTGGTTTGCAGCAGAAGGTTTCTGTTGTATTTTATGATAGCCAGAGTGTGATTCATTTGACTAAAAATTAAATGTTTCATGAGAGGACCAAACACATTGATGTCAGATATTAGTTCATTCGAGAGATTATATCTAAGGGTGCCATTGTTATGAAAAAGGCTCCCACTGTAGAGAATCCAGTGGATATGTTGACTAAGCCATTGGTTGTTTCCAAGTTCAAGCATTGATTAGACTTGATCAGTATATGCAGTATGTGAGCGCCCTAGGGTGCCATTGTTGAGACTTGAAATTGGGTAATCTTGCATATATCATTTAAACCCTAATTTTATGAACTTTAGCAATAACTCGGAGAAGTTGATTTTAGGAAAGATTATGATCCCCTAAACAACATGTTAAATTACTACGAGGTTTAGAGTTCGATTGATCGAAATTCTAGTCCTCCGTCTTTTTGGTACTGTTAGAGTAGAAAGCTATATGGCTCTAATGTGTTGATGAGAATTCTTGCAAATATGTGTTGAGTGATAATTGGTGGTAGAATAGAATAATCTACATGTCATTTGTCAAGTTTACTACTTTTGAACTTGATGGTTATTTGCATTAGATGAATAAGAACATCTACTTGTGCATTGTGTAAGTCCAGCTGGCGTCGTTGGTCGAGTAAGGTGGGACGACCTATAGTCTTCACAAATCAATGTTTGTGATCGCTATAAGTAGCCGTACCGAAGTTTCACACACCCCTCTTCTGTTGGCCACAGTCGAGAAGTAGCCTCACTGTTGTAGCAATACGTACACATGGCTTTGGTTTGCTAGATTGAACTCGATGGTATTAATCGGGGACGTCGATACTACACACATGAGTATCGAGGCATATTTGGTTATTTGTGTATTGCAGGAGCAATGCAAAGATGGACAAAGAGATATGATATCCTTTATAATGTGGTTTATTACGAGTACTTATGTGGACATCAAAGTGCTACGTATGATTTATGTGAATTGTGTATCGATGATGATATTACATGTTCAGTTGTGATATATACAAATGTATTACCATGTTATAATTACCGGTTGAGCATTATGCCATGACATGTAGTTGCCTTTAGTAACTTATTGAGTTTCGACTCACCCCGTTTGTTGTTCATATGTTTTTCCTTAGATCCGAGCCAGGCAGGGAGTTCGCGGTGAGGCCGGATAGTAATCATGTTTAGCTCGCAGGTGGTCTTTTGCTTTGTAACCCTGGAGATCTTTTGTTGTTAGTGTTAGAAATTCTTTTGGTGAGGACGAATGGGTAAGTTAAGTCATATAGACTTTACTTTGGGTAGTATTGATACATTGTTACTTACTATTCTTTTGGTAGCCGACACGTGTATGTCGAGCTTGTACACTCTGTTTTATCTTTATTCCAGTTATTTTCCCAAGCATATTGTAGCTTGTGGTTTATGTACAGTTGTTCCGGCATGTTGTGACCGAGGTAGTTGTTGGTATTAATGGTTTTTTATAAAAAAACTTATACTTGTGTTTTATTAGTTGGGTTCCGGCTGTAATGTCGCCGATGATTGATTTTATTTTATTCAAGTTTTTATTATTATGGTTTGTTGTAAGTACGGGTCGTTGCGCCACGTGCTTTTACTATTTGTGTTTGTTGTTTGTTTGTTGTTTTGGCGCGTCGACTTTGGGATTTCGTACTGGAATCCGGGTATGGGCGTCACAGATACACCCACTTGTTGTGCAAAGCTTTCTTCCCCCTTGCTAATTTGGTAGATTGCCATGTTACATTAGTCATTAATGAGTCCATCTTATCTTTCATAGCTAGCTCCCACTTGACTGAATCCACAGCCTCCATGGCCTCATTGTAACATTCTGGTTCTCCCTTGTCAGTCAACAAGATATAGTTTAGAGCCGGAGAATACCTTGTTGGTGGTTTTATAATTATGCTAGATCTCCTAAGCTCAGTAGGAGGAATGTTTTGTTCCATTGTAGGAGCTTCAATTTCTTGATTTTTAGCCATGGTTTTTGTGGGTCCGCTTATCGAGTGTAGAGCTCAAAAATAGGCTTAAGGGGGGGTGAATAGCCTATATATCAAACTTTACATTTTCTTTCGAAACTTTAAGTTGTGATATCTCTAACTGATCTTATCAGTCAGTATGGACAGTTAATGTAGATTAATCGGTTAGTATATCAGTCATGACAAACATTCAACTGAATCAGATAAGCATACTGACTCTGTCAGTAGGACAACGAAAATTTATATATCAGTTGATTGATTAGTCATCAAGATCTAATTGAGTGACTAATGAGAGATGGAAAACATAAAGAATTTTAGTCACACAAAACTTGCAGATGCTTTTAAAGATTAGTAAGACAATTTGCTATAAGATAGAAATGCATGTATGTTCAGTTCTTTTGTATAAGTAATTTAATCAAAGTAATATGATAGATTATGAAATATAAGACAACAATATACAAGATTGAATTCAGCAGTTGACTAACTAAAAATCAGTTCCTGCATAAGATACTTCATTAAAATAATTCAATCAAGTTATACTTGTTGTTTAGCTAACTTGCTTAATTACATATTACAGAAAGTAAATTATAATACTAAAGAAAAACATAAAAGCTAACTAATCCTAGTGGGAGGCAAATGGTGATATTTAGGATATCGCCATTTACTATTTCACTTGCCCATAGTCGGGAACATCAAGAGAATTAAATATCATTTGAGCTCCTGATGGTCTAGAAATTATGGTCCGTGAGATTGGTAAGAATATTAAAAGTTGCTCAAACTTAAAAAGTTTGAACATCTCTTTTGGGTATATCCCGACTCATATGATGTTGTGTGATCAAATCCACACCAACCATTACAATGTTTAGTAAGGCTGCGTGAGTGGATAAGACTTGGAGTGAAAACCTAGACTCTAGGCCAAATGCTAATGGATTGGATCTCTTTGGATAATCTTTTCCTTCTTCTCTCTTTCTTCTCTTTATACACTTGGTGAGTGATGTCTTCATCCTCCAGTCTTTTGAGAGACTGATGGAGATGAGCTTCAAAGGAAATCGGTAGATGACTGATTGAGCATCTTGAATAGACTCTAACTTCCCAAATGTATTGCTCTTGCACACCACTATATCTCTCTATTTCCACAAGTACTTGATCTCAGTGTATTTTTCACACTTTGATCTATTTTTCCACTTATTGCTTAAGCAGCTGCCTGGACTATTTATAGGGAGAGAGATGTCGGTAGCCGTTGAGAGGTAGTTTAATTCAACTGTTGGATTTTGTCTTGAAGTGGTTGAATTTAAACTCTTGAAGACTGTGTCCGGGATTTAGGGCTTTTGAAGAGGACAGAGAAATCTTTTAGGGAAGACTTTATGTTTCTAAAAAGCATTGTGGTGTTGTCACATTGCAAAGTACTTTCTAGCAGGGGCCACGTGAAGAACGGTGCTCTGTGATCAAGTATGTGTAGAATATATATTTTTAGAGGATCTAAAAATATATTCTTTTTTGTCCATTGTGCCTTGATCACTAATGTGTCCTGAGACATAGGTTGGACATCAGTGATAGTTTGTTTGAGAGCTTTGTCTTGGACATTAGTCGGTGACGCTGCTTCCTTTGAATTTCTTCAGCTTCAGCCTCTTTTATCAGTTTAATGCTTAGTGTCCTAATGAGATCCGCAGAGCTTATAAATTGTTGATTCATCATTGGCACATTGTTTGTCATGTGTGCGAATATGCCTTAGAATAGTTCTTAAGATGAAAAATAAGAATTGTGAGTATTTAAGCAGAACAATGTTATATATACAAAATTTATTACCAAATTTGGTTTATATCATACATTAAAGTGTTGTATTCTAAATACAATATTCATACTCCCTTCGTTCCAAAAAAAATTAATTGGCTTTATTATAAATATTGATATAAAATGTAGTTTCTTTTAAAGCTCTTGTGCATGTGACCATAATTAAAGTACGATGAATAAGTAAAGATAAAATGGTAAAAGTGTTTTCCTAAAAAAAAAAGTTTAGAAACAGAACGAGTATTAATTTTGTAAATATAACATTTTCCTTAAGTAACCTACATACTAATCCTTTCACAATAACTTACTATCATTTCTTTGGCTCCTTAGTTATCTTTTAAAGGAAAAAGGTTTTCAAGCTTGAAGGGAAATAATGCCTTATATGAGTAAACATGCACACACCAACCAACTCAATCCAACTTAATTCACCTTTTGTCCTATTTGGAGTTAATTATAAAAATTCCTTTCTCGATTTAGTTCTATCAAATGCAAAAATATCAAAACATGCACTCTCATTCATATACTCGCCCCGTCTAGAAAAAATAGTCTCATTTGACTAATCAATTTTCTTAAAATTATAACTTTACTTGTTTGATACTTCTTTGAATTGCACTATAAATGTTTTTAGAGTGAATTTTACCGTCTCATGAATATGATCATTACAAATTCTATCTTTTCTATCGTTTTAGATAAACCATTAGATTGGTATAATTGATATCAAATGAAAAAATATTACAGAGTATTATTTTAGAATACAATTAGATATCTTACCCGAAAGAAGAGTGAGAAGATTCTTCCAACTAAAGTGGTAACTATTTAAGAAAGAAGTGGAACGGATCAAATGGAAACCCAAAATTATTTTCAATGATGGGAATTGATTTGACCAAGCAAATGAAGTCAAAGCTGACTACTTGAATGGAACATGAGCATTCCAAAGTAAACTTTTTGGAACATCCGGCAAGGATAAACAGAGTGAACCAAAAAATCCTCAAGGAGGTATTTAGTAACAAGTAGAAAACAACAGGGACTTGTTTCAAAATATACCCCCTGAACAAAGACGAGTCCCATTCGAATTTTCCGACCGTTGGGGCCCGTTAATTGACAGGGTAACCGTTAGGAGGTTTTTAAAAAAAGAAACTTCCACCTAGACTTACTGTTGTTTCTCCTTCATCAAACCCATAAAACAAATAAAAAATCCACTAAATTGGAAGAGAAACAAAAGACAACCTGAGTGTAGGTCTCTTACAACGTTGTCAATGGGTTGCATATCTTCCAAATTGATCTCCCGAAAAGATCTCGAACGAGATTTTGTTGATAGAGATTTTGCTAATCATGTTGTTTCTCTCACTTCAAGCAGTTATGGTGCTCTCAGATTGGACAAATTGGAGCAGCAGCAACTACCCATTAAGGAAATCTTGATGGAAGTGAAGAAGTCGCCGCCTAGGGAGGATCCGGAAATCATTAATGCTTGGGAGCTCATGGAAGGGCTTGAAGAAGAAATTCAAGTACCCATTTTGATTGAGTCGAAGAAAAGCCCGAAATCTAGGCCTTTCTTTCGTGGGTTTGTGGAAATTGATGCTAGAACTCCATTGAAGTTCTTGAATCAAATGGGGTCTCCTGGAAAGTTGAAGAGGTTTGGTGGGAAGGAGAATAAGGGGGGGAAGGTGAATGGGGTTAGTGGTGGTTTGGGGAGTCCGAAAAGGATTTTGAAGGCTTCTACTTTACCCCCGAATTTGAGGATTTCGAAGAGGGGAAGTCCAAATGATGTGAAATGTGATGGGTTAAGGGTTGATTCTGGGATGGTTTCTTCGCGAAGGAGGAGTCTTGGTCCATTGTTTGATCCTGAACTTGTTGCTTCTTTTGAGAAAGAGTTGTCTGAAGAGGAAGAACAGATCAAGAAAATGGTTTCGGTAACGCCCACAAGTCGAAAGACAAGGAATTCACGTGATTCCAAGTCTATGCTTGATTTGTTTGATAAGAAATGCCCTCCTGGTGGTCAAAATGGGGTTGTGATTTATACAACCACATTGAGGGGAATTAGGAAGACATTCGAGGATTGCAACATTGCTCGTTCAATCATTGAATCACACCACGTTAAGATGTTTGAGCGAGATGTATCGATGGATTCGGGGTTCAAGGAGGAACTAAGGAAGCTAATGGGTAAGAAAGAAGTGAGGGTTCCTCTGGTGTTTGTTAAGGGAAGGTTGATTGGTGGAGCTGAAGAGATGGTGAAGTTGGAGGAGGAGGGCAAATTGGGGATTTTGTTCGATGGGATTCCTCGAGCGACAGCGGCGTGCCAGGGCTGCGCCGGAGTCCGGTTTGTGATGTGCATGGAGTGCAGTGGGAGTTGTAAGGTGCTGGCTGAAAATGGGAAGAAGACAGTGAAATGTGGTGAGTGCAATGAGAATGGGCTGATTCACTGCCCCATTTGCAGTTAATTTGACTATAAGTTGACTTTTCTTGTGGTGTTTTGCATTGACTTTGGGGCCTATATTACGCTAGGATGGATGATGGGTGTTTTAAAGTGGATTTAGAGCCCCCCTCAGTTTCTCCTGATAATTTGGATTACAGGGGTTGTATTTTGGGTGATGATATGTTCATTCTATTCTATATTTATCTTGTTGATTGATACACATGAGTTCATTCTATTCTATATTTATCTTGTTGAATGATACAGACAGATGAAGGAGATTTGGGGATGGGCTTGAATGTGCAGCTGCGTATCTATCTGAAATTTGTTATGCAGATGATAATATATAGTATTTCTCAGTAATAATTTCGTTGTTGAAAATTGGTATGCAGCTTTGTTAAGTGTTTATGCTAATTTCATAACTCAATATATATATCCATGGAAGCGTAACTCTTGAAACCCTTTGGCATGGAGATTCGAGAGAGAGATATCATTTCAAATAAGGGCTTTGTTGGGCACTTGTAATTAAGCTTTCATTGATAGAAACAGTTGCATTGAAAATCATCTTCAAGATATTTGGAAATAATTCTCAATGCATTGGTAATAAATAAATAATTCCTAATTAATTTAATAAATATCTGAACTGAAAAATCTTAACAAGTGCCGTAGCAATAGATAGCAAGACTTTTCAAATAACCAACAAGTGTACGGTTTTATAATTCGTAATTTTTTTATATTAAGAACCATTACCAATGCATTGAAGATTATTTTCAATGCATTGCGATATACTCCAGTTTTTAGACTAGAGTTATTTCCACCCCTAAATCCTATGAGTACACCCCCTTCAAATATTACAAAATGTAATTTAAAATCTGATCTAATTGCCCTTAGTGGAACATTAAAGTGTTCGGTGGACTCTGATCGAACACCTTTAGAGGTTGCCGAATACCACTAAGGGTGTTTGGTCAACCAGAGCCGAATACCATTAGCGACATATCTCCGGCAGGTTTGAGTTACAAAATGTTGCGGTCTTCAAAAAGTAATCATAAGAAAGATAAGATGTTAGTGTCTTCACGATTCTTTCGATATCGAATCTATACCTTCCACTACCTCTGCGGAAGCAAGGTCGACTTCGAATTCAAGTTGTCGAAATGAAGGATCTTCCTGGCTCGAGCCGTTAGGCTTTGACTTCACATTGGCAGAAGGGAGTGACGGAGGGAGGAGGAAAGGGAAGGGAAGAAAAAAAAGGGAAAGGGGAAGGAGAGGAAGAAAGGCAGGTGACGGACGGAGAGGGCAGGAAGAAAGTAGGTGACAGAGGGAGGGAGGAGGGGAAGGGAAGAGAGAGAAGATAGAGGGGTGGGTGTAATATTGAAACCTAGTTATAATTTGAGAGTGGTAAAATAGGAAAATTAGGGGGTGTATTTAGTATTTAGGGAGGTGGTGTACTTAGAAAGTGGGTGTACTTAGAAGATTTGGGGGTGAGAATAGCTCCACTCTAGTTTTTAATGCTCTTATTTCTATTAATGGAAGTTTAATAAGTGTCATAGGAACATTTGTCAGAAAAACTCATATTTCAATGACACTCTTCCATTAGGTTGATGATGATTTCACACTTTGAGGGGTTGTTGTGTCAAGGTTTGAAATTCTTAAACAAGTTAGAAGGCTTGGTGGATGTTTCTATAGATTTCGGGGGCCAAAAAAATACTCCAAAACGTGAGTTTTTGCTGGCAAAATCCAAAAACTGTGATTTTTAGATTTTTGTATATTTTTGGTAGGTTTTCTTATTATTATTTTTCCTTAGATAATTTAGGAGTTTTGTTTTGGAAAGTTAGAGTTTTTAGATTTAAACTTAATTGCTTTCTTATTTCTTTTTGGGTTTTCTTTCCTTTATTTGAGAGGTTTAATTCGTTTCCTTATGTAATTAGTTTCCTTAAGTAACTAATTTTCTTATGTAATTTGAATTAGTTTTCTTGTTGGAAAAGGTTTAGGGTTTTCTTTTGATTCATTGTAGCATATATAAAGGCATCCTCATATTGTAAAGTTTATAAGTTGAGTTTTATGAATTATTGAGTTATATGTGAATTTTGTTTTTTCTTTAGTGTTCTAGATTGAATACCTGTGGTGCAAACATTCGTGTGTTGGTATTGCATCCGAGTTCGACTTATCAATTATAGAGTCATCCCAATTGTGGCGTCATTCATAATTTCAAGGTTCACGTCTAATTAAGGACGTTGGGTTCCGGAGTTATTCACCATCAAACCTATCTAGGACAATCTTGGTTTTTCCCATATCACCTTTTGAAACTTCTTTCAATATATTGCATGTGATCACGCCAAGGTATGGATGGTGCTGGAATTACGAATATATAAATACGTATATCTCGGATACTTGTCTTGGAATTGATGTAACCTGTCAAAGATGAACAAACGCTGTGAGCAGAGTCAAGATTGTCTCGACTCAAACCCTCCGACATGAGAGTAAGTATCAGTTGTTAATAGAGTACCCGGAGCTCTTGGACCATCACTGAAATAGTGACGAAAGTTAGTGTTTGAGAGTGAGAGAGAGTGCAAAGTGCTTGGGAGCTTTCGTGTGATCAATAGAGCCTAGAGTCCATTGTCTTACCAAGTGAGGTATTTATAGGTGGAAAGGGTTGCTAGCCATTACTGCTTGTCATCATGGTTCTATAAAAGTCGCTGATCATTGTGTCATTAAAAGAATGGAACAATAACTTCTAGCAACGGATGAACCATTTAATCCGTCATTGATTGCACAACATTGAAATGGGAGTGTGCAATGAAAAAGGGCCCTTACAAGACTTGCGGGACGTGGGGACTTGCGAGACTTGCGGGACGTAGGGAAATGCGAGCCTTGCTAGACTAAGGGGACTCGTGCTTGGTCGTCCATGATGTTCTACCGTGCTTCCTCGCTTACCACGTGTCCCATTTACGGAACGACGAGCTAGGCAACCTGGTACGGAAGAGACGAGAGGGACGAAAGGAGCGAAATAGTGCACTACTTTCATTTCCCAGGCTGATCTAGGGAGCTTGGTCGCCTAAGGTCGAGCTAAGAGCCTTGGTTGCCTAGGTGTCACTCGCTCCATAGTCCCCTGGCCCGTTCCAGGTGTGTGGGATCTATGTATTGTACGTAGATATTTTATGGGTCCTTCAGTATGACTAATAGATTATAAGGCTTACAAACAGGTGTGATGCTATGCATAGCACCCAAGATCTTTCATAGAAAGGTTGAACGATGAATGATACCGCGACTAAACGTTAACAAACGAGACGCAAACCTTGGTATGGTGAGAATGCCACAATTGAGATGATTCCCCAAATGATAAGTCAGTAAAATTATGCTCAAGGACACTTTATTGATGCACCAAAGCACAAGAACTTTGAGAGAAAATGAAATTTCAATTCAATAATCAAATGTGGCTCTCTTAAAACAATGTTTAAAATGTCTTTAAATATGCTACACAAAATATCTAAAAATGAAAACAATTTCACCTTTCCCACTAAGGAAATAAATAAATAAATTCTCTTAAACTAGTAAGGTACGTAACTGTTGAACTCAAGATTTTCACGAATTTTTCTTTTAATTTTCTTTTATTTTGTGTTATTTTTGAGTTAATTATGTCTTGAAAATATTATTATTTGTGTATTTGTGCTTTAATGTAGGTTTCCAAGACATTAACGAGCATTCACGGAGTTTAGCACAAAGTTCGAGGCAATTTCGGGCTTTAAGGTTGAGTTTTGAATCAATCCATCAAAGTCCATCAAAGTCCGTCAAGCATCCCAAGGCAAATGAGGCTAACGGAGGCTAACAGAGGACTGTTTTGCGAAGCCTGGCAGCATAGAGACTTCGGGAGTCATCTTCAGAAAAGCAGTGGCATCGGAGCAATTAATGAAAGATCTCATTAATACGGTGGCAGCCCCTTACAGCGCCACGTGTCCTCCCCGCCCAGCAGCTTCGATCCGCGTGTCCCTCTTGGATCCTCTAGCCCGATCCGCCTTCTTTGCCCACTTCACCTCAAACTCTCACCCGCGGTCCTCCTCATGGATCACCCATCCCCAGCCTAACCCGCACCTTCCTTCCCTCACACTTCATCCATCCAACCCACACCCATTCTTTCTCTCAACCTAACCCGTGAGATTCCAAGTGGGTTGCCCATTGGCTGCCATGATCCAGCCCCCTTTTCCTCCCCTTTTTAGCCCTCAACCTTCAATAAAATTCCTATTTTGCCCTTGGCTTGCCCATTACTCAAAAGCCTTCATTTATATACTCCCTAGTAGCTGCCCCAAATTTAGTCGGAAGCCCCCATTTTGGGGCTGTGAGTCCCAAAAGAGGCAGCAGCCCCTTCCTCCCAAAATTCTCTCCATTCCATTGAAGCTTGATCAATTTTGAAGGTTTGGAGCATCAAATCAAGGGCCAAGGAAGCATTTACAAATGATTTCAACCATGGATCTCAACATTGATAGGTTTAATTCTTCCAACCTTTATTTTGAGATACTTGTTATATTTTTTAGGGTTGAATGTCTTGTATAATGTGGAGTTGGTTTTGTACTTAAATGATACATGAAATGTGCTTAATGCTTTTAATGAAGTCATGAATCATTAAATGAGCCCTAGAATGATAGGATACGAAGCGACAACCTTTCCTATTGTTCCGAAAATCATGATAATTGTTTACGCAACGGAAGTAGCTCGGTGAAAACGGGCGTAGATAGTCATTGGGTGCTTGATCTTCATACGATTATTTCTCTCCTATGTTATGTTTGCAATAGTACCCATAGCTAGGATGAGTGGTAGCTAGTATTACTATACGTAGCGACAGCCCGTAGTGAATATTATTACGTGCACCCGACTACCGACACGTGAGTTAAGAAAAATAGAAAGGGTTAAATTAGACATGAACGAGACTAGAAATATCGCAATCCTATTTTTAAATCTTGATTTGATGTTGCCAAACCACTTTTACGATAATGAAAATATTAATTGCTTTATTTTATTTTTAGTTTTTAGTTTTTAATCTCAATTTCTTTTCACTCAAATATAATTAGTTAGCCCAATTTCGGTACTTAGGTGGAGTGAAAATTACGTATATTCCCTGTGGGATCGATACTTGTACTTAGGTACACTTTATTACTTGATACGGTCGGATAATCTTGCACGCATATACGTTTTACGCCCATCAATAACTACTAATTAAGTAGCTACTAATACAGTAACTATTAAAAAGGTATCTACTAATAAGGTAACTACCAATAAAGTAACTATTAACTTTGTCATGCAAGCCTAACCAAATCAACAAAGAAAAAAGAATTATCAAAAGTAGAATTACCAAAACAAACAACTTTCCTAAATTAAGAGCTAGGCGCCACTTTACACGCCCCTTAATTGTTCGTTAAAAACTTAAAAAATTCGTTAAATATGTTAAATTTATTAAATATGAAAGGCAAAACCTATTAAAAATGTTAACAGAATAAAACAATTAAGGGGGTTGAAAGCAAAAATTTATTAAAAATGAGGGGCAAAATTGAAAAATTGGGGGTGGGTTGGGGGGGTGGGGGGTTGGTGTCTGAAACTAAGTCTGTCAAAGCTAAGGTGCCACCAATTTTCGGCGCCTATATTGCCCAAGGTGGTGCCAATTTCTGGCGTCACCCTAGCCCAACAGATGCCAGAAATTGACGCATATATATTGCTCGGCCAGATTTTTTAGTTTTCATCAATAATTTAAATACAATAATTAGGAAAAAAAAATGAACACAAATTAAGTAGGGCGCAAATGTAATATTTCAGATGGGGATAAATGTAATTTTATATAAACAAGTCAGAAGCATAATAGTCATTTCGCTCGGGGTGGCTGCGTTTAGCGTTTTAGAGTGGCTGCGTTTAGCACCTATGTTCAAAATAAATGTTTTGTTTGGCACTTGTTAAGCTTCCATTGATATCTTTAACATATTTGGAAACAATTCACAATCAATGATTCCTAATTTAATAAATACCTGAATTGAAAATTTTTAACAAGTGTCATAGCAAGACCTTTCAAATAATTTTAATGTTTTGATATCAAAAGAAAGGATATATTACTAAAAGTGTCCACTTGTTGGAGTTTCTCCAATTAGTAAAGTTTTTAAATTAAGAACCATTACCGATGCATTAAGATTATTTCAATGCACTTATTTCTATTAATGGAAGCTTAACAAGTGTCATAAGAGCACTTGTTAGAAAAACTCATCTTTCAGTGACACATTATTCCATCAAAAGTTGGTCTTTTGAAACTTCTTTCAATATATTGCATGACTAATAGATTATAGGGTTTGCAAACAAGTGTGATGTGATCCGTAGCACCCAAGATCATTCGTAGAAAGGTTGAACAATGAGTGACACTACAACTCAACGCCTACGAACGAGATGCAAACCTTGGTATAGTGAGGACGCCACAATTGGGATGATTTCCCAATTGATAAGTTAGTAAATGATGCTCAAGGACACTCTCTTGACACACCAAAGTAATCACACAAGAACTTTGAGAGAAAATAAAATTCAATTTAATAATCAAACGTGGCTCTTTTAAAACAATGCTTAAAATGTCTTTAAATAGGCTACACAAAACATCTAAAAAAGAAAACAATTTTAGCTTTCCCACTAAGGAAAAGGAATTAATTAATTCTCTTAAACTAGTAAGGTAACTACTAATTAGGTAGCTACTAGTACGATAACTACTAATAAGGTAGCTACTAGTAGGATAACTACTAATAAGGTAACTATTAATTTCGGCATGCGAGTCTAACCAAATTAACAAAGAAAAATGAATTATCAAAAGTTAAGAATTACCAAAACAAAGAACTATCCTAAATTAAGAGCTAGATGCCAACTTTGCACACCCTTTGAACTTCCAAACTTGACACAGAAACCCCTCTACTTGTGGAAACACTTTTAGGGACCTCGGGATCACATCAAAGTGCCTCTATACTTGTAAGGCTTCCATTGAAAAAAAATAAGGTGCATAGGAAATCATTTTCATTGCACTGAAAACACTCCTCAATGTAATAGAATTATAATTGAGAAACCTTGAGCAATACTCATAAATTATTAAGATCTACCAAGTTCATTTGTAATGATCTGATGTGAATTCAACCGATTAATCGAGACGAATTCCTTCTAAGACCGGATCGAAGAATATGCACCCAACAACGAACGCGGAATACGAACTTGAACACTCTAATGAAGGAAAAACGCAGCAAATACCAACGAAGGAACGGAAATGATAGTTTGATAAGGAGTCTCTCTCGAACTGCTAATCACGATGATTAGGAACTTCGGGGTGCGATTGAGAACCGTTGACGCATTTGCCAACAACCCACGAACACGTAACGCCACAACCTCCCGACTCACAGAGATTGATAAGTTCAAAGAGGGGTGGATTTCCAGTCCAAGAAACCCGGATAACTCACACAAACACAGTTTATGGAAACGAGAGAAACTCTCAAATGCTAAAAGCAATTCAATTGATCAAAGATTCAAAGATTTTCTTTACAACGAAGAAAATGGCCTAATATATAGCCATACACTTCTGAACTCGCGAATATGCAGAAAATTACTCAGAAAAATGGACAAACAAGTCAAAACCCATCCCAATTCCAATTCTGACCATAAGGCGCGGACATCCCAGCACTTTTGGCTCAAAAATGACCACAATTCATCAAAAATGAAGAATTCAGGAAATTCACTTCGGCGCGGTCGCATGGGCAGTTTGGAACGAGGGCACAAGGCCAAAATTCTACTGTTCACGTCTGTGCGAGCCTTGGCGCAACCGCTCTGGGTCAGTAGACTTTGATTTGTTAATTTTTCATGTTGTTTAGGCCTCCAATGTGCAAACAAACCCTCATTTAATGTCCTAGATCATCCATGCTTATTATTTGGGTCTTGACCTCCTCTACAAGTACTATTAAAGACGCTTGAATCTTCCTTGCATGCGCACAAATCATTGGACCTTTGGTTACGCTTAATGGATCACGAACATGATTGGCTTGACCACAAACATGATTGGCTTGACTCAGACTTTACTTGGCTTGATTCTCATCATTCCCTCCCTCTTCGAAAAGATTCATCCTCGAATCACCTACATCAAAAGGACGCAAATCAGAAATAGAGTAATAAGAACTAACATGATCCTTACCTTTAAAATCCATGTCGGAACCATGCTCAATATCCTTTGGTTTTCGAATGAGCTCCTCATCCAGCTCACATAACGCCAATCGCCGGGATCATGAATTAATCGCTCTTGTCTTGCCTTCACTTGCAAATAGATCACAACAAAACGATGCACTACCACAAGACCAAAGTTGTTAGCATAAAATCTATTATGCAACAATTTATCAAAAGAAGTACTTTTCTCAAGGTCGTGAAAGAACTCAATACTTTGAGCACAAGACTCAAAGCCCCGTAATCTAGGATTCCTATCCTCACTCAAACACATTAAAACCCCATCTCCGGTTTCATATATCAATCTAACAAATCTCCTTTTGTGTACAACCATGATTAACACATTAGAAACATGCATCAAAACAAGATCATAATTACAACTCAAAGAACAAAACACTTGTGATAAGATCCTGAGTTTATCACATAACTTATCATCTATCCTTATAAAGAAACATTCAATATGCTCAACAGAATTACCATGAACAACATTCTTAATTCCCAAAATAGTAATATCATAATCAACACTCTTGAGTTTCAAGATTTCACAAGTCAAAGCAATCTCGGGTACTCTTTCAACATCACAAACACCACCCCTCCATATTTCAGCATGCTCAAGATGATTTGTTTTCAATACAGACATTCTAGCTCTAAATGTTTCATACAATCCATAAATCTTGTGAAAGAACAATGAAACATGAAAAATCAGTTTTCATAACTCATTTGCATTCACAAATACAGATTTTATATCCTTATACACTTCTAAAGCAAACCAAGACTCCAATAATCCCATGGAATCTATATAAAACAAAGATGACCAAATTCTGATCACCTTGTGTTAGACACCATGCATTTCAGAATCTTTATGAAAGAAAACTTCACCACAACAAACATTACC
The DNA here is from genome assembly GCA_016624345.1 of Platycodon grandiflorus. Classification (NCBI taxonomy): domain Eukaryota; kingdom Viridiplantae; phylum Streptophyta; class Magnoliopsida; order Asterales; family Campanulaceae; genus Platycodon; species Platycodon grandiflorus. The sequence goes on from CM028363.1 coordinate 42,437,378, forward strand.
CAAATTGTGACATGCATCAACATAATTCATTGAAGAATCTTACATAATTGCAAACATCGAACTCTTTGACACTCTCAATGGACAATTCAGATTTTTCAAATTAATTTTCATTACACAAAACAAATCTATCAGTTCAACCTCCAATGCACAATTCAAATCTATCAAATCAACCTTTGAGGTACATTCTAGAAATGGGTCAACGTATGAATTACTTGGTATATGAAATGTCAGGCATAATTCATTGTCAACTAACTAACTAATTTTTAACCATTCATTCAGTCCATGATGGCCAGTTAGATTTTGTAAGGATAACACCCTACACACATCATGTGATCTAACAAGATTCCTCAAGAATAAATCACACATTTGACTAGAGAACTTATCCAAATCAACATCTTTAGAAATTTTAAGTCTCTTATCAAGGCTATGGTGATCAACATGTAACATTCCATTATGGTTCTCAAGTCTTAATAACTTAGTGTCTAAAACAGATTGGAACCATACCTCTGAGATTGTGTAGGCACTACATCAATCTCCTTACCTAGCCGATCTTCTCATTTGAATCTCAAAACCTTCTTGATTAGTTCGGAGCACTCATCAAGAACCTGTGGAGAAGAAACAACATATGGAAAAGAAGATTGGGATGAAATGTTAGTGTAAAAAGGGATCTCTGTAGAGATGTGAAATACCTCACTTTGATTTTTCACCAACTCCCTTTCAAACTCACTTGGGACGGTAGAAAAGATTGGTTTCATACTCTCTTGGCCCTTGGACTTTTCGACTAGATTCTTTTCTTCTTCAATCTCTCGTGTTTCTGCCCTTATGTTTTTATCCTTTTCATTCTTTTCCCACTCAACACTCAGGTTTTCACTCGCTTCCATTAACCCACTCATTTCATTTTTGCAGTCAGCCTCACTAGACTCACTTTTCTTGGCCTCTTGAAATTCCAGTTCACATTCTTGTTCTCTATCTCTAGATTTCTTCTCCTTTTGCTCAACTATGTTTTGATTAAGACATTCTACCTTAGCCGACCTCTCATTTTCATTTTCTCTCGAGCTCTTATTTTTCTCGGCTATCTCACAAACCTCACTTGTCACTCGAGCCGAACTCTCATTATTTTTCCTCAAACTCTCCTTATATTGCAATGATTTTACACGAGGCCTCTCATGTACAACACTAGAGTTCTTGAGTTCCCCTACCTTGGGTCTACTATGTGTTTGATACGACGAAGAAGAAGTAGCCCTCAACAAATCCTGTTGTTAGTATTTTGGGACAAACCTCCTACGCATTACACGTTTCATTTCCTTCTACATGTTAATGCGACCCTCTTCTATCTTCCTCCGGTTGTTGACTAATTTCTCCCATTAAACACAAGCATACTTGGCAAACTTTAAGGATGAAAATTTTATTTTTTGAGTTTTTGTGTAGTGGTTATACCTATATACAACCTCAAGTCTCCTAATCCACTCATGATACTCCTCCGGATCATCCCTACCTTTGAAAGTAGGAACCTTCATGTCTACTCTCTCACTTTCCCTTCTATAATATCTCCTATCTATCTCATACTCTCTCTCTAATTCCTCATCATCTAAATCGTCATCTACATCCTCATAATCACTTTTACTATCTACCCAATCATCATCATCAATGTACACTCCCCTTCTCGTTTGAAATCGACGTGGATTCCCTCGAGATTGTGCATTCCCTCTATCTTCTATCCTTGCTAACCTTTGTGTAAGATCCTCTACCATCCTTATCATACGTTCAATAGGATCCTTCCTAGCTACTCCCTCATTAGCCCTAGGTGCATCATTGTTATTACCATCTTGAGACATGTTTTCAAGGAAAAGATATTATAACACAACCTCACCAAAATTGTATCGCTCATGTTTACACTCACACTCTAGGTTTCTTGGTTAGTTTCCTACCTTTGAAAGTACTAGCAATTAGAGTCAAAGTGTTATAACATTCCGAGAATGAATCTAGCAACACAATCTAGGTTCTCTATGATTTTTTTGGAATATATGGTCAGAAACAATTTCACTTGAAAGCAAGAAAAGAGATAAAAGTACCAATGGATGAATTGTATGACAAAAGAGATGACATGACAAGAAAATATTCCAGCAATTCCACAATAACAATTCACAACTTTGTGATCAACTTTCTTTCAAATTTCAACCCAATTCACTTCACAATTTCGGCCCACTTTTACTAATTTTTTTTTTTTTTTGATTCAGCTCAAACCTCTTTTGATTTGGGTTTGATTCACAACTTCAATTCAGCAAATTTATTTTATTTTATTTTAGGGCTTGGGTACTCAAGAACTAACAAAGAAGAAGATGAAGAACGATATGAATTTTTGAATTTTAAAAATCAACGAAAAACGAGAAGAACGATAGAATGAACTCGGGTTACCTCTTCGATTGGCTCTGATAACAATTGATGTGAATTCGCCTAGTTGATCGAGACGAATTCCTTCCAAGACCGGATCGAAGAATACACACCCAACAACGAATACGTAATATGAACTCGAACACTCGAACGAAGGAAAAATGCAGCAAATACCAACGAAGAAACGAAAATAATAGTTTGATAAGGAGTCTCCCTCGACCCGCTAATCGCGATGATTAGGAACCTCGGGGTGCGATTGAGAATCGTTGACGCGTTTGCCAACGACCCACGACCACAGAACGCTACAACCTCCCGACTCGCAGAGATTGATAAATTCAAAGGGGTGGATTTCTAGTCCAAGAAACCCGGATAACTCACATAAACATGGTTTTTGGAAACGAGAGAAACTCTCAAATGCTAAAAGGAATTCAATTGATCAAAGATTCAAAGATTTTCTTTACAATGAAGAAAATGGCCTAATATATAGGCATACACGTCTAAACTCGCGAATATGCAGAAAACTACTCAGAAAAAAGGACAAACAAGTCAAAAACCATTCGAATTCTAATTTTGGCCGTACGGCGTGCTAGGACGCGTATTTGGGCGCGCTAAGGCGCAGACCTCCCAGCACTTTTGGCTAAAAAACGACCACAATTCATCAAAAATGAAGAATTCAGGAATTCACTTCGACGCGGCCGCATGGGCAGTTTGGCGAGAGGGACAAGGCCAAAATTCCACTGTTCACATATGTGTGAGCCTTGGCACAGCCACTCTGGGTCTGTAGACTTTGATTTGTTGATATTCGATGTTGTTTAGGCCTCTAATGTGCAAACAAACCCTCCTTTGATGTCCCAGATCATCCATGATTATTGTTTGGGTCTTGACCTCTTCTACAAGTGCCATTAAATTAAGATGCTTGAATCTTCCTTGCATGTGCACGAATCATTGGACCTTCGGTTACGCTCAATGGATCACGAACATGATTGGCTTGACCACGAACATGATTAGCTTGACTTGGACTTGGCTTGGCTTGATTCTCATTATGATCATCTAATGTTGTAGATGGGTTGGGGTTGGGGGGGGGAATCTTGGTATATGGGATCGGTTCTTGGGTTGGAGTAAACTTTTTTTCAAACTTAACCTTTTTAAGACGATATTTTAGATATGCTAAACGGCTAGCACCATGCTTTTGTTTCTTGGCATGGTCAATGGAAGCTTTGTTCATTATAGAATGATGAAGTGTATGCCCCCGTTTCATGACTGTTGAAGCTATGTTGCTTGGATTTTTACTCCGAAGCTCACTCTGTATACGTGTATTTTGATTTCTTGTGATGAATTGATATTAATAGAATATTAAGTTATCATCCACCATAAAAAACCTTACAAAATCTCAATATGGAAAGAACAAAGGAACTCTCTTTCAAACGATAGCTAGGTAGGTGTGCTACTTCACTTCTAAAGTTCGATCGGTTCGAGTTCCAACCCAATCATCCGCACCTTGATTTGATTTCCTACCCAAAGTTAACATCTCACACTCGCCGAATGTGGGGGACACGAAGAAATTCAATAATATTCAACCTTGATCGTTGTTAATTGGCTCATTCATGCTATACACGTACAACATAATCCTTGAGCCCATGTACCTGCAATTGGGAGCCTGTACCAAACCGTTTACAGCTAGCATAGAGGCATCAACCCTAATGAAAAGTAAAGGAGAAAATACCTCATTACTACTTGATTTCACATAGTAAGTGTCTCTAATACTTTAGTTTCACAAAATGAGATGATACTACACATACTACTTTAAAGACGTCACTCTATTGACCTTGTAACTCTATTTCTACACCATACTCTACTTGTAGTTGTAAGGAATTCATACGACACTATATTGCACTAGTATTATATGTCACCAATATGTTATATATGTCAAATTGTAAATTCACATGACACTAAAAACTGTAAAAAAAAATACTAATTAATCCTAATTTCGATAATATGTCACATAATGCTTTATATACATCACCATAATGACCGTGTACGACGATGTATACTATAAAATTTGATGTCATCCTAATTGAGTTAATACGCCACATATTACTTTATGTACATATGACCTAATTGTATGAATCAATTATTACACCATATGCTACTTGTAATTTTATATAATTCAAATAATGAATCCATACAACATTCCATTGCACAAGTACCATACATCACCTAATTTGCTATGTACAATTAAACTGTAAATTTATACGACATTACATGTCTTAAAATTCAAAATCATCTTAAATATGAGATAACACGTCACAATTACTTTATTCACGTTGTTGTAATGAACTTGTACGACTCTATCACTATATTATACCATATGCTATTTATAATTTTACATACTTCTTAGGGTTAATTATACTATTAGCCCCTTGACTATAAACTTTTTTATGATTAATTTTTTTTTCAAATGTTAGTCCCTTGAGTATCAAAATTAGATACGCTTAGTCCTTTGGTTGGATGCCGTTAGAATTTTTCCGTTAAATTTGTTATGTGCCCAACACGTGACTTTGGTTAAGGGTATTTATGGAATTTCCTATTATAAGACTTTTAAATTAAAAAAAGGAAAAATAAAAAGCCCTAATCAACCCAGGCCTTCACTCTCTCTCACACACACACCCACACACACACACCGGAGAGAATACCTTCTCTCTCTCTCTCACACACACACACCCACCGACCCACAAACACAAACACAAACACACCCAAATTCAGTACAAGGACTGGTGGAAATTGGGTGGAGCCGGCAGTGGAGCAGGCACAATTACCCAAACCAAAAAGGATTATAGCAGAAGCAGCGAGCATTTGAACGAAATCCAGCGATTGCTTTGAAGACTTGTGGTGGTCCCGAGAGTCGCCGGTTGACGAAAATAGGGTGAAGTTCCGGCGGGAGAGTATGGGTGAAGAAGTGGTTTTGGTGAAGGTGAGGAATGGTTGACGACGGAGGAATTGAAGAAGGTATTCTCTCCGATGTGTGTGAAGAAGTAGTTTTGGGTGTGTGTGCGAATCGAGGAACTGACGGAGGAATAGAGATCGAACGATTGGGGCTTCGAAGAAACAACGTCCAGTTTTCATATTCAAACAGTTCATCTCCAAACAGGTACTCTACTCTCCAAACAGGTACTCTACTCTTCAAACAGCTACCTGTTTAGGAATTTCGGTCGCTAATCTTGCCCTCAATTCCTTACGAAGAATTTTACCCGAGGGTGTTTTAGGAATAGTATCGGTGAAAAACACTCGGTTTATTCTCTTGTAAAATACCACCTGCATTGCATATCGATCATCAAAGTAGAACATGTTTTAGTGAACTGCAGGAACTTGATTAACCAAGTTTTGAATATGAAATTTTGGAGATGAATTGCAGGAACGATTGGGACTCCGAAAACCCAATTTTCTAATACGCCGCCGGTAGCCACCACCATTGCCGGTACGACGGAGGACATCAGCATAAACTTAGGGGTGGTGGGACCTCTGCCGGAGGGAGAATGTCCAGTTTAAAACTCACAGACTCCTCATTTTGTACGATCCAAGCATTTGGTTGATAAATTTCTTGCACTTTCTTGTTCACAGGAGGAATTAAAGTCCATAACTGTGGCATAGCATATTATTTTGCATTCTGTTTCTCAGTATTAACCCCAAATTGATGTAATTTTGGAATATGGTTGTTTTCTTGTTTCTTCATCTTCTATAAATGCTGAAACAAGCCCACATCTCAAGGCTGAATATTTGGTGGGTTTCTTGAATTTCAGTCTATTAATTCTTTTTCCCTTACTTAAGTCTTCTTGATTTTTAAACTGAAAAATATCGCGAGAATTGTTTGAGAATATATGCGGTAGGTAAATGTCTTGAATTTCAGTCTGTTAATTAAATTCGCTTGTCTTGAATTTCAGCCTGTGAACCCACTTGAGGGTTGGTCCAATTGTTCTTACATTTACTGGGTTTGGGTTTGAAGATGATAAGGGAGAGAGACAGAGAGGGGTGGGGAAGAAGGAGTTAGTGAAATTCCATTAATGCCAAAAAAAAAAAAGTCATGTGCCTTGCACACGAGGGAGTTAACGGAATTTTTGAATGACATCCATCAAAAGGACTAGCCGCGTGACTTTTTGATACTCTAGAAACTAAAATTTTAAAAAAAAATTGTTAAGAAACTATTGATGAAATAGTTCATAGTCGAAGGATTAATGGTGTAATTAACCCTACTTCTTAAAACAAATTCATTCATCTTTAAATTACATAAGCACGAGTAAGTCATCTAATATTTTGTATCTGTCAAATTATAAACTCATGCAACTAAACAAAATTCTAGTACCAGTTTTTTAAAAAAAAATTTTTTTAATCCTAATTAAGTAAAGATTCCATTAATATACTACCCCATCATATTTAGTTCTTGAGCAAACTACACAAATAGTTCCTGTGCTATATCTTTTTTTTAGAATTGGTCCGTACTCTACGTCATTAATCCATGTAGTGGCGTGTACTACACCATTGGTCCTTCCGTTTATTTTGAACTGTTATCTCGAACACGTGCAATCACATGAATTTTTTTTGAAGGGCATATTCGTCAGATTACATTTTATTTCATCTTCACAACTCCTTTCCCGATCCATTTCACACTATGGCCAGAACAACTATACCCCCACCCCACCTTCATCTCCTTTCCAAGGCCACTGCTTCATAGTTGGTTTTCCACCATGTTTAAGGCTTCAAGCTTCCCTCTCCCTCCTTTTCGCTCTCTCTCTCTCCCTCTCTCTCTCTCTCTCTCTCTCAGAGAGAGAGAGAGAGAACCTTGCAGCGATAAAACAAAGGCTGTGTCAACAGGGAGGATGAAGCAAAGGCATTGGCGCGGGAAACAGTGAACCACGGAGACGAAAGTTGAATGATTTGTGAAGACTAGAGGGATGAGGCGTAAATCAACCAGATCTAGGGTTTGGGTTTTGAAGTGGGAAGGGTAGTTTAGGATGATATAAAAGTTCATTCTCATTGAATAATTTTGATATGATTTCAGAATCCGACGACCCCCATGGTATTTGTAAATTCCTCTATGTAAGGGATTTGGCAATGGGAATGAGATTCCATAAAAGTTCTCTCTCTCTCTCAAACGAAGAATTTCAGATTTCAAAAAAGAAAAAGATGTTATTGGTTTTTTCGATTTTGAGTTTTGTGCTCCCCGGCAATGGTGGTTTTCCGGCAGTGGTGGCAGCCACTATGAGAGGAAATGGGTGTAATGTAATTTGTCTATTTACATTAATACCTCGTATCAAGTTTTAACAAATAAATAAATTATGAATATTTTTGTTTATTTAAAATAAAAATAATAGTTTATTTGTTCTGGATAAATGTTTCTAGTGGATAAAACATGGGAATTAAGAAACATAATTAATGATGTGCTGTAAAATGTTTTCTGACCATAATATTCATGAACATTAATTGAGTTCAACTACTTTAAATAATTGAGTTTGTTTGAGATTTGTTATATTAAATGAAGCTTTAAGGGCATGTTAGGAAGAATGATAGAGAATTGGTAGATCAAAAGTCTTTAAGAACATTAGTTGGGACATACCAAAATAGAAAATAGAAACATTTATTCGGGACGGAGGAAGTATATGGATCATTTTATCCCTGAGCAAAGTCACGTGAAAGGCACGTGAACGCATTTAATGGAAAAAAAAAACTAACGGAAAGATCAATTGCGTAAAAAAATTCAGTATAAGAACTTAATTTTTTTAAATTTTAATTTAAGGACCAATCTCGAAAAAGGAAAACAGCACTATTTGTGTAATTTGCTCTTAGTTCTTTGTGAAACTAATGAGTTGATCATAAAATATCTAAGCCCGTCTGAATAGTACTCTGCTTACAGTTATGCAACTGTACGTAATCCATATAGAACTTTCCGCACGAGCTAGCCGAGCAGTAATAACCTCAAACGCACAAGTTCAGAACTTCAGACCTCTTACCAATCAAAATCAGTCACGCCAAATATAGTCAAAGTATCTTCACGTTAGTTCACCACGTGTCAATGTATCATTAGTAGAACTAAGCAAGCAACACGCACACTCATACACCGACAACTCACACGTGTTGCTGTAACAGCACAAGGCCCTCCCGTGCTCTCTCTCTAACAACAGCAGTCTTTCCACCATCATTTCCCCATTATTATCTTCTCTCTCTCGAAAAACACACACACACACACACAAACACTGGTGGAGGGCGAAATTCATTGGGTCTCTTGCGATGGCTGGAAGGAAAAGAAGGAAAGTGAGGCTGTAAGTTCTCTTTTCAGCTACAAAGATCACTTTTTTGTTACATTTCTTTGCAAAATCTTGAATTTTATCACTGAGGTTTTAGGAAATGATTTCTGGGTTTTGAATATTAGATCCAATTTTAGCTATTCTTATTCATCATCATCACTAAATTCACTTTGTACTTGTTGAATTCACGTCTCTAGCAAGTGAATTTAATCAATTTGAATTTGAAGAATCTTATGTTCTGTTGGATGTTTGTTTCACGCATGTAGCTGATGATCACTTTTGGTGGGTAATTGAAATGTGTATGGGATAGATCTAATTCAGCTTCAGGGTTTTGATCTGGGTGTCAATTGCATTTGATCTAGCTTTTTTTGATTCGATTTGTGGACTATTTGTTTGTTTGGTAGAGGTTTTTGGGTTGTCATAATTAGGCATGTAATCAGCTTAGGAGGGAGGATCTTTTTCATTTTTGCATTTCATTTATGAATTCAAATGAGAGGTTTTTCTTTGTCTATCAATTGTGTCAATTTCTGTGTGGGCTTCAGAGCCCAGTTTTGGTTGTTTGAGATGTAATTGGATTTAGCTAAAATGGTGACTGAGAAATTATGTTGATCAATCGGACTTGATCGAATTTTAGGTGTTTTAGGTTGTGTTGGCTCATGGGAGCTGCAGTTTGATCATCATGGATTCAGAAGGAATTCTGTCAGCCTCTGTACAAGGGTTTAACCTTAATTACGTGGCAGTGGTTTTGGATTAGTACATGAGCTTGTTTGACGGGTTTGGATTTAACTGAAAGAAAAAGTAGAAGTTAAGATTTGCTCGATATCATTTTTGTGGTTGGAGGACATCATTTTGTTTCCTTTTTACCGTGAAATACACTTATCAGTTTGGATTCTGATACAATCCTTTGGGGGAGTCTTCATCTGGACCACGTGCTCAATTCACTGCATTTGTTCAACATACTGTAGTTGGCTTGGTCAAATATTTCATGGATGACCTATACTTGACTTTCAGTTGCTGTGGCTTGACGTCTAAAGCTGGGATTTTGTGGCCATTCGTAGATCAGGAAATATTAATTATTTTACTTTTAGATGTAAACTCAACTCAACTTGGACTTTGTCCCAATCACTTGGGGTTGGCGATATGAATCCTTTTCCTCCATTCAGTTCGATCCAAAGCTAGGTCATCATATGGGCCACTCATTATTTTTCGATATAAATATGCTTATATATGTTGAGCGCACTAATGAGCACTTGGTTGTTTGGTACTTAAAACTTTCATGATTTATGTGTTTGTAGGTTAGCTGAAACTTTTAAGGATGATAAACGAGTCTCAACGAAGGAAAAGAGAGAGCTTGAGGAGCACCATTCATGGTCCCTCCTTCCAACAGACCTCTTGGAATTGATTATTTCCCAATTAAATTTGAAGGAGAACATTCGCACTTCTGCTGTTTGCAAAAGTTGGCGCTCAGTAGCTATGTCAGTTCGGGTCGTGAACAAACCTCCGTGGCTTATGTACTTTCCAAAACAAGGTCACATTTTTGAATTTTATGATCCATCACAGCGCAAGACTTATTCCCTTGAGTTGCCAGAGTTACATGGCTGTAGGATCTGCTACAATAAGGATGGGTGGTTGCTGCTGTACAAACCCAGAACGCAGCGCGTGTTATTCTTTAATCCCTTCACCCGGGAAATGATTAAATTGCCAAGATTCGAGATGACGTATCAGATAGTTTCCTTTTCTGCTTCTCCAAAATCTCCCGACTGTATTGTTTTCACGGTTAAGCATGTTAGCCCTACTGTTGTTGCTATTAGCACCTGTCATCCTGGAGCAACAGAATGGACTACCATAAATTATCACAATCGCTTGCCATTCGTGAGCAGCATTTGGAATAAGCTTGTCTTCTGCAATGGACTCTTTTATTGTCTGAGTCTAACTGGCTGGCTGGGGGTTTATGATCCACTGGAGCATACCTGGACTATTCGTGTTGTGCCTCCACCCCGGTGCCCTGACAATTTTTTCGTTAAAAATTGGTGGAAGGGAAAATTTATGGCAGAGCATAAAGGAGATATTTTTGTTATATACACATGCTATAGTGAAAATCCTATTATTTATAAGCTAGACCAGACAAATAAAGAATGGGTAGAGATGAGAACCCTTGGAGGTGTGACACTCTTTGCCAGTTTCTTGTCATCCCATGCAAGAACAGACCTTCTTGGCATGATGAGAAATAGCATTTATTTCTCCAAAGTCCGTTTTTATGGAAAGCGATGCATTTCATACTCACTCGACCACCATAGATACTATCCTCGAAAGCAGTGTCATGACTGGGGTGAACAAGATCCTTTCGAGAGCATTTGGATTGAACCTCCGGAAGATCTCTCAACCTTCAGCTAGAAAGGGTTAGTGAAGCAGGTGATCATACTCCCACCAAAGTACATATGAAACTTATGCCATTTATTGTATTCTTTATGTTGTATAACTGCAGTTTGTACGTTTTCACTGATTTCCCTTCTAAAAGTGCGGTTTTAAGTTCCATTCCATCTAGTCAAAACAAGCAATATGCTGCAATGTGATAAGTTAATATTCTTAAGCTATGAATCTGATTCAGTATAAATCCTTGAGTCGATGTTGGTTCTGTCTTTTTAAGAAATACACCTCTATATATTATTATAATTATCTAATGTATTTCTTGTTTTGAGGAAGTTTGATCATGCCCTCTTAACAGAAGAATGGAGAAAGAAAACCTCTAAGAACACTTCACAGTAGAAATTTGCAATAAGCATTGATGCTGGATAGTTGTTAATTGTGAGACACTAATGTTGTGATCAAGTTGATTTACTTCAAGCTTGGAGGAAGGAGGGTTGCATCAGGTGACAACTAGCGTGAAACTCTGCGAGATCCGTATGAACATGAATTCCAGAGTACTTGTCAATTCTAGGTCATCACCAGTTTGTGACCTATTGTATTTGTATCAGGGGTTTTGTATATCTAGAAGGCTGTTAGTGTTACAGCGACATTAGCGTGTGGTGAACAATGAGCAAGGTCTGTTCAAGAAGCTAGTCCAGGTTGCAGGCTTAGATTAGCAATTTGGAGCATATGAAGATAGGGAAGTGGATGAAGTTGGTAGATATTGATTAGAAAGAAACGTAGTGTAGTATGTATAATTCAAATATGCCTAATGATTAGAAGGAAAACTAATATTGCACGAATAATGCGGAACTGGAGAACCTAGTAAGGAGGAGAAAAGGCCCTTTGAAGGGATCGGTGGAAACACACAGACCAACAAGCTTAATCTTCTAATTCAATAATCAACTCTAATCAACATTGAGCAATTATATCTTTATTTATAGTCTACTACTTGTATCATTATACTACTAGGACTAGGGCTATATAGTCTACTACTTGTATCATTATACTACTAGGACTAGGGCTAAGACTACCAACTATCAAATTACAATAATATCCCTTAATGATAAACAACTGTGAATATTAAAATGAAAATAAATAATCTAAATCTACTGAGGACACTTTCTCGTGGACCCAAGTGAATTATAGGCTTGCACACGACCCATGGGCTTTGGTTTGGATTTCCAAAGTCTTATCATTTTTATTCATGTAACTAATGTGTGCTCCATCAAGTTCTCTTTCCTGGAACAGAACTTGACTTCGAGTTAGAAGCGGTCCAAGAATACCCTCATATGGAAGGCGGAGAAACCAGAGAATATTCTTGAGCTCTAGTGGTGGCTCATCTTTGGCACAAGGGTTGGCTTTGTCTTTCTATCATGCGAAGAGCTGGTATTGTCAAGGCATCATGCTCAACATTTCGATCCCATATCTAGTCATGACCAAAAAGATTGTGGCGGACTTTCAGTGGTCACATTAAGCGCACCAATATTAGTAGTGCGTGGACTCTGTTTATCAACCTGCAACTTAGTGTCCATGCCATATTATGTGGCTATGGGTGAGGTTGAAGAGAAAGCACTTACCCCTAAATAGTTGTCAACACTTCCTTGAGAAGAGAAAGCAGAACACGATGGCTTAGTTGAAGACATGGACTTATGAAGGCGGGCAGTGACAGAGTCACTTCTGGCTGGGGAGTTTCCTATGTGATGCATCTAGAATGGTTGACCTTTTGGAGCTAGGTCAATATGTGTACTATGCTTCGCAAACTCTAAAATTGTTTCCGTGCACACACGAACAAGCAGCCCCACCACCTCCATGGTTGGCCTAGTTCCAATCTCTGTCGCAAACCCTTGTTGACTCACAATCTCAGTTGACATACTGGGTTGACTACGTATCATAACTTGGGACGAAGTTAAAGTTCTAAGTTGTGGTCTTGCTCATAAATCGGTTAACTGCACCAGTAGGATTAATAGATTTTCTGATAATAAAATACCACCACGGCCAAGGGATGGCTAGAAGGATTGATAGATTGATAACTTACCTTGCATCATGGTCAAGGTGATATATGATCTAGGCATCTAGTTCTGTATAATATATTGTCGATACGTGCTGGAGTGCACCTTTAAATCTGTACAACAACTACCATACAAGGATATTTAAACTTTCTCACATCTTTCATATCTCTATTTATATTGTCACTCTTGTTCTGTCATCTATAATTCTCATTCCCACTTGGACTAAACATCTCTCGAAATTGTGCAGTCTCTAAATTGTCCAAAATTGCAGCAGCATTGCTAGTGGATGGAATGAAATATTAAATGCTCTCTGGCATTGAGCTAAACATGAGAAAGATTCAATGCATGGGAATCTAAGGGCAAGTACAGCTTTCTTCAGTTGTAGCTTATGGAGTTCAGAGTAATCGGCCTTTGTAGTAAACACTGACAGGCCAGAGAACAGGTTGTAGTCGTTAGTGAATGCATAAAAAGGTTAATTAAGACTTTTTTCGTTCTAGTGATTTTCAACATGCTTTTTGAACTTCAATCAATGTAATGGTTAAGTGCTGACAAAAGTTGATGCATGCGATCCAAAGCAAAGGAGATGCTCTTGTTCGCCTATTGGTCACAATTGCTACCGTGTAAATATATAATCCCTGGACTTCTATTGTCTCGACATGCTCGATATGCTTACTTATTCGTGATTTAATCTACTTAGTTGAGGGAAGGCTCAAGACATTCTGGGAATGAAAGCTCTTCGCTCGTCTCTGTACCCCTTCCAGACTCCCTGTAGTGTCTGCATCTCCCCCTGATTAATACTAGCAGGTTATGCCAATGAACGGGTGTGCATAGTTGCAGTTTACACAATCTAGGCTGTTGCTTGCTAGAATCCTTTGTACAAGAATCATCTGTAGGGATTAAAGTAATTTAAGTTTAATGCAATGAGGATAAACATATAAATTTTTAAAATGTATTAGCTGAATTTGAAACAAAATTTATTAAGTGAGAACTTTAAAAGTATAAAATAGGATTATTGAGCAAAACTGAAGGAGCAGGTGTAGAGGAGTAGTGGTAAGCTGATAAAATGATATACATTCCATTCTTTAAAAAAAAAAAAAATTATATTTGATTCGACATGCAAATTAAAAAAAGTCAATTGACTATATTATAAATATGAGTTTATTTTTAATACATTTTAGAAAAAGTGGTTTGATGTCTTTTAAATCATCATTGATTACCGGCTGGTAAATGGCTCGAAATAAAAACTTCTTCAATTGAGCATCAATAAAATCAGAATTTTTCTTAAAGAACTTTAGGATACACGTAATATGTGATAAGGAAATAACCTGTAAGCCGTTTCCTAGTGTTTGATATCAAATCGAACAATATGTAAGAGCTAGCGTAATTTTTTATCATTATTATTATTTTTTTTTTTACAATAACAGTATATCAAAATTACTCTTAAAAATATTAGGTTGTGTATTTTTCAATGGTACTAAAGTGAGCGAGACTCATCCGGTAAAGTAGCAAGTAAATCAAGAATAAAACTTTAAAAATTATATCCCAAAAGAAATGATTAGAAAGTAAATCACTTTTTTAGGAACGGCCTAAAAAGAAATAAAGGATTTTTTTTTTCTTAGAAATCGATGCGACTACAAAAAGTTTGGATATAAAACTAGTTGATAAGTATGAAAAATTATTCTACGCAATAATTACACCACGTTATCTTGCTAATGTGGTGTGACGTTCAACCAACCTTTAACATGTGAGAATATCATTAAAACATACCCTCCTACATCGATCTAGGAGAGTTATAGGACCCCTCCACCACCGTCCCTAAGTGTTGGTATATAGTTAGTGCGTCGCACCACGTCATCCTTATGACATGATATAACCATCCTACGCGTTGGCATATAGTTAGTGTGTCGCACCACGTCATCCTTATGACATGATATAACCGTCCTACCGAATAACTTCTTCATAAATATTGATTGGTTAAAGATTATAAATACATCACTTAGTAATGTGATCTGCAATAAATTACGCGACCTATTAACAGTAACAGATTGATTTTGACTCCAAATTTATTATGCTTACATTTTTCACATTACCGTTACTCATTTAGAGATAGTAATAGAGATTCTAGCAACTTCTGAGGAAAGAGTCATCATGGCTCACATTATACAGCAGCTATGCCCTCATGTGCGAGACTTGATCAGAGTCAATGCGTCCAAACAATCAACATGCATGTCCTCGACTTTTCTTTTCCTTCCCAAAATTTTCATACTTTGAGTTGAAAACTTGCTCGAGTCAGTTTTGTCTTGGGCTGACTCGTAGAGTTGTGTGTAAGCTAATCTCAACGAACAATTTAATTACCGAGGTTGATGAAGTAGATCGAGTTGTGTGTAAGCTAATCCCAACGAACCATTTACCGAGAGAACAAAGAAGAAGTACTCCATAACTCTATTTAAAAGTCACGTTAATATAACCTCTACCACCATCATCAATGTGCCCACGGCCGCCACTAACCACTGCCACCAGACAACCTCGTGTAGGTGGACATAGAGTCGGTGGTCATTTGAAAAAAGAAATAAGAATACAAATGAAGTCCTAGAAGAAATTAAATGATACTAATAAAGAAGAAACGGGTCTAAATAACATTCCCAACAAGTTTTCAGACAAGAAACACATTCAACAGTTAACACAAAATAAGATTTGTAGATCTCATGTTTTTCTTCCTCAATCAAAATTAATCCACTTTCTTCTAACGAAAATGCGCACTCCATATCTTTTAATCTTTTTTTTTTTTTTTGGTGAAAAACAAAACAACGTTAGAGGGATAGAATGGTCTCCGTGTTAACAGTGTGTGAACTTTCTCACACGGGTCAGATTCAATTAAGTGCTGATACATACCAAATCACGAGGTTAAAACTTGCCTTATCCTACCCCAGCCGGAGAGAATCGAACCAAGTACGAGCCCTCGAACACCTCCCTATACTTCCGCGGTAAAAGAAAGCATTCCATGCTTGCCGAGGTCAGGTCAAGTGTGTGTGTGTGTGTGTGTGCGCGCGCCATAGAAAGTCATCACATGTGTTTTTCTCCGGTCACGTCAAAGGCAGAAAGGTAGTGATTTTCTAGGAAACTTTCCATTCTATGCATTTCGTTATATATATATTGCGAGAAAATTTAGTGGCATATGAGCACCATGTAATCACCAGATGTGGTATTCCGCCCTTTCAGGACCAGTACGAAATTACAAACTAATAATTTGGTTATATTTTTTCAAAGATTTAAAGTGAAAAAAAATAAAAAAAGGGTTTAATGTCTAGATAGGTGTCTACAGCGCCAAGTTTATCGCATCTTATTATTGTATAGGAGTTAATAATCACCACCTTAGTTGATGAGGTGAGGTTTGAAATCAATAAAGTCTCAATTGGTATACGAAAATGAAATCAATTCTACGAAATCGATTACTAATAATGAGATTTTACAGAAATAGATGAGAAGATAATTTTTAAAAAGTGTTTGGTAGTCAGGGGCGGATCTAGAATTTTGGTACCACGTGGGCTTGTTATTTAAAAAATATTGTAAATAGTAAAAACCATGTAAAATCACTTCATTTATCGAAAAAAAAAAGTTATAAATAGTTGGTGATTTTATGAGTCTTACTCATTATGTACATAATTATACCGAGTGAATGAGGAAAAGAGGGATTTCAGATGAGTACTGCAATGTTTTTTGAAGACTTGGTGATTGATGGAGAGAGAATGGATGGAGAGTGGAGTTAGTGAGGAGATTGACATGTAAATTTGAGTTTCATAATTTTTATTTGACAAAATTTGAGGTGGGCTTGAGCGCCCCTCCCCTTGCCTTTAGATCCGCCCCTGTTGGTAGTATAAGGAATGTAATTACTAATGTAGTATAAATTTCTATTATATTATTTGGTAAAAACAAAACAACTTGGAATGCAACATGTACTTGTTAATGACTCTCATGATAAAAATTAGACATTAACGTTATTACTGCTCCACAAAATAACAAGTTCTTCATTTTCTATCAATTTCAGTGAAAATTTTAAATTATCCAACATCAATAAAGCAAGAAAAATGTATTAAATTTTAAAAAAACTAATGTTATAATGAAACTAGTTCAAATAAAAATAGTTTAAACATTTGAAATAATTCGAGAAAAGTACGTGTAATTACTTATTTAGAATAATTATTATTTTATTTTCCTATATAGTTACAAGCTGATGATTAATCACCCACTCTTCTTTTTCATCATCTCCGTTTGTGAAAATTAACACAGGAATCACAAATTATAAACTATTACTAATAAATTAAAGACAAGAAACTTATTTCCGTTATAATTTCCAGTAGTAGAGTTGAGGCTTTATAAAGTGTGAGGTTTCATGTTTGATCCTTATTATCATTTCGTTACCTTTAGATAGGCTAAAAAAATAAAAGATACACAGTTTATTACTCTTTTAAAAAATATTTCCTCCACTCCAATCAGATGGTTTACTTTTGACATATTTTTTTGTTAACTTGATTAAATTTTAACTAAAAAATTACATAACTTTAATAGTTAATACAAAATCGTAAATTTGTAACTTTTCTAAAAATTTACACAGTTTATTAGATTTGATTTACTCCGATATTGACTTTTCTAAAATATAGGGTTTAATGAATAATATTTTATTTCTAAAATATAGAAATAATTAATACATATTAGATTTGATTTACTTCGATATTGACTTTTAAATGAAAAGAGAACTCTTTGACTATAATGGAGGGGATACGATCTTTTTAATCCATTAACCTTTTCAAATTAAACCTAGGAACAGTTTCTTTTACTCCGTATGTTAGACCCCGTTAAATGTGTTCATTTTAGAGTTCCTTGTTTCAGTGAGTTTACGTTTTAAACTTTTCAGTTTCAGTTTTAGCAATTTAGGGTCTAAGGTTCCACTTTTATACTAAATAGATACGTCTATAATTATAAGTTTGATTACATTTTAGAGGGAATTGATTGTGTTTTAGGGTCTGATTTTAACCATTTAAGTTCATTATTCCACTCACGTGACAATTTAACGTCTAAAATGTAATCAAAGTGATTATAAACCCCCTTTTGAGTACAAAAGTGAGATATTGGATGACTTATAATTGAAACCAAGAACAATAAAATATTAATTTACAAAATTATTAAACCCTAAAAAGCATTTAATTTGAGAAACTAAAGAGTTACTCCTTCCGGCATAAAATGAGTACGGTTCATTTTTAAAATTTTCTTGTCCTGAAATGATGGTGTATTTTTATATAATTTTACAAGTTTTACATATGACATCTATCATATCTTAATAAAAACTCTTAAAGTCTTACGAATTAGTACTTGCTTTATAATTTAAAAAAAATAAAAAATATATGTTAATTTTGTATTTTAAAAATATTTTATTTGATTAAAAAAATTAAATAAGACGATAATTTAAGAGAGGAGTGATCAGAAAATAGAAAGAGAGAAGAAATTCTAGAAACTTTGTAAAGAAGGTTCATCATGGCTAGCGTTATCTGACGGCTATATATGCTTTCGAGTGGGAGCCATGAAAATGCTACTGGTGGGTCTCACTGTCTCTGACTATGAAGTCCAAACAACGCTTGTCATGCATTATGTGTGTAATTTTCCATAAATCTGAGATCTCAGCTCGGCTTCTTAGCTTGTTTTAGCCGATTTCTCTTGGCTTTTTTAGCTTTTGTTTAAGCCGATTTTCTTCAGTAACAAAGTTTCATCCTCCACGAGGTTCTTTAATTTGACCGACGCTAAGATTTCGTGTAGAGTGATGAAATTCAAGCCTGAGAATGTTTGACTTGCTAAAGCTAAGCCCAGATTGTTTATAAGATATAAGGAAAAATATATGTATTTATATAAGATATAAGCCTTTTTTACTTACATGGAAAAAAATTTAGTTATATAATTTAGATATTATTTTATATGCCACATAATATAATTGTTTTATGTTTTATGATGTGAACATAAACTATTTATTAGATGTTTAGTAAAAACATATTATTTTTTCTGAAAAAATTATACATTTTTACTAAATTTAAAAATAAACAAGCTTAGTTCGTTAGTTCGAGAATTTTTAGTGGCCTGCTCTTAGACGTTTTTCATGGTGTATCACCATTGAATCATTTCATCAAACACCTGACACTAAATAAAGTCCTACCCTAAGTTTATATGATCTGCAGGGGCTTCTAACATTGGAAAAGATACTAAATAAAGTCCTACCCCAAGTTTAAATAATCTGCAGGGGATTCTAACATTAGAAAAGATACTAAATAAAGTCCTACCCCATGTTTAAATAATCTGCAGGGGCTTCTAACATTGGAAAACAATAATTAAATCAAAATATTGCAAAAAAAATTAAGTATTATTTTGTAGCAGAATACAACTTCATAATTACTGATTTTGATTTGGAGAGTCGAGATTTGAGGGGCAAATTAAGACTGCAAAATTTGCTCTGTATTGTTTTTTATTTTATAGTTGTTGTTGCTCCTGTTGAATTCTATGGGAAAAGAACAACAGATTTCTATAGCAAATTCCATCTCTTAAAATCTCGTTCACTCTTTTCTTTTTTCGTGGAATTCTCGAAGAGTGATTACTCTTCTCCGTTAACGTGATTACTCTTTTTCATTAATATGAGTTTTCCAGCCTAAGTAGATTAAGTTATGTTGTTTATTTCCAATGGATAGGTAGCAATAATCCAACGGTGGAACATGAGATGGAATAGAATTTTGAAATTGATGATCCAATTCGCTGCTCAACTGCTATTAAGTTGGCTTGATTCCATCTCATGTTGAGAAAAAAAATAAAATCACTCTAAGAAAAATTCAACTTAATGGCAGTTGAGCAACGGATTATATATATATATATATATATATATATATATATTCGAGATTGAATAAAATTATAAGTTCATTCCTTCCATTCTTCCTTGGTACAACAAAACTAGTTCTAGTTTTGTTGTACCTAGATGTTGTACGATCTTGTACAGCTCAAGCAACCTTATAATTTTATTCAATCTCTATATATATATATATATATATATATATGATAATATATGGTTAAATTTTATTTATTTTTTAATAGATACTATGACAATAGTTATACAGCTTAGGTGGAGGTCTGATCATATGTAGATTTAAATATTTACAAAATAGAAATCATTGGTTAAAGATGTGCTGGCAACTAATTAATCAAGTCTTCAATTGCTCAACGAATTGCACTAACTCTATCACCACTATTTGAAACAATCCCACGTGGCTACAACCTCACTTGCATCCACATTTTCAGACATTTTTCTTGAATTATTAGGGAAGAATATAATTGCGGTTGTACGTCTTGCAATTTTTCTTTTTCAAAAATAAAATTTAAATAAATAAATTGTTGGGAGGGGGGTTTGCACATGTTGGAAAAGTGTTATAAAATGCGAAGAAAATTATGCAACTTTAGACATGATTTTCTTTCTTGTTTGTCGAATGACAGATAATTGTGAAAATATATTCACTCTGTAAAAATATTGAAATCGTATATTTATTTGTTCGTATTGATATTTAGAGCCCGTTTGGTCGAGCGTTTTGGCCAAAACGCAGGTATAAAACGCAGCTTATTTGCAAAAAATGTGTTTCAATACTGTGGCAGAAAACGCAGCGTTTTCAAAACGCAGCTGCGTTTTAAAACGCTGGAATTCATAGCTTTTTCCCAAAACGCAGGTTTTAAAACGCTCCTAAGAAAAAAAAGCTGCGTATTGAAGTAATATCCCAAACGTATTTATAAGGAAATACCTCCGTTTTTAAAACGCTGCGTTTTTTAAAACGCTGCGTTTTTAAAACACTGCGTTTTATAAACGCTGTACCAAACGGGCTCTTAGATGAAGGAGATATTAAGACTTAGAAAGAGAGTTGGATTTGGATGAATGAGTTGTCGTACATTGAAAAATAACAAAAACTTAGCTAGTTTATTTAATATCTCAATTTTAAGAATCAATGAGTAAAAATCTAAATAATTAGGGTATATTTTAGTGTTTTTACACCGACCTTTATTGCAAAAATACTTAGAGCCCGTTTGGTCAAGCGTTTTGGCCAAAACGCAGGGAAAAACGCAGCTTATTTGCAAAAAATGTATTTCAATACTGCGTCAGAAAACGTTTTCAAAACGTTGCGTTTTAAAACGCTGGAATTCTCAGCTTTTTCCCAAAACACAGGTTTTAAAACGCTCCTAAAAAAAAAAAAGCTGCGTATTGAAGTGATATCCCAAACATATTTATAAGGAAAGATCTGTGTTTTTAAAATACTGCTTTTTTTAAAACGCTGCGTTTTTAAAACACTGCGTTTTGTAAACGCTGTACCAAACGGACTCTTAATTGTATTCAAAATGCCTATATCACAAGTTGATATTAAAGTTTTTTTTGGGGGTTTTGAAAGAGTATGAAAATACTCTTGATCTTTTTATTATATCTTTGTGATTCTGATATTTAAAAGTAGTATATATATTTTACTTAATTAGATTAATATATATTTTGTAAATATATAGTTTATGTTGACTAACAACTAATAGTTTATATTTAGTAAAGTTTTGTTTTTTAGGTAAGAATCTCAAGTGGAATGGACTCTTGGAAGATATGGAAAGAAGAATCTTAATTTCAGGGAAGTGATTGAATCCTTGTCAATCAAGGATTCTTGAATAGCTATAAAAGGAGTCTTCCGCCTCCATTAGATGTACTGATTTCGAGATTATTAACACCGAGTTATTAAGAGAGAAATCATTGAGAGGTTTATTGTATGTGTCTCGAAAATCAGAGATTGATTCTTCGAGATTGATTTTGTGTTTTTGTAGTTCTTAGTTTAGAACTCGGTTTTGATCTTTAGTCGTTATTTTCTTTTCATTGTAAGTGTTTTTATTCACAACTTGTTTTCCAGCAAGGTGTGCTTTTATGAAAAGGTTTCCAGCAAGAATTTTCTTGCTGAAGTATTAATTATTCCGCTGCATTTATATTTTGTTCTTTAAAAATAAGTTTTCTGGAAAAAGTTGTTTGCATTGTTGTGTTGTCACTTGTGTGCACAACTGTACACACAAGTCATCGCACATCTGGTTACAGTCCTAGCTACAATTCTTTCATTTAGTATCAGAGCCTTCTCTCGACTCAACTGAGATCGATCCGTGAAAGTAGCCACAATGGAATGTTACCATAACCATAGTCATAACAAACCGCCTACACTAAATGGTTCAAACTATACCATTTGGAAGGCCAAAATGATTATGCACATTAAATATATTGATCATCGTGCTTGGGTTAGTCTTATTAATGGCTATACTCCTCCCATGATAGAACTTACCCCATCCACGTCTTATGGCAAAAGAGAGAAAAGTTATGGACCTAAGCCCATAGAAACTTGGACAAGTGAGGAAATTGCTCTTGCAAACTATAATGCCAAGGCCATGGGAGCAATCTCTGACCATGTGGATCCTCATATGTACAGTTTATTTTCTACTCAAACTGTTGCCAAAACAGCGTGGGACATTCTTCAACTTCATTGTGAAGGACCAGCAAGTGTTAGAAAAACCAAGCTAAGAACTTTAATGACCAAGTTTGAAAATTTAAGGATGGGAGAGAATGAAACCATAAAAGAGTACTCAGCCAAGATTTTGGACATTTCAAATGAGTCTTTTTCTTTGGGTGAATCCATATCCAATGCAAGACTTGTTAGTAAAGTACTAAGAACTCTCCCAGAAAAAGTTTAATATTAAAATCTCTGTGATTGAAGAAACTCAGGATGTTCACACTGTTGGGCTTGACACTATTCTGGGTATCCTAACAAATTTCGAATTGAATCTTGGGATTCAAGAGACTAGCAAAGCAAATTCAATTGCTCTTGCAAGTGCTCTCAAAGTATCTCAGGATCTTGTTCAACTGTCCAGAGATATTGATGAGTCAAACCTAGGAGATGATGAGTGTGCTTTGATTACTCAAAAATTCAATAGCATGTTGAAGAAGAAACGTTTTACTAAGTTTCCAAATTCAGCACACTCTACTCCTTCCACGGTTGAATCATCAAAGAAGAAAATAGTTACTAAGAAGCCAGTTTTTGAAGGGAAGAAATCAATTGATTCAATTCAATGCCGAGCTTGCAAAGGATTTGGACATTACACAAATGAGTGTGCTAACACTCTTAAAAAGCGTGGAATGAGCTTCTCAGCGACTTTAAGTGATTCTGATGATGATGAACAGACTGCAAACATGTCTATATGGCATCCATCTCAGATCACTTTGTCTGATAGTGAGTCAGATGTGGAAGATGTGCAATCCTTTGACCGCACAACTTATCACACAACTGACTACACAACTGATGTGTATACCTGTTTGACTTCTTTGACTTCTGGTGAAATTAAAGATGATCCAGAAGAAGAAGAGTGTGCTACCTATGAGGACTTGCACAATACCTATGTTGAACTCCACACTGATTGGACTAAACGGATGGAGCAACTCAAGGTATTTAGACAGGTAAATGAGAAATTGACTACAGAAAATCTCAAACTAAAATCTCAAGTTGAGAGTTTGTCAAAAGAAAGTGATTCTCAAAAAGACTCCATAGCCAAGTTAGAAGTTTTACTCACAAAGAAAGACATGGAGTGTGAAAATTATAAAACAAATCTTGATAGAGAGACAGAAACTCTAACAAGGCTAAACACTGGTAAAGCCAAGTTAGAAGAGGTTTTGAAAATAGGGAATCAAGGAAAATCAGGAATTGGCTATGGAGAAACTGTTTTTGTAAAAGAAGGAGCTAGCAGTTTTCAAAAGGGTAAAACCATCTCCTCTGTCAAGTCTGTACATTCTGCTGAAAACAGACAAAACAGGAGGAGAAGGTATGTTTGTCATCATTGTTTCGCTCCTGGTCATATTCGACCTTATTGTCACAAGCTGAAACAGGAACTGGGTTTGGGCAATATGCGTGGACACTTAGGCAGACAGTTGTGTACACAACCAAACACACAACTGTACACACAACCCAAAGCTGGAAACAAAACTGTCAAGTTGCTTTCACCTCTCTTAGGAGCAGTGTGGAAGGGGCTTGGTATTTTGACAGTGGCTGTTCTCGCCACATGACAGGAGCACGAGAAAATTTCATCGATTACGCTCCATTCAAAGGTGGGAAAGTCAATTTTGGTGGAGGAGTTCAGGGTAAAATTATTGGCAAAGGTACGTTGAATGTATCAGGCTTGCCTAAGCTACACAATGTCCTACATGTTGATGGGCTTAAGGCAAATCTGATAAGCATAAGTCAACTGTGTGATGATGACTTATTTATTAAATTTGACAAGTCCAAATGTCAAGTTTTTGATAACCAAAATAAGTGTATTTTAACTAGTGTTCGATCTTCTGACAACTGTTACAAAGTTGGAAGCATTGTGTGTGACGACCCGAGTACGAGATTCGATGTTGAACCCCAACTCGGAGCGCCAAACCCAAGAAGAACAAAATAAAGCGAGCCACAAAAGCTCGAAACTAAACCAATGCAGCGGGAAACTCAAAACAAGGCAGCGGAATAACAACGGAGCTTAAACTTCAAATCTCGAAACCAAAACCAGAGCAGCGGAATAACAGATGAACTTGAGCCTCAAAGCTCGATTTACAAAATCCCAACAACATAAATATAACCTCCACGGCTAAACAAGCGCCGGAGAACAACGACAACTACAACACCGCGAGCCAACGCTCGGGAAACACCAATAGTAAAATACCAATGGGCATACGGCCACAACAACTAAGAAAACTGGAATTATAACAATAGTACCACCGGCACGACTCCACGAGTCGGCACCAAATACAAGAATAGAAAATACAAGAATCTCTACCCGACATACTAAGTTTGCATAACTCAGTTTAACCCACGATCTCACACATACATGAAATAAATATAAAATACTAACTAGATACAACTAGAGGGTCTTCGAACTAGAGCCTCACTGCGAAACGTATCCCGCAACTAAGGAAAACAAATATGGAAGGGATGAGTCGAATGACCCGATAAGCTACTAATGAAACAATATGGCATGGCATTATGCACATAAGAATAACAGGAAAATAAACGGTTGTAGCACATAAGACAACCAACCCTATACTCACGAGAGGCTCAGCCGCCAACCGTCATGCACCGGTTGGAGACCACGACCAACATTCGTTCATATAGGAAGCACATAAAATGTAAATAAACACATAAAGGTGGATACGGTGGATTCGAGGTACACCTCCGAAATCCCTTGAAACACTTCCGACCTTATCGCTCCATGAAGCCGTAGTAAACGATCGTCTTGCCGCTCCACGGGTAAAGGATGCCTCTGCTATCCCACAAGATAATAATAACAATAGATTCTGCGCCACGCTCGAAAGCCATAATAAATAAGCGTGCCGTCGATCTTTGGACACATCTCTCAATACCGAACATAAAAAGATATAGATGATTGTCTTTGCTGCCGTACACAACTCACGAGGGACCGGTGCTCGTATCCCCAAATCAAATATAGGTACCCGATCGCGTCAAGCACGATCTACAAGTACCCAACCGATAATGTACCCGACCGCGTCCCGCACGGTCTACAAGTACCGTTGTGGACCATTTCTGTATCCACGTCGACGTATCGCTCGATCCCCTACGACCCGAGACAATACGGCTCTAGCCACTTATAGGTATCACAAGGGACCGGTGTCCGTATCCCAATGCATACAAAACAATGTCGACAATGCACGATCGCCGTTTATTCCGTTCAACCGTGGGACTAGAGAAAACCCCTACCGTGGCCAACGGTAGGGCGAGGCCCGTGTATTGGCCTTCGGCTATTACGAAGCCCCGCTCCCGCAATAACCGAGCGTCAATACACCTCCAATGCACATATACTGGACTCGATGCAATGCACAAGTAGATGTTTACCCATGCCAAACTAATCTAAGTGTGTTCTATTGAATCACAACTTAATAAACCAAATCATGATGTGTCCTATTGAATCACAACCCAATGAAATCAAACCATAATGTGTTCTATCGAATCACATACCAAATCAACACAATGTGCTTGTAAATACTAAACACACCGTCAATCATCAAAGTAGGATGATTGTCCTATTGTTTACTAGAACAACCACACACATACTAAGTCATTTTAGTCCACAATTGCTAGACTTCACAATCATAATACACGTAAGCCTACTCGTACTTACAACCATATTCCAACGTGTTGCTAACACGCGCAACTTAGGATCTCTACGGTATTCCACGATCGCAATACACTCCATCTCATGTATATATAATCTACCTCATTTCCGTCGTATATTAGATATATTACGACTCCCTACAAGTCACATCCCGAAATGGAACGATACCAAAGGCGTGTCATACTACCTAGAATATAACTAACTCGAGATCCGATGATTGAGACTGTTCGTCTCATATGAAATGTCGCGTACTATGGGCATCACTAGACGATAACACTTAAGGGGAGACCAACGTGGGTAATTAATCCCTTGCTAAGGCGTAAGGTTAAGTCAACGATTCACCGCACACCATAGTCGGTAATGTTTGACCAAGTCAACCCAAGTCGAGTTCCATCGGGTCATGATGTCAATAATTCGTCATCCTACACCGTAGGAGACTACAATACAACCAATATAGGTTTATACTACACATTACCACATTACACGACGTATAATCTTTACGTCTTATACAACGCCGCTAGAGTTGGTCATCAATAACTAAACCTCGGATGAACCATAACATTAACCTTAGTTAACGGTGTCAACCAAAATAATCAACATTCGGGGTATATGTTACCCATATAAATCTCACGAGTCATCGTGAGAGTTCTAACGATAAAAATCTCAAAGGACTACACATGCTCAGTAGAACTAAATCAAGTCATCGGCGACTATAATGCCGGAACCCAACTATAACGTAAACCCACGAGTCGTAACTCGGGAAACAACAACAATAATCACAACCCAATCTCGAGGAGTCTCTACTACTCGAAGACAACAATCGTCATAATAATAGCAACAACGGGTACACAATGAACTCCACAAGTCTCTAGTATTCGGAGACCACAAATCAACCACAATTCATCTATACACGTCATTTAACATGCTAGAGTATCACATTGCACAAGTGTAGCATGTAGGGAGTTCATATGCACATAGATAACACGTAAACATCGCGATACTACTCTACGATGCTCAAAATCTAAGAAGGAGATTAGTAACTTACAACACAACGCAAATCCTCCACGAAATCGGAAGGGCCTCGGATGAAAACGTACTCCTCCGCGACCCCAACGCCGCTACGGAGTCCACTCGTCGATCCCAAGCTCGATCCAAGTCCGAATCAAGCTTTCTCTCTCAAAACACCACTTCTCTCTAAAACGTGGGGAAGAGATGGGGTGGTGATTCTTCAACAGATCGGACGATCCCTCTGGGTAGAAATGTGCTCCTCGTCGTCCTCTACGCTACGGCGAAGACGGCTCGTCGATCCGACAAGCGGAGCTCAAGATATCGCAAAATCTTTCTCTTCTCTCTCTCTCTCTCTTCTAGCTCTCTCTAAACTTTGGGTTGGGAGGAAGAAAAATGAGGGGAAATAAGGTTGGGTTATGTTATTAATACCATGGGTAAGTGTTTGGTCCAATCCGGGTTTGTTTGAGCATTTTAAACCACTTAAAAATGTTAAAACCGAGAAAGACGAAAACCGGACGAGAGAGACGGGCCGGGCGATCGCCCTAATCAAGGCGATCGCTTTGTACTCGGTCACGGGCGATCGCTTTGTCTTCCCAGGCGATCGCTTTGTGTCCATTCTTGAACTCTCGAAAATGCTCAGAAACACCCCGAAATGGTCCTAAATGATCCCGAAGTGATTCTAAGTCTTTGGGAAGGTCGAAATACTCGAGAAAGGTTCCCGAAAGGTCCGAAAACAACGCTAGAAGTTCAACGTAACATTCACGCAACAACCATATAAAGGTTTGAGTACCAATCGGGCCATACGAAACACTCAAAATGACTCGGTGTGCGAGTTAACGACAAGATCAACGTGATCATCCATCGTGAAGGAGTCTAAACCAATATTAGGTCAATGGGACGGGGAAAAATGAACATCGTACACGAATGTTAATCAAGGTCGAGAATAGTCTCAAATGGAGAAAGGAACAAAGCGCAACTCACCACGAGTTAAACGCGAGTCAAATACGGTCCTCGACTCAACACGTCACGCTTAACAAGCATGACACCTCACTCTCCGAGGGTTTTAAGGTTGATAAGAAATGATTATGAGTTAACCAGAAGGAAGTAGGGTCGGGTGTTACATCCTCTCCCCTTAAAAGAATTCGACCGCGAATTCAAGGATCAAACGTTCACGGGAAAACATATATCACAACAAGGCTATACCATAGCCTATGCAATCATAATTCTACCGATAGAGTGAAAGTCCAACGAATAAAGGGAGTTGGTCCAAGTTAGAGGTCATCAACCTCAAGTAGTGTACGCATGCGAAATATCTAACGAATTGATATAATTTCGAGACGTGAGAAATCTCGGGGTTTCATTACGAGACCAACTACGTCTCCGTCAAGTCCAAGTTCGAGTATACTTCAAAGTGTCATACCGACTCCTTTCGAACACATACCACCACCACGCTTCCGCGCTAAACAAATCTCCACTTCCCGTGGTACAACTCTCAACAATTACTCACGAAAATCCCGCGATCAAATAGGTGCGGTTTAATACAGTCCATAGGTTCACAGAGTTACACAGATACATTTATATAATCAAAGAACGAGTTCAATAAATGGCACGACGCTAAAGGTCACATGAGTTATAAAACTCTGACGTAACAACGACACTACCGGCCATATAACAAGCCGACAAAATAAAAGGGTAACGGAATTGTAAGTTAACATGCTCGCAATGCGACTACTCATGTCAATAAGTCACAAAGTCGACATAAATGATAATAAGAGTTTCAAACTCTAAATACATTCGATGGAACGGATCGGTATCATGGGACACCAATACCACATACTACACATGCTAGCCGAAACATAGAGTGTAACACACTCTCAATGATTACATCCACAGATCAACTACAAGATATAATATTCTAACGAACGAGTACCTAATCAGAGTACAAAAGGTAGTCCGATAACAAGGAGACAAATAAATAATAGAATAAGTCACAATGAACATGACTCTTACGGATTCAATTACAAGGTCTCACCTCTAACCTTGACTCGCTCTATTAGAGTCTTGGGTCGGTGCAGGAGGGTTCGGTGGGGACACTTGCTCCACTTGGGTGTCTCACCTAGGGCCACATTCGGTTGGTCCTCAAGTTCTCTCGTTCTCGCGGTGCGTGTCGAGTTGAAATACGGTCGGATGCATAAGCGACATCCTTGCGGTCTTTCTAGTTCGCGCCATCCTGCTACGCATACAATAGAGACGTTAAATCTCTAATGGGAAGTGAAACACATTAAGTGAATCAACGGAGGCATACTTATCAATATAACGTTCTAAACTCTCAACCCAACACATATAACATGCATGTAGGGTCCTAATGATAACCATCTCACTATGCCAAAGGGCACATGCGCAAGGTGACACGATCTATTTGTATCGCAAAAGTCTATAAGGCAAGACGAATTAATACAATGTATCCGGTCTACATCACGTCGCATACAATATAGAAATCACACGCTCACCGCCGAGGTGACAAATCAATTCGATACCTCTAAGGCGAAACAAACATATAACACACGTGACAATATACAAGTCACAAGGGCTAATAGCATACCCGAAATACTCATGTTCAACTAAGCACAACGGCTCAGACAATATCAAATCAAATCAAACCAATACACGAGAAACGATACACAATCCAAACACAAGGTACACAACTTGTTCAAGCATACTATTCCATTTACTTGTCCATTCCGGTTGGTAATAGGGTCGACAATTTCTATCTATCATGCTATCAACTTAGTCTTGACGAATATCTCTTGACAACCAAATCGGGGCCCTTCAAGTGGCTTCAAAAGCTACCGTCACAGGGCGTTAGGGATAAGTGATTACAAATATGCCCTTAGAGTCGGTCTCATGCACATAAGTATCAAATACAAGCAAATGCACCTGTGTGACACAATGTCTCTAGTATGCACAAATGTCGCATTCCATGATGTGATATGAGAAAAATAAAGTGTCTAGTACGTACGGACTTATACACTCGCACTATCGTAACCCGACACTCCACGATAAACACTAGTGGATTCGTGACCCGTAATCTCGGGTCTTCCACCTCCATTTCCTCAAATGATCACTAATATCAAGCCTAAGACGTTCCCTAAAACCTCTCGACTATACTTCGGAATCAACGAGACAACCTACAATGGTCAAATCTCGCTACTAAACTTATCAAGCGACTCACACTTAGTCGTCAACATTCTAGCGAGAACTTACAGCGCACTCACCGATTCTCCAAGAAAAACAACCGACTATAACCGTTAGTCTCCGCTCTCATGAGCGTAAGAACCTAACTAATTCAGTCCTACATGGACCATCACTATAATTTACCAATATCCAAGGTAAACCTAACACAAAACTCGACGTTAAACGCTAAACCCAATACCCAAATCACCTAAGCCGAGGATCCTATCTGGCGGACAGCTAACTTAAGCTCGATACCAACTGACGACCCGAGTACGAGATTCGATGTTGAACCCCAACTCGGAGCGCCAAACCCAAGAAGAACAAAATAAAGCGAGCCACAAAAGCTCGAAACTAAACCAATGCGGGAAACTCAAAACAAGGGCGGAATAACAACGGAGCTTAAACTTCAAATCTCGAAACCAAAACCGAGCGGCGGAATAACGATGAACTTGAGCCTCAAAGCTCGATTTACAAAATCCCAACAACATAAATATAACCTCCACGGCTAAACAAGCGCCGGAGAACAACGACAACTACAACACCGCGAGCCAACGCTCGGAAACACCAATAGTAAAATACCAATGGGCATACGGCCACAACAACTAAGAAAACTGGAATTATAACAATAGTACCACCGCACGACTCCACGAGTCGGCACCAAATACAAGAATAGAAAATACAAGAATCTCTACCCGACATACTAAGTTTGCATAACTCGGTTTAACCCACGATCTCACACATACATGAAATAAATATAAAATACTAACTAGATACAACTAGAGGTCTTCGAACTAGAGCCTCACTGCGCCGAAACGTATCCCGCAACTAAGGAAAACAAATATGGAAGGGATGAGTCGAATGACCCAAGAAGCTACTAATGAAACAATATGGCATGGCATTATGCACATAAGAATAACGGGGAAAATAAACGGGTTGTAGCACATAAGACAACCAACCCTATACTCACGAGAGGCTCGAGCCGCCAACCGTCATGCACCGGTTGGAGACCACGACCAACATTCGTTCATATAGGAAGCACATAAAATGTAAATAAACACATAAAGGTGGATACGGTGGATTCGAGGTACACCTCGAAATCCCTTGAAACACTTCCGACCTTATCGCTCCATGAAGCCGTAGTAAACGATCGTCCGCTCCACGGAACCGTAAAGGATGCCTCCGCTATCCCACAAGATAATAATAACAATAGATTCTCGCGCCAGCTCCGTAAAGCCATAATAAATAATCGTGCCGTCGATGGACACATCTCTCAATACCGAACATAAAAAGATATAGATGATTGTCTTTGCGCCGTACACAACTCACGAGGGACCGGTGCTCGTATCCCCAAATCAAATATAGGTACCCGATCGCGTCAAGCACGATCTACAAGTACCCAACCGATAATGTACCCGACCGCGTCCCGTCTACAAGTACCCGTTGTGGACCATTTCCTGTATCCACGTCGACGTATCGCTCGATCCCCTACGACCCGAGACAATACGGCTCTAGCCACTTATAGGTATCACAAGGGACCGGTGTCCGTATCCCAATGCATACAAAACAATGTCGACAATGCACGCCGTTTATTCCGTTCAACCGTGGGACTAGAGAAACCCCTACCGTGGCCAACGGTAGGGCGAGGCCCAAGTATTGGCCTTCGGCTATTACGAAGCCCCTGCTCCCGCAATAACCGAGCGTCAATACACCTCCAATGCACATATGCCAGCTGGACTCGATGCAATGCACAAGTAGATGTTTACCCATGCCAAACTAATCTAAGTGTGTTCTATTGAATCACAACTTAATAAACCAAATCATGATGTGTCCTATTGAATCACAACCCAATGAAATCAAACCATAATGTGTTCTATCGAATCACATACCAAATCAACACAATGTGCTTGTAAATACTAAACACACCGTCAATCATCAAAGTAGGATGATTGTCCTATTGTTTACTAGAACAACCACACACATACTAAGTCATTTTAGTCCACAATTGCTAGACTTCACAATCATAATACACGTAAGCCTACTCGTACTTACAACCATATTCCAACGTGTTGCTAACACGCGCAACTTAGGATCTCTACGGTATTCCACGATCGCAATACACTCCATCTCATGTATATATAATCTACCTCATTTCCGTCGTATATTAGATATATTACGACTCCCTACAAGTCACATCGCCCGAAATGGAACGATACCAAAGGCGTGTCATACTACCTAGAATATAACTAACTCGAGATCCGATGATTGAGACTGTTCGTCTCATATGAAATGTCGCGTACTATGGGCATCACTAGACGATAACACTTAGGGGAGACCAACGTGGGTAATTAATCCCTTGCTAAGGCGTAAGGTTAAGTCAACGATTCACCGCACACCATAGTCGGTAATGTTTGACCAAGTCAACCCAAGTCGAGTTCCATCGGGTCATGATGTCAATAATTCGTCATCCTACACCGTAGGAGACTACAATACAACCAATATAGGTTTATACTACACATTACCACATTACACGACGTATAATCTTTACGTCTTATACAACGCCGCTAGAGTTGGTCATCAATAACTAAACCTCGGATGAACCATAACATTAACCTTAGTTAACGGTGTCAACCAAAATAATCAACATTCGGGTATATGTTACCCATATAAATCTCACGAGTCATCGTGAGAGTTCTAACGATAAAAATCTCAAAGGACTACATATGCTCGGTAGAACTAAATCAAGTCATCGGCGACTATAATGCCGGAACCCAACTATAACGTAAACCCACGAGTCGTAACTCGAAAACAACAACAATAATCACAACCCAATCTCGAGGAGTCTCTACTACTCGAAGACAACAATCGTCATAATAATAGCAACAACGGGTACACAATGAACTCCACAAGTCTCTAGTATTCGGAGACCACAAATCAACCACAATTCATCTATACACGTCATTTAACATGCTAGAGTATCACATTGCACAAGTGTAGCATGTAGGGAGTTCATATGCACATAGATAACACGTAAACATCGCGATACTACTCTACGATGCTCAAAATCTAAGAAGGAGATTAGTAACTTACAACACAACGCAAATCCTCCACGAAATCGGAAGGGCCTCGGATGAAAACGTCCTCCGCGACCCCAACGCCGCTACGGAGTCCACTCGTCGATCCCAAGCTCGATCCAAGTCCGAATCAAGCTTTCTCTCTCAAAACACCACTTTCTCTCTAAAACGTGGGGAAGAGATGGGGTGGTGATTCTTCAACAGATCGGACGATCCCTCGGGTAGAAATGTGCTCCTCGTCGTCCTCTACGCTACGGCGAAGACGGCTCGTCGATCCCAAGCGGAGCTCAAGATATCGCAAAATCTTTCTCTTCTCTCTCTCTCTCTTCTAGCTCTCTCTAAACTTTGGGTTGGGAGGAAGAAAAATGAGGGAAATAAGGTTGGGTTATGTTATTAATACCATGGGTAAGTGTTTGGTCCAATCCGGGTTTGTTTGAGCATTTTAAACCACTTAAAAATGTTAAAACCGAGAAAGACGAAAACCGGACGAGAGAGACGGGCCGGGCGATCGCCCGCCCTAATCAAGGCGATCGCTTTGTCACGTGGCGATCGCTTTGTCTTCCC
Organism: Platycodon grandiflorus; assembly: GCA_016624345.1. NCBI lineage: Eukaryota > Viridiplantae > Streptophyta > Magnoliopsida > Asterales > Campanulaceae > Platycodon > Platycodon grandiflorus. The sequence continues at coordinate 42,471,599 of CM028363.1, forward strand.
AGGCGATCGCTTTGTGTCCGATTCTTCGAACTCTCCGAAAATGCTCCAAACACCCCGAAATGGTCCTAAATGATCCCGAAGTGATTCTAAGTCTTTGGGAAGGTCGAAATACTCGAGAAAGGTTCCCGAAAGGTCCAAAAACAACGCTAGAAGTTCAACGTAACATTCACGCAACAACCATATAAAGGTTTGAGTACCAATCGGGCCATACGAAACACTCAAAATGACTCGGTGTGCGAGTTAACGACAAGATCAACGTGATCATCCATCGTGAAGGAGTCTAAACCAATATTAGGTCAATGGGACGGGGAAAAATGAACATCGTACACGAATGTTAATCAAGGTCGAGAATAGTCTCAAATGGAGAAAGGAACAAAGCGCAACTCACCACGAGTTAAACGCGAGTCAAATACGGTCCTCGACTCAACACATCACGCTTAACAAGCATGACACCTCACTCTCCGAGGGTTTTAAGGTTGATAAGAAATGATTATGAGTTAACCAGGAAGGAAGTAGGGTCGGGGTGTTACATTGTGTCATGCTTTTTTACTAAAATGGATGAGTCTACTACCATCTGGCACCAAAAGCTTGGTCATGCCAGTGAGAGAAAAATTAGAAATTTAATCAACTTTGAGGCTGTAAAAGATTTGCCCAAACTGGATCTTAAGAAATTAAGTGTGTGTTGGTCATGTCAAAAAGGGAAACAAACAAAATCAAGTCATAAAAAGGTTCAACACTGTGGAACCACTAGGTGTCTTGAATTGATCCATACTGACCTAATGGGTCCTATGGAAGTAGAAAGCATGTCTCGAAAAAAAATACTGTTTTGTGTGTGTGGACGATTTTTCTAGATATACATGGGTAATTTTCTTAAGGGAAAAGTCTAACACCATTGATGAATTTAAAATTTGGTACAAAAAGGTCAAAAACTTATATGGTTTAAAAGCCATTAGAGTCAGATCTGATCATGGTACTGAATTTGAAAATGCCACTTTCTCAGCTTTTTGCGATTCAAAGGGGATTACTCACGAGTTCTCAGCCCCCAAAACCCCTCAACAAAATGGGGTAGCAGAAAGGAAAAATCGCACATTACAAGAGATGGCCAGAGTGATGTTAAGCTCGAAAAATCTCTCTAAAAGGTTTTGGGCAGAAGCTGTGAATACAATCGTGTCTTTCTAAGAATTGGAAGTACTATGACTCCCTATGAGATCTTACTTGGGAAGAAACCCACGGTCAAATATTTTCATGTGTTTGGGTGTATTTGCTACATCTTGAATGACCGAGAGTATCTTTCTAAGTTTGATTCCAAAAGTGATAAAGCTATTTTTATTGGATACTCTACGAACAGTAGGGCATTTAGAGTTTATAATCTCAAAACCAAAACTGTCATGGAATCCATAAATGTTGTTTTTGATGATGCTACTGATCTAAATGTCAAAACGGTTGAGGATGATCTTTCAGGTTGTACTTGGGAGCCAGAACCAGTTAATGACGAATCTGAACCAGCTAATGTGAATGAACTGTAGAAACCCAGCAAACAGTTGTTCAACCGTTGTTCAAACAACAAGACAAGTGGTCAAACAAATGAAGACCAATGCTCAGATTCTGAAACTGATGAAGAAGATATAAGCAGAGAAAAGGACATCCCTTCCAGAATACAAGGAAATCATCCCACATCTCAGGTCATAGGAGAAGTGGATGAAGGAAGGAAAACACGGGGAAAAAGGATCAATTACCGTGACCTTGCCGGTTTGTTATGTTTACAATCTATGTATCATCAGGTAAACTCGTGTTGTTTTGTTGCTAATTATGAACCAAAGAATGTTATGGAAGCCTTGAAAGATGAGAATTGGATTAATGCTATGCAAGAGGAATTAATCCAGTTTGAGAAAAATGAAGTTTGGTTCTTAGTTCCTAGGCCTTCTCACGTCAATGTGATTGGGACCAAATGGATCTTTAAGAATAAATCTGATGAACAAGGCAATATAACAAGGAACAAAGCACGTTTGGTGGCTCGGGCTACACTCAAATTGAAGGGGTGGATTTTGATGAAACCTTTGCCCCTGTAGCCCGAATTGAGTCTATCAGATTGTTGCTAGCTATTGCATGCTACTTGAAAATCACTCTACATCAGATGGATGTCAAGAGTGCGTTCCTAAATGGTGTTTTGAATGAGGAAGCATTTGTTGAGGAACGTAAAGGTTTTGAAGATCCTTCTAAACCAAATCATGTCTATAAGTTGAAAAAGGCACTCTATGGTCTTAAACAAGCCCCACGTGCTTGGTATGGTAGACTGACTGAGCACCTAATTTAACTTGGGTTTAAAAGAGGAGAGGTTGATAAGACTTTGTTTGTTTTGAAAAATAAAAAGGGTATGCTTGTTGCTCAAATTTATGTGGATGACATAGTTTTTGGTGCTACTACTAATGACTTACTTAAAATGTTTGTTCAAAGTATGACATCCACATTTGAAATGAGTATGGTTGGGGAACTGAAATTCTTTCTTGGTCTTCAAATCACTCAAACCAATGAAGGAATGTCAGTTTCACAATCCAAGTATGCTAAAAGTTTGGTTAAAAAATTTGGGCTTGATAATGCATCACACCTAAAAACTCCTATGGGATCATCCCAAAAACTTTGTAAGGATGAGGAGGGTGAAAGTGTTGATCACACCCTCTATAGGAGTATGATAGGGAGCTTGCTGTATCTTACGGCTAGCAGACCTGACATAATGTTTAGTGTGTGTATTTGTGCTAGGTATCAAGCTAACCCCAGAGTATCCCACTTAAAAGCTGTAAAACGAATTATAAGAAATGTTGGGGGTACTACTCATTTGGGGTTAAGCTATACAAGAGATACCAACACAAACTTGGTGGGTTTTAGTGATTCTGACTGGGCTGGAAATACTGATGATAGAAAGAGCACCACTGGTGGGTGTTTCTATTTAGGGAATAATCTTGTGTCTTGGTTTAGTAAGAAACAAAACTGTGTTTCTTTGTCTACTGCTGAATCAGAATATGTGGCAGTAGGTAGTTGTTGTACCCAATTACTTTGGATGAACCAAATGATAAAGGATTATGGATTGAAAAGTGAAACCCTAACTGTTTTTTGTGATAACATGAGTGCTAAAGATATTGCTAAAAATCCTGTGCAACACTCCCGTACAAAGCATATAGATATTCGGCACCACTTTATAAGAGATCTTGTTGAACAAAGAATTATTACACTTGAACATGTTGGAACAACAAATCAACTTGCTGATATCTTTACCAAGGCTTTGGATTTTGAGAGATTTTCTTTCCTTAAGAACTCGCTCGGTTTGTGTGATCACAGATGACTGCACAACTGTGCAGACAACTGTCTGCATCTCTGTATAATTGTATATTACAGAAAACACAAAAAAAAAAAAAAAATCCTGCATTCATGCATTGCACGATTATCTCTTGTGATCACTTGACTATCTCCCTGCATTGACATCTTCTTTGACTCTTAAATGTGAGATCCCTCCTAACTTGGTGATCAAATTCCCTTGTTAAATTTTTTTTTGATAATTATCATGGAGTGGGTGTCTAATCTAAGGTCTCTGAGAAAAACAAGCTGCCTCCATTTATTTTGAAGCTTCCACTCATGTGCTCAATGCCAATGACTTATTGTTGCATCACTTGGGAAAAAAATTTGGGAAGCACTATGGTGTGAGAGTGAATAGCTCCTTCTCAGTGACTGATTCAATGCCTAATATGGAGACATTCTAGAGGCTACATGATTGAGGGTTATCTCATTGAATTCTTGTTTGTCAATGTTATGTCAATATGTGATTTAGTCATACCATGTTGCAATTTATTGAGATTAAAATCCTCACTGTGTGTGTATTGTTCTCTCATGATAGGCATATTAATTAAATTAGGACATTCGAAATCCTTGGTGAAAATATGAGCATTTTTTTTGTTAATTTTCACTCTTCTTGTCCTAATATTTCTATTGTGATTCATGATCTTTTTATGCTGAGGTGTTTATGAATTCTAGTAGTCAAAGGAGACTACGGTGAGAGGTTGTTTAATCATGGAAGGGTTCCATCCGGATAAGGAAGGCAAATCATGTCACAAAAATGGTAAGATTTTTGTTTAATTTTTTGTTCCCTAATCCTTTATGAGTCTGGAAGTTCAAAGGGGGAAAAACTCTTACCTTACACGGTTTATTCTCCTTCCTGGTTACTGTTTCCAAGGTTGTGCTCATAAATTCTCTTTAAATATTGTGGCTTAAACTGTTCAATCAATTCACCTCACAACTCCTCTCACATTTTATCTCACATCTCCCGAAGTCTCTCTCCTCTCCACTCTTCCAAAACTTTTTGTGTGCAGATCTTATCCATGGCGTCTCCTCCTTCTTCCTCGGCTCCGGCTTCTGCCACAGTTGCAGATTTGAGTATTTCTCTTCAGTATGTTCCTTCAATCGATGTACACTCTCTTGGCCAACAGTCGTCTGCTATTAATGTGGAAGATCAAGTTGTTCTTGACGCTGTACGGGATGCTCGTCAACCAGAAAATACGGGGACCCGTCGTTCTCGCCGGCTGATCGAGTCCGGAAAGTCTACAATCTTTCGTGTTCCTCGCCCTGCTGCTCCAAAGATCTCAAAACCCAAATCTAGGGGTTCTGCTAGTACAAGGCGGAGGTTAATACTTCGCGATTCCTCTGATGAGGATGGGTCCTCTCCTGCTAGGGCTCAGGCCACATCTCCGGCCAATATTCAGGGGGAGAGCAGCTCTAGACGTCTAACCCGAAGCTACTCTCGTGCTCAAGCTGCTCCTGTTCTGACTGAGGCAAGATCGTCGCCCCAGCTTGATGAATCCAGTGATGCATCTGCCTCCCTGGGCTCCGATGATACAGTTAGTGACCCTGATGTTCTCATCTCTACGAAAATCAGGCCAGTCTCGCCTGTGCGGTCTTCTGTTCAGCCAGTTGTGCCCACAACTGGTGACACAATTGTTCCCACAGTTGGAAGTTCTGCTCAAAAATCTCGGTCCCGTAAGTCCTCTGTTCGTGTTCCCTCTTCTCCATACAATTTAGACTTGAAATACAATTCTCTCTTTTATTCTCCTGAAGCTGAAAGCCGTTTTACCACCAACTTTCATAGGGCTTTTGTTGTCGAAAAATCTAGAAAAATTGAGATTTTTGACAATGTTGGGCTGACCAGTTTTTTCACTGAAAGGTCCCTGGATGTCTCCTTAGATTTTCCTATTCCTTACTCCAGGTCCTTGGTATTAGAATTTTATGCCAATTTAAGCCGTGATATTGGTCTTGAAAGATCCCCAAATTTTGGGAAGGTTTTTGTTAGAGATCAGGTGGTAGATTTTAGTCCCTCTCGGATTAATACCTTTTTGTGCACCCCTGATTTACCTCTTAACATGCTACCCTCGGATATTAATACGGCTGTTACCACTGTCACTGGGGAGAGGATTTCTAAGTGGACCACTGGGTTTAGGACTAGTTCCTTGACCAAAGTGTTTGTTTTTCTGCACCATATTCTGCGCTCAAATTGGTTGCCAACTTTGAATTCCTCCTCTGTCACTAAAGATCAAATTCTTCTCATGTTTCGTATTGGGGCCAACAAATTCAACTTGGGGAAAACTATTTTTGATACAATTGTGAGCTTTGCGGAGAATGTCAACACCACTTATGCTCTTCCTCACCCAAGTTTGATTTATGCCATGTTGAAAGATCAAGGGATTGCAAATATTCCAGGGGATAGTTTGTCTATTATTTTAGAACATTTTAAGATTCCCAAGACCATGTATGATGGGTCTCGTTTTGATGATCTGGCTCGATTCTCTGGGCTCGCGTATTCTTCTGTTTCTGTTCCACCATCTGTGCTGACAGTTGTGCACACATCTGTGCTCACATCTGTGCCCACAACTGCGGTACCGGACCACAATGCTATCCAAGCCCAGATTGCGGTGTTCAGGGCTCAGATCTCTTCACATCAGGCTGAGATAGACAGTAGGCATCTCCTCATTGCTGGGCTGCAGAAGAATATTGCAGATTTGGAAGCTATGCTTTCTGGTTCCTCTCAAAAAGGGGGAGAAATTTCCAAGTCTGGGGGAGCTACTGCAAGTGCGTCTGATGCTGAAGGTCTTGAGTTTGATATTGAAAAGGATATTGATGATGCTGCTACTAATATGGAGACGGATGTCTTGGGTGAAGACTTGTTCTCAGACCTCTACTCGGGTCTTTAAAATCTTGTGGACTTTGTGAACATTTTATTTGCTTTTGTTTGGACTGGTATGTAATAACAATATTTAGTGGTATGTCTATCTGTTTTAGTCCTATCGAATTGTTGTTGCAAGTTTTTGATCAGAACCACAAAGATAGGGGGAGATTGAAAGAGTATGAAAATACTCTTGATCTTTTTATTATATCTTTGTGATTCTGATATTTAAAAGTAGTATATATATTTTACTTAATTAGATTAATATATTTTTTGTAAATATATAGTTTATGTTGACTAACAACTAATAGTTTATATTTAGTAAAGTTTTATTTTTTAGGTAAGAATCTCAAGTGGAATGGACTCTTGGAAGATATGGAAAGAAGAATCTTAATTTTAGGGAAGTGATTGAATCCTTGTCAATCAAAGATTCTTGAATAGCTATAAAAGGAGTCTTCCGCCTCCATTAGATGTACTGATTTCGAGATTATTAACACCGAGTTATTAAGAGAGAAATCATTGAGAGGTTTATTGTATGTGTCTCGAAAATCAGAGATTGATTCTTCGAGATTGATTTTGTGTTTTTGTAGTTCTTAATTTAGAACTCGGTTTTGATCTTTAGTCGTTATTTTCTTTTCATTGTAAGTGTTTTTATTCACAACTTGTTTTCCAGCAAGGTGTGCTTTTATGAAAAGGTTTCCAGCAAGAATTTTCTTGCTGAAGTATTAATTATTCCGCTGCATTTATATTCTGTTCTTTAAAAATAAGTTTTCTGAAAAAAGTTGTTTGCATTGTTGTGTTGTCACTTGTGTGCACAACTGTACACACAAGTCATCGCACATCTAGTTACAGTCCTAGCTACAATTCTTTCAAGTTTGGAGTTAAGACAGTAATTCGTACTAGTTAAAAGTGAATTACTTAACTGGATGATTAGTGGAAAATTCGAGATGCATCTAAAGGTGAGTGATTGATGAACCTTCCACACCTAATCTATCAACCAGAGTAGTAGTAGTAGTAGTAGTAATACAATTCTACATCATCTAGTCTAGTCTTCTAAAACAATGCAAGGCAAAGTGAAATCCGTACACATATATTTTCAACGTTCAAGAATTGACTGTGACAGTTGACCAAACCCAACTCTCTTCCAAACAAACCCACAGTTAAATAAATACATGGGCGAAGCCACAAGTTTTCGATAATAAGGGGATCAGCAAATTGTATTTTCTTTGATTCAAATAAAGAGTTTCATCTATAAAGTTAAATTTTTTTCAAAAATTATTCTACTTTTTTGATAATTTCCCCCAAAAAAAAAAAATTTAAAATTGAGACTTAAACCCCCCTTTCTACTCCAACGACCTTCGCCCCTGGTTAAATAATTTCGTCAACTATTAAACAAAGATTAGCTTTCCAATATGGCATCCAGTAAAACATTATTTTTGGTTTTTTTTTTTTTTCCTAGGAAGAATATGAACTAATTAGTGGACTCCCACCTAGTTGAAATTTTAAAAGTACCAACTACATTCATATAGTTGAAATTTTAAAAGTACCAACTACATTCATATAGTTGAAATTTACTCACGTAATTACTCCCTCTGTCCCGGATAAATATTCCTAGTGAATAAAACACAAGAATTAAGAAACATAATTAATGATGTGGTGTAAAATGTGTTCTGACAATAATACCCATGAACATTAATTGAGTTCAACTATTTTAAATAATTGAGTTTCTTTGGGATGTGTTATATTAAATGAAGCTTTAAGGGTATATTAGGAAGAATGGTAGAGAATAGGTAAATCAAAAGTCTTTAGGAACATTAGTTGGGACATCCCAAAATAGAAAGTAGGAACATTTATCCGGGAGGGAGTGAGTATTATTTTAAAGTAAAAAAAAAAACCCTGGAAATTGCTTTAATCATTCAATTTTTTACTTCGGCACTTAGTTGATTTGCTTCTATCAAATGTTTTACATACTGTTTGTTATGCAGAGTGGTGTAGTTGAAAACATGAGTGTTAATTATCATTCTCTATAAACATCCATCGTGTTATGATCCGTTGGCGAGGTGATGAATGACATGATATCATGTTAGACAAATTAAACCATGGCATTGGCATCTGATCTATAACGTTTATGTATTTTTATTATACTATACTCCATTTTATGTACTCCCTCCCGTCTCAAAAAAAAAATTTTTTTTTTTTTTTTAGGTCTATCTCATTTTGGAGTGTAAATTTCTAAACTCAATTCGGTTGAGTCTAGAGATTAAAATTGGATCAGGCCAAGCTTCAATGTGAAACTCACCAGCTCGGTTTAAAATAGAAGAAAGCAAGAAAGGAACCCTTTTGAAGAGGAAACCATGAGCATTATCACAAAACTACAACACTATTATTATCTTCTCACCAAAATTGCATTTATACAACTATGGAAGGTAGAGTAATGCAATTATGATCTTAAATTTCTGACATGGGATTATATATGTTCAATTATGACTCTAGAGGAAATTCAATTAGCAACTGATCGCGAATCAAATGAAGTCCGATACAAAAAAAAATTAGTAATAATAAAATGCTTATGAGGTTAATATTGTTAAGTAACCAACTACTATTTAATTCTTAAGCTGCTAAAGAGAGGCACCACAATGTATATCATGCTCCCTTCACGTATATACGTGGAGATGTGCACTTTATATAGGGTTAATACGTACCCTTTGTATATTTTTTTAAGATAAATGCAAGCGAGATGATTAAGTAACCAACTACTCTAACAGCTTAAGCTGTTAGAGAGAGACACCACAATGTATATCATGATTTATACTTTAACATATATGTTTGGAGTTCACACTTGGCTAATTGAAATGTTTATTAATTTATAGGTTGCATCAAATTTTAAAACCCAAAAGACTCTTGTTAATAAGTGTCTATTTGAGATTCAGTAATCGCTCTACTGATTAGAGTCTTGCTTCCCTGCTGTTGGTCCCAGGGTTGAATCTCGTTGGGGGTTTAGAGTAAATTTAGGATATCAAAAATAAATAAATAAATAAGTGTCTATTTAACACTTACATTTTAATTAATAAAAATTAAAACCACTATCAATGCACATATTTTATTTAAGGAAAAAAAAAACTTGATAAATGTTATAAAAACACATTAACAAAATCTTAATTTCATTAGTCTTTCATTGGTCATGAACCCAACTCATCTTTTGGGATAGATCAATATTTGACATACACAAAACAAACATTGTTCCTGGCTAAGCCGAGCCGAGCCAAGCCACCACTCTCTCCCCTAAATTCTACTCAATTTTTTAAAAAGAAGCAATGACTAAAAAGGGTCAAATCAGTATTTTGGAACTTTGTATTCGTATTCATATGACGATTGACGACTTCTCGGAAAGATCCCAAATATTTTATATTCCGTAAAATAAAATAAAATAAAATAAAAATTGATGTATTGCGTGTCAGATTTATTTATTTGTTCGTTTTTTCTATCGGCAAGGTGGTTTTGTTTCGACAAAATAAAGCTACGCAGTTTAATTTAATGCACCTACCGGTTAAATTAGGGACAAATATTTCATGTTCGATCTATATATTTGGGATATAATCAGGTGTTTGTTCAAAAATCGCATTAGAGAAGACAACTTGAGATAAATTCAGCTACAACTCAAATTATTTTCAATTTAGAAGAAAATACTATACATTATTAAATTAAATAAATAGTCAATCTAGGAGAAAATTATTATTATTAATATATTTTTATTAGGTAATAAAATTATAATCATTGAAATATCAAGAAATTCTATTTATGTAAAGCAATTTTTTAATTCATATGTCACGGGAGACATTTGTTAGCTTAGCTCTATTGAAATACTTTTAATAGAAAATTTAAATTTTCTGAAACTAAATGATTTTTTTAATAATATTTAGATAAAATATTTTTTTGGTGCAAATATTTAGTTAACATAAAATCAAAAAACTATAAGTATTGGTGCAAATTATTAGTATACTTTCCCATCCAAAAATAATTCCTCATTTCTTTTTGGTTTGTCTAAAAAAAAAGTTTTATTTATAAATATAGTAAATATTTTAATATAATTATAAAAAAGATACACAAATATATAAAATTTTAATATAAAATTTTTTTATTTATTAAATGAGATTTTTTTTGGAACAAATAAAGTAATATATATATATATATATATATAAACAAAATACTCCCTTCGTCTCTTAATTATTGTCTTGTTTGATTTGGCACACAAATTAAGAAAAAATAATTAACTTTATAATTAATATTAATATAATGTATAATTTTTTTTAATATTTATATATATGTAATCTATAATTAAAATTAAAAAATAAAAATAAAATAATAAATTTAAAAATTTTAAACAAAATAACTATTTTAAAATAAAAAAAATAATTTAAAGACTGAGGAAGTATATGAAAAAGATTCCCTTTAGTCTCTAAATAATAATAAAAAATAAAAAAAAAAGGCGCATCAGATATGTACAAAAAAATCCTCATTTTCTTTTCCCCTTTCCTCCATTCTTATAAATGGAGTAAATTTCTTTTTCCTACTTCACACTCTCTCAAATATATTTTCTCTTTCCTTTCACACGCAAACAGACAACACCATTTCTGTGAGCTCTTATCATTTATGGATCTAGAGACCCTAGTTTCAGTATGCGGCGGCAGCACCAATGACCGGAAGATCACTTGCGAGACACTCGCCGACAACCTTCCTGACGCGCTCAAGGTTCCCGACGTCGCCGCTCCAGAAGAAGTCCCTCCCGATTTCCCGCCGGAATCGTTCTGGCTATCCAAAGACGCCGAATTCGACTGGTTCGACCGAAACGCATTCCTCGAACGAAAGGAATCCACTAAAGGAAACTCCAATTCTTCCGCCCCTTCCAATTCGAATCAAAACCACTCCAATCCGAATTCCCAGAGGTTCGTTACGAACTTGAAATCTAAGGCTGGTATTCTCGGTTTGCCGAAGACGCAGAAGACTACTTATGTTGTTGATTCGAAGCGTAGGCAGTGTAGAGCGGCGAATATAAAGTTGTTTCCGAAAAGACCTGATTCTGTTGGGAAGACGCCGGCAATTTCTATGACTGAGCCGTCTTCGCCAAAGGTTTCGTGTATGGGAAGAGTACGATCCAAGAGAGGTCGTAGGAAACCAGCTGGAACCGTTACCGATTCTAAAAGAACGGAAGATCGAACGAGCAAAAGCTCGAAAACGAAGAAGCCTGTGGCGGATCTAGAAATAACAGGAAAGAGTGAAAAGGCGGGATTCTTAACTCGCCTGACGTCAATGTTCCGATCCGACGGTCAACGCCGGAAAGGAAATAAAAGAGCGGGTAAAGTCGACGAACCGAAAGAGGACTCGGTTCCAAGGAAGAGCGTGACGGTCAACAAAGCGCGGGAATTTTCAGTTGGTAGTGAACCGGCGGCTGAGCCGCCCAGTATTGGAGCTATGACGCGGTACGTATCAGGTCGAAGGTCGGAGTCGTTCGGTTCGGTGGATATCGACGCGGCAAGCCGTGATTCGTTTGATTTAGGACGCCGTGGAGTGTAGGCATGGGGAAGTGGGTTCCACGGACCAAATAGCGAGGGAGCGCTATTGGAGGCGGTAATTAGGGGATTGGAATGTCCTTGGAATGAGGTGGCACGTTGAATGAATAACGACTTTCTTGTTGCTCGTTGGGGGGGTATCTAAAGGTAAAACGACAGTGTTTTTTTTTTTTTTAATTACGGTTGCAATTTTTGTTTATTTTTCATTAGTAATAGAAATATTTTTCTAATCAGAAGATAGATCTGATCTGATCTGATGATATGTAAATATCCGAGTTGAGTTTATTTTTGGTGTGAGAAGCTGTAAATTATTTTGCTCTTTTTAACACTCCTTTATGGATGGATTTGTAGACACCATTTTTGGTTGTGTTTTATGATGATTTTCATTTTTGTGTCTCGGTAAGTTTACTAGTAGTTATTTCTTTTTATCTCACTCTTTTATATTTTGATCCAATAATTCAAAGTAATGAAATACAAATGTGATTCGTTCAGCAATCCTCAAATAATCCAAAAGAACAATCCATTACCATATATATATATATATATATATATATATTTAGAAATGAAAATTTTCGATAATGAAGGTCACCTCACACTCACATATGGTTGAGAATGCTTAATTGTTAGTTTTCTTTAAAAATTAAAAAAGAAAATGATAATCGCGCCAGGTAGGGGTCGAACCTACGACCTTCTGCTTAGGAAACAGACGCTCTATCCACTGAGCTACAGGCGCTCCTGTTGACAAAAGGATCAATTTCTTTTTTTTATCGTTTAATAGAGTAGCGATTGCTTGCTTGTGTGGTTGGTTTCATTGAACGTTAAAAACACGTCTTTGCTTGTGTGTGGTTTCTTTCTCCACCTTTTTCAACTTTATTAATTATTTTAAAGGATTATTTCCAAGGAAAATGAACTTTTTTGCTCCCAGAAAATGATATAGGATAGATAGACCGACGTGTATATATATATTGGGTGGATTGTTATCCCCTGGGGGCTAGGCTATCAGTCACAAAATATCACAAGTCAAGTTTGATAGAATTTTTTATCCAGTGTAACTAAATTGTTTTTTTTTTTTTTTTTTGTCTCGTGTATAAAGTTAGAACATCACCAATTCAAATGTAAAAGTGGAAAAAATTGAATGTTAATTAGGATTTATATATTTTTTTAATGAAAAAAAAAAAAGTCTTCAATACCATTGTAAAGGATAGTTGTGGATACGATGTATCAACTAAATTATTTCACATTAATTTTGAGACTCTTAATTTTTTAACATTTAATGTAATTGTAAATAATTTTTTCTTGTGACTAATTAGTGGATTATTATTAATTGGAATTGAGATATCATTGTTTAGGTTAGATATGTTAGATAAATGTGAGTGAAGTTTTGTAGCATGAATTTTAAGTAGTGAATATTTAGTTTTGTAGCATGAATTTTTAAGTGAAGAGCGCGCTAAGAAGAAAGAGTGAATGAAAGAGGTTATTAGCACTCTAATTTTGAAATAAAGCACTTTAGAAATCATGTACGTACATGTAAACTAAATGATCATTATGCTTTAATTGTTATATATTCTAATTAATGTACAACAACTTAAAACATATCGTAAATACATACCTAGCCCTTACACACACACACACAAAAGTGGTAAGAAAAGGTAGAAATAATTTGACCCCATTTTCAAGCAAGATTGCATCCTTTAAAAAAGTCTTGTTGCGTATGCGAATGCTTGTTGTTGATTGATTGATTGAAAATAAACCCAACAAACATTGGGAGTCATAAACACGTCTTACAATTAACCACAACTAATCTTAATAACAACTCCCACCCTCCATTCAACAATATTTTGAAACTTGAGGATACTCCCCACCCACACAACTGTTTTGAAATATTTTTTTTTTAACTTGTACCCTAACGAGTTGTTTGGTAGCAAGACAAAAATATGTATTATTATTAATAATACATGAATTAATAATATCACCCTTCTCCTAGTATTAATAGCGAGGGGATTAAGCCATTTATTCGGGTAATGAAGATTAATAATCCTGAGCGCAATTAGTGTTATAAATTTTATCCGGTCATTTATCCAGGCTACTAAATGACCACTAAGAGTATATGTTAAGTATCATTAATTAGAACAGTTATACATATAATTATGTAAAATGTGTACAAGAATTCACAGTTTATATATTTTTTGTTCACTGTTATGTAAATATTCTATGCATAACTGCCTTAAGTTAAAAGGTTTATAAAAATTGTAGATATAATTTTATTTAAGTGGACTCTTAATTTATGCCCCTAGGTACAAGTTAGTAAAATTCTTGTTTGATTAAGAAAACTTTTAATGGATAACTCAAAATCACTTTTAAGGGTGATAATGAGTAGTAGTAGTAGTAGTAGTTTCGTTGAAACTCACTGTATTGTATTGTATTGTTTTCATTGGAAAATTGGATGAGAGTGGTGGGAAAATGAAGTCCTGACCTACCACGCCACCACCATTGACTTTGACTCAAGGAGATTTTAGTGCCGTTGTTTTCATATTGTGGCCTTGTGGGTGGGGGCCACAATTTATTGACCATTATTTTCTGCCATTTAAGCATTCTCCTCTTTCAGATTTTAAGATAAAGATTGAAACACCTTTCTGAACATTAGGGCTTTAAGAAAAATTCAAAAAAATAAAATAAAATTAGGGCCTTAGGACAGGATTTACACAACCCAGAAGAGCATCTCCAACGGGGAGAATTGGTTCTTAAAGTTCGTTTGGTACAGTATTTATAAAATACAGTGTTTGCAACTTTTTTTTTCCTAGGAGCGTTTTGGAAAAAAAGCTGAGAATTTCAGCGTTTTAAAACGCAACTGCGTTTTCTGCCGCAGTATTGAAACACATTTTTTGCAAATAAGCTGCGTTTTATCCCTACGTTTGGGCCAAAACGTTCGACCAAACGGGCACTTAGTTGTTAAGTGCCACCTAAAATTTTTAAAAATCAACTTTTCCGATGTTTGGTTCTTCCACTTAGTTCTTAAGTGGACTCCATTTTTTTAAATATAACTCATTTGTTTTTATATCTTTTAAACAAATTAATTTATTTATAGTTTTATGTAATATATTACATATTTTAAATATTTTGTATAATTTAATTTATTTATAGTTTTGATTAATATATTACATATTTCAAATGTTTTGTATAAATACATTAATTTATTTATAACTCTAATTAGTATATTACATATTTCAAATATTTTGCACAAACAAAGAAATTAAATCATTTACAGTATATTTTT
Organism: Platycodon grandiflorus; assembly: GCA_016624345.1. Lineage (NCBI taxonomy): Eukaryota > Viridiplantae > Streptophyta > Magnoliopsida > Asterales > Campanulaceae > Platycodon > Platycodon grandiflorus. Next base: position 42,486,642 of record CM028363.1, read on the forward strand.
AATTTTTAACTTTCATTAATATATTGCATATAATTTTTATTTCAAAGATAGTAATAAAAATAAAAAAACTTTATTAGAATTAAAAAATAACTTTATCATAATTAAAAAAAGAACAACTTATTCATAATTTAAAAAAAAAACCTTTTTCAGAAAAAGGTAAAATACAAAATAGATTTTCCAAAAAAAAAAAAAAAAGCTTTTCTTTAAAGTTAATTAAGCCAAAACGTCCTTAAGGGGTGGCTCAATGGTAAAGCTGAAACTTCACAAATTGTAAGGTTTTAGGTTCGATTCCTTCTCGCACCTCTTAGGGCATCCAAAATAAAAAAAATAAAGCCAAAACATCAAATACTATAAAAGGAAAAAAAAAAGAATCATTTATGGATAGTGTGGTGCACGCGCCCGCTTGGAAGCGGCGGTGCATTATGAGAACGATCTCGATGTATTTGGATTCCTAATACAAAATATGCATCACCAAGATCTTTCACCTCAAATTTCTTTGAGAGAAATTTCTTAGTCTCATGCAATAAGTCTATATCATTAGCGGCAAGTAGGATGTCATCCACATATAAAACCAGGAAATTATATTTTCTCCCACTAAACTTATGGTATATACATTCATCAACTGTATTTATCTCAAAACCAAATGATAATACAACTTGATGAAATTTGTGATACCATTGTCGAGAAGCCTGTTTGAGCCCATAGATGGATTTCTTAAGTTTGCAAATTAACCATTTGCTTTGAATCTTTCGAAACAAAGTATTCTGGTTGCACCACATAGATTGTTTCTTCAATATCACCATTGAGAAATGCACTTTTCACATCCATCTGATGTAACTCTAAATTGAAATGTGCCACTAGTGCCATAATCGTTCTAAATGAGTCCTTCAAAGAAACTGGAGAGAAGGTCTCTTTATAATCGATGCCTTCCTTTTGAGTAAATCCCTTAGGGACTAGACGTGCCTTATATCTTTCCACATTGCTTAATGAATGCCTCTTGGTCTTAAATATCCATTTGCAACCAATAGGCTTCACACTTTCAGGCAATGGGATAAGATCCCATATGTCATTGTCTTTTATTGATTTGATTTCCTCATTCATGGCATCCATCCACTTTTGAGAGTTTGAACTTTCGATGGCTTGACGAAAGAAGATTGGATTATCTTTCATCATGCCAATGTTTGCCTCATGTTCATTGAGAAATACTATAAAGTCATCTGGAATTGCATTTCTCCTCTCTCTAGTGGATCTCCTTAAAGGCACTGGTTCTTGAGGTTGTTGAGCTTGTTCCTCATGAACAACCGGTTAACCTATGTCAAGGGGAACTTCAACATTGTCTTGTTGTTCCAAATGTTGTTCTTGAACCGTGTTAGGAATAAGATCCTGAACATGGTCAAGGGCAACTGCATGAAGAGGAATAGTAATCGAATTCTCCTCAAAAGACAAAGTCTCTTACCTTATCTTCCCCTCAAGCTCAATATCCTCAAAGGACCGGACATTTCATGTATGGAAGAAAGTTCTAGATTTTGGATCATAGAACTTAAAACCCAGTAATCTTTCAGAGTATCCAACAAAATAGCTTTTGTTAGAACCCTATTAATTAGGATATAAACTGCAGTCTTAAGTGCCTCTCCCTAGAGTGAATTAGGTAGGGTAGTATGACTAAACATACCTCTTACCATATCTTTTAAGGTCTTATTTCGTCTTTCAGCTACACCATTCATGCTCGGTCTACCTTACATGGTGTACTGTAGGACGATTCCACACTCTCTAGGAATTTGGCAAAAGGCTCTGGACATTTTCTTACAAATGAAGAAGGTCATTTCCTTATCTTGTCCCCTGGACACCTTATGTTGCTTCTTTTATGGGTCCAACCCCGCAGTTTCTTTACCCTTCCTTTTCTTATTTCCGCCCGAGGAAGATAATACCAAATGAGCACTTTCTGCCTTTTCATGTCTCATTATATCTTCTTCTTATGCATGTTGCGAAATAATCTCGTTAAGAGTCCATTTCTCCCTCTGTCAGTTGTAACTGACCCCAAACCGAATGAATTGTGTAGGAAGAGATATCAAAACTAAATAAACAAGCAGGTCACTAGATTGCTCTAACTTAAGGTCCTTTAGTTTTGATGCCAACAGAGACATTTCCATAATGTACTACCTTATATTCCTTTTGCCTTTATACCTCATGGCTCTGCAAGGAACGTCGTAGCAACCTTCTCCTCGGACATAGTGCCCCTGATTATTCTGGAATTGCATACCTCATGATCATTAGACTTATGCGATTTGAGCGGTTCCACTTTTCAATTTCTCTCTTATCATCAGAGATACTTGAAACGGTAAGATCAGCGGGACACGGCTCCCTTAGTGCAAGGTCTAGATCCATGCAGCCTAGAACTTATCATAACGTTCTCTTTCCCGTCCTTAAAGTTTGCACCATTAAGTACCAAAATGGAGTTAATATTAGCAGATACATTTACAGCAGATGTACGAACTTAACAGAGATTGAAATCAAAACCAAATAAGCTCACATAAACTAAAACAAAACTTTAAGCAGATAAGTTTAAATAAATTCAAAATGACCATTCCCATTACAAGAAAATCGGCACAACACTAATTCTAATCTTTTGACAGAAAATTAATTTGCAAGTGATTTTCTTGGTGTAGTAATCAAACATTGACAATATAATCCAGTCAAATGTTGAGCCTTTCTTTTGACCGACCCAACACCCACAGGGACACCTAATAATCATCACATGTTTACTACCACAGGTGTATTTAAATTTCTGCCAGACGATAATAACCTTCCTTTTGGCCGATCATTACCTGCATGAAAATCGCATACACAAACATCTTGGTAACTCAAAATCAAAAAATATACACAGGAGAGGTTACTTTTGTAACATGCTGCTTCTATTAATTAATATGAACTACCAGACATGCTCAAATATGGAGCAAAACTTTCGTCATTTTGAATCTAAAAATTGAATCCATGATAATAAAATCATTGCATATAAAGCATAAATGCATAATAAAGGTTGTTTCTCATGAATTCATATTTATAAACATTCAAAATAGGCATTTGTTTTATAATAATGATTAAACAAACTTTAATAAATCATTAAAATAAAAAATATGCATATAGAATGTGAGAAGTTGCAAAAACTATCCTTAAACAATATTACTTTACAATTTAATCTCTAAACTGTAAGATAATAGCATATATATCCCTGAATTTTTTAACCAAATTCAGATTAGTACTTAAACTATATTAAATTACAGTTTAGCCACTAAATTTTTTCTGTATTGCATCTTAGTCCCTGACTTATGTCAGAATTTCAGTTTAGTCCCTTAGATTTTTCAATACAACAATTTAGTCCCTGGACTATATCCATATTGCAATTTAGTCCCTGACCTATGTCAGAATTACAGTTTAGTCCCTGGGCTATACAAAACTACAATTCAATCCCTAAAGTTTTCTAAAAAGACCCAAAGGCCTTCTTCCCCAGAGTAATTGCCAAATCAGTCCCTGAAGTTTAGAGAAAAGGCCAGGAGGCCTTCTTCTCCAACAAAACTTATGTCAAACAGTCTCAATTCAAAACCAAAAAACGAATAGGGTCCTAGGTTGTGAGAAATTAGACCCTTAAGCCTTTTTCCCCAATCGACCCACCATTAAAATTTCAAACCGAGACTGTTAGGAGGATTCAACACAAGGAAACAAAACCCATCAACAGCGTCGACATCCATGGCGAACTCCGACGAGTTTGCTCGACCTCAAAACACTCAAATCCAGTCTAGATTTGCCACAATTGGCCCAAAAAAAAAATCGAAATATGAACAGCTCGATTTCATGTCTGGAAAAAACCGAATGGAAGATTCTAGGGCTAAATTGGTTTGATTCCAAGGCTTCTAGCGTGCGGCAGTGATGGAGGGCTCAAAACGGGCTGTGATTTGTGGGTTACGTATAGGGTGCCACTACTGTTACTGCTGTGTTCACAAGCATACAGTACTGTTACTGCTGTGTGCTTGTGTGTGTGAGCAAGGGTGAGGAAGAGGAGACGACAGCGCTGAGAGAGACGCACTGAGTATCTCAAAAAAATTTTTTTTTTTTAAGGTTGAATCCAAAGGTCTCTCATGTTGGCTGAATTCACGCACGAAAAGAAACAAAATGGTCCACTGGATCCACTTATTATTAACGTTATAAAAGTAGTTTAAAAAAAACAAAGTTTAAAACCCCAATACAGTTTGAGGCTTTGAGCGAATCATTTAACCAATATACAACTCGAAAATCAATATCCAGATAATCCTGATATGAAGATGCTCTGATACCACTTGATGGAATTTAAATTAATGGATATTATCAAACCCATGAATCTTAATCTTCACATAGGAATTATCCGAAACAATAAACTAGATGCGGAAGCGTACCTGAATCCATGAGAGCGATGGTGCCTCAAGTTATGCGTCTTCCAATTAACGCGTAGTATCTTTAGGCTTTCTCTTGCTAATGGGACGGCAGAGAGAAAAGATTGTAACCTTACGCTCAATTGGGGACCATAACCTTTTATAGTAATAGTTTGACCTAATTATCAACCGGCCCATTATGAGTTGACAATCAGCTCCATTTAGGACTCTACACATATTCAATAAAACCCCATACTTATTAAAAGATGACTTAGGCCTATATAACTTAGTAGATCACTTTAATTAGGCCTATTAAATTTAAATAACATGAAATATACGATCAAGCCGCAGTGCATACACGTCTGTATGCCCAAATGCACATATTAACCATATACACACATATATATAAGTCCATAAAATTCTAACACGCCACATGTGCATGAGAATAAACAACATTAATTATCCCGTGATTTTTGGTGTACATGTGGCGAAGATCCAACGATTGAAATATGAGATGGAATACCTTTTTAGGATAGAAGATCATATCCGCCTATTTTAAATGCATAGAAGCTCCAGGAAGAACTCACTGAAGCACTTAAGCATTCAAAGCAAATTCAAACACTTCAAGAATTCTTGTGCTTCAGCATTTAAGAGCAAAACACTTGGAGTCTTTACTGTTATTCTTTTCTCTTACATTTTTTGTTTTTATTGTTCAGTATTTTAGAGTTATCCCTCCCAACTACTTAGTTTTTAAGGGATCATTGATTGTAACACACAAGATTGACTTGTTCTTGTTGAACATTCATGTTGTACACCGATTAATTAGTGATCACTTAGAATTATTTATAATATTAGTACACTTCGAAATCCAAGTTTAAACACCTTAGTAGTGAACGTAGTAGTTTTCATACTGTAAACCATTTTACATCTTGTGTTCATTTATTTATTACTTTCCTTGTATTCTTTGACCAACTAACTAAAACTTTAAGTATAATCAACTTGCCTAAAGCTTTAATCAGTCAAGAGCAAACATCAGTTAGTTCACGTATTGTTCATCCATCAGCTCACTTTATTAGTTGACTGAATATTAAAGCTTATTTTCCATCGCCAATTTTTTGAAGGTTTTAAAAGACTTAAAAGATTTTTATAGGACTGTTCACCCTCCTCTAGCCTTATCAGTTGCCAAGTAGACCTACAATTTTCATGTTCAATAAAATCATGTAAATAACCTATATATATATATATATATATATATATCAGTCAAGAGCAAACATCAGTTAGTTCACGTATTGTTCATCCATTAGCTCACTTTATCAGTCAGTTGACTGAATCTTAAAACTTATTTTCCACCGCCAATTTTTTGAAGGTTTTAAAATACTTAAAAGATTTTTATAGGGCTATTCACCCCCCTCTCCTCTAGCCTTATCAGTTGCCAAGTAGTCCTACAATTATATATATATATATATATATATATATATATGAAGAATTGAAGATTCATTTTAATTGAATTGAAGGTTCATTTTAATGTACACAATCTCACTTTCTTTAATAAAAAACACAACTCCTTCTCTAGGATATAGTCCTTTTTTTATTTTATCTTTTATTTTGCTCCCTCCGTTTCAGGCCATGAGTCCACTTTTGACTTTTTTGGTCAACTTATTTTTCCGAGTCAGCCAAGGAATGTTTTATATTATTTTGAGATGTTTTATTAAAAAATTATGTTTATAATTTTCATAAAATATTTAATTTTACCCTACACATGTGGTACAAACATATTAACTATACTAAAATATTTTTATTACCATGTTTTCATTGGGTCAAATAAGGTGTGAAGAAAGAAAAATTGGGAAAGGAATGAGGGAGAGCTATAAAAGGGTGCTTTGTCCTTGCAAGGATTAAGAAGATCTACCCACCCAATCACTCAAAAACCATTCAACCAAACGACCACAGTTATTGGTTGCTTACAACCAATTACTCTCGTAATGCTACTATAACTAGGATTGCATAATACGAAAACTTATTGACCCCTTGATTTATCAAATTATAGGTAAATGAAGACCACTTAATAGTTCTGAATCAAGTACAAAAACTGGTAAACTCGATTCAAGTCAAACAAGGCCCATTTCGATCAGTTACTGAGTAGATAGTGGAGGATGTAAGAAAACTGAACTATCACGAAATTGTTTACATTTTTTGTTTTTAAGATTGTTTCAAGTTTACCATTTTTTTTTTCTTGCTTTGATGTCTTGAATAAAAGAAAAAAAAGATGTTTAAATGCAGGCTGCAAGACAAGCAAAAATGGAAGCCATTGATGTTTTACTTGAGCAGTGGTTGAAAAATGGAAGCCATTGTTATCTTAATGTTACCTGTGAACCATGTATAATTAATGTGCGCAGCTGCCTTGCCAATTCTTGGTCTGCTCACTCAATCCTATTATATTACATGTAGATAACTGTCTATTTTTGGTTATAACACGTATACGTATTAAGAACTCTTCCTTATAGTTGCACTTGCACCTGCACCTGGTCACACTGACTTGATGCTTTCTTCCCCATAAAGGAAGTCTACTATGGCTGTGCCAATGATAAATTTGGAGGTTGTGGATCAATATTGTCGCTGCATACAAGTACCTCTGAGCCGTCAACTAATACCAGCATCACTTTCCAAACTTCTTAATTTCGTCACATTTTCTTTAAATCAATTGTTATTTATTTAGTCACATTAATTCGTCATGTCATATTTTTTGCTTTTTCCTAATGTGATGTTAGTATACGTACTCTAATATATACGGCACGGCCTACGATTGGAATTCATTTGGAATCCTACTCATACCTATACATTTATAAGCATGCACTCCAATCTACTAGATCTACAATTTTCATGCTGAAACTGAAAGTACAGTACTTAAACAGCATCTTTTATGAGATCAAATTAAGTTAAATTCATAATCATTTAATACATTTGTAAACAAAGCGCACTGCCATTCATTATACATTAATAATTCTTCTACAGCCAAGTAGGATGCTTTTTTCAGTTTCATGAACTTGAGATTATTAGGTGCCAAATTGGTATTCCAATAGTTTCAGTACATAATGGTGTTTCCGTAATATCTCAATTTGTTAAAGCATCTGTGTTGAGATTCTATTTCACCTTTGCGTACAAGGTCGAAGCACCGAAACAAGCCTAGACTATTATTACAGTCAATAAAGGCCTAATACAAACAGATCTAGGGAGATCCTCACCAAGTTCTTCCTTGGCCGAGACCTGCAAAAAACCACAAAGTCAGTACCCAGGCTTGAAGAGATAACAGAAGAGAAAAACGTTAATAACAGGAAGAAACACAAGCTGAGACTATGGAAGCTTAGACACGCCGGTGTATGCAATCACTGACTCGTCGTCACCGGTGACTAGCACCTCGGCTAAAGCTACTCCTTAGGCTCAGTAACCTTTTTCACTACCAGTCCACCAAACGAGTCCCTAATCCTCTAAACTCAGCACACTAGCTCTGGCAAAGACCCCTCCCAAACACCCCAACCCAACTCCGGTGGCCCACTAACAGAACGACAACCCGGACAGCCCCTCACCACTTCTCTCAAGTCAGATGAACCCGAAACCACCAAGGAAAAGGCAACAATCAACAACTCACCGAAGAACTCTTCAGGAGCACCAATCTGTGTATACTCACTCCCACACACACTCACAGGCTTACTGAGAGAAGGGAGAAGAGAGAGAGACACAGTATTATGACGGTAGAGAGAAAAGGGCGGCTGCTACCAAATCTAAACCCTAGATTTGTTTTTCCTGCTCATTCCCATGTACTTTGGAGAGCCACAGAAATAAATGTCACAACAAAACCGAGGTACAGCTGGAGCGCACATGCGAAGGATCTGGAAGCAGCCAGCTTTTGCAAAAGGGGCAGCGAATGGGTGGGCCGCCAAGGGGTTGGGCCTGGGGTTGGGCCGAAGAAACAAAGAGGACTGACTTAAGAAGCTTGGGCCAGGTCACAAAAAATTATAACAATCTCCACCTTGGAACAAGTGCTGGTCAAAGACATAAGGGACTCATAAGGACTTTTATAAAAGTAGGGTTCATCATCGCCTATCCCCCGGCCCACTTGATCCAACACACAGCTGGATCAAGCGAGGAAAAAATCTATCTTGTTCCATCGCACGAAACGGAAAAAAGATAGATACCTCAGCTGCCACAAAGAAAGCCGAGGATTTACAATGGGGTAACAACATGCTCAGAAAATCACCTACTATTAAATTTCAGAATTTTTAAAAAGGTATGAAATTTTGTAACAGGTAAGCATTTAGTGCCCATGTCCGCAGGATTAAGCTGAGTAGGAATTTTTTCAAGAAGGACTAGACCTTTATCAATCACATCTCTAAGGTAATGAAACCTAACATCTATGTGTTTCGTCCTATCATGAAAAACAGGATTTTTGCAAAGTTGAATTCTAGATTGACTCTCCGAAAAAACTATAGTTTTGTCCTTTAAAAAGCCTATTTCAGAAATTAATCCTTTTAGCCATGTTGCTTCTTTGAACGCTTCAGTAATTGCAACATATTCGAACTCAGTTGTAGATAATGCAACAATAGATTGAAGTTGGGATTTCCAGCTAACACATGCTCCAGAAAAAGTAAACACATAAGAAGTAGTGAATTTCCTACTATCTCTATCATTAGCATAATTGGAATCTACATAACCTTTTAGTTTCACACCATCAGCACATTTTGAAAATTTCAAGCCATAATTCAAAGAGTATTTTAAATATCTCAACAACCATTTAACAGCTTGCCAGTGTGGCATACCATGATTAGACATGTATCTACTTAAACAGCTTAGGGCATAAGCTAAGTCGGGTCTTGTGCTAACCATTAAATACACGACAGATCCTATGGCATTTGAATATTACACATTTTCCATTTCTTTAATTTCAGATTCAGATTGGGGAGACTGATTTTTACATAGGATGAAATGACTAGCAAGAGGCACATTGACAGATTTTGCATTTTTCCATTTTAATTTAAATTTACTCAAAATCTTTTCGACGTAGGAAATCTGATTAAGAGAAATCGTGGAGTTTTTCCTATCCCTAACAATGTTCATACCCAAAATCTTTTTGGCATCTCCTAGATCTTTCATGTCAAAATTTTTGCAAAGACATTTTTGCACATGCTCAATTGATTTAATACAAGGACTAATCAAAAGCATATCATCAACATAAATTAATAGGCACAAATGTGCATCACAATTAACTTTAAAATACAAGCAATGATCATAAGAGTTACGTTTAAAGTCCAAAGATTGCATGCACATGTCAAATTTCTTGTTCCACATTCTAGGAGATTGTTTCAGCCCAAACAAAGATTTTTTTCAATAAACATACATGTTCAGGATTTTTCTTGTCAATAAAACCCTCAGGTTGTCGCATTTAAATTTTTTCATCTAATTCACCATGTAAAAATGCAGTTTTAACGTCCATTTGTTTTAACTCCCAATCAAATTGTGTAACCAAAACAAGTATTACTCTAACAGTAGTGAATTTGACAACCGGGGCAAAGATTTCCGTGTAATCTATCCCCTCCTTTGAAGTAAACCCCTTAGCAACTAACCTAGCTTTGTATCGCACAGATTCAGATTCATTTTGGACTTTAAACAACCATTTACAGTCAACAAGAGAGCAGTTTTTAGGTTTGGGCACAACTGTCCAAGTTTGATTAACATGCAAGGAATTCATTTCATCCATCATAGCATTCAACCACTCCACAGAATTAGCAGATTTCAAAGCTTTTTGATAAGTTTGGGGTTCACAACAATTGTCAATAGATTCAAAAACGCTGAACACATAAGAAGTCCTATCATTAAATCTAGAAGGTTTTCTAATCATACGTCTAGGCCTATCCCTAGCAAGTTGATAGTCATCTAGATTTTGATATTTAGGAAACTCAATCCTATCATCTTCCTCATTTCCACTTTTAGCATTTAAAATTTCTTCATTCACAGTTCCAGTTTCAGCTTGCACATTTTCTTGGTTTGCAGCATTTCCAGTTTCATTTTTAGATTTCGCGCTAACATCAAAAGGATCAACAACAAAGGGATGCTCCACCGCATTAGGAGCATGGGAAGGGGGGCATACTCAGCAAGTATAGGTTCCACAGGAAGCAAACAAGGAAATTCATCTTCATTAAACACAACATCCCTACTAATGATGACTTTAAAACCAATTTCCTCTTTTAACCACAACCTATATCCTTTCACCCCATCTGGGTACCCTAAGAAAACGCATCTAACCGCTCTCGGGTCAAGTTTGTCTTTCTTTTGATGTGCGTAGGTAGCACAAACCGAAAACACGAAGATTAGAGAAATTAATTTCTTTACAAGTAAAAACAGCCTCAGGACATCTACCGTTTAAAGGGACCGAAGGGGACCTATTGATGATATAGGCAGCAGTCAAAACTGCTTCTCCCCAAAATCGTTTGGAGAGACCCGAGGTTTCTAACATGGCCCTAACACGGTCTAGAAGGGTTCTATTCATGCGCTCAGCAATACCATTTTGCTGTGGGTTGTACGGCACATTTTTGTGCCTTTTAATACCATTTTCAAGGCAAAAGGTGTCAAACTCGTGATTGCGAAATTCTAACCGATTGTCAGTCCTAAGAACTTTAATCTTCTTCCCAGTTTGATTCTCAATTAAAATCTTCCAAGATATGTTTTTCATTAAAAAGACCCAGACTTTTCGTGAAAAGTCATCAATGATGGACAGGAAGTAACGATTTCCACCTTGAGTGGGCACACTCGATGGCCCCCAAACATCCGCAATATGGATGTAGTCAAGGAATTTTTTACTTGAAGTTTTTTTTAAGGAAGGGGGTGGAAAACTGACCCTATGGTATTTGCTTTTAACACAAGTCTTGCAAAAAGGTACACTAGAAAATTTTTCATTTTCAAAAACTCCGTTTTTGTGAAGTATCTCTAGACCTTTGTTACTTATATGACCTAATCTCTTATGCCACAAAATAGTTTTGTCATCTTTTACTACATTAGCATAATTCTTCACAAGAGACACAGGGTTAGCATTGTAAATATATATGTTTCTTCAGCTTTGAAAATCACTAACGTTCCTTTAACAATTTTCATAACACCCCTTCCCCACCTACGTTCTAGCCCATCGTCTTCCAATGAAGCACATGATATCAAATTGTTACATAATCAGGAACATTTCGGACATTTTTAAGAATCAAAGTATTTTCAGAAGCAAATTTTAAACAGATTTCACAAATTCCAGCAATATGACATTTCTTTTCATTCGCCAATGAAATTGATCCAGTTTTAACTTCATTGTAAACATAAAATAGGCTTTTGAAGGGTGTCATATGAAATGTACATGCAGAATCAATTAACCACTCATTTTCACATGCAGAATTAGAGTTCACAGAATTCACAACGGATTCAAAAGATTCTACCACCATAAAAACATTTGCATCATCATCACTACTTGCAGCCATATTACAGTCATTTTGCCCGTTTTGGTTTTGTTTAAAATTCTTCCTTTTTGGATTGGTACACTCTTTCCTAAAATGACAAGTTTCTCCACAATTGTAACATTTTCTACCTCCTGTTCTAGACTTTGACCTACTTTTGCTCCTATTCTTTTTCTTTACATGATTTTGCCCTTGATTATGATTTTGGTTTTGTTCTGCCCATTGTTTCTATTTTGAGTTCTTTCTCTCACCATATGGGCCTCACTAGATGATGACAATTTACCCTTAGTCTTTAATTCTAACTCTTTACTCTTTAGACCATTTATGACCGTGTCTAGAGTCAAGGCATCCTTCCCATATTTGTTTGCAGCTTTCACATCAGCATACGACTCGGGGATAGCATTGAGGAGGACAATAGGGGTATATTCGTCAATGTGTTTGTCACCAGTTTGTTTGATGTCTTGAACAAGTTTTGTAAATACATCAATGTTGTCGTCCATATCTTTGGAGAGGTCAAGTTGAAAACGAAAAAACTTTTCTAGAAGGTAAAGCTTGTTAGGCAAAGAGGTTTCAAAGTATAGTTCTTCTAGTTTTTCCCACAAAGCTTTCGCAGTTTCTAACTTTCCTACCTTATGTAAAACAGAGTCGGACAGTTTTAAAATGATAGATGAATATGCGCATTCATCCGTTTTCCTCCGTATCATTTTCAGAAAATTTTAATGTTATGGCCTTGAAAACCTTTTCTGTGATTAAAATGTCTCTCATTTTCTGTCGCCATATTGAAAAATTCGTTTTTCCATTAAAAGGTTCTAAACTGTACGTTGAAGTCGAAGAGCTTGCCATTTTAAAACACAGAAGAAACAGGAAACAATGAATCACACAACACAGAATCAAATCAAGCAGAATACTAAAACAGTTCAGAGTGTTAACAGGTTCACAGCGTGCAACAGATCTATCCACAACTAAGCAGGATATCACACAACTCAGAATAACAGATCTAGCATGCAAACACCTTAATAGATCAGAGACAAAACAGAAAGAACAGAGCAAAATATCAGTAGATCTAAAACAAAAAAGGAATGAAAGAGGCTCACCCAAAAACCCTTGACTAGGGTTTCTAATATATTTTTTTTTTGGATTTGGATTGAAGGGAGCCCGTGAAGCGGGCTGTTGACCACCGTACGCGAAGGCACAACCTCAGCTCTGATACCATTGTTGAGATTCTATTTCACCTTTGCGTACAAGGTCGAAGCACCGAAATAAGCCTAGACTATTATTACAGTCAATAGAGGCCTAATACAAACAGATCTAGGGAGATCCTCACCAAGACGCTCAAACTATTACACTGGGGAAGGGGGTAACAGATCTGTTAATGCAAAGGGAAAACAATACAGCAGAAAAGGACACAAGTTCTTCCTTGGTCGAGACCTCCAGAAAACCACAAAGTCAGTACCCAGGCTTGAAGAGATAACAAAAGAGAAAAACGTTAAGAACAGGAAGAAACACAAGCTGAGACTATGGAAGCTTAGACACGCTGGTGTATGCAATCACCGACTCGTCGTCACCGGTGACTAGCACCTCGGCTAAAGCTACTTCTTAGGCTCAGTAACCCTTCTCACTACCAGTCCACCAAACGAGTCCCTAATCCTCTAAACTCAGCACACTAGCTCCGGCAAAGACCCCTCCCAAACACTCCAACCCAACTCCGGTAGCCCACTAACAGAACGACAATCCGGATAACCCCTCACCACCTTTCTCAAGTCAGCTGAACCCGAAACTACCAAGGAAAAGGCAACAATCAACAACTCACCGAAGAGTCACTCTTCAGGAGCACCAACCCGTGTATGCTCACTCTCACACACACACACACACACACTCACAGGCTTACTGAGAGAAGGGAGAAGAGAGAGAGACACGACATTATGACGGTAGAGAGAGAGAGAGGGGCGGCTGCTACCAAATCTAAACCCTAGATTTGTTTTTCCTGCTCATTCCCATGTACTTTGGAGAGCCACAGAAATAAATGTCACAAAAAAACCGAGGTACAGTCAGAGCGCACATGAAAAGGATCTGGAAACAGCCAGCTTCCGCAAAAGGGGCAGCGAATGGGCGGGCCGCTAAGGGGTTGTGTTGAAGAAACAAAGAGGACTGACTTAAGAAGCTTGGGCCAGGCCACAAAAAATTATAACAATCTGATCATGAGATAAATGTTGTTGGGTTTCTCTTTAACAACTTAAGTTTTTAAATAAGTTGGTTATTTAACACATAGCTAGGATGATTAATTATGTCGTTCTAAATATGCATGCATCAAAGTGCTGCCGGTTAATAGAAAATTTTGGCAGTAAAAGAAACTTAACACGTTTCCGAGCAATAACAAATTGTTTTAGTTATACAAAATGCTGATCATCTACCTTGTTTTATTATTTAATTAGTGGTCATTTTCACTCATCTGATTAATCTGCAAGCATGCTGTGGGAATAACATTGCTTTTTATAAAGGTTAGTCGATTATTAATGTATAATTAATGATGATGATATGATCAGTGGAAAATTGTAGGCAAATTAATTAGAATGCAAGAAGTATCATCCGTCCTCGATATATAAGCAAGCACTTGGGAGATCAGAAGAATAAGGAGCTTGCAAAAAGGAAAATGAGAATAACACTTCAATTTATAATGTATTATTATTTGGTTTGGTTTGGTTTGATAGATTAAGCCATATTAGCACATATTAATTTTGGTCTCTTATTTTAGATATTCTATTTGCTCGATCAATTTCTAAAAGGAGGCCTTATAGTACGTCCCTCCACACCTTTTCCCCAGTAGATCCACAAAGAAGTCGTCATCCTTGTAGACATCATTTCTCATCATCTTGTTAATTAAGTTGAGCCACGAATCCATTTCGAAGCCCATTGCAGCAGTCTAAAAATCGAGCGGTGATATCAAACTCTTGATCCCAGCGGTCACCCTGCCCGGGCTGAACCCAGTACTGGCTAGGTGCATATCCACTCGATCCAGCCTTTATTCCTTCGATCAATCCTCTTGGCGCTGTACCATTCCCATTCCATTGCCACACGTGCATGCGTCACCTGAGTGATATAACTGTAAGATTTATTTCTTGCAGGTTAAGAAATTTCTTATGTGGTCAATAGTGAGAATTACGGTTGATTTATGATTACTAAATCATATTAAATACTGGTTTGTAAAAGGAGTTAGTTTCCTAATTAAAATCTACCTTGATGGACGGTTGAGATTAAATCCTAATCCTAATAGGAATCGGTCCTCCCTTTGCCTATATAAAGAGATGCAATACCCATTATATTCATCTATTACAACAAACAACTCATTAGGGTTTTGGGCCAAGAGGGAGAAATCGTATTCCGTCTTCTTTGGCTATTATACTGCAGATTTCGGATCTACATCAAGTTAATAGAATCAAACATCATGTCTTCAGGTATTTTACTTATGATTATAAGTATGCTATTGTGATAATTATGAAGTTCAAGATCTAGGGTTTAATGATTATTATATTACAGTTGGTATCAAAGCTTTATGTTACAAACTCATAATTATCCATGAAAAACGCATGCAATATTACTTACGATTTCGTTTCCAAAATATGTTCTTAAGTGTTGCGATCCATTAGAGACACGGCTCAGTTACCTCATGAATTAACTAATGGAGATATATAGTCAACTTGATTTATTTATGGTCTTCATCACAATCCTTGGCAATAAATTAACAATAAACTTTGTTTTCCAATGGTACGGTGATATGAACACGGTAATGTTGCTTGACAATTTATACATGTATGATGATTGTATGGGCCACCCAAAAGGCATGAATCTTATTTTTCTCCTTCATGAGGTTACCTAATAATTCTAGTATATTTTAGTTGAGCGCACAGATTGTAGCTCGAGAGTTTTTTATTATTTTTCCTCTTATTTCTTATTGTTCTGTATTAAATAAGTATGCTAGTATTATTAGGTTTTATTGTTATGTATTCCGCAATTAAATTATTTTAATATGTATAAAAGTCTTGTTATCACCACAGTGATAATAAATTATGGCATTAATGTTACTTAATAATCATGTTTACTTAATAATATGAGTCTCTTAGGTTGTACATACATATTAGAGCAGTAATCACCCACATGTGATTCTGATCCACGTGTTTGAACAACATTAAGATTTTTGTGTTCTAGAAAAGTATAATATCCACAGATATTTATCTTGTTCTTGTACACATAATTAAATTAAAATTTTGACTCTTTAAAAGCATGATTATTTTAATAAAGGTTCTACCCACAGGAGAATCTTCTTTATGTATGTTTAGACAATTTTTCTTATATCTCTCTATTATGTCTTCAGCTCCTGTTCCCGTTAATTTGCACTCGCATGCTTCATCTGTACCCTCCCTTAATGGTACTAACTTCTCAGAATGGCGTGAGGATGTTGAATTCACTTTGGGTGTTCTTGATCTCGATCTTCCACTCCAAACTGAAAAACCTCCTGAATTAACCGCAGAAAGTACCAAAGAGGATAAATATCTCCATAAACTGTGGGAGAAAAGTAACAGATTAAGCCTTATGTTCATGCGAATGACGATTGCTGCAAACATCAAGACCTCTCTTCCTGAAACAAAATTGGCTAGGGAATTCATGGAATTCGTTGCAGAACGCTTTAAGACTGCAGATAAGTCCCTTGCAGGGAAATTAATGTCAAAACTCACTACTATGAAGTTTGATGGTGCACGGTCAATGCACAATCATATTATTGAGATGCAAAACCTTGCAGCTAAGCTTCAGAATTTGGGAATGAAAGTGGATAAGAATTTTCTTGTTCAGTTTATCCTAAATTCTCTTCCTCCATAGTATGCCCCTTTTCAAGTGAATTACAACTCTATTAAGGAAAAGTGGACAGTGAATGAACTATCTAACATGTTAGTTCAGGAAGAAGCAAGGCTGACTCAACAAGGTACTAATGTTACACATCTCACTACTCAAGGAGCGAATCATAAGTTTGGGAAAAAGGCTGGAAAAGGCCAGAAAAGAGCACCATCCAAAATGAATGATAAAGTCCAACCTGCTCAAGTCAAGGTAAAGAAAAAAGAAGTTTGTCGTTTCTGTAGGAAATCTGGACACTTCCAGAATAACTGTGAGAAACGTCGTAATTGGTTCGAAAGTAAAGGTAATCCCTTGGGATTCGTAAGTTTTTTAAAATCAAACTTCTGTTATGTACCTTCAAATACATGGTGGTTGGATTCAGGTGCTAATGTTCATGTTTCTAATTCGATGCAAGGATAGCTTACGACCCAAATCATAAACCCAACTGAAAACTTCTTATCTGTAGGGAACGGCAATAAAGCTCCTGTCGAAGCTATTGGAACATATCGTCTTGTTCTTGAAAAATGATATTAATTGGATTTATTTCAAACTCTTTATGTTCCATCTATTTTTCGCAACTTAGTTTCAGTTTCTAAACTTGACTTACAAGGATTTATGTTTGATTTGGGTAGTAAAAGTTTCAATATATATAAGAGTTCTATTAATGTTGGTTCTGGAATTCTTGTAGATGGTCTTTACAAATTTACTTTGTCTTCTCCATCCATATCTGAAACTCATTTGACCCTGCATCATAATCAAGGAACTGTACATCATGTAATGAAAAAGGACTCTTCATTCTTGTGGCATCAGAAGTTGGGACATATATCCCGTAAGCGACTTCAAAGATTAGTAAAAGATGGTGTTTTACCAAACCTAGATTTTACTGATTATCATAGTTGTGTGGATTGTATTAAAGGCAAAGCAACAAAACACACAAAGAAAGGAGCCACAAGGAGTTCTCAGCTTCTTGAAATAATACATACAGATATTTGTGGACCTTTTGATGTTCCAACATTTGGGGGAGAAAACTACTTCATCACCTTTATTGATGATTATTCACGTTTCTGTTATCTCTATCTATTGCATAATAAATCTCAATCGTGAATGTGCAAGTATTTATAACCGAGGTTGAGAGGTAATTAGAAAGAAAAGTGAAAATCATAAGGTCTGATAGAGGTGGAGAATTTTATGGCAGGTATGACGAAACAGGTCAACATCCTGGACCTTTTGCCAGACTCCTCGAACAACTTGGAATTGTAGCTCAATACACAATGCCTGATCCTCCTTGGCAGAATGGTGTAGCTGAAAGGCGAAATCGCACGCTTTTAGAAATGGTTAGAAGCATGATGAGTCATGCTAATTTGCCCATTACGTTGTGGACATATGCTCTTCGCATGGCTGTATATATTTTAAATAGGGTTCCCAGTAAAGCAGTTCCAAAGACCCCTTTTGAGCTGTGGAAAGGCTGGAGACCTAGTTTAAAACACTTGCAAGTTTGGGGATGTCCAGTTGAAGCGAAGGTATATAACCCTCAATCAAACAAATTGGATTTAAAAACCATAAGTGGGTATTTCATTGGTTTTCCCGAAAAATCCAAAGGGTATATAATTTATTGTCCTAACCATATGCTGCAAATTGTGGAAACTGGAAATGTCAAATTCATTGAGGATGGCATGATTAGTGGGAGTACATTTGTGGAGGATAAGTCTGTTCACGAAATTAGGGTAACAATCCCATTACCTAAAAAAATAAGCAGACAAGGTGAATTCTTCCATTGTTGAACTGTTACACGTTGAAGGACCACCCGTGGCTCCAATTATTGATGAACCGATAAATGATGAAGAGCTACCACCACATCAGCCACAACCCCATAATGAAATCACTGCCAATGAAGAAATTGTGGAACAAACACAGGAACCAGCATTAAGAAGATCTCAACGAGAAAAACGAAGTGCTATTCCTGATGATTATGTTGTTTATCTACAAGAATCTGATTTTGACATAGGGATAATGAAAGACCCAGTTTCCTATTCACAAGCCATTACGAGTAATAATTCTGATAAATGGATTGATGCCATAAAGGATGAGTTAAAATCAATGGCAGATAATCAAGTCTGGGAACTCACTCATTTGCCGAAAGGACACAAAACAGTTGGGTGTAAATGGGTCTTTAAGACCAAACGTGACTGTCATGGCAATATTGAGCGATATAAAGCTAGACTTGTAGCCAAAGGTTTTACTCAAAAGGATGGCATATATTACAAAGAGACTTTTTCTCCCGTGTCAAAGAAAGATTCTCTCAGAATTATTATGGCCCTAGTAGCTCATTATGACTTAGAGTTACATCAAATGGATGTGAAAATAGCCTTTCTTAATGGTGAGCTGCAAGAAGAAGTATACATGCGTCAACATGAAGGTTTTACCTTAGAAGGACAGGAAGACATGGTCTGCAAACTTAAGAAATCCATTTATGGACTTAAGCAAGCCTCCCGACAATAGTATCTAAAATTCAATGAAACCATTAATGCTTTTGGTTTTGAAGAAAATACTATAGATCCATGCATATACCTCAAGATCAGTGGGAGTAAGTTCATATTTTTGGTTCTGTATGTTGATGACATATTATTGGCAAGTAGTGATCTTGGCTTATTGCATGAAACCAAAGCATATCTTTCCAAAAACTTCAAGATGAAAGATATGGGTGAGGCTTCCTACGTAATTGGGATAGAAATATTCCGTGACAGATCACGTGGATTACTTGGACTCTCCCAGAAAACATACATCGAAAGAGTTTTGGAAAGATTTGCAATAGCAACATATACTGCAAGCGTTGCTCCAATTCAAAAAGGAGACAAGTTCGGTCTCTATCAATGTCCTAAAAATGAATTGGAACGTAAGAAAATGAAAAACATTCCCTATGCTTCTTTAGTAGGAAGCCTGATGTATGCACAAGTTTGCACAAGGCCAGACATCAGCTTTGCTATTGGCATGTTGGGAAGATACCAAATAAATCCAGGAGTGGATCATTGGAAAGCTGCAAAGAAAGTTTTGAGATACTTACAGGGTACGAAGGATTATTGTCTTACATTCAAGAAGTCAGATCAATTAGAGTTGGTTGAATATTCAGATTCTGATTATGGTGGATGCGTAGATACTCGAAAAAGCACTTTTGGTTATGTTTTTCTACTAGCTGGAGGAGCAATCTCATGGAAAAGTGCAAAAGAGTCTATCATTGCTAATTCCACGATGGAGGCTGAATTTGTAGCTTGCTTTGAAGCTACAAATCATTGCTTATGGCTGCGGAATTTCATCTCAAGATTCAGAGACTTGAATTTTGTCTCTGCACCCCTGAAACTTTATTGTGATAATGCCGCAGCAGTATTTTTCTCTAAGCATGATAGATATTCCAAAGGAACAAAACACATGGACCTTAAGTATCTATCTGTGAAGCAAGCAATTCAGAAGAAACATTTGTTCATTGAGCATATAAGCACAACACTTATGGTTGCAGATGCACTTACGAAGGGGTTACCTCTCAAGACTTTTCATGAACATACTTCAAGTATGGGTCTAGAGAGAATTACTGATTATTGATTTATGTTTTGTTGTGCTTATACATTGAACTTCTATTGAGATCTTATTTATGATATTCTGAATTTTATTTCTGTTTCCATATTTTGTATACATTATGTGAATGGATAATATTGATAACAAAAATTGTTCTTGAAGAAAGAACATTATTGGACCACTATTTATAGTACTCCTGCTTAAGGCCTAGTGAATTAAGTTATTTATGTTGTAGTACATGGAAAGAACCATATTGAAAACCTGATAATGTGGAACCGCTATGACTCCCATGGATAACTTGGTTTACGAAGGTATTATGTTAACCATTAAGTTATTGATTTAGTAGTTATGCGCGACTTATGTTTCTAAAGTTAACCATTACATGATTATCACTTTGACCAAGTGGGAGACTGTAAGATTTATTTATTGCAGGTTAAGAAATTCCTTATGTGGTCAATAGTGAGAATCACGGTTGATCTAGGATTACTAAATCATATTAAATACTGGTTTGTAAAAGGAGTTAGTTTCCTAATTAAACTCTACCTTGATGGATGGTTGAGATTAAATCCTAATCCTAATAGGAATCGGTCCTCCCTTTGCCTATATAAAGAGATGTAATACCCATCATATTCATCTATTACAACAAACAACTCATTAGGGTTTTGGGCCAAGAGGGAGAAATCGTATTCCGTCTTCTTTGGCTATTATACTGCAAATTTTGGATCTACATCAAGTTAATAGAATTAAACATCATGTCTTCAGGTATTTTACTTATGATTATAAGTATGCTATTGTGATAATTATGAAGTTCAAGATCTAGGGTTTAATGATTATTATATTACAATAACAATCCTGTAATTTCATTCTTCATGTCTCCCGAGTAACTTTTTATGTAGTTTGCACTAATGACGTGGACTCGTCGTTGCAAGTGTACACTACACCGTCCATGTCTTCAGGGGATAAGCCCTCATCCATGTCATCAATGAATAAACCATGCACCCAGTTTTGACATGCTCTTTCTAGATCTCAGCCTCAGTGGTTTGCTCGAACATATTCCAGATGAAGTCAGTGGCGGAGATCGATCAAGTGGACCTGTCTCTTGTAATGGGGCCCACTTTCTTTTGTGAACCGGATCCCACCTGGAGTTGTTGTAGGGACGCTGTAGTCGACTGCATGATAGAACTGTTATGAATGAGAGAAAGAGCATTATGCTGTGAGCCATAGCTAAGCTCTGATTCTATGCAGTATGTCCTTTTCCCTGTAAACGAGCTTGGCACTGTGATTTATATATAGGTTGATAAGTTTCAACATGCAGGATGGATGTTCTTCTTGAACAAAGATGAGAAATTGGAATATGATTGAAACACGCATTCATTCCCCATACGTAAATGTCTACCTTTTTTATATATATATTTTTAATTTTTTATTTCAGTTTATATATTGTCTTAGTGATACTTTGCAAAATCAAAGGGAAATGGTTGTTACTTGGGCAAAGTCCAAAAATTGTTCTTGTACTGAGCTCTATTTCAGCTTCAGTTATTTGACTCGAACTTTGTCTTTTAACTTAATAATTACTCCCTCCATTTCAGGCAAAAAGTCTAGGATACTATTTTGAGATGCTTCACTCAAAGAATCCATTTTTGAAAATTGTATCTATAATCTTAGTAACATTTTAATTTTACTCTCCACATTTAATATAACGTATTGATTATGTTTTAGCACTTTTGTAATTATGACCAACTCTAATACACGTAGTATAAACATATTAACTGTGCTCAAATATTTTTGTAATTATGACCAACTGTAATAATACTTATATATCTTTTAATTATTAGACTTTTCAAATGTGGACTCTTTGAGTGCAATAAATGGAGTACTTTGCTGCTAGAAATTATGGTGTCCTGGAATACGTATTCGTAAATTATGCTAGAAATTAGATAGTTACTCTATTTTCACTGTTTCACCTCGAAAGCCTTGCTGGTAGTTCAACGGATACAATATAACTTGATCCTGCTTAAAAATTAAAAAATTAAATAAATAAAAAACGTAGCGTATGCCCCCAACTGTGAATTGTCATCTGTGTGCACACCTTAACCTCTAATGGCTCAATTAATGAACTAGTTGATGTGTTAGTTTTGTGTCTTCTTTTACTTGTGCATTGCACAGGTTTTGTATGCGTGATCTTGCATGCATGCGCTTTATAAGCTGGCACGAGGTTTCAGCTCAGTATAATTACCTCTCTTAATATGGCCACTATGCCATCTAAGTGTTGAATGTAAGTTTGGGCAGTAGCTATGTTATTCTACAGTTCCAAGTGGCTGATTTAATTAATGTTGTTTAAAGCTAATTCACATCGCGCGAGATGAAATCATATTTTAATTTAATTGTTAATTCCATTGAGTACTTAATTAATTATGAGTAGCTATATAATATAGCCTAAATTAATTAATGCATAGTCTCTTGATTTTAGGTCAAATAACAATATTGAAAATTAAGGAAACTCATGACAATTGACATGCTCATAATTGGGTTTATTGAATAAAAGATAGATTGTGCCAATTATTAGCCCATTAATATGGTTTAAGGAAAATGCACGAGAACTATTATTTATTTAAAGTAATTGAAGAAAGAAATAAAAGCATTGTTATGAAGCCAAATATTCTACGAATTCAATTCTTTCACAAAATTCATTATTGAGTATAATGATCCGCTACTATATATGTGCATGGTGAAACTAGAAGTTACAATTGTATCTTTTTCTTTTATTAAGTTAAGGGCAACCAAAGTAGACATGGATGGCCTTGGCTCTTTTGTTGCTTCTCTACTGGTGATCACCCTAGTAGCAGTGTTGCAAGGCGGTCATGCTGTTGATTACGAGGTAATCAATAGCGCCGCAACAACCCCAGGTGGTATTAGATTTGATAATGAGATCGGAGTTGCATTCACTATGGATCTTTTATCGCACATTGACAAATTCATATGGTACGTCTTCCAACAACCAAAGTGGTCAGACCGAAGAGACATGCCCAAAGTACGGGTATACATTGCAGACTACACAGGAGTAGCAGCATACACTAACATTAACCTTATCAATGTTAGTGCGCCATTTATACAAAGCCTCGGGGCCGACATCAAGTGGCAATTTTCGAGCCTGATGTACCACGAACTTACTCATATACTTCAATGGAGTGGAAATTATACCGCCCCAGGGGGATTAACTGAAGGGATAGCAGATTATGTGAGGTTGAAGGCCAATTATATCCATCCTGAGACTTATACTAAACCGGGGGAGGGTAACAGATGGGATGAAGGATATGGTGTCACGGCTCGCTTTCTTGAATACTGTGATTGTCTTAGGGGTGGGTTTACGACTGCACTAAACAATAGGATGAGATATGCTTATAGCGATGACTACTTTGTTGAGTTGCTTGGGAAGCCGATTGATCAACTGTGGAGTGATTACAAGGCTGCGTATGCAAAATGATTTGGTTAATTAACACTATCTGATTATTGAATTGATATATTTCAGTGAATAATATGAGTAGGGGTAGAAGAGGGAGAATGATCATTACTAGTAATAAAACATGATAGATCTGCACGTTTTGTGTAGCTAAAACATTTGATATTGCCTTAATCTCTTGTGTTTATGAGTATCAATTTTTCTTCCACTCTGTTGAAAAAAGTGTTGAAATATCATCGGAATCAGTTGCATGAATATGGGATACAAATGGCTACTATGTCTCGTGCATGTTTTGAGTTTCAGTTTTGCCAATGCCAATGCTAATGAAATTACATTTTAGCTAATCATTCCGAAAAATATATATAACTAGATAGGGGTTATATGGTTGTATTTCCTCGAGTATTAAAGGAGGGGGACAACTAGCCTTGTCTTATTATAAAGAAGGACAAAGGAGCCTTACCTCAAAATTCAAATGTACAATAAATTTCTAAATTCTAAATTTTAACGGTTTGGAATCGTTGGAACCGGCGGTTCGGAACCGAAATCGAAACCGGCAGTTCACGGTTCATTACGGTTCACGATTTGGACGGTTCACGGTTTGGACGGTTTCTAGACGGTTCGGTTCCGGTTTAAAAAACCGAATGAGCATGTCTAATCTTTGTTTTGAAACTTGTACATTAATTACTGATCCTTAATCTTTTAATTTTGCACGCTACAAGTCCCTGCCCCCAAATACCATTAATTTCTCATGTGCCTTCCACGTGAGGGTTTTCCAAAGGCATCAACGTTATTTCAACATCATATCTCAGTTGGAAGATTACAAAAGACCCAATTGAGCTTGACCATCCTTGCTTCGATAATTATGATCCTTTCCTCCCCGACGACGATGCATTCTGAATTTGGGGATTGAAAGGTCTTCTAAGGTCAAAAAACTTATGATTTTGGGGATTTTGCCGTATGATTCTATTTCGTCCACTAATGGGCTTTTGATTGATTTGATTAAAGAACATAGCACTTTTAATGTAGATAATGATACCATTGAAATTGAAACTCGGATTGTTTGACTTTGACCCATTAAAACTTGACCCACAAACACATCCTTGTTGAACCGAATCAACTCCGAAATCGCAAAAGTGGATTTTTCCCGAACCTTAATAGAAAAACTTGAATTACACAGAATCGATTCGAGCTCACCAAACACCTTCGATTTGAGTATCAAATCCTGCAATTCCCGATCAAATCCTTGAGCAATCCGTCCTCTGAACTGCTCAATCAGCTCAATCAACCCCATTTCCTCCAAAAGCGACGAGTTTGACCTTTGCAAAGCTCGAGTCAACTTCTCGACGGATTCCCGATCGATCCAAGCTTGGATTTCGGACTCGATTGAGTCGGCGACTTGAGATCGAGCCGGTCGGAGGAGTTTTGGAAAGTGGCGATGAGTGTTTTGAGGGTGGAGAGATGGTGGGAGAGGCTGGAGAGATGAGGGTCATTTGAGAAGATGGATTCGACTTCAACTTTAATGGCGTTGATGCCCTTGGAAAACCCTACGTACAAGGCACATGAGAAATTAACGGCATGTATTGACGGCATCAGGTGGCAGGGACTTGTATCATACAAAATTAAAAGATTATGGATCAATAATGTACAAGTTTCAAAATAAGGACTACTAGTAGAAAGCCCAAAAGTTTAGGGATTGCTGGTGAAGTTAACCCAAAGTTTTTTTTTTTTTTCAATTTGAAAAAAAATATAAAATACTAAAACAGTTAAAAATTGGGTGAATTACAAGCCGGTTCCTTTTTAAACATTTGTAATCGCTCCAGTCCACTCATCTTTTTTAAAAATCGAAAAAGGCATTTTTGGGGCGAAAAGACGATTATGCTATTAATGAAAGAAATACACGCGCGCTTCAGTAACCCAAGGCATCGCGATGCACTACTTTGGCATCGCGATGCACCACTTTGGCATTGCAATGCACCAAATTGGGGCATCGCGATGCAACAATTGGTGCATCGCGATCATCACAGCGTGCTTTAGGGAACCAAAGCATCGTGATGAGCAACCAAGGCATCGCGATGCACTACTTTTGCATTTGGTGCATCGCGATGCAACAATTGGTGCATCGCGATCATCGCAGCGCGCTTTAGGGAACCAAACCATCGTGATGAGCAACCAAGGCATCGCGATGCACCACTTTTGCAAATTGGGGAATCGCGATGCAACAATTGGTGCATCGCGATCATCGCAGCGCGCTTTAGGGAACTTGATTTTCATTTACCTTTCGGGGGCGTTGCCCCGAACCCCACGAGACGCCGTCCCTCGACCCTACGACCGACCGGCGGTCGAACCTGTTGCGTTGCCCAAAGATCTGCGATTGGCGAATTAAATCAATCCAAGAACATCTTCCTCTGTTTTCGGACAGCACACTGTCAAGCTTGATTTGAAGCTCAAAAATAGTATTTTTTGGTAGAAAAATTATGCACAAATATAGTACTAAGTTAGGATAATAATATGAGATTGATTTTAAACAAATTCGAAGCTTAAAACAGAGATTTAAGTGGCCAAAACAGCTCAAGAACAAAGAAAAACGGGATGAACTCAAAAAATTTGAATTTGATCAAATTCGTGTTTTATGCATGAAAATTGATACCCAAACATGAGGAAATACTATATTAACAACATGAAATTATTTATACATCAATTTGAATCTCAAATCTGAAGCAACGAAGTTGTTGAGGGTATTTTAGGAAGAAAATTTTCAAAATGCCTTTTAGCGGTTAAAAAAAAAGGGTGTACTGAAAAAAAAAAAATTTAAAAACGTGGACCGGTCAGCAATTTCTCCTTAAAAATTTACTGAAGTGTACTGACCCGAATTTTAGCCTAATAGTATCCCAAAAACTTTTGAAGAGCTGGGCTATATGGCCCAGGGGCTATTTCCTTCTTGACTGGCTTAGATAGATCTCAATCTAAGAGAAGCCCAGGCCATTGCAAAGACATTTCTATGTACTTGGACCTTTCAATGTAAATTATCAAATAGCTTTTAAATAATGTCTTATGGACTTTAACTTGGATCAACCCAGCTTAATCTAGATAATCTTCTCAAGTATGCTTTCACCTAAAATTATCTTTATCTTTTTTCTCTTCTTTAATTTCAGTTTCTCCTTTTCTCTTAAAAAGGAATTAACGTGCTCATGCATAAAAATCAGAACTACCATGCTACATACTGTTTTAGGGCCACTTTTAAAAACTACAATTTGGTTTTAGTTCTGATTTTGCAAAAGTGATTCTTTGAAAATTAATTTTGCAAATTTAGATATGTTTCCCTACCATAAGCTCGAAATTGATTGTGAAAGAAAAATGTCCAATATACCCTTATTATACCAATCTCAAACATAATAAATGTTAATAAAAATGAATAATTTTTAAATAACTTAATGATAAAATTTAAGCATCACTGAAAAATAAATAAATAAACTAAACCAACAACAAATCTAAAGAAAGAGATGTGAAAAAAGAATTATATATTATTACTAAACTTATTAAATATCAATAATACTGGTACTTTAGTTGGATAATGATTAGTTATTTTATAAAGATGGTGGTTATTATTGGAAAAATAACAAATAAAAAGAATTACTAGTATCTATTTTTGCCAAAAGCTAGGTCATAGCTAATTCTCTCTAAATACAGTTTTCTGCATTTTGACAGCTTTAACGCAGAATCAATTTTGATAGCCAAACACTCTCAAAAGTGATTTTGAACTCCAAGAGTAAGTCTGACCCTCTAATACGCAAAGCCAAACTTCCCCTCAATATTTTCAATGCACAACAAACATTAGTTTGGATGTCACTACGGTGATTTAGTGTGACGCACTAATCACATACTAACACATTAACACTTGGGAGTAATGGTGCGAGGAGACCTATTATTTCTAAAATTTAGAAAGTCTTGATTTACTGTGATTGAATAATAATATCACGCGTCAAAAATATATAGAATTTCAATCATACCACGACAGCGTGATAACAACATGGAATGAGAGTCTGAATTTCATACCATGACAGTCACACAGAGAGAGAGAGAGAGAGAGAGAGAGAGAGAGAGAGAGAGAGAGAGGCATGCCATAAGCAACAAAAAATGACCTCATTGCGTATAATAGCTAGATGAGCAAGAAATAGGAGGCATAGTCAAGAAAAAGTCGACGCATGGAAGCCATGGTTGTTTGATAGACTTGACATGGCTAAGTGGCTAATTAATGTCATCATACATCTCAATTTCTCTTCCATTCAAAGGTTGAGTAGGTCTAGAATTGTTCTTGCATCCCCATACCAATGGAGTCCTTAAAGTCTCTACCTGTGCTCTCGATATCGATCTCACCTACATTCAATCAAAACCCACAATATCAATATTCACAAAAAAGAAAACGCAAAACCTCTTAAATAAGTTATATATATATGTGGAGAGTATTCCAATAATTGATAGAAGAGTAATCATTGATGGTTAGAGAGATAAAGTACGTAACCATTGAATACTCCCATTTATATCTCTCGTTTGACAAAGCTGAATTCCCATTCTATGCGCGTGGTGGTCAAATGATATAGATATGTATAGACTAGGGCCGGTCCTGAACTTTTGGGGGCCCATGTCAAAAGAAATAAAAGGGGCCCTTATAAAAATAAAAAGTTTACGCAAATAAATTTCATTTTTCATGATCCAATGTATTGAAAAAGTGCATCATGTACAAACATACAATAACTTTAATGGTTAACTTTGTTTGCTTTGGTAAAAACAATTGCAGCACTTGCAATTTAGAAAATAAATCATCAGCATCGATGTCAAATTTATCAATATTATTTTGAAAAAATCTATTTTCACTATAATATTTGCTTATCCACTACTTTCACTAAAAATTAATTAGGTTAATTAATGTATTGACACAATTGCCATTCAAACCCAATTAAGTTGTTTCTATCCTTTATTTGTTTTTACAAATAATATTATATTCAATGGTGCACAAGAAACTAAGTAATTTTATATGCAAAAAATTAGAAACTATAAATGAGACATCTAAAAAGAAAATAATAGATAAGTCTAATTTCCTTTGCTTACAAATAAAAAAATATATAAATGACGAAATAGACTAAACAAAGGAGTAACATGAGTTATATAATATAAATTACGGAGTACAATTTATGAATTTTAAATAAATAACTTGAATAGAAAATTAGTTAATGAATACATGTTTAGCGATTACTTAAAAGATTTTTATAATAAGTTGACAATTGGACAACATTATTTAGTTTTTTAATTTGACAATCAAATTCAATTTAGTTTAAAAATTATTTGAAGAAATTAAATAAAAAGTAATTGATAGCTTTATTTTTTTAGTGATGATGAATAGGCATAATTTATTGGAGAAGATAAGAAAACAACAATTTATTTTAAGTTATAAAGAAATAAAAAAATTAGGCAAGTAATTGATCATCAAACAAGACAAGTATTTGAAGGGCAATTGTGTCATGACAATGATTTATTCATTTAATCATTGATAAATGTAATGAATTAGCAAAGTATGTAGTGGAAATATACTCTCCCTATTATTTTTAGGGCAACTTGAAGATTAACACAAAAAAAAAGTTAAAACTCCATCCGTTCCTAAATAATCATCCTCTTTGACTGGACACACAGATTAAAAAAAAAAAACTAATCGACTCTATAAATATTGATATAATACATATTTTTTTTTAAAGCCATTGCACATGTGGTCATAGTTAAAGTATGAAGAAAAAATAAGGATAAAGTGGTAAAAGTGTTTTCCTAAAAAGAAAAGTTTAGAAACATGACAATTTTTTTTAAACAAAAAAAAAAAAAAACAATTATTTAGGAACGGAATGAGTGTTAATTAATATTTTCTATTACCAAAAATTATAAATTTAGTAATATATATATATATATATATATATATATATATAAATTTGGGGCCCCTCAAAATTGGGAGTCCATGGCCGTCGCCCCACCTTGCCACCCCTCAGGGCCGGCCCTCCCTGATGTATACGATATTTGGTACCTTGCCGAGGATGTGCCAGATAACGTTCTCTGTGCATGGAGGAGTGGTAAAAGAACCCATATATCTGTAGTACTTGCGCGTGTTTTTCCTCACTTCCCTTGAATAGACAGTCCCGAGGGGAATTTTGCCTAGTTCATGACTTGAATGCAACTCCTTGGCCAACACGCCTAATTTATTTTGTATCTGTCACAATTAAGATCAAGTTAGATAGATTTCTCTATTTTTGATTAGTATATATTGAATCCTTAATTAAGCTCAATGGGAAATTTCAAAGTTTAAGAGGCTCTTCTAATTTGCTCAAGATAATTAAGACCAATTTTGTGAACAAGGACAGGTATAGCTAGCTAGCTAGTACCTTTGTGACAATGGGATCCGCACGGCCATAGTGGTAGAGGACTGCGATAACTGAGATGGAGCCGTCGTCAGCCTTGTGAACTAGATGAAGTTCTGCAGCGTATCTGCATTATGTTAACAAGTTTCAGTAATTTGAATGTTAACGTTGTTCCTATATATCATCAGCTGCTTGTAATTGAAGCTTTCAGAAATGTTTCCATATGAGAAGCTTAGAGAGAGAGAGAGCATACTGGACTCCGTTTAGCCGGTGCTCAGAAGGAGAATGCCAATGCATTTGAATTAGAGAGTAATTTTTGCCGTTTAAATTCAAGGCTCCTGCATTTCCTTCATAACGCATCTACAATTACAAATGAATTATTCGAGTTAATTAGCTAGTGATACTAGGAAAACAAAAACACGGTACAAATAATTGTCATGGTCGACAAACCAACTACGCCTACAACATACAAAGATCGAGTTCAACCATGATCATCCTAAATAGACCAGACCTCGCAAATTTGCATGAAGCTAGTGATTGCTCTCACCCCTTTAATACTCGAGATCCCAAGTAGTATTTACTAAGAAATGACCCTCTTTAATTTCTTCAATTCATACGATATAAGACCCGATCATTACAAACTTGAATTGGATACGTAAACAACCCGGATGAGGCAACAAGATTTAAGCTCCAAGTATGAATAACAAGTAAGAAAGCAATTTTTTGAAGGTACAAGAATTACCCCAATATTGAAGCCGTTGTTGACCAAAGTAGCATTAGCAGGGCAATATTCTCTGTCTAAGGGCTTGAGATTGTGATTAAGGACACATTTGGTTTTTACAATGTTGATTGGCGACTGCGATTTCCCGCTCGAGCATGCCGAGAAATTTGGATTCAAACTTGCCCACTTTTCTGGCCCCGTCGCACCAGAGTAACTGAATTGAATTGGATCATTAAGCTCTGTTGGGAAAAATACAATCAGCAAATCAAAGAATGTATAGTTCATAATTTCTTCTCAAAACTATAGCGGATTGAATGTAAACTCCCCTAAAACATACTTTCTTCTTAATCTGCCCGATACGAAGTACACATAATCGAATGGATTAGTATTAGACTTAGATTGAACTAGCAACCAAATAGTAGCATATTGCAAGATTAAGTAAGAAACAACCAATTAACGGTTGTTAAATTCTCCATCCGTTCTAAATAATTGTCTTTTTTTTTTTTTTTTTTTCGTACCTTCCAAAAAAAATTGTCTTGTTTTTAAACAGGAAAACACTTTATCAATTTACCCTTACTATTTCTTCCTACTTTAATTACGACCACATACACAAGACAATTAGTTTTTCTTAATCCATGTGTCCAGTCAAACAAGACAATTATTTAGAATCAGAGAAAGTATAACGTTTTGCATAGAAAATTTTGTATCGGTTATGTCACTTTAGTATTGATTTATAGAAATAAAGATTGAGAGTTCTATATATTGTGTTTTTTTGGGGTACTTAATTTTTTATTTACAAAATAAAGTCACCTATCCATCCTTGGAAAAATAATGGGGTTTCTTCACAAATGGCCTAGTCAAACTCTTCAATATCTTATTTGGCCTAACTTATTCCAAAACAACTTATATGACCTCTTTTTATTTGAAAACTCCAAAATACCCTCTTTTTTTGAATGACTCAAACATAGTTTAAACGATTGACGGAGTCGTTTAACCGAATCGTTTAAATGATTAACGGATTCGTTTAAACGATTAACGGATTCGTTTAAACGATTCACGGGATCGTTTAACCGATTCAAAGGGAGACGATGAGAAGAAGACGGAGGAAGACAAAGATAGGGCTTCATGGTAGTAGATGGGAGGAAGACGGAGGAAAACTTACAAGATCCATGGCAGTAGAGGGAGACGATGTGGTCGGAGACAGAGGAAGACGGAGACGATGTGATTGGAGATGGGAGGGGAGACGACGACGAGAAGAGGAAGACAGCTATGGTTTGAGAGAAGAAGTCGAGATTTGAGAGAGAGTGAGACTGAGTTAGGTTTTAAGGGCTTTGGGGTATTATAGGAAGTTTGTGTTAATTTTTAGTCAAAAGCCATATAAATTATTTTATCAGGTCAAAAGACAGTACTTGATATATACCACAAAAATAATACTCAACCCCAATGACAAACAATGATAAAGAGGGATCCTACACAAAAGATAGTACAAATGTACTACTGTAGAAGTTAATTAAAGGCCGGAAACCTACAAAAAAATGCTGCACCCTTTGTGTTGGAAAGTGTGACAAACAGTCTATTATACGGTTCATCTTAGTATCTCTAAGAAAATTAAGTTCATGTGAAAAGCAAACAAATTATATAGAGTAATGCTACAAGTAACTAAAGAGTATTAAATTTTTTATACTAAATGATGTCTTAATTGATGTGGCAGTTGATATGATGCATTAATTATAATTTTTAATTTTATTTTTTGTGTCACATCAACTGACACATTATTTGGTGTAAAATATCTGATACTTTTTAGGTACCCATAATATTACTCAATCACAAAACGATTGCATATTACTGTGATACTTATAATGTTTCATTTCCAACTAATTAAATAACGGTATACAGTATCATTTTTTCATTTGATTGTTTGAATGGTTGGTCGTACCTTATCACTGGTATCACCGTAATACCAAATATTTTTCTAATGTTGCCGTAATAAAAAAAAAAAAAATGTTAGAAAATTCTAATGTTCAAATTCTAGAGAAAGCAATACATTAATTGGTTTGATTATATATGAATATTCAATCAAAATGAAGTAATGAACCAATGTATTTATCCAAATCTAGAGGAGTTAAATGCAGCAATGAGAGAGAGATAGAGAGAGCAAGGAGGTAGGGAGGGAGATTGGCAAAAGGGCTTAAACGAAATCTCGAGGTCTTCAGTTCTAGTCGTCCCTCTAGAGCCAAGTCCATGAGAATAATTTCCTTACATATCCCTTAATTAGGTCGAGCCTGCAGGTTTGATTGCCTTTAACAAGTCTAGGGGAGATGGTTAATTTATATAGTCAATGGACGCGCTAGCTGACTCAAACACAATCTTACTTCTAAACACAGAGAGAGAGAGAGAGAGAGAGAGAGAGAGAGAGAACATACGTTGAGTAGTAGTGGCGTTTGCTGTGATGAATAAAATGGCAACTGTGATGGCCAAAGAGACAACTTGAGCAGCAGCCATTAAAGAAGGGAGGTGGAATGCTACCAACTTATGCAA
This sequence comes from Platycodon grandiflorus, assembly GCA_016624345.1. NCBI lineage: Eukaryota > Viridiplantae > Streptophyta > Magnoliopsida > Asterales > Campanulaceae > Platycodon > Platycodon grandiflorus. The sequence goes on from CM028363.1 coordinate 42,520,097, forward strand.
GATGATGGTGTAGGATAGGAGATATACAATATATATGCTCAGTAGCTCCCCAAGTGCATGTGTATATATACTTATACTATAGAGTATAGATATATACATGTCCAAGTCTTTGCTTGAAACTTTTGGGCTTCATTAGCTCTATCTCTGTGTCTCTGGTAGAGTGGGCCTCCATATTCTCTTTCTCTTTTTTATTTTGTCTCAATATTATTCAAGTTTGGCTCACCAAAATTTTATTGTCTAAATACAGAAATCTCATATATATGTTATATGGAAAAATAACTTTTTAGAAAAGTCACTTCATGGAGATAATTTTCATGTGAAATTGTTAGATCTTCTTGGTTTTAGTTGAAATATTGAAACTGGATTTCAAAATAATAAAGTGAGTTACATTCAGTAAAGGAAATAAATGACTGAATCTCAAAGTTAAAGATAAAAGAGGGAGGTACGAATTGCATTTTTTTTAAGAGTGACTTACGATAATCTAGTCTAAAGACATTAAAAAAAAATTATTTTCTGAATGTCATTGAGTCTGCAATTTATACTCACGATAGATAATGTTAACCTTCACAATATTTTTATAAGTTCTTAAAACGTATTCGAAAAACATAAAAATAGTTTTGACAATGGTACCGACCTTTCTACATAAATTCAAGTTTGGACCACCTAAAGCAGATTCCACTTTCCAAAAATAAATAAATATTTGTAATTGTTTGTTTTTTTTTTCTCTCGGAGGGTTTCTGATGATGGGGTAGGGATAGACAAGCAGCAGCAGCAGCAGCTCATTGATTAGCTTTCCTTTGGACTATTCTGTCCTTCCTCAATTGAATTATGACCAAGCTGGTCCCACTGGAGGTCTGAACCTGTCTACTGATGATACTTTATTAGTGTTTATTTTTGCATTTTTCTCCGATAAATTTTAATTAATTAATTTATTTCGTTTTCTCTAAATAGGGCTTAACTCATCACAGTTATTATAATCCCTAATTACCAACCTTTTCCCAACCACCACATTCCTCTTTCCAAATATGGAACTTAGCTCTATATTCTAATTTGCCCTTGGCTGAAGAATCATATCCTCTTTAATGTATTAATGATGCTAGTATTTTTTTTATTTTAAAAAGGAAAATAAAATGAAAAATTCCATTTAAACAATTTTAAGTCTAAAATATCCCGGAAAAACGAATTCATGATTACATTAAAAAAAAAAAATTTCAAAGTTAAAATAAAGATGCCTTTTTTGCTCTCTCTAGCCCCTTGTCTCTTATCCCTAGTAGTAGTAGGTCTTCCTCTAGCAATAACAGTTCTTTATTTATTTATTTTTTTTCCCCGAAAAACTCAATTTATTTTCGTTTGGACGGCAAGCCGGCCTAAACTTTCACCAAAAAAATAGTAAAAAATATCCAATTCAATCATACATCTAATGAAAAATGCAAGACGAGTAAGAATGATAGACTTTACAAAAAAAAACTTCTTCAATGCAAAAAAATTATGCTGAGGTGGAGGTGATTACAATAAAATAAAAAAGCACTTTTTGTTTTTTGTTTTATTATTACCGCCAATTATAGCGTTGATAAAATAAAATAGTATTTTTAATTTTTTTTTTTGTAATTAAAAACAATTGACACGTTTGAAATAATGTTCTAAAAAGAGTTTTTTGATTGAAACATGTTTAGAAAGAGAACTCTATATATTTTATATTATTTGTCACATAAAAAAAGAAAATTCTTGTTTAAACATGCCAAATATTTAAGAAAAACTAGAAGTTGTATCGGAGATACTCTTACAAACGTTGTTTCAGTCTACTATTATCTAAAAATAATCAAGTTATTAATGAGGACTTCAAATATTCTATTCCACTTTTATTACACTCCGTGTCCCACTTAATCCTAGCCTTACACATGTCCTGATTATTTTAACTTGTTTTCTTCTTATAACTTTTACAAGGAAATGTGTAGGGCTGAAATTTAATAGGACGGAGAGTGTGATAAAGGGTGTAATAGAAGATTTGAAGCAATTAATGAAGGGCAAAGTTGTCTTTCTCTAAAATACTTTTGTCTTTCATCAACACTTAGTTGTAGAAATAGTCGTAAACCTAGCATTTTTTAAAAGTCAAATACCATCATAAAAGCTTACCCATAATTTTAGTAAACAACCGTTGAAGTAAATGTGCATGCAATCAAATTTTAATAGATTTTGCGCATGTAAATTTCGTAATCTAAGAGCCCGTTTGGTGCAGTGTTTTAAAAACGCAGCGTTTTAAAAAACGCAGTGTTTTAAAAATGGAGGTATTTCCTTATAAATACGTTTGGGATATTACTTCAATACGCAGCTTTTTTTTTCCTAGTAGCGTTTTAAAACCTGCGTTTTGGGAAAAAGCTGGAATTCCAGCGTTTTAAAACGCAGCTGCGTTTTGAAAACGCTGCGTTTTCTGCCGCAGTATTGAAACACATTTTTTGCAAATAAGCAGCGTTTTATCCCTGCGTTTTAGCTAAAACGCTCGACCAAACGGGAAGATTTACCGTAATGAAATGCATGCAATTAAATTACAAAATTATTGTATGTTTCGATGATTAAAAAAAAAAAAAAAAACCCTGTGGGCACCTCTTGCTTAATTTAAATAAAGATTATTGTAATAAAATGCGTGCAATCAAATTGTAAATCACACTTTCTCCCAACAATACGATTCTAATCCCACTAAATAGAATATTTATCGAGACAAAAATTGCTACCTTTTGGCGGATACATGTGTACCGGAGTGAGCACGTGACCCTACTTAATTATACTCCCTCCGTTTCAGGTAAAGAGTCTATTTTTGATTTTTTTTGGTCAACTAAGCTAAAGTTTGACCAATAATTAACATAAATCTAGTGATTTTTACAAAGTTATTAAAGTTGTAATCCATAGTATTATTAAGATAGTTTTTAATTAATGAAATTTTATTTCTTAAAACATAAGTAAAGTATGTAAATTTTTTATTTAATTTAGTCTTATATTGACTTCTATAAAAGGAAAGTGGACTCTTTGCCTGGAACGGAGGGAGTAATATATTATGTGTTTTTTATCTGAATAAATGTATATAATATACTCCAATACTTAAGTTGGTCTAAAGTGAATGTTCATATCCAATCGAAAGATGCCAACTAGAATTTTAGTGCACATTTGATACACACTTTAGGTTCACACATCATCGCTCCTATAATTATAATGCCACCCACCAAATAGAAAGGCAGCAAAATGGTGAAATAATTATAATAATAGAATATTCCCATTTTAAGGTTGTAGAGTGTAGATATATAAATTATGGTACCACCATCCCTAATACTCAAAAGTTGTGGTGCACAATACACACACACACACACACACACACACATATATATATATATATAAGTTGCAATATCTTATGTAATCGTGCATTTCATATATAGTATTATCATCATGGCGGTAGGTTGATCGTTTTTACGCCACAAGTGGTGCAAGCAAAAGCGAAGCGGTCCTCTCTCGACTTTTTTTAAAATGAAGTAAAAAAAAGGTTGAAAAAAGCAGATCGAGAGACGGTTCATCAGTGTTATACATACATCATGTTCAACACTTGTAAACAAAGAAAACAATTATTATTATTTTCAGTGTTTGAACAAAAATTATTTCATGAGCAAATAAATAACAATAATCACTGTTTTTAAGAGCCATCAAAACATCAGGTGAAAGTAGGTTTATCAGCCTACTAATTCTTCTTCATGTGGCATCTCTAGATTTCTGTAGCACAAACAGTACTGATAATACAAAGATGAATCTTGACTAATTTTCATGATCATGATCACTCACTCACTCATTAGGACCAGTACAGTACAAACTTTAAAAGCATATGGTACAACCTCGCATAACAAATACTCAAAAGCTAGCTATTTATATATACCTGAGAGAATTGAAGGAGCTAGATGCCAGCCAGCCTAGCCCACCAATCCATTACTATACCCCAAAGAAACTTTTTCCCTGTCATGAAAGGGTGAGTGGGACAGATTAGACAAACACCGAAAACAAGTAACATTCCACTAGAAATGGCTAGAGCTCCTCCTACAACTCTTCTCTTGTGATCTTCAAAAGATAAGGATTCTTCATAATCCATTGGCCACTTCAGATAAGCTACCAGTCTCCATATTGTGAGGACCAGAGAACGTAAGTTTCTAGTCACAACTTATTAATGAAGATACAAAATCTTTCAAGCTAAGTGGAGGAGAGCAACTCCCCACTCAAGTCTCTAATCATGGAGTGACTGTGAGTGAGACTCGTGTGTGTTTTTGAGTGCTTGCAGGCAGGAGTGAAACACTTACAACCTCGAGATACCACAACACAAGTCTAATCCATATACCGACCAGCACCACCGCAGTTCTCTGTTTCGACCATTATTAAACATAATGCTGAATTATTCCCTATAGAGTTTTTCATTAACCATCTTAACTACCGGAAATTTGTCTTTGTGAAACTCGGTTATAGTTGTCTCTGTTTCTGACATCAATATCTTGGAAAAGAATGTTCTCAAAGCAATCAGCAGACAAACCTAAACAAACAAGGTCTGCCATTTAAGGAAACAGTACATTCCTATTCTCCATCTTTGCAAACAAGTCCACGTAAAACAGTAGAAACAGCCATCAGATAAATTTCATGTTCATACCGAGTACTAATTCATTTTGCTGCAACTTTATTTAGCAGAGAATCAAGTCCAGAGGCATCTCCCTGTCCTACATTCAATCCTGCAAGTTCACTTGCATCATCTGACATGTTCATCACTGATCCATCCTATATTTATAAGCAGTGCAATCATGTCCATCTTCGAGAACCTAGCGACTCATAATCACGTCTCTCTTTCCAGTTTTCTGCTTAAGGCAATTCTCGCGCTTTTAAAGACAGCTTTTCTACACCTTTCACAACTCTGGTCGATGTAGGAGGTTCAAGCAGTCTATATCAACCTGACTAAGCTGGAAAGAGGCGTGCATTTAGATGCATGAGGACAGCACCAATACATTAGACATAGTTCAACTAACTTGATGAACATGTTCCTCAATCACCAATTTCATAAGCCATATACCATATATGACCTGAAGTAGTGCAACATCCACAGAAAGAATTTAAGTGTTCAACCCACTAGTTCATTGATGGTTGTACTGTACAACACTTTAATTCTTTCTGTGGATGAATTCCGTGGATATTGCATTTTCCTTTGACCTGATCACTGTAGCATATAACACTTCTAAACTAGTCAGCCTTGTAAAATCTCAACTATGCACCAACGAAGTTCCATGCTTCACCTATCTCACTAGAGTTTCAGAAAAGTCCATCTCCCATTCACTAGAAATAAGCAGCAAACATAGCAAGGAGTGTCCCACTCTCTGAAAATTTGGACACTGAATTATAGCCTCAACGATCCCTTTTTTCTGTCTTAATGGTACACAGCAACATTGCATGATAAGACAGAACAGGGCTCCTGTAGATAAAGGAACAATGCAGCAATGCAGTCAGATGTTAGGCATCATGGTGAATGGGTCACCTTAAGCTTAATTTATCAGCAATGATCAAGAATGAAAACAGGACTATGTGAAGGGTAATCCCAGCATTACTACAGATACTCCCTAAGAATGGTCGGATATAAGAGATGATCCATCTTATAATCAGACCATACATCATGGTTACTCCATCTTGGCCCAAATTTTGTAAAATAGATAAATGTTCTTGCAAATAGAAGCTTGTTGAGATCTAAAAATGTATAGAAAGATGCCCAAGTGCGTGTGTGTGAAAATCTGTCATAGGCTTACCCTCCTCTTTCCTTTATAATTTTTCCAGCTCTTTGGGATTGACAACTGTAGCCACCAACTTATCAGACCAAACACAGTTGTTGAGGGTTGAAAAATGACTAGAGGTCTTTGCTTGTAGTGATCTTATAACAAAAGTTTACATGTTTATTTGATGTTAATACACAATAGCAATAGCTCAAAAAAAAAGAAAAAAGGAAGAGATAATTCACATGTTCTTAATCCAAAATACGCTGTGCTGCATTCTTAGTCTCCTTCACTTATTTTGGCAATTGTACATGTTTGGCTACTATTCCTTAAAGACTGGTAAGAACTAGACCTGCCAACTGCTGTTGATCAACCCTGAAAATGCATTCTCCCTCTACCTAAGTTGGTGAAGTTTAATGCTCTTTTTTCCTGTGTCTCGTATAACTGGCTTCAGCACACTGGAAAGTCATCATAGCATCATTGTTTCAAAAGTTTTTTCCAGCCAAAATGATATGACCTTCAAATAATCAACTTCCTCCATGCACGTTTTATAGTACTTCCAGACTATAAAGCCTCAGAAGCCAGGCAAGATTGGCCCAACTGGATTAAACATCTCATACCACAAGTATAGAATTATCTGACATTCATCTTGTTGATGTCCAAGATATTAGAGTAACAAGCAGTATTTTACAGGGCAGAGTCCATTTGGAACAAGTAGGTATCAAGTCATTTATAAAAAAACATTAACTGAACAAAATAGCGAATGCACATAATTTTCTAAAACTCATCCCTTTACACTGCATTAATTAGAGCAAAATCCAATCATTGCCTCGCCACTAGAGGCAATAACCAGTACCAAGGCAAGGAAATATTGTAATAAAGATTCTTTGAGCTTTCAAGACAAACATTAGACTGTACAGGAACTAGACATATGCGTTTTAGTCCAACATGACATGGGTGTGGGTGTGGCAGTTGGAGAACTAAATTTAAAGTAAAATCATAAAATTTTGACAGGTTGGACACCGGGATCCGCACCATATCCAGTTCTTGTACCTGAGCACAGGTAGTTAAGGTTAGGGATTATTATAAAAATGACCAGCGTACTATCAGTTAGGAATCGATTTAACCCCGTACTCCCAATATCCCAAAATTGACCATTGTACTACCATTTTGAGTCCAATGTGGACCCTACCGTTAACTTTTCATCCAATTTTTTAACGGAGCAGTTAATTTGATTAACGGAGCTAATTTTTTAGGGGTATTTTTGTCCTTTCCTTCCAAATTCAACCATACCCAATTATCCTTTTTTCTTTTTCTTTTTTTAATTTTAATTATTAATTTTCACTGGGAAAATCTAAACAAAGAGAACCAACCGGTGGTGATGGTGCCCGTATAGCTGGTGTACTTCCTGCTGCTGCTGTTGTCCTCCTCCGTGCATCTCCTTCTGTCGTCGCAGCTCCATAACCTTCCTGTGGGAGTTCGAGTGCTGAGTCAACACGAACGTCGGACTCGCCGCGGGCCTATACTCCGTCGTTAAAACTAGCTGACAGTCCGAATCCGATTCTAAATAAGAATTGCCACTACACTTGACAGTACCATTCTTACCGTCCCCTCCAAACTCAACAATATTAATGTTTTCCTCCTCTTGTAATTCCATGGATCTGGGCCTCTTTGGCCCTCTCACAGTTATAATACTTAAGTTGATGGGCCCCACTCAACCAAATCATTGAGTTGGTTCCAAAGGCCTTACCGGGAACGGATCCGTCTCCGGCGGTGAAAGACCTGGTTAAAGACATGACGTAGAACCACTCGGCGTCGATGACGTCATGATGGCTATCGGAGTCATCCTGGTTGTCACTGAGGAGAGAATCTCTCTCATGACCTTCTTTCTCTCGAGAAAGATTTCGGAGTTTTGGAGTGGGAGATTGTTGTTGTGGTGGGTAGTGGTGGAGACGGCGTCTTTATGTTTGGGGACTTGGTAGTGACCATCGGCCCAGGAGAGGAAGAGACGGCCATTGTCGTAGGTGGAGGTTTTCAAGTGTGTTTTTGAATTTGGAAGCAAATGACAAAAATACCCCTCAAAAATTAGCTCCGTTAATCAAATTAACTGCTCCGTTAAAAAATTGGATGAAAAGTTAACGGTAGGGTCCACATTGGACTCAAAATGGTAGTACAATGGTCAATTTTGGGATATTGGGAGTACGGGGTTAAATCGGTTCCTAACTGATAGTACGCTGGTCATTTTTATAATAATCCCTTAAGGTTATAGTAAACTAGCAAATAACGTTACAATTATAGTCCCAACAAATTGACTCTTCCCTATGGGTCCCTACTTAAAATTCGAATATTTTTCTAGATTGTTAGGCTACAAACTGATCTAAGAGGTAAAGCGGTTAGAGAGATGGCTCAGCAATGTATATCAAGCCTTAATACTAACGCATAGGTGCGACCTGCTTGTACCTGAATAACCAGAATGCATCACGAGGTGCTTCACAAACCGAAGACATATACATTGTGTGCGACCAATACCGGCGAAAACAAATGCAAGTGGAATAACTTGAACCCAAGACCTAGCTTAACCATAGCTTTGATATCATGTTATGTTAACAACTCATTTACATGCTTAAGATGTTACAGAGAGGGCCTAGCTATATACATCAAGCCTTATAACTGATATTTTGAAATACTAGTTCAGTGCACGTGCGTTGCACGTGTTGTTAATAATTTTCTTAAAGTGTTTTGTTAGTTGCTTCATATTTTTGTTTACTTTTAATTGTTGAATTCTTTTTGTGTTTTCATCTTTTACAGCGTTATTAAGACTTATAAATTCTGGGCCAAAATACGAAAACCCCCAAAGTATATACCAAATCCCAAAGTCCCCACAGCCTATGATTTGGCCTATAACCCAATCTGATATTGTCAATTTTCCCAGTTAGCCCCTGGCCATGATGACCATTAGAAAGTTAACGTTTTTCATCATTTGTCTTTCACGTGGCAGGGAAAATTAGGTCATTTCCTCATATATACAGAACAATACTAAATAAAGGGGGTCAAAGACTTAAAGTGTCAAATCTTTCTTTAAGAGGACTGAAGGAGAGATCTAATAAATCTTGTCAGGGTGGCTTGCTAGCAGATGAACTCGAATATAAGCTATCCTCATCTAAACTGCACAATGAATCGATAATTTCAAACGAAAAAGCAGCAGCACTACTTCGCAGGTGTTCATTTTTTTCCTCCCTTCAGTAACTTCAATCTTCTTTGTCGATTTCCTTATTTCATTCGAGCTCTGGTATATTGAACCCCTCATTTGCACTTCATTACTTTCCAACCTTGATGGAACAGCTCCACAAGAAGCACTACGATACCGATGAAAACTAAACTCAGTGAAATCCTTGTTGACACTCAATTTCTCATTTTCATATCTAGATTTCCCTTTCACCTTTCCTTTTTCTGCTTTTAAATGTCGAGGAGATGGAAGAATGGTTTTAGGACTTCTATCGACTACACAATACTTATCAAATTCCAGCTCCATGTCTACACCCATTTATAGATATGCAATCTACAAGACATAAGACAATTCAGAAATAGATCACAGCCCATAGACCAAGTAATCAATAATTTAGAAGACAAATGTAATTCTAATTCATGAAATTAAACCAAGAAATCTAGTCAAACAACCAGTAAGATTATTAAATCTGGAGCAAACCCTTTTGTACAGGGTAAAACCCTCGGAGTTGTTTGGAACGTTTTGCAAGGGGGTCTCCGATTGGCCGAATTTTTTTGCCAATCTCTTTCGCACTGGGCCCTTCTTCAACATCGATTGCATTGCCTGCTTCTCCTGGAAGGATTTGAGACATTGGAACAGGGGCTTCATTGCTTGGGACTACCGCATTGATGACGTTTCATTTTAAACATTAGAACAGGGGTCACTTGGCTAGGTGGACTGGCTTCGGATATCGTTTCATTTTGAACAACATTGGGTGGAGAAGATAGAGTGTTTGCCGCTGAAGAGGATGATTGAGAAGCCATGATTGTCAGAGTGCAAATGGGAGAAGGGAAATTAGGGTTTAATTTAAGCAAATAAGTAATTCTTTCAACACTTTGACCCCCTTTAGTTATTGTTCTGTATATATGACGAAAAGATCTAACTGCCCTCCCCCGTGCAAGGCACGTGATTGATTCACGTTACTTTTCTAACGCTCGTCACGGCCATGGGGCAAACTGAGAAAAATAGCAACGTCAAGTATGACTATGGGGCAAATCGTAGGCTGGGGGGACTTTGGGGTTTGGTGTATACTTTGGGGGGGGGGGGTTTCGTATTTTGGCCTAAACTGTGTTGTTGTGTGTTTAGCTATTTTTTAATACTTTGTTTTTCTTTCATTTTGAATATATGTTTTTTCATTGTATAACAACTTATCCTACACCTTTATCTTTTTTGTTGATTATTTTTTATCTCTTTTTTTTAATTAGTTTTTTTTAAGAAAACATACGTTGGCTCGCTTATTTTTTGTTTCCCAAAAAAATATTTGTATCATATGAATATTTGATTTATTTTTATTAAAACTATAATACTTATTTTTTATGTAATCAAAATTAGTTAATAACCATCCTAAAAGAAATGAAAAATCAATATAATAAAGTTCTTATACACGAAAAAAAAAACTATATATATTTCTAAAAATTGTCTTTTACGAGACTTTAAAGCATATAACACACGAGAAATAATGAAATTATATATATATATATATGTGTGTGTGTGTGTGTGTGTGTGTTTAAATTTCCACTAGTATTAAATTAATAAAATTTCATTTGCACCAAGTGCCTTTCTTTTCCCGCTTGGATACTTTTCAATTTGTACCGCATTACAGACTTTAATTTGTGGCGCCTTTTAGTTTTAAGGCCAAATGAAAATTAACCCCCAATGTAACCACCAAATTCCACTTTGCACCCCATATCGAAACTTATGTCAAAGTCATATACCATCTAACATTTTGTCATACTTTGCCTAACTTTGCCCCTATGTGTGACGGATGTTACAAATTTAACGTTAAGTTGACACCTGAGAATCACGTGAGGGGCAGTGATCATTTGGATCAGGGTGCAAAGTGAGATTTGGTGCATTATTTTTTAAATAAAACTCTCTTTCTTTCATTTCAAATGAAAAAAATAAGTTTTAAATAATGAAAAAATAAATTAGAATTTGTGCCTATAATTTTCTATTTCGCTTTTTAATTTTTTTTCCCTTCTTTCTCCTTTAATCAAAGTTATGTCATATTTTTTTGGCAAAAATACGAAACCCCCCCAAAGTATACACCAAATCCCAAAATCCCCCCCCCAACCTAAGGTTTGCTCCTTAACCCCATCTGATGTTGCCAATTTTCCCAATGAGTCCCCCTGGCCATGATAACCGTTAGAAATTTAATGTTTTTCATCATGTGTCTTGTACATACGGGGGCAATTAGGTCATTTTCACTTAATAAACAAATCAACACTAAATAAAGGGGGTCAAAGTGTAATTTTAAAATAATTAAAATACTTATTTTCTCATTTCCATCCTCTACTTTTCTCTCTCTTCAACCCGGTTTGCACAGTTGACCTCCAAGCTCCATCAATGGCGATGGAGGAAGCCATAAACCAAATAGTCTCCGAGCTCGAAACAAACCAAACCCTTCTCAACGACTAATCTCAATCCCTCATTTTAAAACAATCTCTATTAGCCCTCCAATCCCTCCTTGACTACACTCTCAACAAGAACGATCCAATCGAAATCGAAAACCTCTCCGATGAGTTATCGGCAAAGAATCTTTCTATATCCTCTCTCGTTTCTCTAATTGTCGCAGCCCATATATCTCTTCTCGCCGCCAAAGTCTACCTCTCTCTACTCTTATCCCCAAATTGTTCGATTTTCTCTCTCTTCACTCCCGTGGCCTTTCTCTCTATCCTCCGATCTATTCGCCGGGTTTCAAGAATCCAAATTCGGGTAATGGGTCGGCTAGAGAGATAAAATTATGGATTGGAAAGAAAACAACAGTGTCATTGGTCTAGCTCTGAATTGTCATTTTATGATCAAAACCAGTGCTACCGCTGTTGTCCAATGTTGTTACGGTGGTGGTAGTATCTTCCCATTAGGATTACGATTTAGGGCAGAAAAACGGTGAAAGCTTTGAGAATTTGGGAATTTTTGAGAACGAAACCCTAATTTACAGATGAGGAAGAAATAAAACCCTAATTTACAGATTGAGGAAGAAAGAAAACCCTAAATTTACAAACGATGAAAGCTTTAATCATTTATATATTTGGTACTTTGACACTTTGCACCCTTTTATTTAATGTTTGTTTTACATATATGGTAAAAGACCCAATCGCCCCCTTCGTGCAAGGAACATGATGCAAAAACGTTAATTTTCTAACGCTGTAGACGGCCAGGGGGTTAACTGGGAAAATTGGCAACATCAGATGGGGTTATGGAGAAAAACTTAGGTTGGGGGGACTTTGGGATTGGGTGTATACTTTGCGGGGTTTTTCGTATTTTGGCCTATTTTTTTCTTTTTAATCTTTCCTCATGTCTTTTTTTTAATTGTCTTCTTCTTCCTGGGCACCGAAACAAAGTCACCTGTGTGCACCAAAACAAAGTCACCTAGAAACTCAACGTCGGCGTCAAGATCAACGAAATCGTACTTACTCTCTCTCTCTCTCTCTCTCTTACACACACACACACACACATACACATCTCGACGCCATCTTTGAAATCGTCTATCTTCCTTTCAACCAGTAATGCAAATCTAAGTTGGACGAGGAACCCCCAAGTATACATTGATCTCACCACCAACGTCACCACCACTACCGTTGTTGCCTCATCTGGGTTGATTTCAAACTCTGAAACAGCTTTGTCAAAATTTATGACATCAAAGTGCTTTAGAGATTAAAAAAATGATTCTAATAAAGTTTTTGGAACCCAATCCAAACACCAAACCTTGGAAAACCTTGAATTCAAAGCAGTAAGTTCTTGCTTTGAAATGGATATTAGATCTTGATGGGTTTCGAACGAAATCAAATTGAAAGTGAAGAAAATTGTACAAGTCTTAATGTCGGAGTCTAAAATGGTCGACGAAGCACTTGAGACCATTGGCAATTTTTTCTTAAATCTTTCTTGGAGTCTTCTTGCCATATCTAATCAATCTTGCTGGAGAGATGGTAATGAATCTAATGATTTTAACTGGTTGGGTTGACATTGGGAAAAACTCACCGATTGTTTCCGAGTTCGAGGATAGCCGAGAGGAGAAACACTATCATCGCCGGAGAAGACTGACCCTGCTGGTGTACAGTAAGATTGGCTATAAAAATGACCAAAATGGTCCTCACATGTCAACTTAACGTCAAATGTGTAACATCCGTTGCACCGGGGGCAGAATGGGACAAAATGTAACATGATATATGACTTTGACACATTTTTTAATCTAGGGTGGAAAATGGGATTTGGTGGTTACATTGGGGGGGGGGCGCTAATTTTCGTTTGACTTAGTTTTAATTATAAGAAACTAAGGTGAGATTTGATGAATAATTTGGGGGAAAATTTGTATAATGACCTAATTTTTATGGGGTCAAAATACGATTAACTCTCAAAAATATCCACTAAATCTCACCTTGCATCCCAACCTACAAAGTGTCTCAATTTTACACCCAATTTTGATTCTCATTTTGCCCCCTCCCGTCCATGTGTGCTAAAAATAGTAGGAGAAAATGGCATGTAAATGTCAAATGAGGATTAGTTTGTTCATTTTGTTTGAGGTGTAAAGTGGGATTTGGTTATAATTTTATCATTTAGTTAACTATTTGATATTTAAGATAAGTTTTTAATTAAAAATAATAAATAACTGTTTCAGTAATCTAAAAATAATTAAAATCTGTCTCATTTTTATTTTTAAAGTTAAAAGAATGCAATACTTCCAAAAATAAAATATACATTTTATTTAATTTCTTTTCGTATCCCTCACTTTCTTTCATTAACTGCATCATTCATAGACCCCCCATCATTACCACCACTACCACCAGAATCACCACCTCTACCACCTCAAATTTCAACATTAAAAAAAAATTAATTTTTGATTTTATTTTATTAATTTTTTTTCATATTCCTTACTCCTTCCTTCAAATTAACCAATACAAAAAATCCATCATTTATAGACACACCACCACCACAACTTTAAATTTCATTATTACAAAGCCAAATTCAATTATTTGAATCTTAAAATTTGAAGGTTTAAACCCAAACCTATATGAAGATTTAAAAATTTAGAGATCTAACAATATCGTATTTCACCTAAACCACCACTGTCATCCCTACAATCGCCACGACCACCACCCCTAACCACCACCACCATCCCAGCCATCGCCGCCACAGCCATCACCACCACCAAGAAATACGCTTACCTTGCCTTGCTCAAATGGAGAAATATAATCTCTTTAGCTTTTGTTTGGTCACACTTCTTTCTTCGAACGTCTCTCTCTTTTTAGTCGCTTTCCTCCTTCGGTGTCAGATCGCTAAGCAATGAGAGAATTTAATTTTAGGATGAGACTACTTGAAAGGATTTCAGTAGGTGACAATCTCTTTCAATCAAAGGAGAGTTGCGGTAGAAGAAAAGAAAGTTAATAGCTATGGGAGGAGAATAAAATGATTCTCTCATCTAATAAAATTGGGTCCTATGGAAAGGTGTAAGCAAGTGAAGACCAAAAGAGGCTAGGGGTTTGGAACCCTGTTATGGAAATGAGTAAAATATTCAGATGGATTTAGGGTGTGACGCCTAGTTATTTGTGGTTGATGGCGATAATTTTGATAGTGGTGGTAGAATATGACTTAACTAGAAATGAAGAGAGAAGAAGAATTTTTGTAATGAAATAAAAATAAAAATATAGTTTTATAATAATACAAATACTAAAACAAGTCAAAGTGAATTAGCCTCAAATTTCACTTTGCACCCCAATCCAAATGACTAACATAGCCCTCATGCGACATGCACATGTCAAATTCTGTTACCTTTTCTAACGCCCATAAGGTCAAGGGGGCTAATTGGGACAGATGGCAACAACGTGTGTTAAAGTTGGACATTTCGTCGGTTGTGGTGCATAGTGGGATTTGGTGGATACATCAGGGTGAAAATCATATTTTGACATTTTTATGGTTGAACGATTTCTTCTAACTTGGCAAATAATTAATACTCCCTCCGTCCCTACATAATTTTTGTGCTTTCCTTTTTTGTCCATCCCCAAATAATTGTCTTGTTTGAAAGTTTTCTTTTTAGGACAATACTTTTGCTACTTTACTCTTACTTTTTTTTTTTCCTACTTTAACTATGGGCCACATGCACATGTATTAAAGGAAACTACACACTATACCAATATTAATAATCAAGTCAATTATTTTTTCTTAATCCGTGTGTCATGTCAAACAAGACAATAATTTAGGGATGGAGGGAGAACTATGGAGTTATTTCATTTTTCAAGGAAGATTGAGAAGAAAGTCGTTGCTATGTTCTTCTCAAATGCCAGTTTTATATTATTGCTTAAGACAGTTCTCGTGCATTAAAAGATTTTGAGTTAACTTGTATGATGTCTAAAACTCAATAAACTAACTTGCAGTGAAAAATGCGTACTCTCATTGTTGTTGGAGACTTTGCTCTAGAATTTGTGACTCAGTGTTAGGAAGTGAAAATAATGGTTTGATTGAGAGATTTTTGAATGCTTGTTTTCAATTGACATACTGATAAGAGTGAACACATTCAAAATAAAAAGACATTGATCATTAAATTTTAACTCTATTTCTTTTGGGATAATTTATTTTGCAATTTAGAAAAATATGTAGATATTCATAGTAATGGTTAATTTGAATAAAATATTAGTAACACATTTTTTTATTTATTTTTAAAAGGTTTTATTTCTATATTACAAAATAAAATTGCCAAAGATAGCATATATATTTACTTTAACGTTATTATGTAACATAAGATTATTTATACATTTCTGAACGTAGGAGAGCCTATTCAAAATTTCTAAAACTTAACGGATAGTGAAAATTCTAAAAAAAGTTACTTAGTTAACTAAATAGGGATTTGTTAATATGATCTATAACTTAGAGACCAATATGATAGTTTTTAAGGCTGCTTATAGTAGTCCGAAAATTCAAAGGAGTAAATTGAATATTTTGGCTTTCTTCTCTAATAAAACGTACAAATTCATCAACTGAGTTCTCCATTTTTCTTCATCTTCTTGAAATTATAACACATTTTCTTAACACATTTCTCTTAGCTTGTTCATTGGTAATTACAAAACATGTTACCGATTTGATAAATATCTCGACACTCATCAATAAATCTATTATTATACTTATTTTCAAATACTTTTAATAATGTGTGCCCAAACATATTTTAAAAAGTAAAATCATATTATTTTTTAGATTCTAATAAAACTTTAGTCCTTCAACTTAGTAAGGGTACTTTTGTCACATTTAAAAATATTGGATAACATTTGTAAACGGTAATGACAGGAGGGGAGAATTTCACAAAAAAAATTGACATATGAGACAAAATGAATAAAATTCAAAATGTAGGACCTAATTTAAAATTAGGTATAAGTGGAGGGACCAAATTATTATTTAACTCTTCATGATATTGATTAGCAGCACATTACAAATTTACGTGTTTGACCTTAATTAATGATGAGTGATTTATTAAATTTAGGACTATTTTTGTCCAAACATTATTTTTTATCATGATAAATTTATTTGTTTTGTCCTTAATTAAATGATAAGTGGTTTATTAGGTATAAGGTTAATTTTGTCCATCTATTAAGTTGTAAGAAACATCTCACACTTTTATAGTATAGGAGATAGGAGATAGGAGATAAAGCAACTTTAAGGTCATATTTCACAAAAGGACTCTCACCTACAGTGGTTCAGAAAAAGAAAGAGGATTTAAAGTCCATGCGTGAAGATTAAACCTGATAGGAGATACCGGAACACCATTAAGATTTGTATTCATGACTGAATAAACTTTACCAGCACTACTTATTCAGGAGAGCACTTGGAGGTACAGCCTCCCTCAAGCGTACTTGGGTTATGCTCTGACTAACTGAAGAAAGTAAATTTTGCTCAATACTGACAGTACTTCAACATACATCACGTGTTCTGAAAACATAGCAATGGAATAATCAATTTTACTGTATTAGAAGAAAACATCGGTAGAAAGATATCAGATTGAGTTATACGTTTGGGAATTCTTACAGCTCGAATCTAGTCTATTACCACTAAAAGGAACAACTACCAGAAACAACTTACACACTTTCCACTTCATTGCTGAGAGTGACTGACTACATGCAGTCAAACATAGACATAGACATAGCACTGAATAAATTACTACTGCACGAACAAAAACATACTGGTGCTCAAACAGTAACAACTTATCTTGTTCTAGGGTCTTTGTACCTCATTGTTATGCCCCATCAATCTTAACCACAAGTACGAGATCCACATATTATACTCCCTCTGTCCCAAAATGAGTGTCCCTTTTTTGTGAAGTTACTAAATTCACCTTTGCCAACTATCATGTCCTTATATGCACTTGCAATTCTATATAAGATGGACAACAAGGGTACTTGTATATATGTGGTACAAAAATGACTTAAAAGTCAACTTCATTAATTTCTTTGACAAGTCAAAAATGGACACTCAATTTGGGATTGAGGGAGTAGTACTCCCTCAGATATCCCCTATTCCTTTCTTTTGGAAATATAAGAAGTGAGATAAACAACAATGACGTGATCAGACATGAAATGGGAAAACAAAGAAATGAACAGAAGCAAATACTGAGCATCTTAAGTTCATATCTTGCTAAGAACTTATCCTCTATTACACCAAAGTAAGGTTCCTAATGCTATCAGAGATCAAAAGGCTTAGATACATTTTATGCTTCCACAAAATTATTTGTCCTATGTAATAAAATATAAATGTCTAAATTGACAAGGATACAAAAAGAAATGGGTATAGAGGATACAATATATACAAGCGCATTAAAAAGAAACTTCTAAAGAAAACATGAGATCACCTCTATTCTCAAAGAGCATAAGTTGCTCTAAGATATTCCTCGATTTCGGCACTCTCAAACATCTCTACCCCGGTATTTGGATCTTCTAAATAAGGGACCTGCAAGTAAAAGAAAAATATATAGTTTATATGAAATGACATCTGAGGATGAAGTGGCATGTATATGTATGTGCATATTTATTTATAACAGCATAGAAAAAGGATTCATGAAAAAACTAAAAAGGGTGTACCTGAAAATGGCCAACTTTCTCAAACAGTTTCTGTCGTTTTGGGCTGCCGCGAGCACAACTGTACCACAAAACATTTCACACAGTTGTATAAATAAATGAATCCATCTTGCATTCCCAAAATTAGGTACGATGTGGATAGGGGAAGGGCATAAATCATGCAGGTAAAGCCAATGAAGATCTGATGTATGTAAAATGCAATTCAGTAATTGCTTGCTTTAATTATTTGAGGATGTAAGACAAGACAGCTCTAGGTTACGTACTCCCTCAGTCATAAAAAGATAGCTAGCCGCTCTTTCCTTTTCTGATGACAAATTTAAACACTAAAGTAACAAGTTCAAAGCTACCTTGCTACATTGGATTCATAACAATCTAAGCGAAGTCCTCAAACTATATAACATGTTGAAAGTGGGGTTATATTGGATTTGCTTATTATATTTGGCTTTTAGATGGGGACTCTTGTTAATTTTAACTTCTTTTTTTGGCAAAAGTACAAATTAGTGCCTACAAGTATATCCTTACAACTGGGTCTGACATTTCAAATTGTCTCAACCAAAGTCGACAAGTTAATTTTTGAGCAATACAAATACCTAACTCTTACAGTCATCCAAAAAAACATAACGTTTTCTGTCACGTGCTCCACACATGACCAAAATACTAGCTCACAATAGTCTTTTCTAGGCTCCCCCCTTGTGATGGTGGCATGGTGCACATGCAAAAGTTTGGAGGGTAGAATTGTTATATGGCAAGTGATGTTAAATATGAAAGTACAAAATTCAGGAAATCATAACAAAATTTATCGATCATTAGGTAAATAAAAAGATCTTTCACAATCTTTTCAAAATATGATATTAAAAACACAGAAATCCTTATAAATAATGAAGAGTTTAAAATTTTAAATCAATTTCTGAATACCTTTTTAATTCTACTTTATAAACAAAAACTATAAGATTCAAAAGAATTAAAACCTTGAGAGTGAAAAGTCTAAATGTTAAAATTTGAACTTCTTATTTACAAAAAAAAAAAAGGAAAGAAATTTTAAGAAATAAGCAAACCCAAAGATGAAGGAAGTAAAAGGAAATCTGGAGAAAAAGAAGGAAAAGCAAACCAGACCCTACCACACCACCGAACAACCCCATAACCATCCTTCTCGGCTGCTACACCATCGCAACAATCAATCCACTATCGCGTGTCCAACGAAGTTGGCTTTCTCTTCAGATTCGCTGCATCCAGCCACGTACATCTTCATCACTTTCGCCGAGGCGCGGTCGCTGCCGTTTCTATCAGCTTTCCTCCCTCACCTCCAATATCCGATGTCTCTCCGTCTTGATCTCCGACAACCCTTGAGCTCTTATTGGCTTCAATTTGAAGCTTTAGTTTGGCTGGTTATTATTAGTTAATCTCAAGCAAATCCATGATTTTTATTAAGCCATTTGAATTTCTGTCAATTGTTGTTATCCCTTTGGATGGTAATTAGCTTGTTGAGTCACCTTATTGAGCCAATTGATGTTGGTTTTGCTACTCTTTTTTTTTTTTTTAAGTAAAATCATAAAGAAACAAAAGTTACAACTGCAAATTTCATTGCATTACGTTTCCTCAAGTTTCTGAACATTTTCCGACTGAAAGAAATAATCTACTGTGAGCACAGAGAGAGAAGAAGAAGAAAGTGAGCTCTGTTGGGGTAATTTTTATCTCAGCCGGGGGAGGCTGGATGGAATGGGTTGGGGGAGAAGCCGGTAGGGTAGTAGATCCGAAAGGTGTATATGTCACCGTCACGTGCAGTGCAGGACCATCAGAAGAGAGGGGGGGGGTGGGAAGCCTCAAAAGACTGCTGTGCCCCTCAAAATTTTATCATGACCAAAAACGTTTAGTTTTTGGATGACTGTTAGGGTTAGGTACTTGTGTAGCTCAAAGACTAACTTGTGGACTTTAGTTGGGACGACTAGAAATGTCATAGCAATGTGAGATTTGGTGTATACTTGTAGACGCTAATTTGCATTTTTGCCTTCTTTTTGTTTTATAGAAAATGAGCCTTTAATTATTAAGAAAGATAAAAATGTACAAGATAGTGGACAAGGAGTCCACCTAGTCGAGACAGTTGGAAAAAATAAAAACAAAAAGAGAGAATTTGGAAAATTGGAGGACTTCTTTCTTGTGACATTCTAAAATAGAAAGTGTGACACTTTAATATTGTTGAAAATATGTGAAATTGAGCATCCTGCATAAAATGAATTTGTTGATAACTCTGCTACTCAAAGAGAGCAGCAAATTGTATTGGCAATAAATTTAATGTTCATGAACGCAAGTGTTGAAACCAAATGCGGAATGGATCTTTGCAACCCACACACCCACAAACAAAGTAACAAATAAGGCTCAATATTTACGTGGTTCGGAGAAGTCCTCCTACGTCCACGGGTGGCAACCAAACAAAATCACTATTATCAAAGTGATTACAAATTGTTTACAAAGTGTATCACTCACACTCGTCTCACACTACAAATGTGTCTCTCTCTCAAAGTGTTTCTCACTCAATTGCAATTTGCCACACCACTAGAATGAGTCCTAGTCAAGCCTATATACAGACACAAACCATCCATGAAAAGGATGTATCCAAGAGAAGAGAGAACACCAAGAGTTTCATTGGAAACTCAAACAACATCCATACATGTACCACATAGATAATGATCACATGTGATAATGTACTTGGACCAAATGTATATGAACTTGAGCCAAATCCAACAATCTCCACCTAGGCGAAAGTTCCCAACCACATAGCCGATTTTGGTTGCCACCAAACTAACCAGCTATTCTTTCCTTCCAATGTTGATCAATCCCAAACAATGCTCAAACTTGTCTCGAGTAACCACCTTCGTCAACATATCAGCAGGGTTATCAGCAATCCCAATCTTCAATAACCGAATGTCACCTTCATTAACAACTTCACGAACAAAATGAAAACGAACATCAATATGCTTCGTCCGGCCATGGTGTATTTGGTTCTTCGATAAACAAATAACACTCTGGCTATCACAATACACATCAATGTGTTTCTGCAAAATCCCCAAGTCATTCACCAAACCGTGCATCCAAATAGCTTCCTTAAAAGCTTCGGTAACTGCCATATACTCTGCCTCGGTGGTAGATAATGCAACTGTAGACTGAAGCGTAGAACGCCAACAAACTGGTCCACCAGCCATAGTGAACACATAACCAGTAGTAGATCGTCGCATGTCCAAATCACCAGCATAGTCGGAATCAACATAACCAACCACAAGTTTATCAAGCTCAAGTTTTTCCACTTTCTGAAACTTGAGACCAACATCAACAGTACCATGAATGTACCTCAAAATCCACTTAACAGCTTGCCAATGCCCTTTTCCAGGATTGTGCATATAACGACTAACTATGCTCAAAGCTTGAGCAATATCAGGTCGGGAACAAACCATAGCATACATCAAAGCACCAACTGCATTTGCATAAGGAACTTTCTCCATCTGACTTTTCTCTTCATCTAAACTAGGACACATCAATGCACTAAGCTTAAAATAAGGAGCGAGCGGCGTATGAACAGGTTTTGTCGAGCCATTCATACCAAATCTTGTCAAAACCTTTTGCAAATACTGTGACTGAGTCAACCAAACAGTACCATTTCCTCTATCTCGCTTAATCTCCATCCCAAGTATCCTTTCTGCTTCACCCAAGTCTTTCATATCAAATGCCTTTGACAGCTGAGCCTTCAATTTATCAATCTCTACCTTGCTTTTGGATGCAATCAACATGTCATCAACATACAAGAGCAAATAAATGAAGGAACCATCTTTGAGTTTACGAAAATACACACAATGGTCAAATTGGCTTCGAGTGTAATCATGCTCCACCATGAACAGATCAAACCTCTTATACCACTGTCGAGGAGACTGCTTAAGTCCATACAAGGACATCTTCAATTTGCAAACCCAATTTTCCTTATCAGTAACTTGAAAACCATCTGGTTGGGTCATATAGATCTCCTCCAAATCTCCATGTAAGAAAGTTGTCTTCACATCAAGTTGTGCAAGCTCAAGATCAAATTGAGCAACCAACGCCAACAAAATCCGGATATATGAATGCTTAACAACTGGAGAAAATATCTCATTGTAATCTATCCCTTCCTTTTATGCATAACCCTTTGCTACTAATCGAGCCTTGTAGCGAATATTAGGTGTGTCTTCTTTCTTTGCAAACACCCATTTGCACCCAATTGCTTTCTTACCCTTCGGAAGCTCTACCAAATCCCAAGTCTAATTTTTCTTCAAGGACTTCATTTCCTCGTACATAGCCTCTTGCCATATCGAACTATCAGAACTCTGAATAGCTTCTCTATAGCTATCAGGAACACCTTCAATCATAGGAAGAGCATATGCAACCATGTCATCAAAACGAGCAGGTCTTCGAATCTCTCTTCGTGGTCTATCTCTCAATAGAGTACTCTTGCTCATTATTCTGTTGATCTTCAATTTCATTTTGGCTTTGCTCCACCTGATTTGAGTTCTTGGAACTCTCCTCCACCTGTTCAACAGTTTCATATACAGGTTTATCAACAGGAATAAATGCTACCTTCTTTACCTGTTTAGGAGCACCGGTCTCTTTCTCTTCCTTCTTCAAGGACATCACAGATTCATTAAATTTCACATCTCGACTCTTAACAATCTTCTTAGTTTCAGGGCACCATAACCTGAAACCCTTGACATTGCTGCTAAAGCCCACGAACTTGGCTTTTTTTGCTCGAGGGTCCAACTTAGAGTCATCAACGTGATAGTAGGCCGGACATCCAAATACGTGCAACTGGTCATAATCTGTGACTGGCTCTCCAGACCATACTTCAAGAGGTATTTTCCCTCCATTTCCGTCTGTAGGCAACCGATTCACCAAGTGAACTGCATAGCTAAGAGCCTCTGCCCAAAATGCCTTACTCAAACCTGCTTGGGACAACATGCATCGAACCTTTTGCACCAAGGTTTGGTTCATTCTTTCTGCGACTCCATTCTGTTGTGGTTTACCAGGAACAATGAAGTGTCGAACAATACCTTCTTCTCGACAAACTTCCAAAAATGGATCATACTTGTACTCTCCACCATTATCTGATCGCAGCTTCTTAATCTTTCTGCCCGTCTGGTTCTCCACCATTTTCTTCCATTCAAGGAAAATTCTAAGGACCTCATACTTGTGTCTCATGGGGTACATCCAAACTCTTCTAGAGTAATCATCAATAAAGGTGACGAACCACCTTTTTCCACCCAACGAAATATTTTTCGTAGGATCCCATACATCAGAGTGAACATAATCCAAGATACATTTGGTTCTATGGACTGCAGTATCAAACTTCACCCTTCTATGTTTACCATACACACAATGTTCACAAAAGTCGACTTTACCGGATTTGGCACCTTTTAGTGCACCCTGATTCACCAAGGTTTGGAGTGGTTTCTCTCCGATATGACCAAGTCTAATGTGCCATAAATTCGACATATCATGCTCTTTCGAGCTTGCAATGGCTGCTTGTTCAACAACTGTGCTTCCTTCGAGGTAGTACAAGTTACCTCTTCGAGTCCCTTTCATCACAACCAAGACACCTTTTGTTACCTTCAGGTGACCTCCATCCAAAGTGATACGATAGCCTTTTTCATCTAAGGCTCCAAGGGAAATAAGGTTTTTCTTCAAATCAGGAACATACCGAACATCTCTTAGTCTTCGAACGGTGCCATCAAACATCTTCAAATGCACTGAGCCAATCCCTTTTGTTTGGCAAGTGTTGTTGTTCCCCATATATACAACTCCACTATCGAACTCTTTAAAGTCCGAGAACATCTCCTTGTAAGGGCACATATGGTAGGAGCAACCGGAATCCAAGATCCACTCATTAGTGTGACAGGCTGAGAGTGAGACCGTCAAAGCATCATCAACATCGTTGTCATCATTCCTAGCCACATTCGCTATGGGCTCTTTCTTCTTCATGCGCGGGCAATCTTTCTTCCAATGCCCCTTTTGTCGGCAATAGGCACATTCATCTTTGCCGACTCTTTTTCGATCAACTAATGTTCCCCTTGACTTCGACTGGGACCGACCACGTCCACCATTATTTCGACTATGAGACCTCCCACGAACAGTTAAGGCATCTGAATCGGAATCTCGATATGTTCCCTTGTCCTTTTTCGGTACCTCATTGTTCATCAAGGCATTAGAAACATCATCAAATTTAATTTCAGTTTTTTCATGCAATAAGGTAGTAGTCAAATGTTCATAGGACTCAGGTAGGGAATTTAACAACAACAATGCTTTATCATCATCATCAATTTCAACATCGAGATTTTGCAAATCAGTAATGATTTTATTAAAATCATTCAAATGTTCGGTCATCGAAGTACCTTTCTTGTAATCAAATCGAAAAAGTTTTTTCTTCAAGTAGAGTTTATTCTCTACGTTTTTCTGCAAGTACTTGGCCTCAAGTTTGTCCCATAACTCTTTGGCTGATACCACTTTCATGAACGGGTACTTTTGGTCCGTTCCAAGACAAAAACGAATCGTCCCACAAGCTTGGCGATTAAGTTCAGCCCATTCCAAATCTGGCATATCTTTGGGCTTTTCCTCGAGTGTAAATTCGAGGTCTTGCATAGCAAGCAAGTCCAAAACTTCGCCTTGCCAAACGCCAAAATTATTTGTGCCAATAAATTTTTCAACTTCAAAATTAGTGCCGGACACTTTTGGTCCACGTTTTGATTTTGAACTAGTTTCAGCCATTTCAAATTTTCTCCACCCAAACAATTATCCAAATAAATGGAGAAAGAAATACAATTCTTGAAAAATAATTTTTCAAGAAGAATACTATTATATCAAACACCTACTGCCTCCGCCCTTTTTTTTTTTAAAAACAACCAAATAAGCCTTTTTTAATAGGGTACTAGTTGAATTAGATGACTAAAGTCACTCACAGTAAC
The DNA here is from genome assembly GCA_016624345.1 of Platycodon grandiflorus. NCBI lineage: Eukaryota > Viridiplantae > Streptophyta > Magnoliopsida > Asterales > Campanulaceae > Platycodon > Platycodon grandiflorus. The sequence goes on from CM028363.1 coordinate 42,545,163, forward strand.
TTAATTTCAATTCAATCCAAGCTACTTGGACTAATAGTGGACGGATGAAATAAAACAAACCGCACACACAAAAACTAAACTTTTTAAAAAAAACTTATCTCATGAGGTGGAATGTGTAGGAACGCCAAGTAGTCGTTGGGGTCGATTCCAATGTCGTATTGGACGTACACGACTTCAATCTCAAAACGCCAATGTTGAGCAAATCTCCAATACTCCAACTTCTACGACCAAAGCTTTGATACCAATAGTTGTAACCAAATGCGGAACGGATCTTTGCAACCCACACACCCACAAACAAAGTAACAAATAAGGCTCAATATTTACGTGGTTCGGAGAAGTCCTCCTACGTACACGGGTGGCAACCAAACAAAATCACTATTATCAAAGTAATTACAAATTGTTTACAAAGTGTATCACTCACACTCGTCTCACACTACAAATGTGTCTCTCTCTCAAAGTGTTTCTCACTCAATTGCAATTTGCCACACCACTAGAATGAGTCCTAGTCAAGCCTATATATAGACACAAACCATCCATGAAAAAGGACGTATCCAAGAGAAGAGAGAACACCAAGAGTTTCATTGGAAACTCAAACAACATCCATACATGTACCACATTAATAATGATCACATGTGATAATGTACTTGGACCAAATGTATATGAACTTGAGCCAAATCCAACAGCAAGTGTACCAAATTTTTCAACATTCAACAAGTTTCAAACCATAGTACAATAATGTATTAGCGTTTAGTACACTAGAAGAAAATCAGCTTATATCCAGTATATTGGGCTTCAGCCTATAGTCCTATCTATTGAACCTTACTCCTTATTCTAAAGCTTTTCAGTTGAAAAGATCTCCAATTTAATTAATATTTACAATACTCTAATGATTTTGTCAATCCACCGGAAAGACATTCCTTGTAAAGGTGCGGCCATATATGTAGTATATATTCTTTCGGAGCCCGGTGTGGGGGGACTACGTACATGTGGACTGAGGATCGCTTTTTGTTCATTGTCAATTATAGATAACAAGCAAAAGAGATTAATGCTAATAGGTTATGTGTTCACTCAGCTCTTGTCATAGTTGTCACACCTTTACATGTTCATCACCTCATATATATATATATATATATATATATATATATATATATATATATATATGTAGTGATTCACTGTGTCCACTACTGCATTATTGTATATCCGGTAACTAGATCTTATGCATGGTCCATATCATCTAAAGTTATACCTTGTACGCTTGTTTTGTTTAGAATTTAATATTATTTTACTGTTTCGATCAGTAACATTTTATTTTAACTAATATTATGAATTAGTTGTATTCATGCAATTCTGATAACAAAAGATTATCCGTTGCTTTTACTCAGAAGATTCCAACACCTAACCCAAAATTCATATTGCACTAGACAAAGAGATGGAAAATTAGTATTTCATCAAAAAGATAAGCTTGAAATCATAAGAAAGATTCAATATATATGTGCATGAAATATTTAGATTTATTATAGCCACATAGGAACTTTACCTATGAAGTATGTGTGGCAGCTCTAACTCCACAAGTACTTCACGTACAACTTTGCAGAATGGAGAAGGCTGAAAGGAAAATTCTAATATAGTTATCTTGAGAAAGTATTATAGCTGCACTATCAGATCATATAAAACGGTAAAGCAAACAATTGGAAGTTCTAGCTAATACTAGCACAGAAGTATGTTTCAAACATGCTGTATTAATCCAAATCTTACCTCATATGCCCATATTTCAAGAGGTTTGGGTGGCAGTTTTGACCTAGTATAGGAACTCCCCTGCAGGATTCAGAGTAGAATATTTGTTAAGCGTCTACAGTGCCACATTTCTACAACTAATAGTGAAATAGATGATCTATCATGCTCATGCAACGGAGAAGATTTCATCCATTTAACCTACATAAATCAAACTAATCTTTTCTGAAACTCGAACTCTTTCCAAAGACCTCTAGATCAACATGCTAGTTGCAAAGGTGTAAGAACTATACCTTTCCCATGCGAGCAATCATGGCAAACCCAGCAGTCAAAGTCTGCAATATATAGAACAAGTAAGCAAGAATCTCTTGATAACTCTATCTGACCCATTTGTATAGTTTGACAGCAAATGTAAGCTGAAAGAGTATATTGCTAACCGTCAATAGACCAAGAGACAGCTGTAAAGGAACAGTTCCATCCCCTACAGAAAACAAAATTTTAGAAACTGTCTATGCGACAAGAATATCTAGAAGCATACTTTCTCAGTCCCTAAATTGGATGGTCCTTCCAGCTTTTAGATTCGTTTTGAATGTGAAGATCACATTCTCTAAAGATAACCATGACCAATATGATGTATGATCACGTGGGATAAATACATTTCGGCCCTAATAAGTTTTCCCAAATCTCTAAAAGGTCCTAAATCTTTTTTCAAATTTTTTGGAAGGGCCCTGATCTGTTATTCCAATTTTAAGGGGCCCTTCCATCCAATTGAGTAACAAGTTCCGTCCAAAAAATGGCACTACACATGACGAAAATTGGATGGAAAAGGTAACAAGAATAGACAGAAGAGCTCATTAAAACTGATAAGAGAGTTATGAGGGCCGGGTTGAGATTTTAGGTAGATTTAGTACCTCTTAAGGGATTTGGGGAAACTTATTAGGGCTGAAATGTATCTACCGCATGATCACATTGATAAGTAACTTAGTAACTACTAAAAGAGTAACAACATTGCTAGGTTTACAACTCCTACAACTAAGTCTTGATGAAGGGCAAAGTTGTCTTTTTCCAAAACAACTTTGCCCTTTATCAAGGCTTAGTTGTAGCAATAATTGTAGGAGTTGTAAACTTAGCATTTTTGATAATGCTAGAGACACCAAATGAGTACCAAATTTTGTGTATAAAATGATGTGACATCTTTTTGGCATCACTTTTTAACCTACAATGGAGCCCACAAGATGCAAAATAACATGACACATAAGATAACACATCATTTTGTGTACAAATTTTGGTACCCATTTGGTGCCTCTATCATTCCTCCTACTAAAATGATGGGTAAACAATCAAGAACCATGTGAACAAAAGAGCACTAACCATATTTCTGTACCAGATACTTAATTATATCATCTGATTCATACATAGCAACTCCTGTATTTGGATCCACCTGCAGTGAAAGCCAATGAGAAGCTTAGCCCCCATCCCAACGAACCACTCATTCAAATACGTCGAGTAATTAATGTTTCTTTGATCTGTATTCTATTTCTACGATTTTGCAACGAGAAGGATCAGTTACACCACAATCAGCCTAAGCAATGGAGTGATGATACATAGAAACAAAGGGGGATATTTTCCCCCTTAAATATCGAAAAGAGATATTTGCACATTTTTCAATTTCTCTCTGCTTCATAGCTATAAGCCAGAAAAAGTTGTAGGCCTTGCTTAATCAAATATTATGTAACTGTGCCCAGAGATATAAGTATTCACATTTGGATATTCAGATTAAGAGTTCAAGTTTCACTAATAAATTTGGTATCCATATGCCATACAAATACGGAAAAATTTTGATTTGTGATTTGTTATCATTCATTAAGATATGTGTCCAAGTGAATGTAGTCAAGTTCGGTACCATCTTCAGAATTTCAATTAGGGCAAGAATTTGATCCAGGTCGTGTTATAGTAGCTGTATTCAAATGAGATCACTGAAGTACAAAGAAGGTAATCATGGAAAATATATGGCAGTATATTGTAAAAGACGAGTATGACTTTTATTGGATTTATTTTTTGGTCAGGAGCTTTTATCTGATTAAGATCCGGAAACCAGATTTAATATTGTCAAAAGACCAGGGTGTTATTTATTTTACTCTTTTCCATCTTTATAAATATCATGGGTTTTCCCCTGTGCCTGAGCTCCATTCAACGATAAGTAACTTTCGCAATATCAATATTGACTTGAAAAACAAAAGCAAGAGCTGTGAGGACGTGTGCGTAGTAATTCTATGATAAACAGAGATATGAGGATCTACTTCTTGTTCATAATTTGTAGCAATTCCTCGATGAATGCTAGAAAAACAGTTATTCTCTTTCTACTTCACTCTCTTCTAAAAATTTCACCTCACCTCACCTCACCTCTTTAATTGTACTGACAAATTCAAGGAATAAAGATGAAACAATAAACTATTTAATAAAAGAGTAAAGGACTAGTGTCAAACCATGTATGGGAACTGTTGTTTGCCACCCATCTGAGCAACCTTGGGACGGAAATTTGGACCATTTCTTGGGCAAGGATAAAACAGGACATCAAGATCCAACACTGCAACAATTTCCCTAACCTGTGATTCCGAAAATAAAACGATCAATAGCAGGTGATATAAATAAGATGTCACCAATGCCGCCATCAATTCTCGGAAAAAAGTGCAAAATTTACTAAATAAATCAAAACATGTCCCTCAGATAAGGAGAAATTTAAACCAAGGTTATCTTACCTTCCGACAGAAAGGGCAGCTGCAGTTTCCACGTATTCCATGACAATCAAGGTGGGAGAAAGCAACAAATGGATTCAGAGTTAATTCATCACACTACCAAAAGTTGAGAGAGCAAACAACAAAGAAGTTACAGCCCAAAACCAAAAGCAAGCAGTCATCCAATGTATATGTGAGTTGTGTGCACTTGCATAATACCTCAAAGCATAATAACAGAAGAATCTCGAGTATAGAGTACCTCTCAAACTCGTAAATCTCAATAGGTTTCTCTGGTCGAGGCCCTAAATTTGATGTCTCTTTCACCGTGACACCTGCTTAACCACAATATACCTAACAATTAAATAAATTTCAATTTTAAAAGCTGCATATATCACCCTCTGGAAAGTTAATTTTTGATCAGAGAAGATCGTGACAGAATTAAAGGGATGACAGGAAACAAATTTGCTCTCAGGTTTTCACTTTTCATCTCTTAAAGTCCCAGTGTTCTGAACTAAATTCAGTGTTGTAATATAAATTCTCCATTGGATTAAGTGAACTTGAGTTTCTCAATATACAATCTCCTTGGGCTGCACCAACCAACAGTTAACTACTCTATTAACGTTTGAATCTCCATCTTCAACAAAGTCCCAGAGTTCAAATTGAACCATTATGACCTACGGTCATTCTCTGTTGTTATCCGATCTTCTGCACACTCCACCTTCTGTGCGAGAGCAGTGGCACTTCCTCTCAGTGTGTGAGCAAATTAGTCCACAAGGTGTTGTGAGGTAAGGTTATCAGGATCCAAGTTCATAGATTCTCCTATGGATCCCAACACCAAACTTCATGCAGATGAAGATAAGTTGGTGACAAGGACAGTAAAACGGTCTATCGGAAATTTGACATATACATTTCTTGGTAAGTAGTGTAATGAATCAGTTTCTAGAGGTCTCTCACTCCCCCTCTATGAGAAAACTATACCTTGAGGTGTTGAGCGAGATAAGGTCCTTAGCATCCAAGTTCATAGAGTCTCATATGGAACCGAACACCAAACTTCATGTGAATCCAGATAAGTTGGCAAATGATGCAGGAGTAATACAGCCAATTGGCATTTGGAAATGTAATACTCCCTCCATTCCTAAATAATTGTCCTGTTTTGACTTTTTACAGTCAAATTGATTGTTTTTTGAATGAAAATTTGATGTGTACTTTTTTATTTTTTCCAAAATCATAAATCACGGAATTCGTAGTACACAAAAAGTACAACAAATTATGTGTTTTATGGTTTTTGAAAAAAAATAAAAAAATACACGTCAAATTTTCATTCGAGAAACAATCAATTTGACTTCAAAGGGTCAAAACAGGACACTTATTTAGGAACGGAGGGAGTAGTCAACAGACCAAACAATTTAATTGTAAGAGATGTAGTCAATCAGTTTCTGGAAGTCCCATGGAGCAGTAGTTAAGATGCTCTTATGACTATTAAACAAGTGGCCCAATGGCACTTATTAATGTTTCTCTTAATGAAAACAATTGCATTAAAAATCATTCTGAATGCATTGAAAACACCCCCTCCCTCCAATCCATTGGTATTGCTTCCATTTTCAATTAACCTTAACAAGTGCCATAGGTGATGAGAACCGTGGATTGAGCCAAGAATCAAGGCCCAAGTCAAGTGATCCAATTATGATTGTTTGGGTTCAAAGTCACTCAAGTTGATTCAAGGCCCAAGAGAAGGAGTTCAAGCATGTTTTTGAAGCTCTCGGAGCCAAACGGACACTTAACGACGTTGAAGGACAAGGTGAAAGGATAGTTTGCAAACTTGAGAAGTTGAAGACGCGCGCTCGTGCCATGGGACCCGCACGGCCGCGCCAACATCTAGAGATTTTCTGATTTCTGTCGCAGTCGCCTCACAACTCGCGGAAACAACTGGGAATTTGGAACAGTAGGCGTGCTCGCGCCGTGAAGGAGGCGCGACCGCCCCGACACGACCTGTTTTCCTGTTTTGTTTTTTAGACTTATTTTTGGTATTTTCCTTTAGGGTTTCGGTTTCCTTTGTGTTTTAGGTTTGTTTTTCGGACTTGTAGCCTATATAAAGGTCTTCTAAACCTTGTTTTGAGAACTTTTGATATATGATTAAATTGAATTGAGTTTTCACAATATTGTGAGTTTTAGAGAGATTTGTTGGACTAGATTTCTCAACCCTTTAAACTTATCAAGTTTGTTGAGCTGCAAACTTGTGGCGTTCCGTAGTCTTAATTCCTAATCAATTGCGATTAGTGGGTCAAGGTTGCATCTCAAGGTTCTAAGGATTAAATCTGCCCTAGAGTTGAGGGAAGCTCCCTATCTTTCGTTTCAATTAGTTATTTTTTGTTTCAATTTGTCTTCGTGGTTGGTTTCCCTTTGTCAATGATCTTGGATTCACATCAATTGGTATGAGAGCAACAAAGGGGTAACCAACGATTTCGTTCTAGCATTTTTTCATTATACTTTGTTTTAATCTTTCCTACATTTCGTTGGATTCTTAGTTTTCTTTCTCTTACAATTTTTTCTAGTATTCTTCGTTCTCTTTTGCTTCTTTCTAAACCCTAGTTACAAAAAAAATCTCTTGAGTTAAGGAAATCAAAAGCGTGATCAAGAAGTTGCAAAAAAAAAAAAAAAGAGTATAGGAGCCAAAAAATTCCCAATAGAGGGTTTTGGAAAATTGCTTTAAGGTTGTCAATTCATCAAAGTGATATTGCTAAAAAATACTTTCATACATTCATCTTGTTCATCAAATATTTCCAACATCTATTAAAATTCATTTTTTTCTTGCTTTCACTGTGAAATTGCATCTCACTTTGAAAAGTTTGCCACAAAAATCTAAACCCTAGATTGCATTGTTTGAGATCCAAGTCGCAACGTTTTTAAAACTTGCACTCTATATTAATAATTTCGTGGGTAAGAGAATCTCTTCAAGAAATTGTAAGTGTGCGAGTGAGAGGAGTGGTACACGAGAGTTGGTGAGGTTTGGGTGTTGTGAACTTTTGTGATGTCGCGATACAATAATAATAACCAAGAAATTCTTATACAAAGGGGGGATGATGGGCTCGGTAGGGTTGTGCCATAAAACCCTAAGGAGCGCATGTTGAAGATGATGGAGGACCTAACGACAAGAAGGCTAGGTTGGAGGGGAGAATGAATGACCCACCTCAAATAGCTCAACCACAATTTCGAGCTAGGAGGGGTGACCTTTTGGAGGATGGTTGGGGGATGGATGAGTATGAGACCGATAGGTGTTATATGAGGCGTGGGGGAGAGAGGATATACAACCAACATCAAGATAAAGGTTTCACCAATATCAAGATTAAGGTTCCTCCTTTCCAAGGCAAGGAAGATCTCGATGCTTATTTGGAGTGGGTTTGTGAAGTCGAGATGAATTTTGGTTGTAACCAATACACGGAGGCGCAAAAGGTGAGACTTGCTAGTTTAGAATTCACTAATTATGCCCTTGTGTGGTGGAAACAACTCATGATGACTAGGAGGAGAGTGGGTGATAGGCCTATAGAGACATGGGTGGATATGAAAAGAATCATGTATAAGAAGTTTGTCCCTAATTACTACCATCGAGATTTGTTGAGGAGACTTCAAACTATCTCAAGGTAGTATGTCGGTGGAGGAATATTATGGAGAGATAAAGATTGATCTTATTTGGGCTAATATTGATGAGGATGAAAACGCCACCATAGCTAGATTCATTAAAGGGTTGAATAGGGAGATTGCCAATGTGGTGGAGATAAGAGACTATGTTGACATAGAGGAGGTAATGCATGCCGCCATCAAGGTGGAGAGACAACTTAAGAGGATGGGTACTTTTACACGTGGGGTTACTTCTTCTTCTTCTTATTCTTCTTCTTCTCGAACACCTAGTAGACCCAAGGTAGAGGAAAACAAGAGCCCTAGTGTTGTACCTAAGAGGACTTGTGTTGATTCATTGCATAGTGAGGAGGTTAATAAGGGGGAAGGAATTTAATCTAACACTGTGATGCACTATGGAAAAACCACTGCACTTGTGTCTCTAACACCTCAACAAGTGTGTGATCTTCAAGCCGAAAAGGCCGAGAAACATGAGGTTAGTGTGGAAGAGAGGGAAAATAAAGAGCGTGGTGGGAAAGAATTGAGAGAAAACTTGAGTGGAGAGGAAAGAAAGAGTGAAGGTAAAACCATGAGGGTGGAAACACAAGCGATTGAGGGAGTAAAAGATATAGTTGAAAACTCAAAGGGCAGAGAGAGAGTGCAACCAATTTTTTATGCTAAACCTAGTGAGGTTATGAGGGAGTTGGGGAAGAATCATGGTGAGATCATTATTTTCTCTAAGGAGAACACTTTTTATACTAACATGTTAACCCAATTGTCTCTGACATGTGTTGTTTCTTCTCTACGAGTTTTCGTCGAAGTGTTCCCCGAAGTAAGCAAGAAGGTTGTGAGGTTCAAGTGGGGATATAAACTGGGTAATGAGATTGTTATAGTCCATACACTTTCTCATAGGTTTGTCTTACCTAAAAGTTTAAATGTTGATTCCCATAACATTTGTGGAGAACTTGGAAATTATGGGGAATTTGGTTGTATTAAGATTCATAAGCATGTGGACGATTCTTTGTTTCATAACAATGTTGACCTACCTCGCATACCTAGGATGTGCTCTTCTTTGATGATGATTTTGTTTTCTCCTAGTACTTTTGATCATCTTGCTTTGTTTTCTATTGTTGAGTTTCCATTTCAGAATAAAGCAAGGATTATGGTGGAGCATGTGTTTGGCAATGTCTTCAAAGTGGACTTGATTGGTAAGGTTCGTGTTAGTTCATATTTCTCTATTATTGATTTGCATCCTTTTGATGTAGGTGATTCGAGGACGAATCCTTTCGAAGAGGAGGGAATGATGAGAACCATGGATCGAGCCAAGAATCAAGGCCCAAGTCAAGTGATCCAATTATGATTGTTTGGGTTCAAAGTCACTCAAGTCCATTCGAGGCCCAAGAGAAGGAGTTCACGCATGTTTTTGAAGCTCTCGGAGCCAAAACGGACACTTAACGACGTTGAAGGACAAGGTGAAAGGATAGTTTGCGAACTTGAGAAGTTGAAGAGGCGCGCTTGCGCCATGGGACCCGCGCGACCGCGCTAACATTTGGAGATTTTCTGATTTCTGCCGTGGTCGCCTCACAACTCGCGGAAACAACCGGGAATTTGGAACAGTAGGCGCGCTTGCGCCGTGAAGGAGGCGCGACCGCCCCGACACGACCTGTTTTCCTGTTTCGTTTTTGAGACTTATTTTTGGTATTTTCCTTTAGGGTTTCGGTTTCCTTTGTGTTTTAGGTTTGTTTTTCAGACTTGTAGCCTATATAAAGGCCTTCTAAACCTTGTTTTGAGAACTTTTTATATATAATTAAATTAAATTGAGTTTTCACAATATTGTGAGTTTTAGAGAGATTTCTTGGACTAGATTTCTCAACCCTTCGAACTTATCAAGTTTGTTGAGCTGCAAACTTGTGGCGTTCAATAGTCTTGGTTCCTAATCAATTGAAATTAGTGGGTCAACGCTGCACCCCAAGGTTCTTGGGATTAAATCTGCCCTAGGGTTGAGGGAAGCTCCCTATCCTTCATTTCAATTTGTTGTTTTCTGTTTCAATTTGTGTTCGTGGTTGGTTTCCTTTTGTCAACGATTTTGGATTCACATTAATAGGGGCACTTCTTAGCAGGATCCTTAAAAAATATGTCAAACGTACAGTCAGATGTAATATCTAAAGCCACTGCTATACTAAAATTAAGGGCTATGTAGCATACTGATCTGATTCTCCCTCAGAAATGGATACGGCTAAATATTGTGTATTTTAGGGTATGAAACAGGAGTTACTAATTCGAGTGCTGCGTTAGAATATAACGCTACAAGCTAATATAACTGGTTCTCATACCGCTTATATCTTTAACAAGTTGGGAGCACATGATACATATGCTCTAATTGAGACAATAACTAGAACATCCCACATCAACTAGAACTGGGGGATCAGCCACTCTTTGTTACCATGGTAGGCATCATCAATTGGAGCATTCTTTTATGATTGGGGTCTTAGTATGGTATCAGGCGATCAATTTTTTTATTTTCTTTGATAAAAGAAAAAATAGTTTTAGTAGAGCAAAAAAAAAGTACAAAGAGGACAAGTTATCAAAGCAACCAATTCATTTCACTTGTTCACCAAAACTACCACAGGCTGTGTCACTGAATACAATCTGTCGACTTGCTTCCCTTACATTTGGTAAATCCTCAGTTAGTAATTTGGTATCTTGGAAATGTAAGAAACAGAATTGGTTGCCTGTTGATGCTCCAACTTTAACAATCAAAAAGACAATGACACCCTAGCAGCAAATAAATATTATAACTTATCATACCACTAAGACATCCAACCTCATCGGTAAGATACTTGTGTGCATATTTCTGTTCTTGAAAGTAATATGATATATATAGTTTACATGACTCTTGAGCAAATAGATCTCTGAGAGCAGAAAATCAAGAGTTCATAAGAGGCCGAGAGAATGCAAGTAGCAACACTGGTAGGCAATAGACTATTTGAAAAGCGAGGCAACAATTGCGGACCTTTCTTTATACCAAATCAAGCATTGCAGCGGTTGATTCTTTGAAACCCCGAATTTGAAAAATCAAAAATTGATGCCTATGAATAACATGGAAATGGAGAGGCAAAGCTTTTGGAATAGAGCCATTATATTATTTCTCATGACAAACCTTTAAACTGGAGGTGGAGAAGTTATATCCATTGTAAAATACAATAACACCAAGTACTCAAGCTTGTGTTGCAGGACAAGAATGCCCGATCCACATGTCAAATTTATGAGAATTGTATATCCTCAGATCTTGATAAACATCGTTTAGCCTTACAGATTATACAGTACTACGCTGTCTCTTCTCCTTTAACGTATAAGTTGACTAAGAATAAAGAGCAGTCACTAGGACATTTAGTAACTACCTGCAAACTCAAGTGCATACTGACCAGCTGGAATATCATTCTTGGACACAAAAGATGCTGAATACCTGAAACAGTTCCAAGAATAATGAATTACAGTTAGAGCACCATTAAATTAAGACATATAGTCTGAAAGAAAATTCCTTTCACCCTCAATGAAACATAATATTGAACAGGAACATGTGTGTGTTTTCTTTTAATCCACAAATTTAGCAACATGTTGGCAGCAACATTTAATGAAGTTGTGCCCCAGTATTAATTTGTACAGAAAGAAAATTAGTTCGACACTTCTGTGACTAAATATTGGCATCAAAACCAGCGATAACTCACATGCGCCAGCATGTATAATTAGACTCAATGCACATGCGCCAACATGTGGGCTTTACCCAATGCACATCAATGACTTACTTTTATTTGGTTAACTACTGCATAACAAGGACTCTTCGTTTACCTGCAATACCCATATCGACACGACAAAACAAGGATGTGGGTGTGGCGTATGGGTTGGACTCCTCCTCAGAAATGCCAGCATATGTCTTAAAAGTCATGTTTTTGAAATTTTCTACATTCACCGTTTAAACTGTCAAGTGTTCTTCAATAGACCACAAAGTTAAAAACTTTTTCACTTTCTTCATATTCACCACCGCCATAGGGTCATGTCTAAGCACCTGAACCCTATTTTTGGATCCTTATTGGATAAGTCCGTGTATACTATAATTGATGGTTTCCGTGGAATTGACTTTTAGATAGTATCTGCATCGAACGCCCGCACCCAAGTCCTTGTAAGATGAATTACCTAGTTATAAAAAACATGGCAATAATGGGTACCAAATGGTTACCCAAGCATAAGCAGGTTCAATAGTCAACTCAAAGCTCTGGTGTTCTTTACGAGCTCACGAGGGTACCACTTGCACAATGATGAATTGTTCCCAAGTTCAGAATATAACTGCATTTGTGAAGTAATATTCCTCAAGTAATTAATGGATTATAATGAGTTGAAATGGGATTGGGTGAAATTCTTTTATCCAATAAATACATGGTTCGGGTTTCAGCATGTAATTAAACCAGTAATTACCCAACCCAATTTCACCCATCAACTCAACATTAGTTACATCTTTGCCTCTGTTTGTCATGAATCAAAACAAACTTACCAGATTTCATCATTGGAACATCAACTACCCAAGTTATCAGCTTTTTGACATGCCACACCTACTGAACATAAATTATGATAAAAGATACGAAACTAAAAGAACCATATTTTCAACAGATGTGTTTTGATAATGCCAGATTAACAAGGACATGACTGGATTTCAAAGTTGCAGCAATAATGACTGGACGGTATCAGTATCCATTAACCTGGAACCATCATTGGTTTGAATTTCCAGTTGCTTATTCACTCCATCTATTAGAATTTCCTCCATACAATATAAATTACTCTAGCACCGAAACCTATAAAAGTAAAGCTTCTATCATGGTCTTTGACACAAACTTTGTAGGCTACATACAATCCCTCACAGGCAAATAAAGTGCCTAAAATAACAAACAAAATGGCATCGACATTCAACCCAAAAAACAGTAAACCATCCAGATGAAGCGGCTGGTTAGCTGACCAGAGGGAAAAATATTCATATTGAGTAGGAAAAATCAGTTCGTCGTTTCGAGCTCCAGAGAGTGAGAAAATCAATTTTCCATGCAACTGGGGCAAGCTGTCTGCAAATTTCATAACCAGACTTTCAATCCACTTCTCGGATTACTGTATTGACTCGTGATATTCCAGAATGCAAGGCTCTACTTGTTGGAAAGATCTATGAGTCTAGTTTACACAGAAAAAATCGGTTTGTCGTTTCAAGCTCTAGAAAGTGAGAATTGATTTTTCTTGTAAGTGGTACAATCTGTCTGCACTCAATTTCAATTTCAGCAACTAGTTTTCTTCACAAGTGTAACATTTTTTAATGGCTTTGGTGTTTTGCTTCAAATGGGAGTATATCCATTAAAACTTTTATTTCCCCTCAAATAGAGCCTCATTTCCTTGAAGAAGAAATTAAGCTAGGAACGTTTTGCTCAAACTTTTTCTTGAGGGGTGAAAGCGAAACAAGATATTAAAAGAACATTCTTTCAACAATATTACGATTGGAAGTTGTCAGCAATGGTAGTGTCAGAAATTCTCTAATCGTTAGAATTTGACCGTTGTATTGCAACGGCTATTTCGAACACCAATGAGCTTGAAATTTACATTTTGTTGCACACGCCTTCTGAGCACCTTTGACATTGTTGGGTGCTCTTAGCACATAGGCACTCTAGACGCCGAGCCTTCGTCCTAATTTATAGGACTGTTTGAAATAGCCGTTGTAATACAACAGTCAAATTCCAATGCAGGAGAACTGCCGACATTACTGTTGCTGCTATTTCCAACAGTAATGGTTTTCAAAAGAATGTTTTTAATATTTTGCTTCACTTTCACCCCTTGAAATTTGGTGTTTTAACGTCTTTGAGATTTGAAACTTTCAGTTCTATATATATCGCAAATATCTGACCATCGAGAACTGGAATATGAGTTCTGATGATGGATTCTTGTCCAGAATAAAATTTCCTTTCAATCAAGATCCACTTTACATAATATTCGGACTACGTATGAGGTCTGAATCTCCATCCAAATCTTCAATGACTTGTAGGGGGCTTTTGTAAAACCTTAAGATTGAAGTTTGAAACTGAAACTTAAAATAGCAAACCATCTTCAACTTATTGAAATAGTTAACCATCTTCAGCTTCCTGAAATAGCTAACCAACTTCAACTTCATGAAATCGCCAACTCCTTTAGCTAGTAACTCAATCTTTAGCTATTCACTTGAAATAGCTAACCAAGCATTGCTTACTTCAAATAGCTTATCTTCTTTAGCTATTCACTCAAATAGCTATCTCCTTCAGATAACTTTAACAGATATCTCCATTAGAATAGCTCAAATAGCTATCTCCTTTAGCTTTTTTTTTTTTTTTTTTGGTTTCCCAAGGTATCGTCAGGGGTGAAAATCGAAGACTAATACCCGAGGTACGGTCGGGTGCTAGAAGCAGGGATCTCTCCCAAAGAAGTTTTTTGCATACACAAGGGCTTAAAACCGAGACCTTTTACTTAAGCGACCAGAGCCCCTTCCACTCAGGCAGCCCGTGTTGGTGCTATCTCCTTTAGCTATTAAGTACAATTCTTTCACAATTTTTCTAGAAAACCAAAAATACATTATTTGGGGATCTAATCTAGGTTACAAGATTACATTTTATTTTTAATCATCATCAAACTAAAATCCTAAATACAAGGTCCCTAATAGATATTGTTGATTGACGTAAGAAGGCAAACTAATTTATTATTATTATTTTGAATGTGTTAATTACTTTCTGTTAGGAAAATATATATTGCCTCTTATTAATTTGCTTGAGTCCCTTACTTAGTCTTGATTGAGGACCCCTAATTTTTAATATAAGTAGTATTCACACTACAATAATAGGGAAGATGCCTCTTAAGACTTGGAATTTTGCTAAGGATTTTTCTAAGTATTAGGTTCTAACTTTTCGGAAGCCTCAATGCAACCTTGCCTCAAAGACAAAAGTTGCCTACTTTCAATGACATATGCTTGACCGATTTTGAAGATTTGAAGATCACAAGGATGTTGCCGAAGTTCTACGAGGAGGATAAGAATCTCAAAAATCTATCAAGTTATATCTTATCTCTCCACCTATACTCCACTCAACTGTTGAACTCTACAAACTTCAACCGTCATTTCCCTTTTCGGCTAAAACGTCCTTTCTGTAGCCTACTAGCCTACTGAAGACAGCCCAAGAATTACCATTTTTGGAAAACCTGTCCTTGCATTTAATGCATTATAGGTGACCAGTAGACTCAACTTTTGACAACCTAGTCTCAAACAAATCTTTGCATTTCTTGCACCAAATTTTGAAGACAAAAGTTGAAGACTTCACTTTCTCCAACGGCTCCAACAACTCTCATTATAATAGCTCTCTCTTGAAGCAATGAAGAAGGTTGGCCAAGGCATTGAAGCAAAAAGAAGCCTGATTTAGATTGAAGCATTCAAGTCTAGTCAAACATTCTTTCTAAATCTCACAAGCCACTTAGCCTTAGCAGTATACAAACCATTGATTGCTTTCCGAACTCATAGTTATTGAGAGCATCATTGATTACACTCATGAAATAAGTCCTTGTTTGAAGGACATCATCACTCTCAAACACCGTCAAAATAGCTTTTGTACACGATTAATTAGTGATCAAGTAGGAACTTCATCCTCATAGAAGAACAAGGATGGTGTAATCTTGCTTTGTAATAGACTAGGGGGAAAAAAGTGCACTTCAAATCCAAAGCTGACCACCTTCATAGTGGACGTAGCAAGAATTATGTTGTGAACCACTTCAAATTGTTGTCTTTGTTATACTTAATTTAACTGCCTACATATATTGTTGCTTACTCTTGTTGCTGATTTGCTTTTGTGATAGTGTTTACTTCGGCAACTTTAGTAGTTTGTCCAAACATCAGATTTGTGATCTTCCTGGGTGACTCTATTTTCAAACAGACCAATTGTGAAAATTCCCAATTTCAAAAGAAACAGCTTTAGCCTTTAACACCAACTCTTTCATTTTATTCCGTTGCCTTATTGTTTAAACAGTTCGTAATATGATAAGATTGAGTTGTTTGTAAATTATTTAAGAAATTGGTTACAGACTATTCAACCCCCCCCCCTCTTGTTCTACCATGTTTGATACCACTTGGGCCTAACACTTTCTATTTTTCAATTTTGCTCTACTTTCCAGGAGTTCATTCTCCGGTGAACTCATACCCTGTCTTACACCTATTTCCATTATCAAGTACCTCAATTCGGAGTCAAGATAGGGAGATTAGGTTCAATTCCATCCAGATGTCAGGTTAATTTTCTCCAGCTGTCCGGGTTTAACTTGGCAAGAAACAAATCCCTTTAGTACAAACCAAATATGACAAATCACTCGTAATACTAATGGGCTTTCTCCAGACTATCTTATCGGTGATTCCTATATACTCATTTTCTTGAGAAGAATTAATAATCTCTTCATTAATTAAATATCACCCCAAATATTTTTTGAGATTTTCCTCATTGATCATAGGTACTAGACATTTTATCCTTTTGTTTCTATTTTTCTTGTTCCTTTGTCAATTTAACAAGAATCACATCATGCTTTTCACTTGCTTTTGCTTCCAAAAGTGGTGTTTTGTCTGCAAAATCAGGCATTACTAACTTTGCTTTCTTGGAAGAAACTTTAAAACCCATTATATGGGTACAAACATTGTTCCCAAAGTCACTTGAATTTTAATACCAGCAGGCTCCTTCCAGTAAATTTGGTTGCGCTTACATAACTGACGGCAAACAATAACAGAAATTGAAGAGCTGATCCTAGTAGTTTTGCAACAGGTACAGTCGTTTTAAATCTTACTGATTAAAGTGGTTTAGTTCTTACCATACTTATGACAAAGTGGATACAGGAACCACTAATCTGAATACTTCTTACAGCATAAAACTGCCCTTTGGTGTCCTTGGAGTCGATATCAGTGGTACTTTTAGCACTTAAAAAACTCGTTCGTATATGTCTCCTATCAAGGTAGCTTCCAACACAACCATGAAATACTACCCTATTTCCCTGTCATTAATCAAAGAAATAGAAGACCCTCCGTTCTGATATTTTGGGTGGGGGGTGAAAGAAAATTAATACTGTGTCAGATTCAAATATCAAAGAGTGGTAAATAAGGCTAATCACATTCATGTTAGATACTGGAACAGTTATGAAACACCAGATGACCTTTGCCATAACAAGTCGTAGCACTACCAACCTAGTGATTCAAAGACTCACCATACCATCTCAACAAAAGTTGCTTTAAAAGTCTTACCTAAATCAAAGTTGTAACTCGGTTACAGGTCGTTGGGGAAGTGGGGCCTCTACACCACGACAGAAGAATCATGCACATGAAGAAGCCTAAGGTATTTGGTAGTAGGTCCAAAATTGTTTATAATAAGATTCATCTTTTCATATTTAATCCAATATTAAACTTCAAATCATTGTATTCACGACAATCGCATCGAGTTGTCATCCAATACATAGAAACGCTACTGTTTTTCCGCTATTTGCCCACAATGCTCAACTACTGAATTAACTTATACAATGTAGATTTCACAGCATTTGGCAATGTTATTACGAGTTTCACTCAGGTCCAGTTTCGGATTTCAATTAGTATTTACAATCAAACTAAATCTCACCAATCAAATTACTCATCTCCTTAACAATTCATAATAACACCTTGCATATAAAATCCAAGCACAATATAACACACACACACTGACGCACACAAGGCTACCAAATGAGAGAGAATGAAGAAGCATACCCAGAAACAAAAACACCGGCGCCAAAGCGAAAAATCAAGGCAAGAGAAGCCCCCAAGACGTCCAGAATCTTATCGGGTCTGGGCGTAAATCGCTTCGGTTTTGGAGCCTTGAAATTGGGGGGCGGAGAGATTGCTTCAAGCCCTAATTTCGGCTCTTCTTTCAGTGAAGTTGAAGCTGATGGAGTATCGGAAATTTCTGCTGATGCTCTTATAGAAATTCTGCCCGCCGATATTGTAGGACGCGAGAGTGGCCGGAAAATTGGAGGTGGGGTGAAGTTTAGAACGCCGGCCATGGTGATTTCCGGCGAAAAGAAGGGTTGAAGGGTGGGAATCTGGTGTTGGGAGGGTGGTTTAGGCTGCTAAGTGAAATGTCATTGGGGATTTAGTAGAGACGATATATACGTTTTTGTATGAAGAGATTTTTGTGACATGTAACGTAAACTGTGTGTGGCCGGAGAAGGGACAGGTAATACGGTTACTTATAGTTACCCGCCTACGTCATTTTGCCCTCAAGACGGGAGATTCTTCGATTGAAGTACCTCTTTTATTCGATGTCGATCAATTGCTTAATAAAATTTGTGTATGTTATTTATCTCCATTGCCGAAGATTGCTGAATAAGAATAATTCTTGAAAGCATCCAGAGACAGCGTAGTTATTTATTGGATAAATTTATGATGTCATTGATATATGTTCATCCTTCATTGTTGCCTGTAAATATTACTGAAAAAGAAGAGTTCTCAACACTTTGGAGTGAGCTCAAAAGGGTTGTAAAGGATCCTTATGCAGAACTTAGTAGCATCTAACTTATTCTATCAGAACTTAGTAGCATCTCCAGCATAAGTCCTTTACAACCCTTTTGAGCTCACTTCCAAGTGGTGAGAACTCTTATTTTTCAGCAATATTTGTAGGAAACAATGAAGGATGAACATATATCAATAACATCAAGAATTCCTCATTCAGAAAACTATGCTGTCCCTGGATACTTTCAAGAATTATTCTTTTTCACCAATCTTAAGTCGCGGAGATAAATGACGTACACAAATTTTATCAAGCAATTGCTCGACGCCGAATGGAAGAGGTATATCAAAGGAAGAATCTCTCATGTTGAATCCAATTAGTCTTTTCAAATGCTTGACGTCAATCATTTTCATCTATGTTACACTCTCCTTTATATGTAGTTTTAGGAAATAAACTTAGAAACCCATTTGAGAACCTTTAGTAGGTGTTGTGGTTAACACAAATTTTTTGTTCGTGTTGCGATCAACATGTACTATTGGTTCTTGAATTGTCCGTTTGGACAGTTTGGAAACTCACGGTGTGTGTACTTGTAAAACATTGTTGTCTACTTTAGGGGTGGGCAGTCGGTTTCGGATTTTCGGGTCCCGACCCGAACCGATCGGGTAATATTTCATCGGATCGGGTAATATTAAAAAGTTCGGTTTTTGGTAAAATCCCGAACCCGACTATTATTTTTCAGGTCAGTTTTCAGTTAGTTTACTTTCTACCTGAAACCCGTTCGGATACCCGACATTTCCGTTGCTGTGTAAGAGAATGAAACAATTACTCCCTTACTCATTTTAGACTCAAACAGACTAGCCTCTCCCTCTCATCTCATCCACCACTTCTTCTCCCTCTCCCTCTCAACAATAAACACCCATCTAGATCTACGGTTTCCACCGGCGCCGGCCCCCAGTCCACCCACCGACCACGGCGACCTCCAGTCCACGCTCCTCCTTAACCCCACAATCGGCGTCGCATACTCCTGCTCATATTTTCTTTGGCTTCCGGCGACGGCAACGGCGATTTGAAGTATTGTAAAGGCCTAAAAGGTAAGTTATTTATATTTTGTTCATTTTTGGCGTCAATTAAACTGGATTTATGATTGAGATTTAAGACTAAGTGACGGTTTATTATTTTTGTGTTTGTTGGTTTATTGGGCAGAGTTGTTCGGAAATTTTGTAGTTATTTGGAAATTTTATGGAGCTGAATCAAAGGAGCTGCTCCAGTCCTTCATTATGTCTATGTTGGATAAAGAGGAATTGCGTGAAAAGAGGTCCTAGTGGGGAGATCACAATAGGCCAGACCTATGACTTTGTTATTTTGCCTCTTGGGAAGAATGAAATTGTTGAAAAGAGAGCCTGCGAACTCAACTAATGTTGCTGCTGTAAAATACCTGAACTCGAATACAAAATACCTGAATTTTTTGGATACCCAAAGTGTCGGGTTTTTACATTTTTCGGATCGATTTCGGTCAGCTAGATTCCCACCCAACCGTTCGGGTATTCGACCCGACTACCTGATCCGATGCCCACCCCTAGTCTACTATATTTGGCAATGTGTTTGATATTTGAGATATTTTGGTTGCATTTCCTATTGTTCTCTGGGTGCATACTAGATGTGGTTTGTAATGACCCCAACTGTCTAGGTCATGCACTTAGAAAGTGATTGCGCTGCAAGTTAAACTGCAACAACTAGGGCAAGAGTACCCTGCCGTATCAAGTAATATAGTGCGTAAGCACAAGTATCGATCCCACAGGGAATGCACGTAATTTTCACTCCTACTAAGTACCGAAATTGAGCTAGCTAATTATATTTGAGCGAAAATAAATTGAGAATGAAAACAAAAAAATAAAAATAAAAGAAAGCAATTAATATATACAACGTCGCAAAATGGTTTGGCAACAACAAATCAAGATAAAAGATAGGATTTTAGGAATGCAATATTTTCTAGTCTAGCTCATGATTAATTTAATCTCTCTCTACTTTTCTTTAACTCAAGTCTTGGTAGCCGAGAACACTAAATTGGTTAACTACGAGCTCGCCCAATAGCAACCCGAATCTCCCCTACCTCGCGAATGGCTAAGGTGGATTGATTGCGTGTCAAAACAAGTCCTCAATTGGCTATCTATGAACACTCGTTACCTCTCGGTCTGGTGTCACATAAACAATTATTGTGTTTTCGGAATTAATAGGAAGGGCTCTCGCTACTATCCTATAATTCTAGTGATCATCTAATGGGTAGCGAACCCATCGGAAGCATTAGGAGCGCACAATAATAACCAAGATAATGGGCAATAATGGGTAGAGAGATAATCTCTTTATTTTTCTACAAGGCATGCCAGTAGTCGGACATCGAAAGTGGTTAAAACCCTAATTTCCTACCTCTCGGTGGAGTGATCGCTTCACAAAACTAGTACTCCCATGGCTATCGGTGTTTTCCAGGCACCAACTACTAATTTGTTCGGTCCGAAATGCAAAGTAGCTCTCGGATCCAAACATTTCTAAAATCATTTAATTAGTGGCCAATTAATTAAAAGCATTAAGCCCACAAATTAATAACCTAGCATGTTTGTGTACTAAATAAAGAGAGAGATTAAATTAAAACACTACAACGACATAGAAAAAAATAATTGCTTTCCATAAATCATTAAACACAAAGCCAATTCCACAATTACAAAATTATTCAACCCAAGAAAATACCTAAAATATAAATTGGAAGAATTTAACCGGCAAAGTCGCGAGCAATGCCGAGATCCGGGGTTGAAATCCTTCGCAATAGCTTCCTTGGCCCTTGATTTGAAGCTCCAAACCTTCGATGATGATTACATTTTAATGGAGTGGAGAGAATTGGGGGAGAAAGCTGCTGGTGCCCATTTGGGGCTTACAGCCCCGCCTGGGGCTTGTCTGGTGCGTTTTCAGGGCTGTTGGAGGGTATAAAAATGAAGTGCAAAGAGTATTTGAGAAGACAAGGGCAAAATGGGCATGAAATAAAAGTTTCAGGGGCAAAAGAGACAAAACGGAGAGAAGAAGGGCTGCTGGGCGGACACGTGGCAGCACAGGGGGCGGACAGCACATTAATGAGAATTTTCAGGATTTGCTCCGGTGCCCCTTAGTTTCAGAATCTGTCTCCCTAAGTCCTTTCCCCTCCAGGCTTTGCAAAACAGTCCACCGTTAGGTCCGTTAGCCCACCGTTAGCTCATTTTGCCTTGGAATACTTAACGGACTTTAACGGAATGATTTGTAACTCAACTTTGAAGCCCAGAATTGCCTCGAACTTTGTGCTAAACTCCGTGAATGCTCGTAAATACCTTGGAAACCTACATTAAAGCACAAATACACAAATAATAATATTTCCAAGCATAATTAACTCTAAAATAGCACAAAATAAAAGGAAATAAAGGGGAAAATTCGTGGAAATCTTGAGCTCATCACACCCCCAAACTTAAGCTTTGATCGTCCCGAGCAAAGAAATAAAGCAATTAAAATGAGCTCAAGGACTTAGAGTTGGAACACGGCACTTGCTCAAGATCATATGCACATTATCATGATGAAAATCAAACTCAAGATTATAAACATGCATAATTGAGGTATGGTGTGATTTTAATGCTAGCTCACATTTTCCTCAAACATTTTACCCACATTACAAAACATATGCCCATCAAAAAGGAGCTAGCTCTAGAAAGGATAGAACGGTCAATGAGATATCAAAAATGAGCAATCAAACCTAAAGAGTTTTATATTTCACAAAGCAAGGACTCGCATGACATGACAATATCAATAGGACTTTATTAAGCTTGTAATGTTGGCCAAGGTTTGGGCTACAAATGAAGGATATGATAACAAGTCAAGAGAGCGAAGAATTTGAAGTCTTCACACACTAACTTGCTTCATGAAAGTACCACTCTTCAAATAACCACAACCCACTTCAACAACCCCTTAAACATTAAACTTTGGGTTGAATAAAGTGTATCACTACCATAACAATTGAGCTCCACCCTTATGCCTCCTTGAGCAATTGAAGAAAAATGGCATATTCTTTTCTTCTTTTTTTTTCTTGCCTCCCTTGATTTTTCTTTTTTTTTCTTTTGATTTTTTTTTTTTCAAGGGGGCTTCTTTTTTTCACCATTCAACACTTTTCAAATACTAACATCACCAACAATAAAATCACAATACATCCATGAAGCAACACTTCCCAACAAGAATTCATAAATAAAACAATTCATTCCAAATCATGCTCTCTTGAAGGGTGCCGGCAAAAGTGTATAGGCTCATGGGATAGGATGATGTGAATATAAGAAAATGAAGTCGAATGGGGGTCATTGTGTGCTCTAGGCACACGCCATTCTATAAATAAGTTCAAAGTGGGACACTAGGGATTAATGTATAATGGGTAGGATAATATGGCTCTAACGATCCAAAGATGGCCTAAATCATGCTCTTGTCATGCACACAAGTCCAAACCAAGCTACTTTAATCAACAATTTTCAAGATCATCTAACGGTCATCAAAACTCAAGAATATGATACTCATCCGACATGCACTATCAAAGCTAGAGCATAGCATAACAATTCAACTCAAATTCTAAACATGGGCATTTTTTATCATGAATGAGGTGGAGATAGCATAAAAAGCACACACATATCCTCAACTATGCATATAATAAACTCAAGCAAGAATCCAAGAAAATAATGCACATATAACTCTCACAAGCGCCCAAAATTTCAAAGCATAAAAAATGAGGAATTTCAAGCTCAAGACTTTCAGAATTTTCGAAGCTAAACAATCCATACCCAACCCCCAAACTTAAAGTAAATGGAGAAGGGAAGGAAAGAAAACTCCCTCAAAGTTGATTTCTAATGAAGTCCGGGCCCGAGAGTGAGCCTACTCCAAAGAATTTCCTCAAGCAACCCCGACTTTGAAAGTGCTCATCCCCGTATCAAATCAAGCTCAAAAGAAAAAGTGTGAAAGCAATTATGGAAATAAATGCATAAAAAGAAAAATTTTTGTGTGGGGACACTATATACACCTCCCTACAAACCCACAAAACTCGGGAAGGCTTCGAAAAGCGACACAAGCATATAAATACAAAAACAAGTAAACTAAATAAAAAAAAATTGCTCAAAATGCAATTAGCTTCGCTTAGTATCGATATTAGCATATAGGAGTGAAAATTAAATCATTCCCCGGCAACGGCGCCAAAAACTTGATTGCGCTGCAAGTTAAACTGCAACAACTAGGGCAAGAGTACCCTGCCGTATCAAGTAATATAGTGCGTAAGCACAAGTATCGATCCCACAGGGAATGCACGTAATTTTCACTCCTACTAAGTACCGAAATTGAGCTAGCTAATTATATTTGAGCGAAAATAAATTGAGAATGAAAACAAAAAAATAAAAATAAAAGAAAGCAATTAATATATACAACGTCGCAAAATGGTTTGGCAACAACAAATCAAGATAAAAGATAGGATTTTAGGAATGCAATATTTTCTAGTCTAGCTCATGATTAATTTAATCCTCTCTCTACTTTTCTTTAACTCAAGTCTTGGTAGCCGAGAACACTAAATTGGTTAACTACGAGCTCTCGCCCCAATAGCAACCCGAATCTCCCCTACCTCGCGAATGGCTAAGGTGGATTGATTGCGTGTCAAAACAAGTCCTCAATTGGCTATCTATGAACACTCGTTACCTCTCGGTCTGGTGTCACATAAACAATTATTGTGTTTTCGGAATTAATAGGAAGGGCTCTCGCTACTATCCTATAATTCTAGTGATCATCTAATGGGTAGCGAACCCATCGGAAGCATTAGGAGCACACAATAATAACCAAGATAATGGGCAATAATGGGTAGAGAGATAATCTCTTTATTTTTCTACAAGGCATGCCGGTAGCCGGGACATCGAAAGTGGTTAAAAACCCTAATTTCCTACCTCTCGGTGGAGTGATCGCTTCACAAAACAAGTACTCCCATGGCTATCGGTGTTTTCCAGGCACCAACTACTAATTTGTTCGGTCCGAAATGCAAGGTAGCTCTCGCGGATCCAAACATTTCTAAAATCATTTAATTAGTGGCCAATTAATTAAAAGCATTAAGCCCACAAATTAATAACCTAGCATGTTTGTGTACTAAATAAAGAGAGAGATTAAATTAAAACACTACAACGACATAGAAAAAAATAATTGCTTTCCATAAATCATTAAACACAAAGCCAATTCCACAATTACAAAATTATTCAACCCAAGAAAATACCTAAAATATAAATTGGAAGAATTTAACCGCAAAGTCGCGAGCAATGCCGAGATCCGGGTTGAAATCCTTCGCAATAGCTTCCTTGGCCCTTGATTTGAAGCTCCAAACCTTCGATGATGATTACATTTTAATGGAGTGGAGAGAATTGGGGAGAAAGCTGCTGGTGCCCATTTGGGGCTTACAGCCCCGCCTGGGGCTTGTCTGGTGCGTTTTCAGGGCTGTTGGAGGGTATAAAAATGAAGTGCAAAGAGTATTTGAGAAGACAAGGGCAAAATGGGCATGAAATAAAAGTTTCAGGGGCAAAAGAGACAAAACGGAGAGAAGAAGGGCTGCTGGGTGGACACGTGGCAGCACAGGGGGCGGACAGCACATTAATGAGAATTTTCAGGATTTGCTCCGGTGCCCCTTAGTTTCAGAATCTGTCTCCCTAAGTCCTTTCCCCTCCAGGCTTTGCAAAACAGTCCACCGTTAGGTCCGTTAGCCCACCGTTAGCTCATTTTGCCTTGGAATACTTAACGGACTTTAACGGAATGATTTGTAACTCAACTTTGAAGCCCAGAATTGCCTCGAACTTTGTGCTAAACTCCGTGAATGCTCATAAATACCTTGGAAACCTACATTAAAGCACAAATACACAAATAATAATATTTCCAAGCATAATTAACTCTAAAATAGCACAAAATAAAAGGAAATAAAGGGAAAATTCGTGGAAATCTTGAGCTCATCACACCCCCAAACTTAAGCTTTGATCGTCCCGAGCAAAGAAATAAAGCAATTAAAATGAGCTCAAGGACTTAGAGTTGGAACACGGCACTTGCTCAAGATCATATGCACATTATCATGATGAAAATCAAACTCAAGATTATAAACATGCATAATTGAGGTATGGTGTGATTTTAATGCTAGCTCACATTTTCCTCAAACATTTTACCCACATTACAAAACATATGCCCATCAAAAAGGAGCTAGCTCTAGAAAGGATAGAACGGTCAATGAGATATCAAAAATGAGCAATCAAACCGAAAGAGTTTTATATTTCACAAAGCAAGGACTCGCATGACATGACAATATCAATAGGACTTTATTAAGCTTGTAATGTTGGCCAAGGTTTGGGCTACAAATGAAGGATATGATAACAAGTCAAGAGAGCGAAGAATTTGAAGTCTTCACACACTAACTTGCTTCATGAAAGTACCACTCTTCAAATAACCACAACCCACTTCAACAACCCCTTAAACATTAAACTTTGGGTTGAATAAAGTGTATCACTACCATAACAATTGAGCTCCACCCTTATGCCTCCTTGAGCAATTGAAGAAAAATGGCATATTCTTTTCTTCTTTTTTTTTCTTGCCTCCCTTGATTTTTCTTTTTTTTTCTTTTGATTTTTTTTTTTTCAAGGGGGCTTCTTTTTTTCACCATTCAACACTTTTCAAATACTAACATCACCAACAATAAAATCACAATACATCCATGAAGCAACACTTCCCAACAAGAATTCATAAATAAAACAATTCATTCCAAATCATGCTCTCTTGAAGGTGCGGCAAAAGTGTATAGGCTCATGGGATAGGATGATGTGAATATAAGAAAATGAAGTCGAATGGGGTCATTGTGTGCTCTAGGCACACGCCATTCTATAAATAAGTTCAAAGTGGGACACTAGGGATTAATGTATAATGGGTAGGATAATATGGCTCTAACGATCCAAAGATGGCCTAAATCATGCTCTTGTCATGCACACAAGTCCAAACCAAGCTACTTTAATAAACAATTTTCAAGATCATCTAACGGTCATCAAAACTCAAGAATATGATACTCATCCGACATGCACTATCAAAGCTAGAGCATAGCATAACAATTCAACTCAAATTCTAAACATGGGCATTTTTTATCATGAATGAGGTGGAGATAGCATAAAAAGCACACACATATCCTCAACTATGCATATAATAAACTCAAGCAAGAATCCAAGAAAATAATGCACATATAACTCTCACAAGCGCCCAAAATTTCAAAGCATAAAAATGAGGAATTTCAAGCTCAAGACTTTCGAATTTTCGAAGCTAAACAATCCATACCCAACCCCAAACTTAAAGTAAATGGAGAAGGGAAGGAAAGAAAACTCCCTCAAAGTTGATTTCTAATGAAGTCCGGGCCCGAGAGTGAGCCTACTCCAAAGAATTTCCTCAAGCAACCCCGACTTTGAAAGTGCTCATCCCCTGTATCAAATCAAGCTCAAAAGAAAAAAAGTGTGAAAGCAATTATGGAAATAAATGCATAAAAAGAAAAAAATTTTGTGTGGGGACACTATATACACCTCCCTACAAACCCACAAAACTCGGGAAGGCTTCGAAAAGCGACACAAGCATATAAATACAAAAACAAGTAAACTAAATAAAAAAATTGCTCAAATGCAATTAGCTTCGCTTAGTATCGATATTAGCATATAGGAGTGAAAATTAAATCATTTCAACGGCGCTAAAACTTGATTGCGCGCAAGTTAAACCGCAACAACTAGGGCAAGAGTACCCGCCGTATCAAGTAATATAGTGCGTAAGCACAAGTATCGATCCCACAGGAATGCACGTAATTTTCACTCCTACTAAGTACCGAAATTGAGCTAGCTAATTATATTTGAGCGAAAATAAATTGAGAATGAAAACAAAAAATAAAAATAAAAGAAAGCAATTAATATATACAACGTCGCAAAATGGTTTGGCAACAACAAATCAAGATAAAAGATAGGATTTTAGGAATGCAATATTTTCTAGTCTAGCTCATGATTAATTTAATCCTCTCTACTTTTCTTTAACTCAAGTCTTGGTAGCCGAGAACACTAAATTGGTTAACTACGAGCTCGCCCCAATAGCAACCCGAATCTCCCTACCTCGCGAATGGCTAAGGTGGATTGATTGCGTGTCAAAACAAGTCCTCAATTGGTTATCTATGAACACTCGTTACCTCTCTGCGGTGTCACATAAACAATTATTGTGTTTTCGGAATTAATAGGAAGGGCTCTCGCTACTATCCTATAATTCTAGTGATCATCTAATGGGTAGCGAACCCATCTAAGCATTAGGAGCACACAATAATAACCAAGATAATGGGCAATAATGGGTAGAGAGATAATCTCTTTATTTTTCTACAAGGCATGCGAGTGGGACATCGAAAGTGGTTAAAAACCCTAATTTCCTACCTCTCGGTGGAGTGATCGCTTCACAAAACAAGTACTCCCATGGCTATCGGTGTTTTCCGGCACCAACTACTAATTTGTTCGGTCCGAAATGCAAGGTAGCTCTCGCGGATCCAAACATTTCTAAAATCATTTAATTAGTGGCCAATTAATTAAAAGCATTAAGCCCACAAATTAATAACCTAGCATGTTTGTGTACTAAATAAAGAGAGAGATTAAATTAAAACACTACAACGACATAGAAAAAATAATTGCTTTCCATAAATCATTAAACACAAAGCCAATTCCACAATTACAAAATTATTCAACCCAAGAAAATACCTAAAATATAAATTGGAAGAATTTAACCGGCAAAGTCGCGAGCAATGCCGAGATCCGGGTTGAAATCCTTCGCAATAGCTTCCTTGGCCCTTGATTTGAAGCTCCAAACCTTCGATGATGATTACATTTTAATGGAGTGGAGAGAATTGGGGAGAAAGCTGCTGGTGCCCATTTGGGGCTTACAGCCCCGCCTGGGGCTTGTCTGGTGCGTTTTCAGGGCTGTTGGAGGGTATAAAAATGAAGTGCAAAGAGTATTTGAGAAGACAAGGGCAAAATGGGCATGAAATAAAAGTTTCAGGGGCAAAAGAGACAAAACGGAGAGAAGAAGGGCTGCTGGGCGGACACGTGGCAGCACAGGGGCGGACAGCACATTAATGAGAATTTTCAGGATTTGCTCCGGTGCCCCTTAGTTTCAGAATCTGTCTCCCTAAGTCCTTTCCCTCCAGGCTTTGCAAAACAGTCCACCGTTAGGTCCGTTAGCCCACCGTTAGCTCATTTTGCCTTGGAATACTTAACGGACTTTAACGGAATGATTTGTAACTCAACTTTGAAGCCCAGAATTGCCTCGAACTTTGTGCTAAACTCCGTGAATGCTCGTAAATACCTTAGAAACCTACATTAAAGCACAAATACACAAATAATAATATTTCCAAGCATAATTAACTCTAAAATAGCACAAAATAAAAGGAAATAAAGGGGAAAATTCGTGAAAATCTTGAGCTCATCAGAAAGCCATGGGGAGGTGCTGCCGAAATTTTCTCGGGTATTAAATACAAAACATGTAGACAATAATGGGATTACAAGTCATACAATCGTGGATTTTTGAATGGGATAGAAGCCTGACCCGAAATCAAATGATCACTTGCCAATTCCGTCTAAACACCGTTCATACATATATATAATATGTCTTTGATGTATCACCAACAGATGCATCGGTCGGATGAAGTCTATTTAGGATAAAAAATTGGAGATGTGTTTAATGAGTAGTTGCAAATGTAGGAGTGATGTCTATTGACGATGGTAGTTGGATGGATAATCGAAGGTTGCCGAACTGTGAGGGTATTACGGATGAGTTCATATATAAGAGGTATGAAGAGTTTTGTTGGGTTTGCTACATCTCAACCTCAATATATGACTGGTGACAAAATTCGGTGTCCGTGTGTTAATTGTAGAAATAAAAAGTTTTGGCATGTTAAAGTTACCAAGAAACACCTTCTACAGAAGGGATTTCTGGAAGGGTGCAAACGATGGGTGCTTACTACGAGATAGTCGTAATACGTAAAACGCTAGCTCTAGTTGAGGGTAAAGGAATTATGATCCTATAGTTGATCATATGAATGTTGACGAAGAACCAATACAGGGTAGGGAAAATTTGGTTAGGGATGCAGCTGGTCCAAAGTTTGACTGGTCGGATAACGCTCGACAGGAACCAAATCTTGTAGCCAAGAGGTTTATTGCTGCTATGGACGCTGCAAAGGAGAAACTTTATCCTTATTCAAATGAGACAGTGTTTGAGGCTGTTGCTGAGATGTTAAACATCAAGGATGATTGCAATATTAGTTAGTCTGCATATAATCATATCATGAAAGCTGTTAAGGGATGGTTGCCCAAGGGAAATAAGCTGATCAAGAACTTTTACGAGGCAAAGAAGTTGGTGGGGCATATCGGGCTAGGGTAGAAGAAGATCGATGCATGTAAGAATGACTGCATGCTTTTTTACAAGGAAAATTCGAGATTACCAGTGTGTTCAGTGTGTGGGAAAAATAGATATAGGCCAAAGCGTAGGGGCAGTTCGAAACGCAAGAAAAATGTACCATACAAACAGTTGCGTTACTTGTCTTTGATTCCAAGATTACAACGGCTCTATGCGTCCAAAGTTATTTCAAAAGCTATGCATTGGCATAAGGAAAGTCCGTGTGAACAGGGCGTGTTAACTCATTCGTTTGACTGAGAAGCATGGAAACACTTTGATACAACTTATCCTGACTTTACTGTCAAAGTTAGGAATATAAGGTTGTGCATATGCGCCGATGGTTTTACTCCTTATGGGCCTGGGGAAAAGTCTTACTCTTGTTGGCCCGTTATAGCCACCGTGTACAATCTTTCTCTGTGGTTGTGTATGACTGATCCTTACATGTTCTTGTCATTTTTTATCCTCAGACCGAACAACCCTGGCAGGAATATTGACGTCTATCTTCAACCTTTGATAGACGAGTTAAAAAAAGCTTTGGGAAGATGTGGTTGAAACCTGGGATGCGTTTAAACAAGAGAACTTTAACATGAGAGATGCGTTGATGTGGACAGTTAATGACTTCCCTGGGTATGGTATGTTGTCCGGTTGGAGCACGCACTGGAAAATGGCGTGTCTGTACTGTATGGGTGACACGAAGTCGTTCACACTCCAGCACTCCAAAAAACTATGTTGGTTTGATTGCCACAGAAAGTTTTTGTCAATAGATCATCCGTTTAGGAGTCAAAAACACAGTTTACTAATATGAGGGTTGAACGTGATGATCTGCCTATTCAGTTCAGTGGTGAAGCTATTTTTCGTTTTGTATCTAAATTGCCCGAAATTAGGTGGGGAAAGAAATTTAAGAAGGATAGAGTTCAAGGATACGGTAGATCCCATAACTGGACTATGAAAAGTATCTTTTGGGAGTTGCCGTACTGGAAGATAAATTTGATACGTCATAACCTTGACATTATGCACATCGAGAAGAATGTGTTCGACAATATCTTTAACACTGTAATAGATTTCAAGACCGCTACCAAGGATACAGCCAAAGCTAGAATGGACCTTAAGAACATATGTAAGCGACCTTTTTTTTGGAGTTGACAGAGGTTAATGGTAAAGTAGTTAAACTGGCGTCTGCATACGTCCTTTCCAAGAAGAATAAACATGCTATCTTACAGTGGCTGCAGGGTTTAAGGCTTTCAGATGTTTACGCATCTAACATTGGTAATTGTGTAAGTCTCGAAGAGGGGAAGGTTCAAGAATTGAAGATTCATGATTGCCTACTTAATATGCTACTTCCTTATTGCGCTCAGAGACCTTCTGCCTGAGTATATCTGGGTTGCCTTAACAGAGTTGAGCGAGTCTTTTAAAGCGTTATCATCTTCCACTCTGCGTGTTGATGACATGAAAAGGCTCGAGGATAGCATTGTAGTGACATTGTGCAAGCTTGAGAAGATTTTTCCTCCTTCGTTCTTCGATTCAATGGAGCATTTACCGATGCATTTGGCCTACGGCCGGTTGGGGTTCAGTTCAATACAGATGGATGTATCCATTTGAGAAGTAATTGGTTTAATTAACCATTATTTATAATATTCTATTAAATGTTTCATCAGGCGATCAATCATAACGTTATTATCTGTAAATAGGTATCTTGGTACATTGAAAAAGAAGATGAGCAGTAGGACTAAGGTTGAGGCCTCAATCGCAGAGGCTGTTATTATATATGAAATTGTTGCCTTTCCCGCCACATATTTCCATCCTGATATTGAGACAAGATTGACTAGGTTTGGCCGCAATTATGACGGTGGAGAGTCCGACTCTGATGGAGGCATCTCTGTCTTTGCTTCCCCTGGGCGATTCTTGGGCAAACGGGTTGGTCAGCGAATGCTTACCCCCAAGGAGTTTGATACTGCCAAACTATATATATGTTCTCCTTAATTGTCCCGAGGTTGAGATTTATCTTGTGTAAGTCATAAATTTCTTTAAGTCATCAATATTATAAATAGGTATTAGGTTGTGTTAAAATTTCTTAAAATCGTCCTTGTCTGCTACTAATGCAAAATGTTTGAAGCTGAAGCTGGAGATATGTCTAAAGATCTAATACAAATCAGGATAGACAAAGAGTTTCCTTCCTGGCTAAATAAATATGTAAAAATTCATCTGACTCTTATGTTAAGTTTGTATAATTCTTTTTAAAATTTCATTCTTAAAATATTATAGATGAATAAATCTATGAATGTTTTATAGGTCTCGGAGCATCCTAATGATGCCAAAGCTGCATGGCTAAAAAAATTAGCTTCACCTCCGTACATAAAAGTTAATTTCTACAACACATATTTTATGAATAGATATGTCTTCCATACTAGTACTTACAGGAAGACAAAGCTATTGTGGAATAGATGTGTCAACCTGAAAAAAAATCTTGAGTATTATGGTGTCCTCAAAGAAGTCATCGAGTTAAGGTATTTAGGAGGAAACAAAATGTAGTCCTATTTAATTATGACTGGCAAGATGTTGAACGAGGTATTAAAAAGCATGAGATATTTGACCTCGTTGATATAAAGGAGACGTCTAGACATTCGAGTGATGATGTTTTCATTTTAACATCACAAGCTCAATAGGTATACATGACACCTTACCTTCGTCAGCGTGCCGAGTCTAGCGGATGGTGGGCTATTTGGAAGACCAAGGCTAGAAGCACGATTGACATACCATACCAGGTGGATACTATTACTGATTCGTCACTGGAGGGATGTTACCAAGAGGATGAAATGTATGTCCTTCCGAATGTTTCATCAGTTGATCATGCCTTGGATGATGTTACATATCTGGCTAGAGATGAAGATGAAGAGGATAAAATTTTACTGGTTGATTTGCCACCTCCTCCCCCTCGACCAGGTTAACTCGCATTATTTGAAGTTGATTCATCAAATGAAGATGAGATTTCCTCGACGTCTGAGGACGAGAATGAAGAAGAGCTTGAGTTTTGTAGTAGTAACCCACAATCTGATGATGAAGGTGAAGACAAAGACAAAACTAGTGGCGAGGAAGATTGATAGTCATTTAAATTACTTTAAAATAATAATGTACTTTATTTTAAACACCTTTGTATTATTTCAATTCATGTAATACGATTGTATACTTTATCTTATGATTAGTTCATTAATTTATTATTGTTCATATATGCTATTTTGGTAAGTTCATTTATTAATGTTATTGTATTTAGACATGTCTTCTGGCCGAGGATCTGGTAGTAGGAGTAGACAAGGGAAGGTGCTCCAATCCCCCTAGCTACTTCTATTACTGGCACACAGCTAGCCTCATCCACATTCACACCTCTACAGGATATGGATTTTATGCAGGGCTCCCCTGCCACACCCTTATCATCAGTAGCGACCACTACCAACGAGCCTTCCCCTTTAGACTCAGAGGGAAGGATTATTACGTCCATTGATCTAGCCTTTAAACATTAAGTTTCTACCAATTTACATTTTTTTCTTATGTTATTTTATTTCATAGTTAATTTATTGTATTTACCATATAAGAACCAAAAATTGAATTTTTATCAGATTTGTAGGAGGGAGCCCTCATCCCTCACGTTGGTTTGGAGATCTTCTCCGTTCCTCATAGTACACAGAGTCCTGGCCGCAATATAGAAGTGTCTCAGCAGCGAAAAAAGATGAATGGTGGAGTGAATTTAAGGTACAACAGTAATATAATTACTTTCTCTGAAATGTTTTTTTATTGTATAGTTATTTAATCATGCAATTTTTTCTAGGCGAGGTATTCTTGGCCCTGGCATTCAGATGAGGAGGCCTTTGCGGTGTTTAAGGACATGGCTGCCGGTCGATACAAGGACTTCATCTACAAGACGAAGTCGAAGTTCTTTGTCAACACCGATGAGGTTTAGGCTCAGTACGAAGCCTACTGGTCTAGGTCTACTGCCAAGGAGGTCTCCGAGAGGGCAAAAAAGAATAGGGCTAGCGGGTCGGGAACTGGAACGAAGCACACGACATGGTCCATCAGCGTCGTTGAGCACCAGGCACGTATGGTAAGTAATTTAGTTTAAATAAAGATTAAGTTAATTCAATGTTTATTCAATTTATTACTCTATATATGTTAAAAGTAGTTGGTAAGCCATGTTAATACTATGAAATTCATGGTAGTAGTTTAAAATTATTGTTTATTCAATTTATTGCTCTATATATGTTAAAAGTAGTTGGGAAGGCATGCTGATGCTATGAAATCCATGGTAGTAGTTTAAAATTATTATTTATTTAATTTTTTTGGGGGGGGATTAAGTGTAATCACTTATAATCTATAATGTTAGTGTATATTTTCAATGTATATTCAATTCATTGTTCTATATATGTTAAAAGTAGTTAGGTAGCCATGTTTAAACTACATAAATCAATGGTAGTACTTTAATTCAAAGTTTAATATATTAGATTTGGGTTAAGTAAGATAATGGGAGGTTAAGTGTAAACACTTATAATTTATAGGGGTGTTAGTGTATATTTTCAATGTTTATTAAGTTTATTGTTCTATATATGTTAAAAGTAAGAGTAATGCTATGGGTACCTAAAGAGTACCAAATTTTTTGCATCAAATGATGTGTCACATGATGTGATGCATTAATTTTTAATTTTAATTTTATTTTTTGTACCACATCAGGTGACACACCATTTGGTGTAAAAAATTTAGTACTTTTTAGGTACCCATAGCATTACTCTAAAAGTAATTGAGAAACCATGTTGATGCTATAAAATTCATGATAGTACTTTAATTCAAAGTATAAAAACTATTTTGGGGGAGGGGAGGGGGTTAAGTGTAAACACTTAAAATCTGTACTTATATTTCATTTCTTATTTCTTAGAAATATAAAAAATTAATAGTAATACATACTGATTATAGGTGGCTACACATGATGATCATGTGCGATTCCCTGATGTGTTTGTGAGTATGCACATCAGGTAGGATATATCTAGACAGTGGGTTGATCCCCGGGCAAAGGCGGTGTATGTAAGTATTAAAATTATTGTTTACAATTAAATTGAAATGACGATGTTTTAATATTTGTCTTTTTTTTTTTATGAGCGGTAGAATACGAGAGACGTATGAGGAACGAGTCTAACAGGAATAAGTGAAAACAAGCATTATGGGAGGAGATCACCTCCCAAGAACGAACAAAGAGGGGCGATAGGGTCTACTGGAAGGACGCACACAGGGGATCCCTACACGTGCCAACCATGGCTTCACGTGCTTCTGGATCGATAGCCCGAAGTTCGGCCCAACCAAACGTTGACCAGACGCACATTTCAAGGTTGGAGACCGAACTCGCCGAAACCCGACAGACCGTGGCCTATATGTAGACTGTCATGGAACATTTTTTTCGGAGTCAACCCCGTCCATCTGGTCAACCATCTCCTGATCATATCCAATACCGAAATTTATTTCATGACAATTAGTATGAACAGTTTTAATTTATGTAGTTTAAACAGTTTTAATTTATGTAGTTTAAACAGTTTTAATTTATTTTTAATTTATGTAGTTTATACAGTTTTTATTTATGAAAATAATTTTGTAATTAAATTGTTGTAATTTTGTAATTAATCTGTGGTACGTTTTAATTTTTGTAGAGTTTTTATTAATATTATCTGTTGAAATCAGGTACAAAAAAATATATTTTTTGAATATTATTACTTTTTATTTTTAGCGACGGAAGACTCCGTCGCTAAAATTTCTGTCGCTAATTTATGTACCCTGATTCCGTCGCTAATTAGAGACGGAGTCTTCCGTGGCAAAGCATCAGGCGCTGATTAGAGACGGAATTTAGATACGGAATATACCGTCGCCAATTAGCAACAGACGGTAGTTAGTGACGGAATGTTACTGTTGTTAAATTCCGTCGCTGTTTTAGCGACGAAAATGGTCACCGTTACTAATTTTTGACGGAATAGCTTTCGTCTAAAAGTTTCGACCGCTTTTTTTCGACAGAGTTCCGTCGCTAGTATGAATTTAACGACGGAAACTTAGATTTAGCAACAAAAATTTTCGTCACTAATACACGCTTTCGAGTAGTGATTCTCTCTCTTTCTCAAAAAGTCTAAGCAAAGCAGAGTGTGTTGTTTATCAAGCTTTGGTTTCTTGAGGTTGTGCAGACCAAGAGAAGAAAAAACACTTAGTGATTGGGCTGTTGTATCCTGTAGGCAGCGTGCTGAGACCTAGCACTTGGTATATACCCAATAGAGGCGTGAACCGTCATAAAGAGAGCAACTTAGTCCTCGCTTCAACCCATGCCAATACTTATTGTTCGTGGTGGTGTAATGTAGAAAATATCGCATACTATTTCACAATGATTCAAAGGTAACTTTATTTGGAATAATTTTGTAAACATGAAGCTTCTAATTATTTTGTATTTCATCTAAATAAAGTTTGATTATTTGGAATGAGTTCCAACAAGAAGTGGTGGAATGCCCGGCGCATTTCGCTTAATGGTTCATTATAATGAAATTTTTTTCACTTGTTGTTAGACATACTTGTATTCATACCATTTTAAATATAGTTGCTATGCAAGATCTTAAGCTTGAACAAATAGATGTAAAAACTTCATTTTTACATGGGGAGCTTACATGGGGAGCTTGAGGAGACGATCTACATGCAACCACTTGAAGGGTTTGTAATCAAAGGGTTAAAGAATCACGATTGCTTGCTAAAGAGGTCCTTGCACGTATGAGTTAAAACAATTACCTCGACAATGGTATGAAAGGTTCAACGTGCCCATGACTTTGCTAGAAGTGAGTATGATTGTTGTCTCTACTGGAGTTGCGATGATGACTCGTTGATTTGTCTTTTTCCTTTACGTTGATGATATGCTTGTGCATGCAAAAAATATCAATGATATTGGTAATGTACTGAGTTTAAAAGTACTGTATTTCATTTGCTAGAAAATGGGCCTGTTAATGGGTGGTTCGTGTCTGAGCGAACAGTTGGGAAAAAAAAAGGGTCAATTACGGGCCGGTCCCTTTTTAAAAGTTTGTAATCGCTCCAGTCCACTTATCTTTTTTAAAAATCGGAAAAAGGCATTT
The DNA here is from genome assembly GCA_016624345.1 of Platycodon grandiflorus. Taxonomy (NCBI): domain Eukaryota; kingdom Viridiplantae; phylum Streptophyta; class Magnoliopsida; order Asterales; family Campanulaceae; genus Platycodon; species Platycodon grandiflorus. Next base: position 42,582,420 of record CM028363.1, read on the forward strand.
TTGGGGCGAAAAGACAATTATGCCATTAATGAAAGAAAAACACGCGCGCTTCAGTAACCCAAGGCATCGCGATGCACCAAATTGTTGCATCACGATGAATGATGTCTGCATCGCGATGCATAAATCAGAGATCGCGATGCAGAAGTCAAGTGTGACCCACATGTAATTTTTGTAAAGAATCGCGATGCAAGGTTTTAGAATCGCAATGCATGGTTTCTGAATCGCGATGCACGATGTCTGCATCGCGATGAATGATGTTTGCATCGCGATGCAACAATTGGTGCATCGCGATGAATGACTTCTGCATCGTGATGAATGATTTTCGTTTACCTTTGAGGCGTTGCCCCGAACCCCACGAGGACGCCGTCCCCTCAACCCCGCGACCCGACCGGCAGGTCGAACCCCGTGCGTTGCCCAAAGATCTGCGATTGGCGAATTAAATCATCCAAGAACATCTTCCTCTATTTTCGGACAAATTGTCAAGCTTGATTTGAAGCTCAAAAATAGTGTTTTTGGTAGAAAAATTGTGCACAAATATAGTACTAAGTTAGAATAATAATATGAAATTGATTTTAAACAAATTCGAAAGCTTAAAACAGAGATTTAAGTGGCCAAAACAGCTCAAGAACAAAGAAAAACGGGATGGACTCAAAAAATTTGAATTTGATCAAATTCGTGTTTTATGCATGAAAATTAATACTCAAACATGAGAAAAGACTATATTAACAACATGGAATCATTTATACATCAATTTGAATCTCAAATCAAGCAACGATGTTGTTGAGGGTATTTTAGGAAGAAAATTTTTAAAATGCCTTTAAGCGCTTAAAAAAGGGTGTCTTGAGAAAAAAGTTTGGAAAAGTGGAACCAAGAATTTATCCAAAAAAAAAAAAACAAAATCAGTACCAAGAATGGGTTGGGCCTCTTCACATGGACAGGGTCATGCTGAAAGTCCACTACTCTAGTCTTGTTTAGCCTTGTAGATCCACTTACCGTTCTAGCTTTATGTCCCCAACGCCAAAAAAAAAAAAAAAAAAAAGAAGAGAGAGAGAAAGAGAAAAAAAAAAAAAAAAAAAAAACAAACAAACAAACAAACACACACATACACACACATGAATAAGATTCATGTGTTGTTTTGAGGAATGAAAACACTAACTGTCACCCACCCAACAAAAAGAATTGAGTTTGTTATCACTGTACTTTGGTTTTTAGGTTTTTACTTTCTCTCTCTTTGATCCCACCAGTATATTTTTATCTCTCTTACTTTTTTTTTTTTTTTCATTCATCACAAAACAAAAATCTAAAACTCAAAAACCAACCTGAAACCGTCATACCAAACATAGCTGAAAAACTAATGGACTAAATTTTGAAATATCCTTGAAAATACTTTGATCCAATCATATGGTATTAACCCATGAATTTATTTTCACTAGTATATTATGTCAAAGTTTAAGTATCACCAATTGTCAAACTACATTAACTAGTATATATATTTTCACTAGAGTTGATTATATATCAACAGAAATGTTGCTCATTTCTTCTGTCTCAAAATGAGTATTTGTTTTTATTCATAATCATAAAGAAAGATTACACTCATTTTGGAATGTATTGACTCTGCTCTTTTATTTCTTTCATTCAAATTCAATTTTTCGGCATCAACCACCAAACCCCGCCGCGCGCGCGGGAGGGAGTACTTTACTTCATAAATTGAACAAGTTGATAAAGCGTAAGAGTTAAGAATTTATGTAAACAACCAGCTCATTTAACAATTGCTAAAGTGTCAAGTAGAAAAAAAAAATAAAAAAAAGGATAAAAAAAAAAGCAAAAATATTTCAAATCATTGCTGGTTGGTTTTCTCAAAAACAAGTTTGAACAGCATGAAGTTAGAGACATGTCTCAACTTGTTTTCAATCCCAAGGGTATATATTCAAACAGGCGTGCACCCGCACCCCCTTTGAGAAAATCTACTACACTTGCTGATTCTACTTTTCTCACACTCGAAAATTTTAATCTCCAACCCTTGGATTTTATATAAGTATATCCTCAAAGGCTTCAAATCTTCCATCACACTCCCTATTACACTCCGTATCTCACTTAATCCTAGCCTTATACATATACTTGTTATTTTAGTTTGTCTCTTTTTACAATTTTTACAAGAAAACATGTAGAGTTGAGATTTAATGGGACAGAGATTATGATAAGGGGTCTAATAGAAGATTTGAAGCCATCGTCAAACAATCAACATTTTTTAAGTAGTTATCACATTCATTTTTAGTCAAACACAGTAGTATTAATCGTATCTTAATATTCTCGACGTGGCAGTAACAGGTTGGTTGAACAGCCATGCGTACAAACAATTAACGATAATTGGATTTTCCTCGAGTACGTAGTTATATCATTGGAAATTTGGGTCAAAAGGAAAATTTTTAACCAACAGAAAACAATTGTATTTCTGCAGTGCACCGCCCAACAAATGTCACGCTCGGAAGTGCTCCGTCAGCCGACCATGATCCCATACTGGTCCAATCTAGAAGGCAAAAAGCTATAGAAAAGAGAATTGAGAATGTTTGGGGAGAAAAAAGAATGAAATTTCTTGAGTGGGGGTGGCAAAAAGGAGGATGGGGACTATATATGAGAGAAATGTGAATGAGAAAGGAATATTTGTCTGATTTGAAACTAAGGCCATTTCTTGTCAATTTTGGGTTCTTCAATATAATAATAAAGACAATATGTACTTGGGCAACAGAAATGATCACTACAAAAACAGAATCTTACTTCTTTGAGTAGACTAACTTAAACTAGTCTACACAGAGAGAGAGAGAGAGAGAGAGAGAGAGAGAGAGAGAGAGAGAGAGAGAGAGAGAGAGAGAAAGCTCTGAAGTGAATACGTACATACGAATCGTTCAAAATAATGACAAATCAATCGCGCTTGCGCTAGATGGTATTTGTTTTCACCACTAAATTTTCCATTTCAACCCTTGAATTCGTATTGTTCATTGTTCCTCCAATAAACAAAAGGGATGGTATAAAATTATTAATTAACGTGGGAGAAATTAATTACCACATTTGAGAAAATTATAATACTCTAAGGAGCCGTTTGGTAGTTAGTATTAAGGCTGGATAGGATTAATAAGCCGAATAGTCGGATGTTTGGAACACAATAGGTGGTCGGGACTAATAGAATAAGTTATCTGGATAAAGTCCTTATACCAAGGTTGAAGATGATATTATTAGCGTCCTCAGTAAAATAAAACATGTGAGCTACATTTTTAATTCTAAAATTACCCTCGATTTATAAGTGAAGATTAATAGCGAGGGCGCTAATAGCACCGAGATTAATAATACTCCTTATCCTTGTCCAACTACAAAACAAGCACCAAGAGTTACAGGGGCCATCTAGTGAAAGAGGAAAAGTTTGCAGTGAATGATGACATTGGGTATTCATTCAGTCAAGTAGTAACATGCAAACTAATATACCAATATCGAGGAGGAAAAGCAAATATATATTGATAGATAAATTAAAAAGCAAGGATGCCATCTAGAATTGTAATATTGATAAAAAAAAAAAAGTGATACTATTTCCATAAAGAAAAGGTCCATATATATATATATATATATATATATATATATATGACAAAATGAGTATATATGACTATGACATTTTAAGTGATAAGAATCAAACTATTTTTTTTTTTTTTTTATGTCATACATGTCATCTAAATCTTACCATGCTATCGGTATAATTGGAAAATGAAAGCATGATGTCGCTCCAAAATTGTTTTTCTTTTTTTTTTTTTTTTTGGGGAGAGAGAGAGAGCCAAGAATGAATGCTCATTTGTCGTCCATGTAGAAAAAGGGCAATGCTACATCCAGCTAAAGAGTACAAAAAATATTGCACCTAATGACATGACACCCAAATTCAATGTTGGATTTCAGTTAAAATTTTAAATCAAACACTTGCTGCCTTATGGTAGAGAGGATCTGGCCAAAAATTTGCTTGAAATCCAACATTGGATTTGGGTGTCATGTCATTAGGTGTAACATTTTTTGTACTCTTTAGGTGGCTCTAGCATTTCTCTTAGAAAAATGCTCAAGTGCGGGGCATGCACTTGGGCCCGCGCGGAATATGTATGAACTATATTGTACGTTCTATTCTAAAATCAATTAATGTTAGGTGAAATAGCCCCTCAAGCCTATATACTAGTTATTAGTTATAGTTATATATTTAGTCCATACAAAATAGCGGTTCTAACACTGATAATCTATCACTTTCTCTCTCTCACCTATACAGACGCGGTCAATTGCTTATCTTTGTGCTTGTAATTTCTTGGAAGTAAATTTCCTTCCTCCACCACTGATTATAAGGCTATATCTATATATATATATATATATATATATATATATATATATATATATATAGATCATGCATTGCGTCAAGATAACATCACTTATCACTATTACTCCATGTCTGATTCATGCCCTTGTCAATTTAAGACTCTGTAAAGGTAAGTCTCAATCTATAACATTTGAGCATGGTGGGCTCATTTATTTAATTATACAACTGGTCTAAATTGCACTCCTCGGTCATACTTGCTGTACTAGGCACTGCTTAACCCCAAATCAATCTGCAATGTTGTCAGCTTAATTGGACATGGCTTTGGACCACAGCCATATGCCTAACAAAACTTAACATGCTGACAATTACAGTTATGGACCATGACTTAAAGCCTACCCTTAGCTAGCTGGTAAGCTTTAACATATCTGATTTCGACCTGATCAGCCTGATGAATAGTTTTTCTCGTTTGTTCATCCTGGTTTGATCGAATCACTCAAGATAACTGCATGCGAGCATAGTCAGCCAACTCAAGCAAAGCGTGAAAAAGTTAGTTAACAACCCTCACGTTTGCCGGATCTTAACACGCTCAAGCTGAATCTTGAGTAGCTTTAATCTCTTTATAATCCTGCATATTTCTATCATTGGGTAACAGTTACTCGTAATTCTGTTATAAAGGAGTCTTCTAAATATCCAGCAACTCTATACCTTGAATTGTAGCATGGAATTTCCACGCGCGCCTACATTTGAGTTCCAAACAGGACCTTGTCCATGCCTCATTCATAACATGCATGATTCATGCCAAACCTAGACTGTAAGTTTCACGGCGATGACAGTGACTTGTTACATTGCTAATTTATATTACTTGTACACGATGTTTTCTTTTTGGTATGGTGGAGTGCTTTAATTGAAAATTGAAGTGCTAATAGCATGTTCCATCATTTAGGCTGTATTACATTTTCAAGTTACTGTACTAGGCATGCACTGTTAACCCCATACCATAATTTCCATGCTTAATTGGTGATAGCATCAACCACAGACATATGCTGATATGCCAAACTAATTTAAGAGGCTGAGAACTACAAGTATGGACCATGACTTAAGCCTACCCTTTGAATTAGCTCGTTTCGTGACTTCTAACAAATCTGATTTAAGCCTGATCAGCTTGGAATAGTTTTCTCCTTGTACCATTCTCTTGTGAGCTTCTAACAAATCCTGATCAGTTCGGATTAGTTTTCTCTCTGTTCATGCTATCGTATGTGTAGAAAAATTAAGGAGAAAAGAATAGAAGGCACAGGTATTTTTCCTTCATGTATTACACTGAGAGTACTGAACTCCTTAAATAGAAGATTACAGAGTGGTTAGGAGTCAGAGATTAGCTGGACTCCTAGTAAAAAAGGAAAGTAGATCACAGCCACCATTATTGCAAATAAAACAGCTAAGACTTGGGTAATAACGCCTAAAATCACCCCTAATCAAATCAAAAAGACAATCAGGCTAATCAAGACCCCAAATCATAGAAATAACATCACAGAATCAAACATTCACAAAATGATTCTTCAACACTCCCCCTCAAGTTGGGGCATCAATGTCCATCATCCCTAACTTGCCCGAAAGCTGTGAAATCTGGTCCCCCTAGAGCCTTAGTGAGCCCATCTCGTAACTGTCTCGTGGAGGGCAAAAGGAATGCACAGTGACCGGCTTCCACCTTTTCTTTAATGAAATGACGATCAATTGCAACATGCTTAGTCTTATCATGATGGATCGGGTCATTTGCAATGTCTATGGCAGCCTTGTTATCACGAACAACTTCATAGGAAGAGAAATTACTTCAAATCTTCCGACACACGTTGGATCCACATAACTTCACAGATTCCTTGAGCCATGGCTCGAATTCCGCTCGCACTACTCCTTGCCACTACACTTTGCTTCTTACTCCGCCAGGTCACCAAGTTGCCCCAAACAAACGTGCAATAGCACATCGATCTTCTATCCATAGTACAACTCCCCCAATCAGCATCGTATAAACTTCTACACCTCTTTTCTCAAACTTCCTAAAGAAGAGCCCTCTCGCAGTGTACCTTTCAAATACCTCAAGATTCGTTAACCGCCTCTAAATGTTTCTTCACGGGATTTTGCATGAACCGACTAATGAGCTCACAAAGATAAGAAATGTCGTCCGGTATAGGACAAATATATTAATTTCCCAACTAACTTTTGATAACTCGTCGTCAACAGGAGCCTCCCTGGACATCACCCAATATCTTAGAATTAAACTCCATAGGAGTTCCTGAAGGTTTGCAACCAATTAAACCAGTTTCCTTCAGCAAGTCCAAGGTGTATTTTCTCTGGGATACAACCAACCTATCCTTAGATCTTGCCACCTCCATTCCTAAAAAGTACTTGAGTGGCCCAAGGTCTTTTATTTCAAACTCAGTAGCCAACCTTTCCTTGACGTCCTGAGCTCCTTCCACATCATTACCTGTGAGCACAATATCATCAACGTACACAATGATCACAGTTAGTTTACCGATTTTAGATTGCTTAATAAATAAAGTATGATCAGCATGTCCTTGATAGAACCCCAGCTTCCTTGAGAATTTCATGAATCTATCAATCCAGGCTCGAGGGCTTTGTTTTAGTCCATACAAAGACCTCTTGAGTCTACACACTTTTCCTTGGAATTGATCCTCAAAACCAGGTGGCCCCTCCATATAGACTTCCTCTTTGAGATCTCCATGTAGGAATGCATTTTTAACATCTAACTGGCCAAGAGGCCAGTCCAGATTTACTGCTATAGATAAGATAAGGTGGATGGTGTTCAGTTTGGCTACAGGAGAAAAGGTTTCTGAGTAGTCAATCCCATAAATTTGTGAAAACCTTTTTGCTACAAGTCTGGCCTTATGTCTTTGAACTGATCCATCTGTATTGTATTTGACTGTGAAAACTCACTTGCAACCAACAGCCTTCCTCCCTTCAGGCAATTTGACTTTTTCCCAAGTCTCATTCTTCACCAAAGCCCCCATTTCTTCCATTACAGCCTCCCTCCACTCAAGAATGTCTAAAGCATACTGAATAGTCTTTGGAATATTGTTATTTGAGATGGCTGAAAGGAAGGTTTTGTAGGGGGTTGATAGATTTTTATAGGATAGATAGTTTGACATAGGATATCTGGGATGATTGGTGCAAGTTCTTGATGCTTTTCTGAGTGCAATAGGGACATCTAACAATAAATTTTCCTCAGAATCCCCTTCGAGGCTTCACAGGCTTATCCTCCGTGGGGGTAAATCGAGTTCAAGTTGCTACTTTTACCGGTTGGATGCTGTTATGAAGACCTTCTTGGGCGCTTGGTTGGCAAACCTCGGGAACATGTGCATCCACTTTCTAGTTTGAGTCTCTCCTTTTATAGACTTTTCCTTTAAATTTTGCCGAAGGAGGTTCAATGTTCTCGTCAGTCTCGTCAATGGACTGAGAACTGCCCTATTGCCTCCCTCTCCTTCCGTAGTCCCTATGTGATCAAATTGGTCCCTTAATTGAGGTTGAGGAACGATACCAAATTGATGATAAGGTCTAAAATCATTGTCTAGGTGCATATCTCCAAACTCCCCCTGACCTCGACTCTTTTCAAAAAACATTTGGTGTTAAAAAAAAGTTAAGTCCATAGTGATGAAGTGTTTTTTAAGCTCGGGATCATAACACTTGTACCCTTTTTAGGTGGAAGAATATCCTGTAAACACACATTTTTTAGATCTGGGTTCAAGTTTACCTTTATCATACAAGTGTGCAAAAACTGTGCATCCAAAACCTTTAGGGGCAAAGTGTTAAGGATTCGGACGTAGGGTAGGAGATTTTTAACTTGCTCAAAGGAGCCCGATAACCTAGTACTGGAGGGCATTCGATTGATTAAATAAGGTGTAAGGACAGCTTCTCCCCATAGGTATTTAGGACACTTAGAGGTAAACATCAAGGCTCTTGTGACCTTTAGGATGTGGCGATTTTTTCTTTCACCACTCCATTCTCATTGAGGTGTTTTAACACAGAGCTTTGATGTACAATCCCTTTTCTAAGAAAAAATTTCCCAAAACTATTAAAGTATTCAGTGCCATGCATGATCACTCCTGAATACTTTAATTTGAGTTTGAAATTGATTTTTTATCATTTCATAAAAGCTTTTGAAAATCTGTTCAACATCAGACTTTTCTTTCATTAAGTAAACCCATGTTGCTCTAGTATGGTCATCAATTAGGGTTATAAACCATCTCTTTCCAGTCAGGGTTTTAACCCTTGAAGGTCCCCATACATCACTATGAACCATGGTGAATGGTTCAGTAGGCTTGTAGGGCTGAGGAGAGTAGGTATTCTTACATTGTTTTGCTAATTGACACACTTCACAATAAATATCAAAAACCCTTTTATTAGGAAACAACTCTGGAAACATTTTTCTCGATACCCTAAACTAGGGTGGCTAAGTCTTTTATGCCACAAAAGGGCTTTATTTTCATCAATAGAAATAGTATGAAAACAATTTTTAACAGGATTTCTATCTAAGGGAGACTCTTGTTTCAGAATGTATAGGCCTCCAATCACCTTAGATCTGCCAATCATCTTCTCTAAGATTGGGTCCTGAAAAACACAACCATCAGAGGTAAACTTAGCAACACACCATCTATCTGAGGATAGTTTACTGACAGAAAGAAGGTTACACACTAGTTTAGGAACATGTAACACATTTTCCAGAGTAACAGAGGAGGAAATAGGCATAGATCCTCTCCCAGCTATTGGTGAGAAGGATCCATCTGCAAGTTTGATTTTTTCATTACCAAAGCACAGGGTTTATATGTTGAAAAAGTTTAGAAATACTTGTCATATGATCTGTTGCACCCGAGTCTATCACCCAACAGATCTTATGACCGATTCCTAGGAAGGATTGGGATGTAGGTATACCGAATCAACATATGAACAAGTAGGAGTAGAGTTGTGTGAGATTTGAGGGTTCAAAGTTTACTCGTGTGCTCTAGTTGCTCCTTTGTGAAGAAGGGCAGCCCTAGTTCAACCGAGGTTTGGTTGGCCTTTCCCGAGATTTCGATTGCTTATAGTCTTCCAAGTGGCTTCCCATGTATCTCCCAAAGATGTGTCATGAATATGTCCAGACTTTTTGCAGTGTTCACACTTTAATTTTGACTTATTTAGCCGCCTAGAGCCCTTAAATTTTCCAGCTACTAGTGCAGAATTTTTAACTCGAATTGGTACTCTTTCGCATCACTCTTCTCCGGCCTCCTCCCTCCCTACTCGAAAACATTTCCCTTCGTAGGTAAGGGTGTTCTCCTAGAATTCTCCCCTTACCTCATCTAAGTCATGGTTCAAACCAGCAAGGAAAGAATAAACACGCTCATTTTCTTCCCTCTTCTTGAACTTGATGCTATCTCCAGGGCATTCCCACGATTCCTCATAACACAAATCAAGCTCTTGCCACAGAGTTACTATCTCATTATAGTACTCTGTGACATCCTTTGAATCTTGTCTCATACTCCAAAGTCTGGTTTCTAACTCGTAAATTTGCGATGAGTTTTCAATGTCAGAGTACATTTCCTTCACAGCTTCCCATATGTCTTTAGTTGTCCGAAGGAACATGTGTGGTCTAGATATGGTTGGCTCCATTGAGTCAATAAGCCAAGCCATTACTTGAGAATTTTCGGATTTCCAGGTTTTGTGCTTGGGATCTCCAGCCCCTGGTTCGATAATTTCTCCAGTAATATAACCCAGCTTCCCTCTCCCGTCAATAGCCAGCTTTATAGTTAGCCCACTCGAGATAATTTTTTTCGATGAGTTTTCTGGTTGTTGATAGGAGAGAAGCCGAGTTGGTGGAGTTGTTTTCTTCACCCAAACAAACGTGAAGAAATACCAGACCTGACATTTCTTATGCTGTGAGCTCTGTTAGTCAGTTCATGCAAAATCCCGTGAAGAAACATTTAGAGGCAGTTAACAGAATCCTGAGGTATTTGAAAGGTACACCTGGCAGAGGGCTCTTCTTTAGGAAGTCTGAGAAAAGAGGTGTAGAAGTTTATACTGATGTTGATTGGGGGAGTTGTTTTCTTCACCCATATTAGGCTGAGCAGCGGTGGTGGTTGTAGAAGAGATTGCTGGAAAAGATATATGATTTTGTGGGTTGCAGAGGATATGTTCCCCTCCCCAGTCATGGCGGCTCTGTAATTCATATTCGATTTTTTAGAGTTTGGTTAGGGTTTTTATGGAGACATGGCTCTGATACCATGTAAAAAAAGGAGAAAAGAATAGAAGGCACAAAGTATTTTTCCTTCATGTATTACACTGAGAGTACTGAACTCTTTAAATAGAAGATTACAGAGTGGTTAGGAGTCAGAGATTAGCTGGACTCCTAGTAAAAAAGGTAAGTAGATCACATCCACCATTATTGCAAATAAAACAGCTAAGACTTGGGTAATAACGCCTAAAATCACTCCTAATCAAATCAAAAAGACAATCAGGCTAATCAAGACCCCAAATCACAGAAATAACATCACAGAATCAAACATTCACATAATGATTCTTCAACAGTATGTAACTAGGTTTGATCATTTAAGATTTCCACATATACAGACCGAACCCCAGCAATTAAAGAGTGAAAAAGTTTAGGATCTCAAAATAATCATCAGGTTTGCTTCACTTAACTCACTTGAGCCTTTACTTAGCATGCTCAAGTGGAATTTTGAGTAGCTTGATTTCTTTGTAATTGGGTGAAATATTAACTCATGACTGACTCAGCTATAAAGGTGGAGTCCGAAATATCAAGCAACAATCTTGAGTCGTAGTCGTAGCATGGAATTTCTGCGCATACATTTCAATTCAAAACAGAAATTCTTCACCTCCTCCTTCATACCCTGCATGATTCATGCCAAACCTGGACTATAGGTTTCATGCTGGTGACATTGATATGTTTAATTTCTAATGTTACGTCCAATCAGAAACCAGATTTTCCTTTCAATGCTTAAGTCACTTAACTGCATAACATGTGAAGTAGTCATCGCTCATTCAAAGTAGTGGATTCATTCTCAAAGTACACAGAGACTTCACGGATAGTAGACAGTGAAATTCAATCCCCATCCATAACCACGATAACCTATACTTCAGACCGAAAATCTCCCAACCCAACGTGAGGTTCGATATGAAGTACAATTGCCTAGACACTCTTAAACAATTTCAGATTCTTTCAACTTTCTAATCCGCCCAAGACAGATGAGAAATGGTGAGATATGGCTATTTATGTCTTTTAAGAAAATAATATAAATCAACCAAAAGAGATTTTCACAGCAATAAAATGTTACTGTGGGATCAAAACGCAATGGAGGAAAGAATAAAACGTATCAATATTCTTGCTGGGCATGCGATCGAAAAGGCACATTTATTATTGACGTTATTGCCTAAAGGGGATGTACAAGTACAAAATATATAGTCAACGTTGGAGGAATGCAGCAATTGCTGGAGAAGCAAAACAAGCTCAATTAGGGTTTTAAGTGGTCAAACACCAAGTAGGATTTTAATGGTCCTACTGGATTCTAACTGATCTTCATGATCACTTTAACAATGGTGTTGTTGGTGATAACCCACTTATCCCTAGTGCCACTTGATATAGGAGGCCATGCAGTGTGCATCGATCATGGTTATCATTGTCATCTGACAATGACTTTTAATTTATTGTCAACGACTGATACGAGATGCAAAACTTATGACATTTTCAACACAACTAATTACATGCAAGAGAGAGAGAGAGAGAGAGAGTTGAAGAGAATACCTCCAAAATTTGAACTCCGATACCATGTTAAAAATGCATCATAACCAAAAGATGCCCCGCTTGAAAGCGGACAGGATCCTCTATTTCAAAAAGATGTTTCATCTCCTAATCCAACCATTGGATCTTCGCCACATGTGCATCAAAAATCATGGAGTAATTAATGTTGTTTATTCTTAAGCACATGTGGCGAAGATCCGTAGGTTGGAGTAGGAGATGAAATACCTTTTTGGAATAGAGGATCATGTCTGGCTTGAAAGAAAACAAAACAAACAAATAAACAAAAGAAAAGCATGCCGAAAGCATGGTCAATTCCGTTATAGTGACATGTGAGATTTGATACCAGTTAAGAGCCCGTTTGGTCGTGCGTTTTGGCCAAAACGCAGGGATAAAATACAGCTTATTTGCATAAATTGCGTTTCAATGCTGCGGCAGAAAAAACTGCGTTTTCAAAATGCAGCTAAGTCTTAAAACGCTGGAATTCCTAGCTTTTTTCCAAAACGCAGATTTTAAAACGCTGATAGGAAAAAAAGTTGCATTTTGAAGCGATATCCAAAACGCATTTTTTAAGAAAAAACGTTGCGTTTTGAAAAATTTGTGTTTTAAAATAATCCGTTTTGAAAACACTGCACCAAACGGCTCTCACCATCGTGAATTCTGAAAAAAGGTACTCTAATGTATTTAGGTTTACGTACCTCTACGTACAAAGAAAGAATCCAATTGATATATAATAACCTAGCCCACTTGGTAATATGTCCGATTTAAAACTTGTGAACATAATTTCCGTATAGAGGTCATGATTATCTTAATAAGAAGACCATGTAATATCATAAACCATGATCACTAACAAAAATCAGCAAGGTGGGGTCTAAATAAAGTGCCATATAGTGGCCCTTCTGTAATAATTAATGAAAAACTACAAGGGGCATCATCCTGGTCTTTTTCCTTCAAGTGCCATATTATAAATCTAACTAGAAATGCACCCGTGCGATGCACGAACTATATTGATAGAATTTAAATTATATAATAACATTAATGATAAAAGTGTAAGTAAATAATAGTTGTAAGGTAGAGATTATGTGTTCGACGTATATAAAACAAACAAATTATTATAATGTAGAATTTATATATACTTGGGGCTTGTTTGTTAATCCAATTGAGAGCTTAATAAAGAAAATTTTAAGTGCGATTAAAAATAAGATTATTTGATAAGGTAATATTATATCACATAATAAATTAAGTATCCCTTAAAAATAGCAAAAATTTTAAGTTAAAAGACAATGTCTTAATATTTTCAGCTTTATTATTTCAGACATCAATTTTCAAATCTTAATTTTCGTTTTAATGCATGATCCTAACACTATGTATATTACTTGTGTATAAATCCATAACTTGATAAACCCTAACAGGAGTATACCCAAAAAAAAAAATATTGTAAAAGTAGGCAAAATCTTATTTGTGCAGAAGATGTACTTGAAATTGAACTCGTACAGGATGACTTGGAGACACTGTAAAAGGGGTTCACTTTTTTTTCTCTCAAGGCACTTCGTTGCTTCTTTTCCAAGCTCACATGGTAATTAAAGGCACACCCGATCAAGCAATGAGTCCAGGATACCAATCAAACAACTTTGTTAGAGCTACCATTTTCTTCGTCATTGAAATATCAAATGCAGCCTGTAAGTAATCTCATTTGCAAATTCCAGTTCACTTTCAACTGGAGAAGTTGTGTATACTCTCACATTCAATTTGAGAAAGTTCCAAAAATCAATTACAACATAAAATTTATTTGGGGTAACAATTAAGATGGTTAATTGAACGTTTTCGACCCTAGGCATTAACAACCTATAGAAGGGGAGGAGCAGCTTTCGCAGGAAAGTGCAAATGTTACCCACGGTTCAGATAACTCCAACCCAAAGACACTCCGCGCAAACATCTCATCATTCTTGGCACCCTTGGCAAAAGTCTGCTTCAAAATCAATAGGACATCATTAGTCAATTTCAGTTTTTGAGACAAAGTTGGCTAGGTCTTTGTGCATTGGCACAGTGTCCAAATATCTAATAAAACAACTGACAATATTAAAATCCCATTAACAATAATTACCACTATATTCTCTAACAATTGCTAGATTGTTGAAATACATCTTCCTGCAGTATTGAATTGAATAACCATCAATTATAGATAAAATTCTTATGTCTAACGGTTGACCCTGACTTTTATTATAGACTTTGCATAAGACATCATCATCGAAAATTGTCTTCGTTGAAATTTGAATGAAATTCTTATGTCTGACGGCCGTTTAATATACCAAGCCCAATTCACCTCATATAAATCACAGGGCAAGTCCAAAAAAGCTGATAAGATAAGTCAACTTACATGAGAATATTTATAAGAATATCAATAATTCAAGATCATATCACAAAATGATGATAAATTTTATCTACCACGAAAGTTAAACATTCGCCAACTTTACCGTTACACGTGCTTCTATTCCTACATTGCATCTACAACTTCATCAAGATTATGACCAACACTCCATGATATGACAAAAGGATTTGAAACAAAAATCAATTCGATACCTAAAAATCATCATTACACGATTTTAAAAGCAACCACTACTGGATCCTCATTTCATCCAACGGGCTTGATTGTCCCCTTACATACACACCCGAATCCGCCCTCGCCAATCTTTAGCAACCTTCCTAAGCTCCGAGAATTAAAACTCTTAAAGCAATGGTTACTTTCAAAGGTTAACGACTATCTTATGGTGTGGGGTTCACTTTGACATGCGATACTCTTTTGCCACCTTTTTTTTCCTTCATTTAATAATAATCGAGTAAGAGAGAAATATAGAGAAAAAGAAACCCACAACTGAATATTTACTTTTCCATCCAACAAAGAAAATCACGTAGAATACATAATATATAAACTCATTAGATAGAGTCTAAACAAAATCACATGTAAGAAATAATCAGCTAGAATAGATTAATTCAACCACGAACGATGGGTCATCTAGGTTCATCCTTTTCCAAAAATTTGACAAGAACTCTCCAATCAATTTTAGAGGTCAATCCACCGATCGACCTAATTTTAATGATTAAGAAACATAAAGTACCATTCAATCGAAAAAGAAAAAAAGAACATCACTCTCTTCTTACAAAACCTTTATTGTTCATAACCTTCCTCAGTTATACATCAAGTCCAACTGTTAACGCAAATTCAATACACAAAATACCCGCAAAAATAAAAAAGTGACAATAATAAAAAGTAATTTATTGACGATATTATTCACTGTTCTTATTTATTTGCTAAAGATTCAAAAAAGCCCATCACGCTTTTTCAGACTCTCAAACACCCAAAGACTTCTTGATATCTTTTCGTAGATAGGAAAGACAAAGGATCAATAACATCAATATCTCTTCCACGTCTCTATTTACATATTAATAGACATATCCCGATAATGAATTTCACCTCAATGCTAAGAGGAGAGGTTGTGGGAACGTTACGATCGACCACTTTCCATTCCATGTCGCCAAGAAGTTGGAGAAATTCCACTTGATCTGTCTCCCACAAATCCACCTTTGCTAGATTTGAAACCCGTACGGGGAGCAGATTTGGTCAATTCAATAACTCTCTACACCGGTACACATGCAAGTGAACAGGTTAGAAAAATTGAATAATTACAAAAATTGAAAATCGAATGCTTTTTCGAATATGGTGGGCCAATAATAGTAAATTCTTAATGGAAATTGAAATTTTAAAATGGGAAATTATTAAATTCATGAATTTTGTTGTTTGGTTACCGAGGAAAAAAAAAGAACAAAGGTGTGAAGGGGAAGGAGAAAATGAAGCATACCTTGAAGCTTTGGAAACTTAGAAAGCTCTAGAACTAAGATATCACCAAAGTGTGTTCCTGGAATGAGAAAATTAAGTTTAGAGTGATGAAATAAAGCACGAAATAGCACAAGTTGTCATTGGCTCTGTTTGCATGCTCGTAAAGTGCAAGAAAATTAAAATTAACATTTTCAAGACTTCAATTCTACATTTTAAGTAAAATCCTTCCTACCCAATTGGTCAAACAAACAATTGGGTTACTTCATTATGAATTTCGTTTCTAAATAAATTCGAGAAAATCCTTCCAACCCAATTTTAAGGAAAGATTATCGGGACACAATGCCGAAAAATGACAACATTTCCAAGAATGCGAGAAAATTTTCATACACACTACAACTTTTAAATCAAAGCATAAAAACTCATAGTCGTGCGAAAATGGAGGGAAAATAGAAAAATGGGTGAAAAGCAAACCTTAAAAGAATGCTTTAAGCCATAATTCCCGCTCAAAACTCCAAAATTGAATGAACTCAACTTATATGGGAAAAAAGAGAAGGCATGATACGAATTTACATAAGGCAAGTGAAGAAGTACCTTAACTATTGTGTTTGTATGTGAAAACATCCAATTTCGTAAATCCGTTTGATTACGGATGTCGTACCTCCTGTAAATGTCCTGGGCCAAATTAAATCTTGCAAAGGCAAACATGATTTTAAGAGGATGTTATAAGATGCCATGTCAACAATGTCTAAAGTCCGGATAGATGAATTGGAATTAGGCCTCGTCTAGTGCGGCATTTTTGAAAGGCGGCTTTTTCTTGTGAATATGTTTTGTGTATTAGTTCAAAAGTTGCTTTTACAACTGAGTGTTTAGTTGAAAAAGTGACAAATAACAATATTACCCCTTTATATTAGTTTGATACATATGAAATTGCAAGATATAATACCGCAAATAATTTTCAAGTTATAATAAATCCAAAATTCTACCAAAAATAATAAATCTAACCTTAAAATATCAAATATCATCATTCAATAAAAGTAAAATAAAAACTGGTTACACATTAGTTCTAGTAAAATGTATTTACTTGGCTATTAAATATTTTCAATTAAAAACATTATAAAAAAGACTTACTAAAAATGGAGAGAATAATTTATTTACAAATAAAGCAATGAATGGAAAAAGTAGAAAACAAAACATAAGCGCAGATCATTTAGAGGTTGTGATAACCTCTCAATTTCATCATCTCATCTCATCTCTCTCTCTCTCTCTCTCTCTCTCTCTCTCTCTCTCTCTCTCTCTCTCTCTCTCTCTCTCTTCCTTCCCCCAATACCCTCTTCCTTTCAACTTTCCTCTCTCATCTTTTTCTTTCACATGCAATTCCTTGCCGAGATCAAATGTCGACATACTGAGGTACTTGTCAAAATTTTTGGAAAGAATTAAAGGAGCTACACAAAGAGATTGAGAATCATTTTTATGTATTTGGTCAATAATAGATCTGCTATTAGATTAAAAGAATCAAAGGCAATTGATGGAGTGGATGGATCAGATTTTTTGGTTTGCTCCTCACAATTTGATCTTTTCTATTCTTCTTCTTCTTTTACTTTCTTAAAATCAGTTCTTCGTTTTACAACCGATCGGAGAACAGGGAATAAATGGTGAAGCAAAAAAGTGGGTTGGTTTGCAAAATTCTCAAGGGCATTTCGGTCAGAATTTTTCTTTAGTCTTTGTCATTTTTCTCGTGTCTCATGGCTATAATTGTCCATTGGTAGAGATCGGCTTTTAGTTTTGACTTTTGAGCATTTTCTTCATCTTCTAAATTTCTTGGCATACTCAACAACCGCCTTTGCTAAAGGGTGTTCACTGTTCACCTAATCAAAGACAACAAACTAACAATCTCATAATCATTGTCCATGATATAAGCTTGAAAAGACGAAAACGGGAATTTTCCGATATACTTTTAATCCAATCAAAATGTCCCGAAAGCAAAAGATGTACCTCACCGCCGCAATCAACTCATAGAATTCCCGAAGAACCATGTTCTTCAAGAGTCTTGTGTTAACTACCACAGCTTGCCAATAGTAAGGGTCCAGTCTTGTCAAACACAATTTACATCTAAATGAAAACCAATTTACAAAAATTCACAACAATCACCAAACAAATATCAAAACAGAGAGATTGTATGACCACAGAGTTCTTAATTACAATTAAAATAGCACAAGAATCATTCTGCAATCAGTAGTCCTATCTGACGCAATTGATCGATACACATCACACCCTAAATAAACAAAATCAGCAAAATCCACAAAGAAATTGCACACAAACACAGGAAACAAAAAAAAAAGTACCAGCAGAAGAACCCACAAGGAAATTAGTATTCACCTGATCAAAGACAATAAATTAACTAACAATATCAGAATCATTGTGGGAATATTTCAGATATACTATGTAATGCAATCAAAATGTCCTGAAAGCAAAAGATGTACCTCACCGCAATCAACTCATAGAATTCCCGAAGTAGCATGTTCTCGCAAGAGTCTTTTGTTAACTACCACAGCTTGCCAATCGTAAGTGTCCCGCCTTGTCAAACACAATACGCTTCACCTACAAAATTCAATCAAACAAAGGCTTAATTTTAGTTTCTCTCTTAGAAAATGCATTTTGAGGTAAATCCATGTAATGAAAGAACAAGAGGTGACCTTATGTGCACTTTCTAGTGCTGTCGCCTTGAATAATGATACCCGAGAAGTCCCAACTCGTACCAACCATTACAATGACCGGTTCATAAATTGCGAAGTGCTCTCAAATTATCCCTAATCAAATTGTAACCGAGTAAAGAAAGCAAGATTGAATTCTCATACTTTACCCAAGTCGCATATAGAAGTTAACATTAGGCATAAATTTGTAACATTACTCTACCGTAATAACATATTTGAACATGCTAACAATTCAAGAGGAAGTTTCTTTCTTTTTGTACTTTTTTTTAATTAGAAGCTCACGTAAAATCCCTGTTCACAAATTCTAGAATTGCTCTCAAATTCTCCCTAATCAAACTGTAATTGAGTAACAAAAGCAAGATTGAATTCTCACACTTTACCCAAATCAGCATATAAAAGTTAACATTAGGCACAAATTTGTTCGCTAGCAAACGATTCACAAAATTTTCAAAATTAACCCAGATTAGATGTAAAATAGTGTGATATACCTCCGATCCAAGCAACACTTCTCAACTCTCAGTACTTAATTCAAAAATAATAAAAAGAAATTGAAAGAACTTGCTTGTGTTGGGAAAGAAAACCCGAATCCAAGCCCTAATTTAGTCTATTGGGTAACTCACGCTGGAACGCTGAAGCAACAACACCGGTGCGCCGCTTTGGAGAAGAGAGCGAGGTCCAACGCCGCTAAGGCTTGAACCTTAGCACTGAGAGAGACTGGAGCTGCGAGAGAATTGCGTGTGACGCTGAAGAGATTGGGCGATATTGCTTGAATCATAGCTTGTTGGAGATGGAACCCTAGCGAACAGAAATGGGGTTTGTGAGAGAAGATGGAGACACTTGGCCGGAGACGTGCTTGTTTGGAGGCTGAGAGTTGGATTCACGAATTCAAAGTTCAATGCCAAACGTTCAACTTGCTCTTCTATTGAGTTACAACCGGGGAATAAGTTTTAAGTTTCAAGGCAAGGCAGACATAGTTTCAAGGAAGACCGAGTTTCGAGGCAAAAGCGTGGCTATTCTCAACAAAGAAACGTGTACAATTCGACAGATAGTATCTATTTTGGAAATTGTATTTTGGCGGGATCTTTCCAAAAATAGGACTATCTTGCTTTTATATATATATAGATGCTACGAACCTTACTCAAGAAACCAACACATATATCAATACACCAACCAAAAAAAAAAAATTTCTTCGTCAAGATTAGCTATCAAGATTCAAGACCATGGGTAACTGCTTCGCCCTCCAAAACAAGGTCATCAAGGTTATGAAAACTGATGGGGAAGTCCTTGAATTCAAAGCGCCCATGAAAGTCCATCAAGTGTTGTCAGAATATATGGATCATGCAATATCTGACACACTGCCGGTCGTCAGGCATCTCAGGCGAGACACTGACATGATTGGTGGTCAATTATACTATCTTCTACCACTTCTTCCACTTCCTTCATTGAAAATCAACAAGAGGAAGCTAAGTTATTCAAACCGGGAACTAACAGAGGTAGGAGAGGGGAGTAGTGGAGTGTTGAGGGTTAAGCTAGTCATGAGCAAGCAAGAGCTGGAAGCAATGTTGAGAAAAGAGGGAGTTTTGGTTGGTGATTCGGTTTCTCAGCTTCAGGAAAAACAAAGCTCGAAAAGGTCGGAAGAGCTCCATGATGATGGCTATGGAAACTATGAAGGATGGAAGCCTGTCTTAGAAAGTATACCTGAAGTAGACTAGTTTATATTTCAAAATTTATATACATTTTACATACAAAAATGTAGTCATTAGGTCTTAAATATAGTGAAACAGCATTCTTAGCTTGAAATTTGAATACTTAATGAAATTAAGGGCTTGAAGAAGGATTTCAGGGTAATATAAACGTAGATTTAATTTCTGGCTGTTTGCATGCCTGCAAGGGAACTGAAAGATTAATTAGTACAAGTGATCCGGGTATTATAGTAAATCGAAATCTTACTGTTCATCCCTTGATGGCGAATTTCCGTTCTGCGGCTATTCTGGATAGGAGGAAGCCTATGAGTCTTGGTTGTTTTTGATAGTTTGTGAAGAATAAACTTCTTTTCATTAATTGATAAAAGAACACACTTGCAAAAGAAGATAACAAAACTATATATATACATTGAGAATACAAGAGAGAATTTCTGATATGCTGGCCACGAAAACATTCATTGGACGAAGACATTCTTTGGAGTACAGAGTACCAAACTGATAAGCCAAGACGGTCAAGATGCTTAGTTACTGCTAAGACTTTCCATATTAACATCCCCCCCTCAAGTTGAAAGGGAAAAATAAGATGCACTGTTTCAACTTGGAAAATCTTAATCTGTTTTACCAAGCTGCTGATGGAGAAGCTGCTGATGGAGAGGCTGCTGATGGAGAAGCTGTTAATGGAGAGGTTGCTGATGGCGAAGCTGCTGTTGGTGAAGCTGTTGATGACGGAGAAGTTTTGATACCAAAGTTGAAAGGAGAAAACAGGTTGCACACTTTCAACCTGGAAAGAAAAGCATGGATTTGAGCTGAAGACAAAGACTTAGTGAATAAATCTGCAGGCTGATAGCCAGTGGGAATGTGAACTGTAGTAATGAGACCATGGTAATTTTATCCCTGATGAGGTAGCTATCTATCTCAATATGCTTTGTTCGCTCATGAAAAACTGGGTTTGCAGCAATGTGTAAGGCTGCTTTATTGTCATAGAACAAAGTCACTGGAGTGAGACTAGAAACTTGGAGATCTTTAAGTAAGGCTAATAACCAAGTTATTTCACAACTTGCAGTTGCCATAGCCCTATATTCAGCCTCTGTAGAGCTTCTGGATACAGTATGTTGCTTCTTAGACTTCCAAGAAATCAATGAATCACCAAGAACAATGCAGAAACCAGTGACAAATTTCCGAGATGTTGGACAACTACCCCAATCAGAGTCACAATATGCTGTGAAGGTCGTCAAAGCACTAGCAGCAGAGAAAAATAACCCTTGACCAATTATACTTTTGAGGTATCGAACCAGCTTCAAGGCAGCAGCTATATGAAGGACTCTAGGAGAGGCCATGAACTGACTTAAAATGTGAACTGAATAGGACAAATCTGGCCTAGAAATAGTCAAGTAAATCAACCTGCCAATTAACCTCCTATATCTGTTGGCATCTTGTAATAATTCCCCTTGATCTGCAGCTAGATCATGATGTTGCTCAAGAGGAATAACAGAAGGCTTAGCGTTCTCTTGACCTGTATCCTTCAAGATATCCAACACATACTTTTTTTGATGAACATAAATCCCGGAGGAATTTCGAGCAATTTCAATACCAAGAAAGTATTTAAGTAATCCCAAGTCCTTGATGCTAAAAGACGAGTGAAGAAGGGACTTCAATTGAGTTATAACAGAAGAACTAGATCCAGTTTTCAACAAATCATCCACATAGACAAGCACTACTGTGAGAGTGTTATTCTTGGTAAGAGTAAACGACAAAGAATGATCACTCTGAGACTGAGTAAAACCAAAGGCGAGAAGAACAGTGGAGAGTTTATGAAACCATTGTCTAGGCGCTTGTTTGAGCCCATAGAGAAACTTGACCAACTTACAGACCATAGGTTGGGAAGAATAGGATTGAAAAGAGGGAGAATAACCGGGTGGAAGATCCATAAATACTTCTTCATTCAGATCTCCATACAAAAAGGCATTGGAAACATCCATTTGCATAATGTCCCATCCCTTAATAGCAACCAAGGCAAGAAGAGTCCTTACTGTGGTCATTTTAGCTACTGGGGCAAAAGTTTCAAAGAAGTCCAATCCCTCAGTTTGGGTAAATCCTTTTGCCACAAGTCTTGCCTTGTATTTATGCACAGAACCATCAGATTATACTTAATCCTGTATACCCACTTGCATCCTACAGTTTTCTTGTGATCTGGTAATGGTTGTAAGATCCAAGTCTTGTTATTTTTCAAGGCCTGAATTTCTAATTCCATAGCTTGACACCAAAGAGGATCTTTGACAGCTTGAATATAAGTATGTGGTTCAGAGGTGGTTGAGATCTTAGCAAGAAAAGAATAGTAGGAAAGAGAGATATGATCATAAGTAAGAACTGAAGAGAGAGCATGTGGAACAGATCTTGGTAGCCCTACATAGTCTTGAAATTTGGCTAGCAAAACTCTTGTTCTTACAGGCCTGACCATAGGAACAAAATGTGGAATTGTAGGAGGAGAAAGTGACGAAGGTGTAGATGAAGAAGATGTAGGTGGAGGAGACATAGGTGGAGAAAAAATAGGCTCATTAGTGAGATCAAAATTTTGAGTTTGAGAGGGAAAAGCAGGAATAGAAGTAGAACTAGAAGTGTGATCTACAAAAGGAAATGTAGATTCATAGAATTTTACATCTCTGCTATACGGAATTTTGTGATTGCTTGGATCATAAAGCTTATAAGCTTTCTTACCAAAAGGATATCCAAGAAAAATACATTTTATGGCCCTAGGTTGAAACTTGTCTCTGTTATGAGCCAATGTGGAAGCAAAACACAGACATCCTAGAACTCTAAGATGAGTGTATGTAGGAGGCTTTCCAAAAAGAGTTTCGTAAGGGGTTTTGTACTTTAAGACAGAAGTTGGAAGTCTATTCAATAAGTATGTGGCAGTTTGAATGCAATCTCCCCAAATTAAATTTAATAGGTAAATGACCTTGGAGTCTTAAAGCCCTGGCCATTTCAAGTAAATTTCTATGCTTCCTTTCTACCTTCCCATTTTTCTGAGGAGTATCATTGCAAGAACTTTAATGTAAAATGCCAAAAGAATACAGAAGAGGAGAGACTGAGCCATTAAAGAACTCAGATCCATTATCAGATCTGACTTCTTTAATAGTTGTTTTGAACTGAGTTTGGACCATGAGAAGAAAAGTTTTAAGATATTGACAGACAAGTGCTTTGGACTTGAGTAAGAATGTCTAAGTAGCTCTTGAAAAATCATCAACAATGGTTAGAAAGGAGGAGCAACCATCATAAGTCAAATGCCTGTAAGGACCCCAAACATCGCAATGTATAATTTCAAAAGCATTTGTACAGTAAGAAGAACTAATTGGGAAAGGAACTCTGGTTTGTTTAGCATAATGACAAACTTCACACACAGAGTTATGAGATAAAGCAACACTTTTATTAATAGAAAAGAATGGAATGTGCTTGAAGGAATGAAATGGTAAGTGACCAAATCTCAAATACCACAACAAAGTAGAAGAAGTTGTAACAGCATTTACAACAGAATGGACAAAAACATCAGCCTTCGGGAGAGCTTTGTTTGACAAATCTAGCTTAGGTAGAACAAGCTTGTAGAGACCACCTTCAATTTTACCAATCCCCTTGAGTTTCTTCTAGACTAAGTCCGGAATTAAACAATGAGATGAAGAAAAGATGAGAGAACAATTGTTATCCAATGTGAGTTTATGACCTGATAACAGATTAAATTTGAAATTAGGGACATAAAGAACATTGTGCAAGACAAGATTAGAAGACAGTTGAATAGATCCTTTGTGAGTGATTTGAGCTGTTCTTCCAGTGGGAAGATGAATGCTAGAAGAGACACCAACAGGGTTAACAAGAAGATCAAATGAAGATGTAATATGATCTGTTGCACCAGTGTCTATAATCCAATCATTTTGAGTGAAATTTGGGCTAGCTAGGCATACCGAAAAGCACTATTATGAGGGATAATAACCTTACCAAAGAAGATGAGTTTCAGGACTGGCCAAAGTTGTGGTACTAAGAAGAGATAACAGTTGCTGATATTGTGCATTCGTCAATTGAGGAGAGGGATCACTGCTGGAACTCACAATAGCATTAACGGCAGACTTCATAGGATGAGAATTAGTAGCATTACCAGCAGACTTCATGGGATGAAAAGTCACAGCAGACTTGCCTTTATTCTTAGGCATTTTAGAAGAGTCAGGCTTAGTCCCAAAGTCCCTATGCCATTCAAGATAACTATATATGTAAAAACATCGATCCTTAGTATGTGAACTTCCATGGCAATGTTCACAGAAAAACTTGCCTTTCTTTTTACCATAATTGTTGGACGAACTTGCATTACTTTTGCTATAGAGTGCTGTTGAAACATCAATAGTGCTAGCAATACTCCCAGAATTATTGGTACATATTCTCTGTTTTTCTTCTTGACACAGAAGTAGAACAGACTTGCCAATAGTTGGTAAGGGATTCATCATTAACAATTGTCCTCTTGTGCTGGTCAGATTGTCATTCAATCCCATTAAAAACTGTGTAAGCTTATGTATACGTTCATACTCTTCCTGTTTTTGAGCAGCTCCACAAGTACATCCACAGATACATTGTGGAAGTTGAATTAAGTTGTGCAATTCATCCCAAAGACTCTGAAATTTAGTGAAATAGGAATTAACAGACATATTATCTTAACTTAGAGAAGCAATCTGTTGTTGTACTTGAAAGATTTGTGGTGCATTGCTTTGTGAAAAACGAGAGTGCAGATCATCCTAAATTTCCTTCGCATTTTTAATGAAAACTACACTAGACCTAGCTAATTTCAACAGAAATTGAGTTCAACAGCCAAGAAATTAGCATGCTATTGCACCTATCCCAGTGATCAACATATTTGGAATTAGGTTTAGGTCTCTTGTTCTCGCCAGTAACCATACCATATTTATTCTTTGCAGTAAGAGCAATCACCATAGACCTCTTCCAAGGATTAAAATTTGACTCTGTAAGAACTTCAAGAACAAGAGTCATACCTAGATGGTCGTTTGGGTGAAGATAAAGCGGAGAGAGAAGTAGAGTTGAATCAATGCGCTCAGATGATAATCATCAATTTCTTCTTCAGAATTGGAAGATTCAGAGTCATTCATCGATCTCAGGTTCTCCAGTAGCCATGACAGAGTATTGACCGAGAGAATTTTGAGATTCAATCGAGAAAATTCAGAGTATGTGCTGATACCATGATAGTTTCTGAAGAATAAACTTCTTTTCATTAATTGATAAAAGAACTTAATTGCAAAAGAAGATAACAAAACTATATATATACATTAAGAATACAAGAGAGAACTGCTGATATGCTGGCCACAAAGACATTCATTGGACAAAGGCATTCTTTGGAGTACAGAGTACCAAATTGATAAGCCAAGACGGCCAAAATGCTTAGTTACTGCTGAGACTTTCCATATTAACAGTTTTAACGAAACATAGCCTTTTGTCTCAAGAGTCAAGACTGATCAATAGGCACATCTTTTGCAACTAAGACAGAAGTACGAAAGTTTACAGTGAACTGAATTTTGCAACTAGCTAGAAATCAGGTAATAGAAAAGTTTAAACTACAATGCATTATCGTGTACACGAATCAGAAAAACGAAAATCAAATTCAATAAGACGCGCGCAATCCAAAGCAGTTTCTCGTACATGCAATGTAACTCGAACCATATGCAAAAAAGAAAGTTCCTACTCCTATCTACCTTAAAGTTCCCCATGCCCATTACTCTGTCCAAGAAAGTAGGAGAACAGCTTTGGACATCGTAAACAATTCAACTTTAGCTGTCTGGATTAACCAACCCAATTAGCTTAAGAAAGTTGGCAAAAAAGAATCTATTCTAACAAAAATGAATCCTCTGCCCATGGAGTTAATTATACATAAAATTACATGTTATTGTTGTCTGTATTCCCTAGTATAGTCTTTTATAATTTAACTTTTCCCCATTAAAACCACCCCCACCCCTGACAACTCCCTTTCTCGTCCCTGTATTTATTTATAATAAGTCAAACTGCTCGAGTTTAACTAGATCAAAAATTGGCTTATGAATGTTCTATTAGAGTAGAATGCTCGGAGTTTCAATTTGATTGGATTTTATTCTACGTGTAAAACAATTTTATTGGAATTTATGTTTATATATGAAGGTATTTCTTTATCTTATATTTTTATATTAATTGTTTATAAATATTTGATAAAGTCCTTAAACCATTTTTTAGCTATGGGGCATGGTTGCGCATTTGATGGTAATCATGGAAAATGCTTTTAAGGTTTTGGTCTTAAAATTGGTTCTAAGTCGGTTGGCTTTTCAAGACAAGGATGTTGAATAGCCTTGTGAAACTTATGCGTATAATGTGTGTTCATATGACAAAGATGTTGCATTCCATTAGCATCAGCATTATGACGTAAGTGCATATATGCAGGTGCTTGTTAGAGAACAAGTTCACTGAATATGACCCGTTGAAAATTCTTGAATGAAAATTTCAATTGTCAAATTAAGAATTTTCACGTTACGATAATACATGATTAGTCCTCGGACTTGATGTACGATAGTAGCCTTGTGTACATCATGTAACACTTTAATTTACTTACTGATTGCTTGACAATCGTAAAGAGGTATTTTGGGTATTGCACGGTGTGCACGGAGGTTAATCAAGAGCCAACATAGAATTCGACACTTGTCGATGATAAGAGAATTTACTATGTTTTTCATAGTTCATGATTTGAAGACCTTGGCTAAGGCACGATGAATTTGATTCATAAATGAATCATCGGTACTTAAAATGGAATCACGTTATTAAATCAATAGATTTTTGACTTATAATCCATGTCCTAGATTTAATTAATCGAAAAATTAGATGTCGATAGGACCGTACGTGCATGCACTCGCAATTGAAATAGGTTCGCTCGCTATTTCACCTACGCTAGGTATTCATTCTACTTGCTAGGTGTTCCCACGATTTGTAGGTTCTTGAAATTAAGAAGTTAATTTCAAGTATATTAATTAATCGAATTATTTAATAGAATAAATCGTTATTCATAAGTTACAAAATTATTGTAAGCATGCAACTAGCATTAGTTGTGAGCCTAAAGGGTCACACACTTAGAGCCCGTTTGGTACAACGTTTACAAAACGCAGTGTTTTAAAAACGCAGTGTTTTAAAAACGGATGTCTTTCCTTATAAATTCGTTTGGGATATCACTTCAATACACAACTTTTTTTTCTAGTAGCGTTTTAAAACCTGCGTTTTGGGAAAAAGTTGGAATTCCTTTTAAAACGCATTGCGTTTAAAAACGCTGTGTTTTCTGCCGCAGTATTGAAACACATTTTTTGCAAATAAGCTGCGTTTTATCCCTGCGTTTTGGCCAAAACGCTCAACCAAACGGGCTCTTAGAATGGAAGGATTCAATTGTTCAATCAAGGATTACTCCAAATTGTTGGACGCAGTTGATTATTAGAGATTAATTGATGGATGGAATTGATTTGATCAATTTATTGGGCTCGGTCAATTAATTTAGATTAATTGATGAAATTTTATTGAAAGTCTAAACTCAATATTTAATTAGGCCCGTTAGGAGAGCTCATCTAGTTAATTTGAAAGAAATAAAAAGGAGGGGTAGTATTGCTAATATTAGATTAATGTTACTCTAATAAGGCAATATATAATATTAATTATATTACCATATCTTTCTGGAAATGAACCTAAACACAATTGTGTATACATTAGATGTAGTACACATTAGGGTTTTGGCTAATTAGAAGGAGTTATTGTAATGCAAGGAATTAATATAATACGTTAAAAATCAAAAACGTATTTATCATCTCATGAAAAGATGGAGACGGCCTCCCCATGATCTTTTTTGAGTTTTTCCTTTTAATTATTAATCTCTAGTGCAAAACAAAAAAGAGAAAAAGATTATCTTCTTTGTTTTGGCATAATATACCTTTTAATCTCATAAGAAGAAAATCAAGAACTTACTTCTTGGTTTTATATTGTTGAACAAATCGGATTAAAATTGCTATCGAAATTTTAATTCGGTGATTTCGTCCGTTCGTGTGGACCATTTTTGGATGATAGACGTGTGGACCTCTGCGAGTTAAGGATTGGTGTATTTGCTAAGGAAATGTTTTCGGTAAGAACTCTAAACTCTTCTTTTTGCTGATCGTTAAATCGCTACGTGGATTGGGGCTAATGTCTAACATATTTTCTATACACCTTTTATAAAACTTTTAAATTCCACTGCGACTAGCTCCGTGATATAGCGAACCCAACATGTTCATAAAACAAACAATTAAGCCAATAAAACATAAGAGCTTTTGTCTTAACAACAGAGTACAAAAAACAGATTATAACAGATTATACAATAAAGGAAAAGCCAAATTATAACAGATTATAGATAGCTTGTTGGTTTTTACAGAAAAACAGGATGTTAGGCATGTCTCAGCTTGTTTTTAGCCCTTTTCCTATCTTGTTGCCTTCCCTATCTCACTTCCCACGGTTACATCTTTTCAAACAGCCGACCATGTCCCGGCCCACACTGGTGGAATCTACAAGGCAAAAAGGAAAATGGAATGTTTTGGGGAGAAAAGGGTATGAAATATTCTTGAGTGGGGGGTGGCAAAAAGGAAGAAGAAGATGACTTCGACTCCAAGTACGAGAGAATGACAAGGGAATCTTTGTTAGATTTGAAAGTAAGGGTTGCTTTTCCATTTTCGGTTCTCGAAAGCCAAGACCAAGCACATAGACAACACAACTTAGCTCAACCAGGCTTGAGCTATATGATGTTTGTTCAATTTATCAACTAAGACAAAATTGATACTACCTCCGTTTCAGTCAAAAAGTCAACTTTTGATTTTTTTTAGTCAATTTAGTTAAAGTTTGACTCATAATTTACATAGATTTATTTATTTTTACAAATTTATGAAAGTTGTAACCCATAGTATATATTCTTAATGTAGTTTTTAATTAATATCTTAAAACATAAATAAAGTACATAAAATTTTAATTTTATTTAATTACATATTGACTTTTAAAAATAAAAAGTTGATTTTTTGCCTCAATCGATCAAATGGGGTAAATTGAATGTCATATGTACCCGTAATGATAAAAAGTGATAAAGTTCATAAAGCTCCATGACAAATAGTATGACAATGAGATATATATATTTAAGCCATAACTATTTGTAATTTCCTGGAAGAAAACATCAGTTAAAGCTATTCATGACCGACACCACCACTCAAGAGACCTACAAATGGATATAGATCACGCGTTGCATCAAGATACCATCAGTGAGCACTAAACCCAACTCCCGATCATCGCCCTAGATTCGAACCTCTCATCTCTTTCCACAATTTGGCGTGGTTGACGGTCAGTGTGCTATTGATGAACTACTAAAAGTACATATTGTACTACAGAAAAAATGAATTTGAAAATACATCTTGACTAATTAAAAAGCGTTTTATCCAAACCTTCACTAATATTTCTGGTTGTCAACTAGACCAAATGGAGGAAACTTCAACTCTAGAGGTTCCAAATCCCCTCATGATTCATGCCCACTAATTAAGCACCAACCTTCCATGGATTATTGGGTGGGCTTGTAGAGCCCTAGTTAACCCACTACCACTAGACGGCTCGGGTCGTTTCAAGTGGAGTTCTAACTGAGTCATAGCATGGACTTTCCATGCATACATTTGTGTTGCAAACAACAACTCTTCAACGTTTCCACCATAGCCGGAGGATTCATGCCAAACCTCAACTGTAGGTTTCATGTTTGTGACAGTGACATTGTTAGATTTCTCATGTTATGTCTAATCTCAATGCAAATCTTTTTTTCTTTTTTCTTTTTTTCAGTGCTTACATTATACATAACTGCATAACATGTACTGTAGTCATAGCTCGTTCAAAGTGGTGAGATTCGGGTCTCAAACTACACAGAGACTCTACCAATCAGTAAAAAGAGAATTTGAATCCCCACAACCATGGTAACCTTTTCTCCAGACCCATAAATCTCCCAATACAACGTCACATTCGACAGTTCGAGTTCTTTTTCAACTCTCTGCACCCAAGGCTGATAAGAGCCAATTGCAACTACTAAGTATCCCAGCAGAATGATTCGGATCTAAACT
Organism: Platycodon grandiflorus; assembly: GCA_016624345.1. NCBI lineage: Eukaryota > Viridiplantae > Streptophyta > Magnoliopsida > Asterales > Campanulaceae > Platycodon > Platycodon grandiflorus. The sequence continues at coordinate 42,612,963 of CM028363.1, forward strand.
TAGTTGTTGTTTAAAAGTAATATGCATTATCAGAAAGAGTTTTTGCTCTACAACGAATTTTTCCGTGGGATCCATTTATAATGAGGAAAGAATAAAATGTGACAATATTCTTGCTGCCCCACGAATCGGGAAAAATGTTTTTTATTAACACTAATAGCCTAAAGTGGAAGTTCAGATACAAAAATAGTCAATGTTGCCAAAAAAGACAGCAATTGCTGGAGAAACAAACAAGATATGGGTAGTAATTGACTTCATTAATGGTTCTACTGTATCCTATACCTGATATATGTGATCACTTAAACAATAGTGGTGTTGGATGATAACCCACTAATCCCTACCAATTGGTGTAGGAAAGGAAATTCACTGTACATGGTTATCGTTATCACCTGACAATGACTATTTATTTATCTTTAACGACGTCTGATATGGGAAAGAGAGCTTACACAATTTCAACGCTACTTAGATATAAGAGAGAGACTTGAATAGAAGACCTTGCAAAACCAAAACTCCAATACCATGTTAAAAATGCAGCCTAACCAAAAGATGCCCTGCTTGAAGGAAAACAAACAAACAAACAAAAGAAAAGCATGGTCAATTGCATTGTGTTAACATGTGGGATTCCTTACTGGCTAAATAAAGGATGAGCTATTATACGTTGCGTGATCTTACCATATTTTGGATTCTGAAAAAGGGTCTAATATGAGCAGTCTTATGTACCCCAACAAGGAGAGAGCCCAATTTGTATCTGATTTTATATTAAACCCGACTCCACTAAAATGTTTGATTTAAAAACTGTGAACAGAATTTCTATATTGGTCATGATTATCTCAATGAGAAAGGCATGAATCATAAACCATGAGCAACAACAAAAATCAACAAGGTGGGTCCAAAGTGCCATATGATCTTTCTGTAATAACATTAAACTACAAGGGGTATTGTCTTGGTCTTTTCCCTATAAATATTACAATATAAATCTAAAGCGAAGAACCTTACTCAAAGAGGCAACTCATACTGATACACAGTAAAATAAAGAAGAAATCTTCGTTAATTAAGATTGTCTATCAAGACATGGGTAACTGCTTAGCGCTCCAAGACAAGGTCATCAAGGTTATGAAGACAGATGGGGAAGTTCTTGAATACAAAGCTCCCATGAAAGTCTATCAAGTGTTGTCAGAATATGCAAGCCATGCATTATCCGACGAACTCCCGGTCATTCGGCATCTCAGGCGGAACACTGATATGATTGGTGGTCAGATGTATTATCTTCTACCACTTCCACTGCCTCCAGTGGAATTCAAGAAGAAGATGGTTCGGTATTCAAAACCAGAATTAGTTGAGGCAGGAGAGGGAGTAGTAGAGTTGTGAGGATTAAGCTGGTCTTGAGTAAGCAAGAGCTGGAGACCATGTTGAGGAAAGGAGGGGTTTCAGTTGGTGATTTGGTTTCTGAGATTCAGGAGAAAGAAAGCTCGAAAAAGTTGGAGGAGCTTCATGATGAAGGCAACGGAAACTGTGAAAGATGGAAGCCTGTCTTAGAAAGTATACCTGAAGTAGACTAGTTTATCTATCAATATTATACCTTTAACATACAAGACTGTATGTAGTGGTTAGGCCCTAAAGATAGTGAAACATGTTCATGTATAGTTTGAAATTTGATTATATAATGAAACGGCCAGAAAGAGGATTCCGTTGTAAGATAAACATAAGCTTTTTGAGTTTTTGGGAAGCAAAGCAAACTCAAATATTATAGTACAAGTGATCCAGCGATTACAGTTGTACAATTTGTTATTGTTTGTCTTTTAATGGTTGCTTTAACCAAACGTAGCATTTTGCCTCACGGCTCAAGGCACAGTAGGCACCTCTCTTGCAACAAACAAAGAAGCGTGTAGCCGGGAAGGTTAAACTAAGCCCATTCTCACAGCTACAAAGATTTACCATGTAAAACGTACCATATTATTGAAAAATCCATAAAGCAGTTTCCTATATGGTATAACATAGCCCAAAACATATGAGATTTCTGGTCTTATCTACCTTATAAGTTCCCACATGGCCTTCTCTCTGTCCAGAAAGTAGGGGAAAAGTCTTAAACGGACCACCAAATTCGGATGATAATTGGAATCTATTTTAACAACAAAAATCCCCATGAAAGTTAACTCAGAAACGTTTGTTCCAACTATTTGGGGTTTGCTACGAAAGAAAAGTAACAATTGATCTTTCTTCTCTCCTACGTGGAGAAGGTGCAGGGTCGAGCCCTATAACGACTAGGATGATAAGCGTGGAGCAACCTAGCTTCTGTACAGGGAACAGAAGGAGAGAATAAGCAAAATGGACAAGAAGGTGACATGGAGACACAGGTGAGTCCCAAAAACATTCGAAAGCCACCTTCCATTCTCTGTCATTGGACAGGATAAAAAGCAGCACACCAACCTTCATTACTTTTTAGCTCTATCCACTAAAAGGTGAATTCTGATGTATGTTCAAATGAATCTGTGTGATAGTCCTTTTGCTTACATAATGATATTAAATTGAAGGTAGTGATGCTATTGCTCAAGCCATTATGAGAAAATAAAATGCATGCACTCATGATGAATTGTTAAAGAATTGACTAACATGAAAGTAAACTTAAGGCTAAGATTATGTTTGTATCACCATCATCATTTGATTTTTATTAAAGAAAGGGCGTGCAAGCCGTTCAGTTTCCAAATGAAGTGATTGCTGCAAACTTGAAACCGAAAGAACCTGTAATAAGTTTTTGTGAATTTACAGGAAACTTGAATCGTAGAGAAAGAAAGTGATGGTACAAAAGATTTTCATAACTAGCATAAAGGTGGAATGAGGAACTGAAAGAAGTATATTTCGTGAACACAAGTAGTTTCTGAAAGTTCCATACCCCGTGCAAGAGAGCTTCAACCTCAACCTCGAATTTTGAGCTTCTTCATACCCCTACAACTGTTAGAATATTAAAACGTGTAAACAAATAAATAATATGGATTTGAAGAACAATTGATTCGATCCATTGAAGGATTCAACAGAGTCATCATTGATAAGCTCAACCCATGAATTTGTGATCTCTCAAATCTATAATCATGTTTACTGACAATGATTTTCATTGCATCATCCCCACTACAAAACGTAAGTCTTTTTCCTTTTCTTTTCTTTTTTGTTTTTTGTTTTTTGTTTGTGGGGGGTGGGGGTGCTACTGCAAAACTGTGTCGAGCAACTTGCATGTTTTAAAAGCAGTGGTGCATTCATATGGGGTGTGCTAGTCGAGATTGAGCTGAAAAAATCTGAATGCCAACAACTTCCATTGGCTTCATCTAAACTCCCCCCCCCCTCTCCCACCCAACACCCCAACCATGGACGAGATTGCTACCTAAGTTCTTATAAGTATGCCTCCACTTAAACTTATGGCGGTTATGTCATTCATCATATGCTAGTACTAAAGTCGTGGGGTGGGGGGCCATCTCAAAATCAATTGCCTTGTGAGAGGTGTAGCCCAGAATCCTTATATATTGTTTGCAAAACTTGATTTTACCCAATGTGAGTTTAATATCTCAATAGCTAGAACACAATCCCTCATTTTTCTGAACTTTCTCTGATCTTATCACTCGGTAAAGATTAAGTTTCAGAACAAACAGAGGGTTTAAGCTCAGAGGAGCTATAGACCACAACCACGCCACACTCGGCATGTCAGTATTGAAAGCTAAATTCTATTAATTTCATGCACACATCAGTTTATACACAGTTACCCATCCATAGCCAAAATTTGTTTCTACATTATAGGTAACTACCCGGTCAAACTCAAGCAAGCTAATCACAGGGCAAATTCTGTCTCTTCTGGGAACTATATCAAGAACAGAGGACACTACAAAATTAATTTCTAATACCTCGTTAGTTGTGCACAAGGTTAACGTAACTACCTAATAGTAACTCCAGGTTTGCGATATTGTCACCTATAAGGGTTATGTAACAGAAGCCTACTGTATTTCAACGGGATTATAATAGTAATACGGCTATGAGGTTTAGTGGTTGAATAGGGCCTCAACGCGTATTTTTCCAAACTATTTGCGACTACTCAAGAAGAAATAAAGATATTTGGCTCGTGAAAATTGAAAACCCCAACAACTTGCACCTAAATGCTCAAGCAATATTTCAACTCCCTATGGAGAAGGTGACGAGTTCAGGTCCGAGCAACTAGGAAGATAAGAGTGGGAGCAACCAAGCTCCTGTGCAGGGAAGGGAGGGGGGGAAAAGTAGAAATTGTAAGAAGGGTGACATGGAAATACGAGTGAGTCCCATTAGCCATCAAATGTCAGCTTCCATGTCACAGGGCACCAACCAAACTTAACCTTAAGTTCTCTCAGCTAAAATGCTAAGTCAGATATAAGCTAAATGATTCATTGATAATGTCTGCATGCCTGCGCGTAGTGATATATTAATGTTAGTGTTTACTTGCTTATACCATTATTGATGCACTCGCGAAAGTAAAATAATGGCTTATCTACAGTTAGGCATCACAGTTGAAATTTCTTATGGAGAAATGGCATTCAAGAAACTAAGTTTCCAGGTAAAACGAGTGCTATAAATTTGAATTCAAAAAGTTAACAAACTCAAAATAAAACCTTTAATCATTTCTGTCTTCACACCCCTATAACTGTTTGAAGATTAAAACTGAAAACAACCATACAACTAGCAAACAAGCATGTTCGCTCCGTAGTGCACTTGACTCCCTATCACTTGCTCAAAAGTAATTTTTGAGCATATCCGAAAATAGTTATCATTTAAACGTACTGATAATACTGTGCCATCCAACCCTACGTCGACAAATGTCCTGATCTGGGGTGCCATTTCAGCCGACAACATGGTCCTTCCATTCGATCCAGTTTAGTAGCAAAACGTTACAGGAAAGAAAAAGGTACTGTTTGAGGAGAAATAAAGGGAAATATATATGAGGGAATGAGAAGGGAATATTTTTCTGATTTGAAAGTAACAGTTGCTTTTCCATTTCGGTGATCCGATATTCTCTTTAATTTTATTTTGCTTTTCATAGTCATTCGTTTAGCTCTCTTAAGTCGTTTTATTTAGTATTCTGTTTTTATTTATATTTGCTAATTTTTGGAGTCTTGGAGAGAAAGAAAAAGGGAGTTTGTTTTTGGTAAGAATTGTTACTATTGTAGAACGTGTTCTCCTTGGGAAATCTGATTTTCCATAAATTGATTGATTAACTAATTTATAGAAATTGATATTTATTTAGGTATTATTTGATAGGTCTCTTAAAAGACTATTTAAAGGGATGACCGCCTCTTCATTTCTCACGGCTAAAGAACCACAAAGATTCGAAGAGAGATTAAAGAGAGAAAGTTTTGCTAATATCATACATTCTTCGTCTTTGTGTGAGCCGAATGCCATCAACATTTTGACTCGCATCTTCCGTGTGTCATTAGCTTGGAGAGTTTCGTTCATTCATTTAGTTTGGTTTATACAAATAGAGTCATATACTTGTTGTTGGGTGAGTTGAGCTAGATTAGAATGATCTACTACATAGAGAGTTTTTCATTTTCACTAGTGTTTTTATTTATAGAGTTTGTATTATTGGAAAACGATTTGTCTAGTAAAATTTTTGTCATACTGGTACATCTACAAGTATTTTACTTGTAGAAAATTGTTTACAACTTGTGCTCATTTCTGTTTTACTATTCCGCTGCAAAGTGTTATCTGTTCACATCTATAATCACATTTTAGATCACATTTACTTTCTGCAAAAATACTTTGAATATCGACCCTTTCAAATCTTTCAAAGACCATGTACTTGGACATGATTACTGAAGAAGAAGATATTTTACTTCATTCAGAGGAAGAGATTAGTACACATATCATTATTTACAAAGAAAAAAAAAAAACAAAGGCCTGTGGCCTCCAGTCCTGCGTGAAATGGAAGCTTCAGTTGAGTCTAGTATTCAAACTACAATGACATGATTTGAGAAAGACCGCTGACGAGAAAAGGCAATAATCTGAAGCTAATTTAGAAAAGGATAGAATTTTCTCTACACAAAATACATTTCAGTCCAAAATTATTCATGGAAACCAGAGTTCGTGACTGACTGGAAGTTCAAAGTTGTATTATGGAGAGATCCGATAGAGCAGGGTGTTCATTGGTTTGGTTCTCAAACTATAACTCCAACTTAAGGAGTCAAGTTCTTAGGTACGAAAAGATTGCCTCCCTCATGAGGGTGTATATACCAACTCAACTCAGCCTAAGTCCCAAGTAATTCATGAGGTCATCTACATGAATTATTTTTTGTCATTTTATATACGCAAACTTTTTTTTTGAATTTATGTTCATAGTGATCTGACAAATTAAGTTTTAAGGTGGCTGTCACATACCTAACGATACTCTCCTCCTTTAACCAGGCTTGGATCCAGCTATGTAATGATATGCCTCTACGCGGTTATAAATAAATAAATAAATAAAATAAAAATAGAACAGGAAGAAATTAATGATACAATCTACAGTAGTAATGATGAATGAGTACCACTAAGGAAAATTTCAGCAATATAAGAACTTGCATATATATATATATATATAATTGCAACGGATTATTGCAACGGAATTAATATCCGTTTCAAAATTGAAATCTGTGCAACGAGTAATGTACTTTGTAACGGATTTTGCCACAAAAAATTATTTCAGTCGCTTGTTTTAGGGCGAAAATTTGGAGGGAAGTCTGGCGCCAAATATTGCAACGTTTATTGAAACGACGAACGTCCGTTGCAATTATTTCGTTTCAATTTCCGTTGCTAACATTAATATATAATTTTTATTTTTAAAAAATTAGAGACCTTCGCCAAAGAAACGACGTCGTAATTCAATTACTAAAACCCAAACCTAGCTGGACAGAGATGTGTTTCGCCTTTTTTCTTTTCTCGCTCTCCGACTCTCGCCAAACTACTCGCTCTCGCCTGCGTCTCTACGAAATTAGTGGTGCCGCCGCCTCCATCCAGCGAAATTGGTGGTGACGGCGTCTCCTTCCGACGCCAAGAAGTCATCCAACCCATCTAACTCTCAGATTTGTAGCAGCTACGCGTCTCCTTCTCTCTCTGCCTAGGTACTCTCTCCCTCTATTGGTCCTTTCATTGATGCGCTTGGTTGATTTAGGGTTCTTATTTATAAAATTTGTTTTTCATTGATTGTGGATTTCATATTAATTCAAATTTAGTTTCAGATCAGTTAATAATTTTCAATTTTTAAAATTAGGGCTCATTGAGTTTTAAGGTTTTATATAGTTTATAATAGTAATAATTTGGCTTACTGATGAATTTCACTTTGAATGTATATGATTCTTACGATATACTTGGCTTGAGTCTGTTGTGTTTTCCATTAATAAATCATATGAAGTTGCTTACTAATAAGATGAGCCACTATCCTTGTATATCTTTGTTGTTAATAGTTGTAACTCTGCCTAAAAATTCTGAAAGCTTTTATTTGAGATAGAATTGCAAGGCATACATGGGATACACAATCTTCACTCATCCAGGAAGGCTGTTTGGGCATATTGGTACTAAATATTTGTCGGGCAACGAGCTAGCAGCCGCATCCCTTTACGTTCTATTGAACTGTGAAGAGATCGAACCCTTTGTCTTGTTAAGTATAAGTTTAAAATATAAAGTTGTATTATTTGAATTAAAACATTAAAGAAATTCATAATAATTAATAAGTTGCCTTGCAACAGGAATATGAAAAGAAGTGCGAGTTCGATGCCAAATATAGATCCGCAAGCATTGTCCTCTAAACTTGAGAAGGAGTTTACTAGTTGGTTTGCTAATTATGTAAGCTGTTTGAAGAGTTATTTCAAATATTATTACTATTACGTTATTTACTTGTTTAAATTCACTTCATTTTCGTAATTTGTAGGTAAAAATTTCACCTAAACCTGTAGCTGAAAATATCAAGTGTATAGCTCGAGGCCCAAAACATCGTGTGCATCTATATAATGGCTACTTCGTGAATGGTATAAATTTCATACCCAAAATTTGGGTTTGGCAAAAGCACAATGAATAGTGGTGTTTGCATTAGGGGTAGTTGTTATAATGATGTTGGAAGAGACTATTATGGAAAGCTAGATGAAATTGTGGAGTTAGAATATGAGAGTGAAAATAGCAAGGGTGATACACTAGTACTCTTCAAGTGCGAGTGGTATGATTATGTTAAGGGTATTAGGGTGCATCCAAGGTACAACATCGTTGATCCGAATCCTAAATTAAGGCTTGCCACGACGATCCCTTTGTACTCGCATTGCAGTGAGCAAGTATACTACGCAGAATACCCAGGTTGCAATAAGAGAGATAGAGTCAAATGGTGGGCCGTGTGTAAAACCAAAGCAAGAAGCACAATTAATGTTCCCTATGCAGATGTGTCTAATGGTGTTCAGGGAGAAGTAGATGATTATTTTCAAGAGGTTGAGATGCCAATCCCAACAGTTGTTGAAGTAGATAATGAGCTTGACAATAATGCTATTCTTGTAGGTGAAGGTGGTGAAATGGATGAAGTTGACGCATCGATTTGCCATGACCACCGGTAGAGGCGTAAGATGAATCGAAGATGAAGTAGTTCAGAAGTTTTCTATGAATTAGACGCATCAGATGAAGAAGAAAATGAATTTACTTTTGAGAACACTAGTAGTGGGGAAGACTGAAATATTTGAAAAATGATACTTTTTGTAGTTTTTAAATAGATGATATATTTTGTAGTGTCATTGAATTATTGGCTTTTAAATATATGTTTGTGTTATTCAATGATGTTATTGTTAAATTGTTTTGTTTTTTGAATCATTTTATTCATGCTAATATGCAATTGTCTTAATTTTCATTCGATATACATATATAGTTATGCCGACCAGGGTTAGAAGTAGAGGAAGAGGCAGAACCAATCCTCCTAGAGATGATCGTGGACGAGCTTCGAATGTTAGAACCCAACAGCTTCAAGATGAATCTATAGATGAACCCCTGACTGATGAGCCAACCGGAGATCGCATGAATGTCTCTTCAAGAAATACGATTAACGAGGATTCGATTGACGAGGCACTCCTATCGATGGTAGTAGCGAGTCTCTGTTGAGAGGAGATTTCGTGGTCGAATAGAGTTGCACAACCACCGAGACTCTCGATCGAGGATACCGTAATTATTCACAGAACACGTAAGTTAATGCTTAAATTAATTGGACATTCTTGTGGCTTACATACTATTGCTTGTTGCACTTAATGGTACTTCTATTCGTTATACATGTTTCTCTATTTTCCATGTTAGACCTGGTCTCTTTTATCATCAATGATTTTGTTCACATTAAGTCTTCTTTGGTTAATGCTTAAGTTAATGCTTAAATCAATCACGTGCTAAAATTTTCAGCTTTCTTATTCTCGCTCATACGATACCAAATTTATTTTAGTTTTTAAAATATGAATTAAAGTGTAAATCCGTCATAATTCACAAGTGATGATGATGTTGATAGCTTGAGAATTTTAGCACCTTATATCAAACGAAAAGCTTAAAAAGGTAGCACACAAGCAGGGGTTATGACCGATCCGGATGAAGCCGCGCACGGTGTGGTATGACCGATCTTGGCGGTTTGACAAAGAACCACTGGTTCCGTTTTTAGGGAAGAAAATCTTTTCTTACAAAGTTCACTTGTGACAAATGGATAACTTACAAGAGCTAAGCCGAGCACATAACTCCATTTTGCCAATTGAATCACAAACTTCAAGATAGGCAAAACTAGCGCCAGATCTTGTGCTATAAACCATAACATGTTTACACGCCTATGTCAAGCAAGATGTGTGGAGCTATGTGTGGAGCTACCCTTGTGATGTGTGGAGCGTTGGTGCATCTTGGTGGAGCTATGTTCAGTGAAGCTTTGTTCCAAACTCATGAGAACCCGGAGCATCTTGCAATGATGGAGAGGGTCCTTGGTCCTTTACCACAAAGACATGTTGAAGAGAGCAGACGACATGCCGAGAAGTATGTCGAAAGGGTAGCTAGGTTGACCGGCCCGAGGGTGCAACATCTAGAGAAAGTATCAAAGCGTTCGGGTTACCTCGTCTTCGTAACCTAGTCATGCAAAGATGTAGACCATTCACCGGTGAACTCATACATCTGTTACAAGGACTCCCGAGGTATGATCCTCTAGAGAGACTTGCACTCGTGAGGCTTTGAGACACCCATTTTTCACTAGGGATCATCTTCTGAGGTCCTAAAGAAGAATATTGGACATAGTGATTCTTATTATGGGAGAAAGCCTGATTTACGTGTTACCGATTAAAGAGAGCATTTTTCTTAATATGGTGGTGCGGTTAACACCGTAAAGAGCCCAACCGAGTGGTAAATGGCACCGGATGTTCGGTTGTAAATATATAATTTTGGAGAGCATTCTGCTGACTTCAGGTCTTGTACAACTAAGATACTGTGAAAGAACAATTATAAATTATTAACTGGTATTTTAGTTATTAAAAAAATGTCAAGCAAGATTTTCTACTCTTGATTGTTACTCAATGAAACTTAATTCAGTTTTTTTTTTTTCAAACTTTCTCAATTACATCATTTTTCTCTCCAAGCTGTTCCCTTCACTATATCATTTTTCTCTCCAAGCATTTTCAGGTTGGTAGTTCCGGAGCAGGAGGATAATATCAAGTTTCCATGTGTTGCTACTGGGATTACGAACGCAATTCAAGGAAAATTTGTTGTGGGTGCGGATGGTCCCACATGGAAAAAAGTGCCTGAGGGGATGAAAGATTACTATTTCAGGGAATGGAATGTAAAATCTTTATATACAATCTAATTAATCAGTTATTTTATATATGCTGAAATATAAATTTTTTGTTTTCATTTGCTAATATAGTTTTTTTTTTATCTGCTAATTGCAGAGATACTATAAATGTGTTGAAAACTATCCAGAAAGACAAGTCAGAAAAATTTGGAATACAATGGCCAGTGAGCAATATAAACGCATGTGTCACGGGGACGTCAACAGCTCGCGTCGGGCACCCATCTTGGTGCACGGAGCAGATTGGAACCGACATTTGTTATTTTATGCAAATGAAGAGATGAGGAAGAAGTGCGAACAAGCAAGAAAGAACCGGAACTCGGACGGTAACGGCTTGGGAAAAACTAAACATTCTGGGGGTTCTAGGAGTTTCGCGTCTCATGAGCTTGCGATGGTAAGAGTTTATTACTTGTTTATATTGCGATGTTATTGAAAACAAACATTGTTGAAGTATATAATGAGCTGATAACAATGCTATACATCGAGTTTGTGGACATGGTGTCTATTGTGATTTAGAACAAAGTGCATATAATATTTGTTTTAATAGATGGTAATGCACTTAGAAAATATATTGGTCATTGTTCTCTTGTACACTTAATTTTGTTTGAACATAAGTGCCCGAAAGGGATGTCCATTGTAATTTTTTTTTTTTATTTTTGTTATTACGATAAAGATAATCCCGACAAAGTGATAACAGCTGGGGTGTGCACGCAAAGCCGGTATAAGCCCATTTAGTTGCGGGCTTCAATTTCAAAAGTCCAACATAGCGGGCTTTGTGCGGGCTTAAATCAACGAGCTTTTGCGGGCTTTAAACGGGCATTGGGCGGGCTCGGGCTTAGCGGGCTTACAAATTAAATGTTTTATTTTGAAAATTTTATACCTATTAAAGTTTGGGCTTTAAATTATTTTTAGCCCATCAATCCATCTCGAAAAAAAAAAACAAAACAAAACACAAATAAATCATTTAAGACAAAAACAAAAAACAAGACAGCTTTACTCAACAATTTATTACTCTTTTTTCAACTCAAACATTTTATTATGTAATATGAACTATGAAGAACAAAAGAAAAATAAAATAACAGTCAAATTTCAAGTGTTTCTTCATCCCAATCTAATTGATGGACACAAGTAAAGGTCAAACATACACAATTTATAAATATTTACTCCAAAATCAAAATCAACTATTGCACCAAACTTATACTTTTTCAAAACTATGCCGATTTAACATTGAAGTGGATCAAAATAATTACAATAAATTAATAAACAAGACAAAAAAATCTAACTATTGAAACTTTATTATTATAACAACCAAAAAGAATTACACTTTATATATACTTATTATAAAACGACGTAGTTTTAGTAAGAGATGGGCCGGGCCGGGCTTAACGGGCAGAAGGATTGGAGAGCCCATCCATGCCCGAGACCGCGGGCTTTCACTTATCTAAGGCCCAAGACTATGTACTAGCCCACGGGCACGGGCTTTGCGGGCTGGGCATTGGCGGGCTCGGGCTTGACGGGCCGATGGGCCTGTCTCGCTCACCCCTAATAACAAAGAGATGATGTTTTCTTGAGAACCCACAAGAAGAATCAAGGAACTGGCGAGTTTGTAGATGCTAAGTCCAAAAATTCTTTGTGAGTTTATTTTAGATACTCGATATCTTTTATAAGTTTACTTTTAGCATTTAATTTCCAAGTTTACCATACCATAGTGTATATTTGGCGATATTGTATTATGATATGAGCAACAAATCATCTGATAAGTAACCCTTTAAATGATTTTCTCATAATTTTACTAGAGCTATGAACATTTGCAGTGTCATCTATAGTGTGATAGTGGATTCAATTTGTAATTGAGTAATACTTCCTAGTTTCCCGTTGATGTGGACCCAAATGAATCATTGAGCCCTCTATTTTAGTTGTTCATGTTATTTGCATAACTGGAGTTTTGCAAGTTAAGACAACATCATACACATCTTTTTATGGTCGGTCTTGGTAGACTAATTATGCCTCACTATCCATTAATGTCATCAAATCAGAATTCATTTTCTTTATGCCATGATAGTTGTACCGTTAAACAAGATATTTGTGGGGTTACAAGATTTGATTCATGCCAAGTATGTAGGTGCATTTGTTACACGCTTGTGTTGTCAATGTATATTGTCGAGTACATGATAGTTGTACCGGCTAAACAGCTTGTGTTGTCAAGTGCTCGTCAAGTAGAAAACATAGTCTAGTACACGTGCATACCTCCGTCCCATGGAGTGTCATCCGAACTACAATCGAATGGAAAACGATAATTATTCTAGGTTTCTTTTGATTTCAATGTTTTTAAATTATTTAAAATTAACCAAGGTTGAAAAGTTACTTATAATAATACTTTTTATAATTTAGGAAGATTATACCGCTCGAAAGAATGGTACAGTTTCGATTCGCGCTTGGGTGGATGCATCCGGTGGTGTTGTGAAGAACCGTTTGTACGGTTTTGGTTCATTGGTCCCTGATCTCGATATAGTGAGTAAAGACAGTTCTTCATATGCATGTCGAATAATGATTTCACACAAACCCAACAGTTTGAAGATAAGGTGTGTGAGAGAGTGGAACAAATGAGGAATGATATCGAGGAATTGAAGAATGATATCGAGAAGAATTGAAGAATGAAGCTGCGGTGAGATGGAGAAAATGAAAGTTGATTTTCGCTGCAATTGCAGCAAGCACTTCGATCATTCACGGGCTTCCAACAACCGCCGCCACCTTCCATGTAGTTTACCGTTTAACAATTTATTTTGAACGTAATGTTTGAAGCTTGTTTGACTTTAGATATTAAATTTTTGTGGAACATTGAATCGTACAATTGAGAAATATTTATAATATTAGCAATATTTTCTTTTTCATGGAACTTTTCTTTCAACGAAATTTTCTGTTGCAATGACTATAATTACAAGAGTATTTTAGTTACCATATGGACAAAGTATTGGTTGCTAAAAGGGTTGCAAATTGAAACACAAAATTGATACGGAAATTGGTTGCAAACAGAAACACAAAATTGTTACGGAAATCGGTTGCAATTAGAAACCAAAAATTGATACGAAAATCGGTTGCAATTAGAAACCCAAAGTTGATACGGAAGTCAGTTGCAATTAGAAACCCAAAGTTGATACGAAAATCGGTTGCAAGTAACTCACATATGGGTTTATCATTGAGACGGAACTTGTGATGGAAAATCTGTTGCAACTTGAAACGGAAATAATTGCGTCGCTAATTGCAATGGACATAAAAACCCAAAAACTTCCTGCGACCGAAATTTTTAATTTGCAACTCCTATTTTCCGTTGCAAACTTTGCAACCGATGGCCAATCCGTTGCAAAATAATAGCGACGAGCGATATTGCGACTGATTTTGACACGGACATTTTCCGTTTCAATACTCAATTTGTTACGGATTTTTATTGTATTGCAACCGAACTGTCCGTTGCAATTGCCCAGTTTTCTTGTAGAATTGCATGTGGGTTTTATGGCAGACACACATAGGGAGGACACTGACTGCAAGTTGGAGAGAGACCAAAGTTTAAGAAAACCACTGATACAAAATTGTCTTTTAACGATAAAATTAGTTTTCATAAAAATGATGCTTAGTCCATCTCAAAATGAGTGTTCCATTGTAGTTTTTTTGCAAAAATGAAGTTGAAGTGTAGACCATTTTAGTAATACATGAATGCCCTTAATTAATATTCTCACCTTACAAGTGCACATTGAGACATCATATATATATATAGCAACGCTGAATTTAGTAACTTTAAAGAAAAAGGGATACTAATTTTGAAATACTCTCTCCATCCCAGAAAAATAGTCCTACTCGATTTTTTGGTCAACTTAATCAAACTTTGACCAAATTTTCTTACAATTTAGTTATTCTAATTTTTTTTAAATAAAATTCTAAAAATTGTTATTGATAGTACTCATATTGTTGCATTAATGATGGAAATTTCATAACATAAAACATAGTAAATGTTTGTTAATTAAATAGTGATTTGACTTTTTACTAGGTTGACTTTCAAACTCCCTAAATGAAAAACAAGACTCTTAGCTTGGATCAGATTTCTCTCTCTCTCTCTCTAGATCTCTCTCTCTCTCTCTCTCTCTCTCTCTCTCTCTCTCTCTCTCTCTCTCTCTCTCTCACACACACACACACACACAGAGAAAAGAGCCATGTCTCATGCATGATGCATGAATTCCATAATCTTTGTGCTTCTTGTAATGACCAAGAAGTAAATTTCCTTTCTCCACCACAAAAGTTATCCACCCACACCATCCAACTAATTCCAAGAGGCCTATATATATATATATGTGTGTGTGTGTATATGTATATGTATATGTATTAATATATATATATATATATATATATATATATATATATATGTCATGCATTTTGTCAAGATAACATCACTCAGCACTGAGCCAATTACTCCTCAATGATTCAGATTTCAGACGCATACAGATCTTATAGATAGTGTAGGTCTCTATCTATCATCATATTCTTAAAGTGCCTTATTACTACATTCTACCTTTACCAAACAATTCACAACTGTTGCTCTTCTGTTAGTATTCTTACTCTGGCGACAACCATTTAGGCTTATATTACAGGCTAATATCCTACATATATCATCTAATTCGGCACTAGTTTCTCAGCTGGAGATGGCATGTCGGCAATTTAGCATTGAACAGGACAGAGACTAACAAACTCATGCTGCTGACAATTATATTTTCTTTGATATCTAATTTGATTTATATATTAATGGATAAGTTATATATCGTCACGCTTGTAAATGATCTCAATTAAATTGACCCATTTCTTGATCAAGTTTACCACAAGGTGATTATGTATCCCAACTAGAGCACAAGTAGTATGTGTCACCTATGTTACCTGGACCCTTCAATTTTGCCAAAGTACCAGTGTTAACAAGATACGACGTGGGTTGGGTGTGGGTACGGGTATTGGTGGGGCAATTTTATACTAAAGTAGTGCAAAATCTAAAAATTTGGCAGATTGGACACCTAGATCCACATCCGTATCCAATCCTCCTAGCCGAGTCCAGGTAACATAGCAAATATATAGTTAGGCATTTTATCTAGCTAAACTAGAGTGGTTTGACAATTTAACATGGTCTTCGCATTCTATGTTAAACCGGCTTTGAGACACCTAACAATCTGGTAGCATGAAGCCTTTTCTTATTTTACAATCCTATATAACAGGGTAAGACCTTAGCTACTCTTTACTTTCTGATGGAGGTGGGATTCAGTCCCCCAGTCTCTAGTAAACTACCTCGAGACATGGCACATAGGTGCATCAGATCCTTATCACACACTCCATGATTCATGCCGTGCCCAGAGTATAGGCTTGTGACAGTGATACGTTCGATTTTACAATGTCTCTTTCAATTATGAAATAAATCTATGCACCAGAGTTGATAAGTAGCGAACTGATGTAACTATCAGCTGTTTAATGAGCAGTTTTACAGAAAGATTCACGCTTAAACATACTTCATCGATCTTGGAAGCAACTACTTAAACATGTATTTTAGAGATTAATCTATGCATTAACAAACAGAATTTGTTTCTCGACTAGGCATCTCTATGTGTGGGATCCAAACAGAATGAGAAAAGAATAACGGGCGACAATTTTCTTGCTGCCCCACATGATCCTGAAACGCGGTTTTTTGACACTCCTGCCTAAAGGGGAATGAAGTACATACAAATAGTCAATGTTGCAGAAACAAAGCAATTGCTGGAGATGCAAACTCAGAGTTAATAAAGGGTCAACCACTAAGTAGCACTTTGATGGTCTACTAGATCCTGATGATTGATCTATTCCTTCAACAATGGTATCAAGTGATAACCCACTATTCCTAACAATGGTACAGGAAGAACATGCAGTATGCATATTACTAGACAATAACTTTTACAGTCAACGACGAATAAGATGCAAAGCTAGCACAAATTTGAATAAAAATTGTTAGTGGGGAAGTTTAGATTACTTACAATAGATGCAAGAAGAAGGACTAAAGATCGAGAAGATCTTGCGAAATTAGTACTTTGATATCATGTTTAAAATGGAGCCAAGTAAAAGATAGCTTGATTGAAAGTAAACAAAAACAAACAAACAAAAGAAAAGATGTTTGATGTGGGTTTCCTTAGTAGCTAAATAAGGATGGGCATGTGCACAATGTTCTCATCATTATGGACTCTCCAAGAAATGTCTATTGTACAGACTATCTGATTTCGTATTAGACCGAAATGAAATATGTTGACTCCAAAAAATGTGAAGAGTGGGTTTCATATATAGAGGTCATCATGATCTCCACGAAAATATATGACATAAATTATGGACCATGATTACGTACAAAACTCAAGAAGGTGGGTTCTAAAAGCGTCATATGGCTTTACTGTAATAACGAAAAGCTACAGGAGGTATCCCACCGGTTTTTTTCCTATAAATACATTACAAATCTAAGGCTAAGAACCTTACTCAAAATCCAAACTTTGAATACGCAAACTAAAAGACTGTTTGTTCATAGGCAGTGTTTATCAATACCATGGGGAACTGCTTAGTTCTACAAGACAAGGACATCAAGATCATGAAAACAAATGGGGAAGTCCTTGAATACAAAGCACCTATGAAAGTCCATCAAGTCTTGTCAGAATATGCAGGCCATGCGATATCTGACACACTCCCGGCACTCTGCCAGCTGGAGGGAAACACCAATTTGATTGGCGGCCAGTTATACTATCTCATACCACTTCCAGAGTCTCCACTGGAGTTTGAAGAGAAGATGCTACAGTATTCAAATCCAGAAGTAGATGCAGGCAAGGGCAGTAGTGGGGTTGTGAGGATTAAGCTGGTCATAACTAAGCAAGAGCTGGAGGAGATGTTGAGAAAAGGAGGGATTTCAATGGGTGACATGGTTTCTCGGCTTCAGAAGAAAG
This sequence comes from Platycodon grandiflorus, assembly GCA_016624345.1. NCBI lineage: Eukaryota > Viridiplantae > Streptophyta > Magnoliopsida > Asterales > Campanulaceae > Platycodon > Platycodon grandiflorus. The sequence goes on from CM028363.1 coordinate 42,630,753, forward strand.
ATGGATCCGATGAGCTTTATGATGAAGGCGATGGAAACTGTAAAGGGTGGAAGCCTTTTTAGAAAGTATACCTGAAGTAAACTAGTTTTGTTTCAATATTTCTATAGCTTGGCACAAAAGTGTAGTGATTAGGCCTAAATGAAAGTGAAACAGCATGTTACTTTAGCTTGAATTCTTACCGCAAGGGCTTGAAAGAGAATTTCAATGTAATATAAACATAATTAACTTTTTGATCATTGTCGAAGTTAGCCAAAAAACTAGTAAAACTGATCCAGGGACTATATGTAGATCGACATGCATATTCTTGTTCCGTTTTACCTCAAGCTCAAGACTCAATAGACACATCTCCAGCAACTAGCTAAGAATCGTGCAGTCAAAAAGTTAAAAACTAAAAAGACACATCATACACATGAACATTCAAATTCAATCAGGCAACAAAATCAAGTTCATAATGCAGATTCCTTAATGTAAACAACTCTCTCTCGTCGACCAAAGGCCAATCAATTTGGGACTTTCTCTCTCTAACCTTTTTCTCTCTCTCTCGCTTGCCGACCTTTGGCATTCACTTCCAGTGGCACCCTATACTGCCGGCAGGCTCTCTCCCTTTCTTTTCCTTTCCTTTCCCGATCCACCTCGGATCTTGCCTAAATAAAATCCTTCCTCTCTTTTTCTTCTGCCCGTTCTCCTATCCAACCGGTGTCCGTGGTTGTCTCTTGCTCCTCCATCGGCTATCTCGCAAATTTAGAGTTCGCGATTGCTGTCATGTGCAATTTTTGGAGGTATTATTTCAGGGGTGATGGTGTTTGAAGGGCGTTTTCATCGTGGCAGTGACTTTGGCCCTTCTGTTGTTGTATTTGTTCTTTTGGCCGGCTTTGCGAATGAATCGATCCTAGATCTGGCTATGTTAGTAACTTCTCTTATACATAATACAGTATGATTCTTGTTTTCTGACAAAAAATAAGGCTCAATGTAACACGTATTGTTCCAATTATCTGGAGCTAGCTACTTAAAGAACAATAATCGCACATGACGACAGGTGAAATTGACAAAACTTCCATTAAGGAGCATCTTCGAATTACTGCAGCAAAAAGGAGCGGGGTTCTTAATTATAAGGAGCACACTCCCGGTACCCCGCTCCTTCTTATAATGCAGAGTCTCCACTGGAGTTTTGACATAGACGTGATGATCTCAAGGAGCCCGATATATCAAGTTACTGCCTTACTAGGACTGGAGAAATTAAGGAAAACCCATGAAAATATAATATAAATATAAATTAAAAACACCCAACTTGTTCATCTGTGAACTAAGAGATATGGCCCATAAGTGTTAAAGAGTCATTCTTTCTCTAACCACTTATAAATGAAAGAAGATTAAGTCAACATATGTCCTGATAGGTGTGCCAAGTCAGCCACAATAGTCCCCCACCCCCACACCACTAATTGGTCCAATCTCAAAGCCAAAGGTTACCAAAAGGGAATTTCTAATGGAAATTGATATTTTGTCGGTGGGGATGGCAAAAAGATGGAAACTATGAGGGGATGAGAAGTGATATTTGTCAGATGGCAACAAGTTATAAAAGATTGTATTACCGGTATTTTCTCGTAAAACGGATCTCTCCGACTTCGTTGTGAGAGTGGACCTCTGTCTTATGAATTGGGATCGTAAAATAGTCTAACAAGAGACCTACTTTTGTCTGATTGGAGGTTAAGAGTTTCTGTTACATTTTTGGTTCTCTCGAATGTCAAGACCATGTACTCAGACCACAAAAATGATTACAATCAATAACCAAAAATTCAAATTTTACCTCTTTGAGAAAAATCAATTCACGAACTTTACTCGAGTCTTGTGACTTTAGCAGAAACTTTCAAACTATAATGGCCTAACTTTAGGACCCTGGTGACTGGTGAGAAAAAAAAAACTAAGGCAATAAGCCGAAGCTAATTAGCACAATGAAAGAAGTTCTTCTACAAAGATATATGTAGGCTCAATGATCTGCAGAAACCAGAGTCCATGACCATGGAATTGCAAAAAAGACCAAGGAGTTCAACGTTAACACAATATCAATGGAAAAATCTCGATACAGCAGCATGTATATATTGGTTCAGTAACTTCAGTTCTGTACCCAGAGAGCACCCATATATGAACTGAAGTTTCTTGGATGAGAAAATTGCTACCCTCTTGAGATGAGTCTGTGCCTCTATATAATTTGGAAAAAAGATGATGTAGTCCAAATTTAGTAATAATAAAGTGATATAATTCATGGTAACCTACTTGAGATTATAAGTACAAGAACAAAAGTTCAGCAATACAATCCATACCCATCCATTCATTTGATTTAAATCTCGTGCCAATAGCTTACTATTTATTATACGACAATAACTTAGAATATAATCATTGGAGCAATGCATGGTGTAGCTCACACATATATGATGATATATAGCCATATAGGCCTATTCAGTCTTTTTCGGCCAGTTCCACCAAGACTGAAACGTAACGCATAAATTTTACTTCATTTCAACATAAGACGGACGTAAGATGCATTACAATATATGTCGCTCCCATCAAGTCAAATTATATTTGGTATAACAAGATCGAGGATGCCTAAATAGGAATTTAACTATGAGATTTAGGGCTGAAATTTAATGGGACACAGTGTGACAGAGAGTGGGATAGAAGATTTGAATCCAGGGTTTAGGGCAAGGGTATATACAAATGAGAGGGAAACACTAAGTCAAGTTGGAGAGAGGGAGAGACATAGTAACCAAAGTTGAAAAAGAAAAAGAAAAAAAAAAGTGGGATACAAAACTATCATTCAACAAAGACTTTTTATCTCCTTGGACAGTAATATCATTTGCTTAATCAAAATGAAAGGAATGATAAAAACGGAAATAATATCAGTTGGGCAGACTTCAAAAAAGTTTCTTTAATTAATTCCATTATTATCTAATTAATGCCTCTGGTAATTTCTTGGAAGAAAATTATAATCTTCCTCCATCAATAATTAATTCCATTATCTCTCTTCCTTTTTTTTTTTTTTAATAATTTTTCTTTGGTAATTTAGTAAGTGGATTATGCAATCATGACCACTCATATTTTTTATCCCTTCCCTTCCCGCCAAAAATAATTCCACTCGGCATCCCGCTCGACACAAGTGAGGGCAATTTTGTTATTTTAAGAAAATTTTAACGGATCTGTTAAAGATAACGGCACGAGGGACTAATACGGTAACAAAAGTTAAGTTCAAGAACCAATATAGAAAATTTGAAACATCTATGACCAAATTAAGAGTTTAGGCAAAGTTCAGGGACCAAATTAAGAGTTTAGGCAAAGTTCAGGGACCAAATTATATATTAATCCTTTTTTATTCAACGAAGATTTTTTCATTAATTATTCTGAATTTATTCATTTATTTACTTTTTGCCAGAAATTTGACCCTTATGCTATTGACTTTGTGAATTATCAGCCCTCACACTTTAAAATTCTTTGCTATACTTTGAAAATTCTTTGACATACAATCAATACGTTTTGGCATGTGGTAGATTATGAGACTGGCTTTAAATGCATATAGATTGAATCATATGTTGGGACTCAAACACATTGAAGTGTTTAAGCGTGTGAGATAAGGGATTTTGTCTCCGCTAGCTTGTTCCTATTATTGTTGGGTTGCTTGACTTGTATAATTATACGTTAAGCTAAAGTTTGTTCTCCACTAGTATGATGTGCTTCGTTATTTGACTTGCTCTTTGCTATGGTTATTGAATTTGTTATCAATAAGACTAAAATTAGTTCGTCGTGTGATCGTTGTGAACTCTTGTGTACTTTATTTGCACCAAAGATTCGATTTTCTATTACCCTATGTCCCTGATAAATGTTCCTGGATAAAACACAGAATTAAGAAACATAATTAATAATGTCAGTAAAATGTGTTCGACAATAATACCCATGAACATTAATTGTGTTAAACTATTTTAAATAATTGGGTTTCGTGTTATATTAAATGAAGCTTTAAGGGCATATTAGGAAAAATGGTAAAGAATAAGGAGATCAAAAGTCTTTAGGAACATTAGTTGGGACATCCCAAAATAGAAAGTCGAATCTTTATCCGGACGGAGGAGTATTATTTATTTATTTTTGAGATTGTGATTTGATATCATGATACATGTTTCGATATTTAGCCAGATACAATGAGAAGTTGAGTGCTCCATCATTGCTTGTTGGTCGTGTTATGCAGTTGTGTCGTACTAGTGTCATCTGTAGTGACACTTGAAGAATTGCAGTTTGTGTGTGTGTGTGTCCAATAATCGTGCTCAATTTGTTATCACATTTTACATTTGCTTTGTGATTATTCGGTTATCAATACCTAATTTCGATTGGCTATTGGCATTTGACTTGCAATCTTGGTTATCATTGCTTGATTCTGAATTCTCATGATACTTGGATGACTTGGGATATCGATCTCTTGATTATTAATAGTTTTCAAATCTCTTTCCTTTGAAGCTATAATTCGAGTTTGATTTGAACTTTGTTGAGATAGTGATGTGTACTCGACCAAGATCGACTCGAAACACACACGAATGAAGTCGAAAAATGCAGCAACAACGGAAACGAAAAAGATAGAGTAAGTCTTCCTTGACCCGCTATTCGCAATTGAATAGGAACTTTACAGTGCAAACAGAACCCGTTAGACGCAATTGTCTAAGAACTCCGATCACGGAACACCGTAAACCCGCAACTCTCGAACTTGATAAGTTCAAGGTTGAGTTACTCTCTCAAGAAACTTAGATTTCTCACAATTCTTTCGAATTTGTGAAATGAATATAACTTCAATTTGATTCAATCTTTGATGTCAAATATATGGTTGAACATGCCCTTTTATAGACTTACAAAAGGTCTTCAAAACTCAACAAAAACGTGCTCCTAGAAAACCCGTAGAGAAGAATCAACACAAGGAAGGGAAAATTTAGGTGATATGTTAGGATAACAAGAGCTCTCTTTGGAAAAGGGTACTATCTCACTTTGATTCTGTCACAACTCCCTTTCAAACTCACTTGGGAAGGAATAAAAGTTTGGTTTCATTCTCTCTTTGTCATACGGCTTTAAAACTATGTCTTTCTCTTCCTCAATCTCTCGTATTTCCACCCACTTGTTTTTTCATTTTCTCTCTTTCTTTCCTCTCCACTCAGGTTTTCTTTTAATCCTTTCCCACCACACTCTTTAGTTTCCCTCTCTTCCTCACTAACCTCACGTTTTTCGGTCTTTTCGGTTTGAAGGTCACAAACTTGTTGAGGTATTAAGGAAACAAGTGCAGTTGTTTTTCCTTGGTGCATCACAATGTTAGATTCAATTCCTTCCTTCTTAATTCTACTAGATGTTCGAGAAAATGAAGAATAAGAAGAAGAAGTAGTCCTATACTCTTCCACCAATTTGTTCCCTTGAGTTAAGGTTTGACCCTTCTCAACAAATCCCGGTGGTAGTATTTTGGGACAAATCTCCTATGCATAATACGTTTCATCTCCTCCCACGTGTAAATACAACCCTCTCCTATCTTTCTCCGAACCAATTGAATTTCACAATGAAAACAAGAAAATAAGTAAAATTGGATGAATATATGAACACAATGGATGAATATATGAACAAGACGATGATACGATAAGACAAGTGTTCCAGCAATTTTGCAATTAGAGTAGTCAACAAAGATAATGAAATTTTTCCAAACCCAAGTAACAATCACAAGTTTCTGCCCACTTTCTCTCCCCCTTTTTTTTTGTACTCAATTCAGATTCAAGCTTCTTTTTGATTTGGCTTGATTCAATCAACTTTTTGATTCAGCAATTTTTTTTTTTTAACTATGGGCAATCTCTTTTTATTTATTTTACTCTAGGGATTGGAATGAACAAGATAACAATCAATTGACTAGAAGGTGTTCTTGTGAAGAAGATAGATGAAGAACAATAGTTTAGAACAGAATTCAACACAAAGAAGAAACGGATAGACGAAGAACAACAATTTTGATGAAAACAAAGATAGATGAAGATGAAGAATAACAAAGACGAAAGAACGATAGAACGAATTTGTTGGTTACTTACCTCTTCGATTGCTCTGATATCAATTGATGTGTACTCGACCAAGATCGACTCGAAGAAGTTCCAACACGCACAAATGAAGACGACAAGGGCAGCAACAACGGAAAGGAAAAGGATAGAGTGAGTCTCTCTCGACCCATTATTCACAATTGAATAGGAACCTCAAGGTGCAACCAGAACCCGTTAGATGCAATTGTCTAAGAACTCCGATCACGGAACGCCACAAACCCGCGACTCTCGAGCTTGATAAGTTCAAGGTTGAGTTACTCTCTTAAGAAACTCATATTTCTCACAATTCTCTCGAATTTGTGAAATGAATATAACTTCAATTTGATTCAATCTTTGATGTCAAATACATAGTTGAACATGCCCTTTTATAGGCTTACAAAAGGTCTTCAAAACTCAACAAAAATGTGCTCCTAGAAAACCCAAGATTTTGGAGAAAAAGGTGAATGGTCAAAGAAACAACACAAATTCGATGCACGTCGGGCGCGGTTGCACCTATCAATTGGTGCGAGGTCTTGAAGACTTAAATGCACTAAGCTGATGTTGGCGCAAGCCATGACGCAAGCGTGCCAAAGCCCGATGAATTTTGGACAAATTTTCTTGCTATTTTCGCGAGCTATTCAGCTTTCGAGCCTTTTGTTGACCCTCTAACATGCAAATGGGTCTTCTTTCTTAGCCTTGAACATCCTTGATTGTTGTCTTGGCCTTGAAGACTTTTGATTTGTTGTTTTGGGCCCAAAGACATTGAAAATGCACACGAACTCTTTCCTGGATCATCCTCGAATGAATGGGCTCGCATCTATCATTAATAAGTTGCTTGACTTGGGCTTCAATTCTTGGTGCAATCCGTGGTTCTCATTTGAATTCGAGTTAGATTTGTGCTTCTTTCAGGAGACCATGAAAGTCGAAAGTTTGTTTCAGAGATGAGATTGGTCTAGTGTTGCTACACAAGACTTCAAAGATAGTCAGAATTTTCAGACTTAGACATGTCTAAGTTTGTAGAGATTTGGAACCTTGTAAGCATTAGAAATTGAATTGTTTTGGCTTATGGTTTGAGGTTAGATAACGGAACAATTGCTCTGGTCACTCGAATCAAGTTTGTTTTAATTCGTGTTTGTACAAATGCTTTTGTAAGTATTCCAAAACCTCTGGAAATTGATCTTAATATACTTGTGGAATTTATCTAGTTATTTCACGAGAAAGAAAATGTTGATTTCTTTCAAGTTATCAGGTTTGCATCTTATCACCTCGGGAAACGCATACTGTGGATCACAGGGCGTACATACCAAGTGGAATCAACTCTGTAACACCCCGAGATCTGTATTATGCTGTTCCAAGAAAGATGTTAATGAGCAAATGGGATAATTAAAAAGAAAACAACACTTTCTTTCTCTTGAAACCAAAAATATATTAAAATTTATTTCAAAGTTTTTGCAAAACCATTTGTATAAACACAAATCAAAAACCAAAAAAGAAAATGAGTGAACCACAACATCTGTTTCGGTCTCAAACATCTGTTACAATCCAAAACAATACAGTTTCAAATGCTTACAGGATTCCAACACCCGACAAATGTACACAAGTCTAAAACTGTAAATTCTAGCGTTCTCTATAGTCTTGTCTCTGAACACTAGACAAACAAGTATCCAACTTTCCATGCTCATCACAAAGGCTGAGCATGAAGTGCCCATTAAAGGACTCTCTCTCCACAACCGGTGATAGAAGACGAATACACGAATCAGAGCTATGAACAAAGTGCATATCAAACACGAATAACCCAAAGCAATGAGATAACAAGAGATGCATGATCTAAATATTATTATAATCACATGCATGGGAACAATAAACAAGAATGTTGATAGTCAAGCGATTCAATAATCAAGGAGTGATAATCGAAGGTGATACCCTCCTCTTACACGCACACACACATGGACTACAATCCCAAAGTGTCATTACAGACGGCATTTTGCGCGACATAACTGCCCAACACGACTGACAACCGACCTTGGAGCACTCAACTTGTGAGGCTATCACAAAATGCCTAAAGTGTATCACGAGCTCACTGTGTGTGTGGCCAAATATCTACACAAGTATTATGATATAGAATCACAACATCTGATGCCAAATAAAGTGCATAAGATGCTCACAACTATCACAAGACGATCAATGCGTTATTGATGACAGATTCAATAACTAAAGCAAGATCCAGTCGAATAACGAATCAAGTCCAATCATATTGAAGAATGAACATGAACTTAACAAGTGTTAATGATACTAGTCAAACGACCGAATACGAACAAGTGGTAGCAAAATGAACAGAGATAAGATCCCTGACCTTGCGTACTTAAACCTCAATTCATGGTGTTTAAATTCCACATAATGAACATGGGGTCTAAGCAAAGATGCACAAACTAGAACCATCCTTCCTACGGTATGCGAAACATAAAGGCACTAAGCACGACACAATCGAAGTTAGAATACCTATGAAGCGATGCATTTTGCTAATAAATAAGAATAGTTTACCAAGAGCAGGCCCATTCTCAAAGCTTTGGCTCATAGGCCAAACATGCTGCAAAAAAGAATTCAAAGCCAAAATTTGTAACAACTCATGCAGAAATCACCTGTATACTACTTTTTGACAGCCAATGACGTTTATACATAACTTATAACGACCCTGTCATATTCATCAGCCAATGACGTTTATACATGACAGACTTGATCGCTTCTGAGCTTATAGGGAAAATTAGAGGATGAACAGAAGACACCAGAAACCAAATATCTTAGATCTCTAAAGCTAATCCACAAGTAAACGCAGTCGCCTAACAGGAATTTCAGTTGTGCACTATAGTCACGACTCACGTATACCAAGGGTACAAATTAACCCTCCCAAAGGAGAATTATAATGGAGAACTAGAAACCTATTGGATCTCAGTGGAACTATTATAGAAAGTGCTGACTCCACCACGCATGATATGACCACCATGTGGCTTAGTGGCCTACTCGGATCGTTTGGTTACCGATGTACGGGGTTACACATGTTATTCTGGTGTAGTTTACTCTATTAACACAGCCAAGACATGTCATGTGTGCAACACATATGGAAGAACATACTTTCAGCCTAATACAAAACAGTAAGGTGTGACTCTTCTGTATGAATCGATATTATTCCATTCCAATTCCTTCCCGATACCTTTCAATGAAAATCTCGAATTGGATCCTAAATTGACGGGTTGGTTAGTGTGAGATTATCCATGCGGTTATGCACTCTTCAAATAGAATCCATTTTCTGAAAGATCCTGGCTTTCATGCTTTGGTCGGTCTCCGAGATCCTTTCGATGACCTATGTTGTCCGAACATTGGTAATGATTTGAAGCCCCTTTTTTTTACACTGACGCATCTCTTGCTTAGTTCCCATACCCCGATCAAGGCTAATTTTAGAAATATTAGAGCTATAAGTTGAAAGATACAAACCCTGGTCGCTTCATGGTGGAAATTTGTCAAAGTTTACATCCATATGTAGTGAACGTCCATATCTGCCAGCCTGACCAGTCTACTTGGGGTTCAGGTTCGATTTACAAATGAAACCAACCCGATCCAGCTGAAAAGATATATTTTGGCTTTTTGAAACAATTACAATCAGAGTCCTTATTTAATAGTCAATGCCAGTGAGGGCCCACCTTGTAATATGTATGTGATCAAGAGGGGAGCTGGAGTACCATGGAATTAGTTAGGCAATCTAAACACATTTGAAGGAGACAGTAAACAAGAAGATAATTGCTTTAAACCTCTTAACTTGAATTCAATTAAAGCAGGCTGCCTTCAGCTCATAGTCATTTACAAATTTCCCTAGCTTTATTCTTCTAAGAAAAATAATTTCATTAATTAAAAAAAAAAATCCACTTCATCAGACAGTTCATGGTAAAAACTGAACAGCTCGATCTGTAAGACTGTAACACAATGAAGAATACAATCACGATTTTGCCTCTTACCTTTATATTGTGTAAGTAGTGAGTTGGATGGGCTGCAAATTGTGGACTCTTCTCACCTCCCACAGCGTAGGAGACTCGTGAGTCATGATTGTTAAATTGATCAGAATGAGAGTGGTACTTGAGATAAATGCTATAGATGTAACTGTGCATAATATTATTAATTAGACCATGACCCAGCTCCTATGAGTAACCAAGCTCGATTTTAGGACAAAAAATGTCTAACTTTATTCAGTTCATAAATTAAATAAACCAAACAAGTTCAAAGGCCACATAAACATTTGATAATAAAAGTACACATTTAATATTACAATATATGTGAAAGTAAAAGTTGCATGAATTTTTCTAACAAAAAAAAAAAAGACACTCCATGAGAAATTCAGCTCCAAACAAGATTCAGATAAATTTCCAAATTCTCAAGACATAATGTAACAATTACAGATTTAGATCATAATTTATGGCAGTAATTAATTATTGTCCAGGTTATCACACGAAATCAAGCTTGTTGGAAATCAGCTGGTACAAAAATTGCAAGAAATGTTTGCCAAAGGTTGAAACATCTCCATTTCCAAGGTGACTGAGCCAAACTAAAACATATCCGAATGGTAAGACGGACAGAACCATCAATGAAATGGTAAAAGAATTTCCATTTTCACGCCAACCAAAACCCATGGATACAAATCTTGATTCATGGACACAATATTTACATAATTACAATTTAGGATGTAATAATACTTATAAGCCCACTTTAGTGCTTTCGAAAGCATTAAGAAGATACAGTGATTGTGTACTATGTTGCATGTGCAAAACACTCAGTTATTATATACAACCAACACTATCAATACAGGTATTTGCATTCTATACTGCATAAACAGCTATGGACAATTTTTACTTCTACTTTTGGGCAATATGATAAGTCTAAATTCGGAATCATGAACTACTGAATACTGAGGAGCTATCCTCGTTTCCTTTCCACTTCTAGAGCAATTTCATTACGACGTGTAAAAGGGAGTGTAAATGGTGGATTGTACTGCAAACAGATAGCAAAGCCAATATTATGTTTGCACCAGAAACCTAACATTTGGTTGGGAAAATATGGTTTCAATTTCCATCCAAATTGCATATAGAAAATTACCTGTGCAACCTCCACTGATGCACCGCTTTTTACTTGAAATTGATCGTCATTCTTTAGTGCACTTGGAAGCGATGATTCCCGACTTTTAACTTCATCGTCAGTGACAAAACCTGAATAAATAAAGCAACAGGAGCAAATTAAGCAACTCCTGACCTGCATGTAAGGACCGAGATATTTGGAGAATATATATGCCATGATCTACATACATGTCTTCAGTAGCAAAAGTACACTCAGTGAAGCTCATGATAAGATATACACTACATGATAGTATTCTTTCCGATTTATTAAGGAGAAAGCTCATTTACACCTTTGTATTTTGATACCAAATACTCCCTCCGTTCCTAAAAAGTGATTTGTTTCTGTGTGCACACACAGATTAAGAAAAACAAATTGACTCTATTATAAATATTGGTATGTTATGTATTTTCCTTTGAAGCCCATGTGCTAGTGGAACCCATCATTAAAGTAGCAAGGAAAAAATAGTAAAAATAACTTCCTAAAAAGGAAAGATAAGAAAGTCGACACTTTTTTTGGAACGGACGAAAAAGGAAAGGTGGACTCTTTGTTTAGGAACGGCGGGAGTACCATTTTATATTATTGATAATAAAAGTAGAAACAGCAAAAATATTTACTGAAAACAGAGAACAAAAATTAGATCTAATATGCCATAGACCTTAATTTTTTTTTTTTCTTTCGCCAAATACCTCATGACTACCTCCATATACATAAAAGTCAGAATGTACTTTTAAAAAACCATATGATATTTCAATTCAGTTTTACTGCTCGAAAATCTCAACAGTCACCACAGAATTATAGTGAAATGCAAAAGCAGATATCTGAACTTTGGATAAAGGAAATTGAATTAAAAATATTCTGAGATATGAACCAAAGTAGTTTTCTATAATGCCCTTCCTAGTTCGTATTAAAATTGTCTCCTGTTTATTGTCTTACTACTGATTAAAAAGAACAATATGATAATTCAATTCTATTTTTATGGAAAACCTCATTACTGTGTCATTCATAAATGCAAAAGCAGGAGCTAAATTTTTTAAAAGACAATAATCAAACATTTTTAAAAAAAAGGAAACAATATGCTTCTAGGTAACACCCTGCCAGCTGGTCTTCCCATGTTGTTTGAGGAAAGGCGAACCTGAAAAGGCAACTACTGCAACAATCTTCCTTGGAACCTCCCTGATATTAACAGAAGAGTCTTTTGGCAGTGGCAAGTTTGAACCATACTTTGAGGGCATGACAAAAGACATCTGCCACTTGTCTTCATCTTCCAGCTAAATAAATATCACATTCTGATTAGAAAATGAAAGCTATGAATAGATGCCAAAAGGAAAAATCTCTATACAAGATGACACTGAATGCATCCATTTCTTAAATTCAGCAAGCTTCTCTCATTGTCCAGTTGGCAGTTCTTTTCTTTTTAATCATGCAAAAATTTATCATTTATTAACGGCATTGAGTAAAAAAGTAAATGCTAAACCAAATTCACCAATTGGTTAAATCAATCAAACACAGAAGAATAAGAATATAGGAGCTACTTAAACCATTAAATTGATTTCAACTTGTGCTTTTACATGGCCAAACATCAATAGAAGAAACACTTATAGTAATATCATGGTTGCAATATGTTAACATGAGTGTGCTATAAGGGTCGAGTCCCTTTTTCCTAATGTTGCCAAAAAAAAATTAATCAGATACTATCCCCTCGCACATTTACGCTAAAAAGAAATTGATAAAGCAAATACAGTTATACAGAGCATACGACTCAATCAACTAAACCTATTGTCAATAGTTCGTAACAAGGTTCCTATATGTACCTCGCTCAATCCTCAATCTGATATAAATCTCGGAAACGATAGCAACCCTTTGATAAAAAAGGCAAAGCGTTCAATAAGAGAATCCCTCATTCTTGGTATTATTTAATAAATAATCACCAATTGTGGAGCTCAAAGATTATCAAGTTTCTCTTTTCATGGTAGTGGCAGTTCGGGAGTTGAAAAGGAAAGAAACTAACAAAATGATTCGCAGTATTTTGTGGACTATTAGAAAAGGTTCAAACGATGTGCAGAACTTTGAGCAGGATTATCATCACGTAGAAACAGGAAAGGGACTAGACCCATCAGAAGCACTACATAGTCAACAAGGTCAATTTCTGAGGCCTACCAGCAAGGAGATTTTCGAAATGCCAGCACAAAGGATTGATATTTCTAGTTAGTGTTGTTTAATCATCAAAATATTCATAAAAGACTCAGAAGAACATAACAAAATGATCCGCGAAGAAGCTATACCCTCTTTGTTATAACAGGGGTCGTCATTTCCATCTTCTCACCATTAGACCGAGTCTTACGAGTTAAAACAGGGGTTGTCATCTCCATTTTCTCCTTTGCCGTATTCTGTAAACAACATGCAAACTAAGCACAGAAAGAAAATAAGTGTATCACAATATATCTAAAAATTCATCTCTGAACACCCAACTACCTTACCAAACAGGTACTCGGCTAGTACATTAAAGGACTGAGATGCACCATTTAGATCAAATCCATTTTTCCCAGGCATTGTTGTCTCGGCTATAAAGTAAGGCTGATTCATAAACACAATATAGTTACATTTATACTTGAAGATAAAAAGTATAACAAACATTATGGAGACAATTACGAGAGCAAGAGAGAGAGATGTCATTGTTTTATTAACAAATAGAAATTAACTGCAAACCAAATACACATTAAGAATTCATGGGTGTAATATATTTTTAATAAGATGGCGTGCATGGGAAAAAAAAGAAGGCTTGCATAAACAGACAATAGAGAAGGTCCAAGGTAGGCTGCCCAGGATGAAGAAACAAACGGTATCACAGGAACATGCGCCTAAAAAAGCATCTGCGCAAGTTTGGTTATATAATAAAAACATAGCGCAATAAAGGGACGAACTGAGCGGGCCTATTTTCAAATCGCAAGCCCCAAGCGACAAAGACTCTTCTCTTTCTCCCTAGTCTCTTTTGTAGGGAGAGTTAAAACAAGATTGAAGGAATGGTTGGAGGGATAGAGGGTGGAAAGATACCATCAGGAAATGTGTAATGAAGTTTTTATTTACCTCCTTGTCACTGCTTGAACGAAATCCCAAGGAGGAGGAAAGTATGTCACTTGATTGTACAGATATACACACACTCAACCCTCACAAACCCAAAAAAGCACCATCCAATTGAAATACCTTTCTTCTCTCTATGTCTTATACTCACTCCGCTCCAAAAAAATAGTCCTACTTTCCTTTTTTAATCATTCCAAAAAAATAGTTCCATTTCAAAAATCTAAGCTACAAATCTCCCATCTTTTTTCAATTTTTTCTTTCATTATGTCTATCTAACATGTCATAATAAAAATCTGAAGTATAGCACAATTTAATGGAAATATAGAAAGATAAAAGTACAACATTAAAAAGTTTGACTTTTCAAATGGGATTTTTTTTTTTTTGGGACGGAGGTAGTATATTACTCTCCAGTTCTTCCAATAATCTGCGAAAATGGCATGGAATTGAAATTTGGTCCCCCTCTTATTTAAGGTTTTATCCTTTCTTATCTTCTCCTTTTTGTCTCTTCTTCTCTTCTGCACCCATTCACTCCCTTGTTTTTCTTCATCTCAATAAGTAATACCAGTATGTTCTCTCAAGATGCACCAATTTTCAAAGGCACTCTCATTAAAGTTTCTTCCACCAAATGTTCAGCAAGAATGTCAATTTTTTTTTTTAATTTTATACTACCTTACGTGAAAAACATATCTTCAGTCACATAGTTTTCCAATGATATAATATCAGAATGATGCAACAAGGCCACATACGGGAATGGTACTAATTCCAAAAAATGAAGCAAAAAATCTTGTTCAAGAATTGCTAATGTGATGATTCAGAGTAGCCTATTCTACATCGTATTTCTTTAATGCCCTGAAACTTTTAAATCCATCTCAGCACGTCCACCAATTGAATGCAGATAACACATATTTGCAGCAAAGCAAGTAAAATTTGTCAAGGGAGGTACACAACAATTCCACATGGATGCCACATCAAAACTGGCCATAAAACTTTATATTCACAACGGCCCATGTACATATGAACATGTCTGTAAGCATACATAGAGTGATTCTATTGACTAAGAATAGAGATTTAATAGTAAGTACCTCAACTTCTCGTATCTCGTACTTGTCATTACGTCTCAAAACCTTGAACTTCACAGTCTCAAGGTCAGGAACTGCAAAAATAATAAAACAAACAATGAAATGACATGGAAAAAACCAAAACCCTAACACCTCATTCATTCGCCACTACCAAATCCATTTGAATGCAACCAAAAATAAAGTACCTGACATTAAGGCTTCCTCTAAATTCCGACTCTCGAACCTCTTTGGAAACACGTATTTCGCAGTCTCCGTCACTAATTCCATCAAAACTAAAATCCACACAAGGAAAGCAAAATCGATCAGAAACAGAGAATTCATATAAGCTACGATAATCCGGAACTGAAATATCAAATTTGCGAGGGGAGGGAGAGGAGTGATTATTTGGACATTTACGTCGCTGAGATACGGTGGAGGTTTGAGAAGCGAGAGCGAAGACGAGCGAGACTCGAGCTTCGAGGGCTGACATGTTTGTTGCGGTTCTTCTCCTTGGCGGAGTAGCGATGGAAGCTCTTTCGGTAGCCATGGATTTCGCGATTATCGAGGAGTGTCTGTTAGGGTTTCTGAAGGAACGGCGAAGGCCGGAGTGATCACCGGAAGTCCTTGTTGAAGAGGCATTGTGCTTGGGTTTCTTCTGTTTGAATTTCTGTTGGAAAGTTTCGTGGTTATAGTTTCGCTCAATATTGATACTTCCTGGATCCACTTTGCCTAGAGAGTTGCTATTTGAACCCATATATTTACTTAGTACACCCACTAATATAATTTACAAAATGCCATTATAATTTTAGACTTAAATACCCTTGATGCTACTAAGTACACCCCACCCTTTTAATCTAATTTCAATAATACTTAGTACACCCCCAAAGATTTTAAGTACACCCCAAATTTTGAACGTTCATAACAAGTCATCACCTTCATTCTCTTCCATCTTCCAACTTCTTCCTACTTCAAACCCTAAATTCCACCTAAATACATCCACATTCGCTAACAATGAAAAAAAGAAAAGGGACCAATTATGTAAGTATTTCATCTCATTTCATGTCTTTAATTGCAATTTTCTTCAATTTTTTCGAGTTTTTCGGTGTCGTGTTCGGCAATGGACCGTGGAACACAAAACATACCGTTCGGCACCCTGCCGAACATGTTGAAACTTGTCCTATTTGGTACCAACCGAAATTACTTGAAGTAGCTCGGCAGGTACCGAACACTTGCTATGTTGCTCGGCAGGGTACCGAACATTTTCCTTTGTGTTCCAAGGGTAGGTAAACAGTATGTTTGTTTATTTGCTAATTAAGTCTTATTATTGTAATTGTGAACGGATTCGAATACGATGTCTTCGGAGGGCGGTGTGATTGGCCCGAAGAAAATCGATCATTCCGTATCAACTGAAGTTGAAAACAATGTTGAAGACATTGCCATGGATTTCACCGAAGTTTTCACGACGCATGAATTGTTTTCAACTCGTGAGCTTATGTTTGATTGGGTGCGTGCTAGGGGACAGGAGCATGGTATTGTCATAATAATCAGCAGGTCGGACAGTGGTACGGCTAGTTGCAAAGGGCTCGAATGTTGATGACTTGTGAACGTAGTGGCCATTACCGTGAAAAGAAAAGGTTGAGGCACTACCATCATCATCGAAAATGTCGAAGAGGCTAATGCTAATGTGAGCAAACGAAAGAGGAAGAGAGAAACGGTACGAAGAAGTGTGGATGTCCTTTTCGTTTGAGGGGGAAGCAGTTATCTGCTAATGAATGGCAATTAGAGATTCAATGTGGTGTGCATAATCATCCAACTGCGGAATACTTAGAAGGCCACTCATATGCTGGGCGATTATCAGTGGAAGAGGAGGAATATGTAGTTGATTTGTCACACAACAATAGTAAACCGAAAGACATTTTGTTTGGTTTAAAACAAAAATTTGAACGAATAAGTCCACAATCAAGACGATCTACAATGCTCGTACGAAGAGTAAAGTTACCGAGCGTGATGGCCGATCGAAATGCAACAACTTATGTTTCAATTGAAGAAACATGGGTATTTATATCATGATCGGCGCGAGAAGACTAATATTGTAAAGGATCTTTTCTTTGCTCACCCGACGAGCATTGATTTATTGAAGTGTTTTCCGAAGGTCATCTTTATGGATTGTACTTACAAGACAAATAGGTACAAGTTACCTTTGTTGGAGATTGTTGGTGTGACATCGACACATATGACTTTCTATTGCCGTGTATTTGGAGTCTGAGAAGGAAGACAACTATACGTGGGCATGCACAATATTGAAGTCCTTGATGCATCAATCTGAGCTACCCAGTGTAATTGTTACCGATAGAGAAAAGGGTTTGATGAATGCAATTGAGCACACTTTTCCCTCTTCAAGACATTTTCTTTGTCGGTGGCATATTAATAAGAATGTCTTGGCAAATTGCAAGAAAATTTTTCGAAAAAGGAGATGTGGGATTCGTTTATTGCGGCTTGGAATGTTTTAGTGGTTGCGAACGAGGTCGAGTTTGATCGGCTCGCCACTGCAATCAAACTTCAAAGCATATCCATCTGCTTTGAAGTATGTCATCGAAAATTGGGTAGGCCGCACAAGGAGAGATTTGTTTCTTGTTGGACAAATACCGTCGTCCATTTTGACAACACCACAACAAACGGTATATTCACTTCAATGTATATTGATTTCTAAATGTCTTAGATAAAGATGTGCTTTGAACCAATGGATTTGATTTCGGGGTGGAGAGCCATCATGCGGCGTTGAAAAGATAGCTCGGATCTAGCCGGGTAACTTCGATACTTGTTGGCAACAGATTCACACTCTCATTGAGACGTCACACAATGCAATAAAGCAATCATTTGAGAAGAGCAAGAATGTAGTTCAACATAAATACAAATCAATTGTATTTATGTCTCGCGAGGTATGGTGTCAATACATGCATTGAACAAGATCTATGAAGAAATGAGTGGAATCGGTGAAGATCCTGTAGACCCTCTCGTTGTGTGGTTGTTCATTGAGAAAGACTTGTGGATTGCCATGTCGTCATGAGATTTCCAGTATGTGAGATCGAACACACCAATTCCCCTTGAAAAGGTTGATTCATTTTGGAGAAAATTAGATATGATACCACCTAAGGGCGATGAGGTTGTTGTGAGGGAGGAACTAGAAGTGAAAATGACTCATTGCGTTGATGAGTTTGTAAAAACTTTAGAGACCCGACGGAGGATAGACTTTTAATGTTGAAACGATTGATGGAAGCCTCGAATCCAGCAACAACACCATTGGTGATACCTAGACCTCAGGTCCAAACTCGTGGTCGTCCCAAGATTGCAAAGACTAGGATGTCCAAATCAACAAAACGGGATCCTAGCGCATTTGAGTATGTCGAGGCCATTGATCAAGGTAGTTGTTCGGTGAAGAACAACTCGTTACATACGAGGTTGGTCCATCATCTAAACGTCCTACATTCACGACCACGAAGACAAAGATTCCGGTAAATACTTTTAATTTTTATATTTAATTAATTAGTTATATTTAATATTATTTTTCATAAAGTATATTGACGTCAATTTATCTTTTTCAATAGGTTGTCCGAACCACCCGAGCTGCAACTTTGGTTATATTCATCTACTACCGCAAAATTTAAAGATTTTATTGAAGACACTAAGAATGTTCTTGGTGATGGGCATTGCGGTTTTCGCGCAATAGCTGAATTAGTTGGATATAAAGAAGAGGATTGGGCTAGGGTTCGAGGTGACCTCCATCGTGAGTTGTCGAGCCACTTAGACTTCTACGCACAGGTTTTCAACGAACATGGCATGGTTGATAAGGTATTGAAAAGTCTCGACTACTACGAGGTGACTGCACCGAAGAAATATTGGTTTTGTAACCCATATATGGGTTACTTGGTTGCATCACTATAATGTTGCCTTCGTTAGTTTAGATAAGAGAATGTCAATCATGTACCTACCTTTGAGAACCGAACCCCATCCAATCCAAAATTGATATGTAGTTGCGTGAACAGAGACCATTATATCCAGTACGCAAACATCTATTTATATAATGTGTAATTTATATTAAAACAACACTTTATATTGCCCTAAATGACATGTATGTATTTCTATTGAAGGTGTTCTTGCGCGAAGGTGCCCCATTGCCTCCGGTGACAACATTGGGAAACGAATCGGTTACAATGTGCAGCTCCTTGGAAGGATATTTTTAAAGTTCAATTAGATATGTACGATGTTGAAACGATTGATGGAAGTAACATCGCACTACGGATAGTAAAGATACTATCGTTGATGTAAACTAAACATTGTTGATGTAACCTAAACTTTGTTGTTGAATGTTTTTAGGCTAGTTTATATCGTAGTTGATTGTAGTTTGATGTAAACTAAACTGTTGATGGTAGATTCGATGGAAATAGTTATGTTTTATGTCAATTTTTCTTTTCTTTTTTTTAGTTTGGCAAGAACTTGTTTTTGGATTGATGTTCAGATAGTTAAACAAAAAAAATTCAAATAAAACACACTGTTCGGTAAGCAAGTACCGGACAACTCTTAATAGGTTCGGTGGGGGTACCGAACAGGTCTTAGTTGGTTCGGTGGGGGTACCGAACAGTTCTTCAACCTGTTCGGTTGATGGCTACCGAACAAGTATGCAAACTTGCACTTTTTTGTAAACAATTTTACACCAATCACAAAACATAAAGTATCATAATGCTATGGTTATATTGTCTAAACCAAGCATACTTAACATTCATTAAAATGATGTTGATGGTAGTTTCGATGGAAATAGTTATGTTTGATGTCAATATTTCGTTGTTTTTTTAGTTTGGCAAGAACTTGTTTTGGATTGATGTTCGATAGTTAAGGAAAAAAATTCAAACTAAACACTCGTTCGGTAAGGAACCACCGAACAACTCTTAAGCAGGTGGGGGTACCGAACAGGTCTTAGGTGGTTCTGGGGTACCGAACAGTTCTTAAACTGTTCGGTTGGTGGCTACCGAACAGTATGTAAACTTGCAATTTTTTTGTAAACAATTTTACACCAATCACAAAACATATAGTATCATAATGCTATGATTATATTGTCCAAACCAATCATACTAAACATTCATTAAAATGACGCTAACATAATATAACATAAAAATTTACATCAATTATCATAACAAGTTACATCAATTCTCATAACAATTGACATCAAAAGTTACATCAAAAGTTACATCAAATAGTTACATCTAATAGTTACATCATTAGTTACATCAAAAGTTTCTTTGTCAAATGTTAATCAATTTCGCTGCTCTACGACGAGTCCCGCCAGATGTACCCGCCTCGTCACGCCCGAAGTAGATGGACCTCGTCTCGCCCTCCTAGAAGGTCCCGAGATCGGACCTCCCACTATCATATAAGTCCTGTCCAATACTTCCGCCAATTCATCCGCCGTCATCCCCGATCCCCTAACCTCCATCTCGCACGGGAGGTTGTACTAAATTCCGTATGACGTAATCATCTCCCATGCGTCGGTACTCGGCGGGAGATGTCACGGAACCGGGGACCGTCTCTGGGTTTTGCACCAACGGATGTGAATGTGCGTGTACCACCGCATATAGTCGGGCACACTCCCATGGTAGTTGAGCAATATTGCCAAGACGATCGCCAGATAGGACGTGACTATCCCAAACAATAAAGTATGGTACAAGGGGGGAGGGTAGACAAACTCTTCTTTTCCCATCCGACATGGACATCGCCGATCGGTGTACATGGAATCGTCTGTACATAACCGAATTGTCTAAGAACTCGGTCCGGATGGTATGGTTCCACAACATTGCACGCCACTAAACATCCATGATATAACGAGACGGCGGGAAATGGATGTAACTCCCTAAAAAGACCCGTATAGGGCATCCAAATTACCTACAATAACCACGGAAAATTAATTTAACATACATGTGTTATAAAATAAAAAGAAACTAAATTAAATAACACTCACATCATTGGGCTTAAGGACGTCAAGACGCTCCCGGTATTGGACCAATTTTTGCATCGAGGCACCAACTTTTCCTTGTGGTAACCACCTCATTGCAAGTGGGTATTGAGCCCTGTAATTTGATCGATATGGAGGCCTAAAAGCAGAAAATGCTCGTATATCCAAGCCTACATGCAATAAAACAGTTTCGATCAAATATACTATGGTTCCATAACATATGACTTTCTATAATGTTTGAATGTAATGAACTGAAAATACAAGTATGTTACCTCCAATAGCGTCGAATATCCCGCCATCTCGCTTTGTCTCGCTCGAGACGCTTGCCCTAACTGTCTATACAAGTACGCAAGAGTTGCAGCCCCCGTGCATACGAATCCACCCCGGTCGTCATCCGAAACTCTAAATAGTTTGT
Organism: Platycodon grandiflorus; assembly: GCA_016624345.1. NCBI lineage: Eukaryota > Viridiplantae > Streptophyta > Magnoliopsida > Asterales > Campanulaceae > Platycodon > Platycodon grandiflorus. Next base: position 42,652,536 of record CM028363.1, read on the forward strand.
GTTCACCCGTGTCCCACTCTTGTCGCCGAAAAGAGTGCAACCAATAGTGTACCACAAATATGCTCGCCGACCGAGCACAGTAAAAGGATCATCGAGGTACCCTCTTCCCGGAATCTCTCACGAAGCCACTCTAATTTGATCGATGGCCCCTAGCACCATGCATCCCAACGAGCACTTCGAGATGCACTCCTAAAATATTCGCAACCTCCGAGGTGTTGGTGGCACACTCCGCCTAGATAACGGTGGTTGCCACATTCATCTGTCGACAATACACATCATCAAGTGTAATTGTCATCTCTCCAAAGGGCATGTGGAAGGTATTGGTCTCTCGGATGCCACCGTTCCACAAATGCCGAGACAAGGACTTTATCCACTTCGCATAAGAGCATCCGGAGGACACATTGAGGCCCGAGCTATTGACAAAATCCTTCATTACTTGACTACGGTTATCCGAATCGACCACTCTTCTGTTTGGTTGTGTGATTTAAGCACTTCAACAATGGTCGCTCTTCCCCATTCCATATACATACATGGTCATTGAAGGTCGTGAGCAGAATGGAACTTGTGGCCCTCCAGAAACGGGATAAATGCCTCTTCTTCTTCATCCTCATCCTCCTCATCCTCATCCTCATCCTCAACGGCCTCCTCTTTCATACTCATGTTCTCCCGTTGTTGCCGTTGTAGAAGAAATTGTTGTTGTTGTTGTTGTAGAAGTAGTTGTTGTTGCCGTGTAGTTGTTGTCGCAGTAGTTCTTGTTGTTCTTGTTGTTGAGCTTCTTGTTGTTGTCTTTGTCTCGTGAGCCCTAGCCGAGGCCGTAGGTCTTCTTCGCCGATATGTATTGATGTCTCACATATTAAATTTGTATTAATGATCAACAAAGGAAAAAAAATTCAATAACACACTGCTCGCATGGGACAAGTCAAGCAATTCGGTACCCATGCGGACAGCTCTCTTCGTTCGGTACCCATGCCGGACAAGCATGTTCTGTTCGGTACCCATGCCGGACAGCTCAAGGCTTGTTCGGTACCCATGCCGAACTACACATTTTCTGTCCGCAATCCGGCCGAACCCCTCGAAAAATGCAATTTTTACTACAAAACTTCCTTTAAATTGTATTTTTTCAACATAAATATGCAAAAAATGGAATGTAACTATGACCTAACAAAATTAAACACATATATTCAAAAATATATAGTATTTTAACCTAAAATATAAAGACGAGATTCACACCTCTATTGTCTTCCATTGTTTGAAGTTGAAGTTGAAGAAATGTTGTTGTTGTGTGCTTGTGCCGTGCTTTGTTGTTGTTTGCGATTGTTTGCGATTGCCGTGGTTGATGTTGCCGTTGTTTGCGATTGCCGTTTGTATGCGTGGGTGAGCGGGTTTTTCAAACAAGGGTATAAAGGGTGTGGGGGTGTACTTAGCAAACAAGGGTATAAGGGTATAGTGGGGTTTACTTAGCAATATTTTTAATATTTTGTGATAAATATTATGAAGGGTATAATTGGTAATTAGGGTGGGGTGTACTTAGTTTTTGAGGAATTGAAAATAATGTGGGGGTGTACTTAGTAAATGGGTGTACTAAGTAATTTTGTGGGTTCAAATAGCAATTCTCCTTTGCCTATTTCCTACTACGCACTATTGTCCTTTGGCTTTCGGTGAATTTGCTCTTTGCTCCATATTTTTCATTTATTTCCTCCATTGCCCTAAGTGCTTACATGCTCTTTTAAAAGGACTTATGGAGTATGTGTGTGAGCTTGTAAAAATTATTAGTTTATTTGTTATATTCAACTTCACCTATGGCTTATGAGAGAGATTGAGGAATTCTAGACATTGGGAGACTCAGGTTTTGTATCTAAGAGGACTATGTTTAATTGTTCTATTCAGAAGTCAGAGAGCCATCATTTTGGTAGAAATTTTCCAAACTAAAGAAGAGTAACAGTGGGGCGTGTTTGTCTTGACTATTATTTTAGGATTAACTAGTTATAGAACCCGTGCTTTGCACGTGTAATTTAATTTTGTGTTTAATTGATACATTTTATGAATAATTTTATATAAAATTATCATTATTCTCAGTATAGGCGTGAACGTTTAGTATAGTATTTTTGTTTCAAAATAAGTTTTTTTATTAGTGGTCAATATATGTATTTTCATTTTTATACATTTTTGTTGGGTTGCTTTTCCTTTGCTTTGTTTTTTCTTTTTGTTTTCATCTTGCACTTAATAAAGATATTTTGGACATATATTTGAAGAATTTTTTAAAATTAAAAATAAAATATTTACTTTAGAATTTATTAAAGAAAGATATTTTTTTCGAACAAATGTGAATTGTTTAAGGATTGAATATAATTATATTTTATAAAATTATTTTAGGATTGAATATAATTATATTTTATAAAATTATTTTTAAAGATCATTCAATGATTAGAAAAGGTTTAGTTGGATACTATATTTACAAAATAGTTTATTTTTATACACTGAAATAATAATCAAAATAAGTGAATATTATAGTACATGGGTCTCGTGACACTTAACCATAATATATGTAGTATTCTAAAACATACATATAATATAATCAGTTGGTTAAGGTGAGTACACACATATATAAAAGGTTGTGGGTTCAAATCTCATTACAAATATTGTTTTGCTTTTCATTTGCTTTTGATTTTCTTGTCAATACCTAAAGTTCTTCACCTATTACTATTCACTATTATATGTACTCTTTATAATAGGTAATATTATTAGGTAATATTATTACCTAATGACTTCCTCTCCTAATAAATAAGAATTTGAAGAGTCAAGTTCACCAAAATGAAGATTTAACAAAAATGGTGTAGGTAGCAAACTCTTAGACCTCCTCACCAACTTTAATATATATATATATATGGATTTTTTGAGATTTTGGTATTTCCTAATCCTCGTCTTGCTCTCACTATCTTTCTCTCTTTCTTTTTCTTTTTTTCTTTTTTACCTTTTTCTTCAATCACTAAAAGATTCAAAAAGAAAAACACGTAAGTCAAACCCACCTAGTATTATTTTCGCTAAAAATTTGAATTATAAGGAGAAAAGTATCTTTTTAGGGCTTTTAGGACTCAAAACATGCATTTAAGAAAGCAATAGTAAATAGTACAAATATTATGTAAGATTCTACTAAACAAGGAGCCAAAATATCTAATCGGGAGAATTTATTCAAAGTTCGAAGAGGGCAAGCGCCACCCAAGCACCTCGTGATTTTGGCTCCAATGAGGTTATTAGAGATGAGTGAGAATCAATTAGGAGATAATGTTGCATAAGAATAGTACTTGTATACCCAAATTGATGTCTCATACTCAAATCCAAAGAAATTAATCATCAAATGATGGTCGTAATTTCACTAGTTTTGGTTAGGGTACCTTTCAAAATTAAAGATAGAAAGGAACCGCCCAAACTTTTTTTTTTTTTTTTTTTGTGTATGTATATGTGTGTGAGTGAGTGAGTGAGAGAGAGAGAGAGAGAGATGATGATGATGCAAGCTCCTCTTTGCCTTCTCAAAAAAGGAAGAAGGATAATGTGCAATGATTGACAAACTTCACCATAATGTAGGATCGGCCTAGGGAAAACCATGCAATAAACATTATAGATTACGACAAAATGTAGCTTTTTTTTTTTTAATTTATATGATAATACATGTGAACCAACTAGATTAACATTTGCTTCAAGTATTTTTCATACAATATTTTTCTTTTTCAAATGTTTATTAGGACCTCGGGAAAACTGCAATATCATCACACCCTTAATATTTTTAAGGTGTAATTGTCCTAGTGAGGTCTTTATCTATCAAGGGAATTCACGAGTACCTTTAAAGTGATCTAGGGTCCAACAAGCCCTTGGGAAACATGCAAGGAGACGCATCTACTAAAGTGATAATCACTATGAAGCTTGCTAAGATTTGAGATATTGCTAATATATTCATGTTACTATGGCACGAACCTAGTATTGACCCTATTTCATCCATTATTAGGTTCCTTGGGAACTCTAAATTGCCTCATACTTGCCTTTCACCTTCAATAGATGGTCCTATTAAAAGTTAGGATATTACCAATGAGAAATAGGCATTCATGGGAACTCCCACCGCCTTATGTTCCATGAAGTTCGTCGTTTATGGGATCATTAAGGTTCTAATTAGATTGGTGGTCAAGTATAAAGTTTCATTGTGTAAACTCTTCTTAATAGGACACATGTGCCTTGGCTTTGATGAAAAGAGAATGACAATAGTATCGCTACCCCTTAGAAAAATGTTACAAGAGCACAAGTACAAATATAACTAATCAAGTCGTGAACCAACATATAATACAATCCCTTATGTGTCGATTCACTATTGTTCACTATAAATAGCCATTGTCTCATGTATAACAAACAAGAGAATAACAGTTAGCTTTTGGGCATTCTTGCACTTTTTTAAGCTTGGTGTTCCATGCTTGTACTAGTCTATTGCTTATTGAGTTGGCGTGCAACTATTTCTCTCTCTCTCTCTCTCTCTATATATATATATATATATATATATAGATCTATCTATCTATCTATCTATCTCTTAGCTTATTGGGACTTTTTCTCTAGATCTCTTGTTTCTCTTAAGTGGTCCATGGTGTGTAATGCCGAACTATTTAACCAAGACTTAACGTAACAATACCTCATCTTCCTACCGACACTACCTTCAACAATAAAGTAATAAGCATTTGAGAGCATTAAATTCCAATCCAAAGCCTGAGTGAGAGGCTACCTTTCATTTAGAAGGTTACCCTTACCTTTGGCGGCTAAAAGCATGACTAAACTCTTCATCTTATTTGAATCATTTTGGCCCAAGGTTGAATGACTAAACACCATATATACTAATTGCGAAAGGTATCAACATGAGCTAATAAAAGGAGTAACGGTGAGACAAATCCAAACATGAAGGGTGACAATGGAATTTGACCAACCATATGGGTTGATGCTAGAATTTACCCACCAGAGATTAGTTTTAAGAGAGCATAACTATAAGCGTTACGCACCGGGCACCTGGAAAATGGTATTAAAGAAACTACCAATTTACCCCCAAAACCACAGCACCACCGCCGTCCACCACCACTATCCCAACCTCCCCTGATTCCCCACCGCCGCCACCACCCCCAGACACCTCTCTCACACCTCTTCCCGCTCTCCCTCTCTCCTCTGCCGCCCAAACAACCCAAACCCAACTTACCCACTTCATCAACACCCACCTCCAACCCTCCTTCACATCCACCCACCTCCTCAAATTCCTCAAAACCACCTCCACCACCACCCCAAATTTGCCCACCTCGACCTCCACGTCTTCTTCCACGCCGCCTCACTCGACTCCTTCCGCCACGACCACTCCACTTTCGAATGGATGGCTCGCACCCTCGCCGTCAGCCACCGCCTCGACTGCCTCTCCTCACTCCTCCAATTCATGCTCTCCAACCCTTGCCCCTGCTCCGACGGTATCTTCTCTTGCCCTAGAACTGAACCCATTTTTCGTTTCGCTATTAATTCTTACTGTAATGTTGGTAGATTTGATGATGCATTGTCAGCGTTCGATAATATGCGGAAACTAATCGATGGGAAGCCTAATGTTGCTTTGTACAATATGATGATTCATAGTTTTGTTAAGTTCAGGGAACACAGAAAAGCGGTGGAGTTTTATAGTAGGATGGTTAGGGATCGGGTTAAGCCTGATGTTGTTACGTTTAATATTTTGATTAGTGGGTATTGCCAATTGCATTCGGGTTGGCTTTGGAAATGTTTAAGGAAATGAGGGTTAAGGGTTGTGTGCCAAATGTGATTAGCTTTAATACGCTGATTAAGGGGTTTTTAGGGAGAGGAAGTTTGAGGAAGGGGTTGGAATGGCTTATGAGATGATTGAATTGGGTTGCGGTTTTTCGAGTGTCACTTGTGAGATTTTGGTTGATGGGCTTTTTAGGGAACAGAGGGTTATGGAGGCATGCGATCTGTTGATTGATTTTTGTAGGAAAGGAGTTTTGCCGAGGGATTTTGATTACTTTGGCTTAATTGAGAGGCTTTGTGAGGAAGGGAATGTGGTAAAAGGATTGGAAGTAGTGTATGAGTTATGGGGAAAGGAAATGCTCCAAGCTTTATTGCTTGCACGACTTTGATTGAAGCCTTAAGGAGATTCAGGAGAACAGAAGAGGCATTCAAGTTAGCGGAAAAGATGCTTAAAGCAGATATTGTTCCAGATAGCGTGACTTATAACTGCCTCGTCCGTGACTTTTGTAATTCAGGGAGAACAGTAGAGGCAAATAAGTTGAGGCTGCTGGCTTCTAGCAAAGGCTTAAAGCCCGATGGGATGACCTATAATATATTAGTAGCGGGATGTACAAAGGAGGGTAAGAGGAAAGTGGGGAGGTTCTAGTGAATGAGATGTTGGATAAGGGGTTTATACCTGACATTGCTACATATAATAGGTTAATGAATGGACTTTCTACTCGGTGAATTTTCTCTTCAAAACTCTGAAGTTCACTTGACAGACTAAGATAGTGATGCTATGGAGGTTTCAATTTCACGTATGATGTTTATCCGGGACTACAAGGTTCGAATCAATTTGTAAGAGAGTGATGTCTCTGTTGTGAAAAATTGAAAGAAGTAGCCGGAAGCTCTTGTCTGGATGTTGATTGTGTAATGCATAAGCTGCAAAAGCATTGAAATTTATATAATTTGGGTTAGTAGATATCGCAAGTATAATGGACTTCACTGAAACAAAAGAGAGCAAGGATGAAGTGTTCTGAAAAAAGATCCATGCTACTTATCAAAATATGGAGGGAAATTCAAAACGAAAGCTTATATCAAGTGTTTGTATGACTTGGGAAGTTTCCAATGCAAAATGAGAAAGAAATGACCAAGGAGATAATAAGGAACACAAGAAGGAAACATGATTGGATCAAACATGAAATTGGTGTGATATGTAGTCTATTTTGTTGTGAGGCATTTAATGGCAGTCCTTACTGGGAGGGAAGCGTGAGAAGAATTTCATCATCGGTTTCTAATGATGGCAGATGCTGGATTCATCATGCTTGGTATGTAAGAGTTTGTTTCTTCAGTTACTTTCTGAACATTTCCTGGATTTTGAGATCTATATATATGACCAGTCATACTCCTTTTCTTCTTATTGCCTTTCAAGCCTGAATGATTTGTAAAAATATGTCTCTCAAATCTGTCCTACAATTATTGTATTTGATAATATATGACCAGACATACTTCATTTTCTTCTTTTCGACTTACAAGCCTGAATGATTTGTATAAATACTTCTGTCAAGTCTATATCCCTCAAATTTTGCTCCTTAGAATTTGATAATGTAAGAGATATGTAGAATAAGCACTATATTAAAGTGTACAATTTTCTTTTGAAAATTGAATTTGTTTATACTTTATATAATGTTTTGTATTACATGATCATAATCAAAGAATTTATGTTCAGACCACCTACTAATACGTACTGTTTGTTGACATAATTTTTGTCATCCATGCATGCCTACACTTGTTGAGATGCAGATCATTTATTTATATTGAAAATGAGTATTGACACATGACTCATTCTCTTCAGTCCTCGCCCTTAACCTTAAGGTAGTATTTTCCAGATTTGCAAGGGCAATCTTTTTATGTTATCCCCTCCTGAAAAATATACAAGCTAGAACTTTCTAAATGCCATTTCATGCCAGGAAATGTGAGGTCTTTAGAATTGATAATGCATGCATTGAAAAAGATTCTTGAAAAATATAAAGGGTTCAAAGAGTCCATTGAAGATTGGAGAAAAGGATAAAGTTAATTGAATTTACTAGTTAGTCAACCTAGAAGAAAGAGATACATTAGTTTTGATTTCTCATTCATGTACTATTTTTCCTATAAAAAGTCTTGTAATGTGACAATGAAAAACGGTGTAGATTATTTTGAGTGTTTTTCTTAATATGGATTGAAGCTTTCTAGCTCTCCATTTTAGTTCTACATCTCCTAGTGGATTCTAGTAAGTGATGAACTATCCAACTCTATACATCTTCGGTGGATTCCGTTGAGTGACGAGTTACATAGTCATGTATCCATTGGTGGATTCCTTAGGTGGTGGACTTTTTTCCCATCGATTTTTGTTGTGCCAATTTTTCCAGTATCAAAGCCGAAACTAGTTTCGGTTGGAGGTATCTATTTACTCTTCTTCTTTTATTTCTTTTCCCTTTTGCTCGTTTTATCCCTCTTCTCTTATTTAAAAAAAAAATACAAAGAAAAAAAGAATGAATGATGTGTATTGGCCTTCACCAAAACTGTAACTCCACATCCTGTTGTTGATTGGTCAAAACCACCCATCTATGATAAATGGTAAATGCTTGGTTCATTGTGAAGTTTCCAAAACTGTAACTCCACATCGTGTTGTTGATTGGTCAAAACCACCCATCTATGATAAATGGTAAATGCTTGGATCATTGTGAAGTTTGTAAACTGGCGGCATCATTAGTTGGTGTGACAACGAAAAAGTCAATTTCAAACATTTTCCCAACTCCATCGAGGGATTTTAAGCAGATTTTGAAATCTTAGAAGTTGACCATTATTACGAAGATCAGTTTGATATCAACAATTTGAGTTCTTTTCTTTCGTGGTTCCTCAAAAATTAATTATTGATAACTCAATGGACCGATTGGATGGATGTCGTTACAAAAGCAATCAAGTTCAAAGTTCTCCGAGCATTAGCAGAGAAAATTCAAGTGTTATCCATTTATGTCTTTAGAAGAACAATTGTAAATTCTCTTGATGCAATACTTAAAATTCGACGTGAATTTTCTTCAAATGAGGAGTATGATGACGGGAAACGTGAGGTCTTTTGAATGGATAATGCATGCATTAAACAAGATTCTTGAAAAATATAAAGGGTTCAATGAATCCATTAAAGATTGGAAAAAAGGATAAAGTTAATAGAATTTTTGAGTTAGTCAACCTAGAAGAAAATACATTAGTCTTGATTTCCCATTCACAAGTGCAACAACTCCAGGAGCGATTGGAGCAGTATGAGCCTATTAATCATGATGATTCACTTCATGGTTCAGATGCTGAATCTATGAATGAAGAGGAGAATCTCAACCCCTTTTATCACACTCGAAATTGGCATCTTTTTCATTGAGGTGAGGCAGTTTCGGGATCGAGTGAAGAGGCTTTTCCTCATCACCGAGATCAAAGGAACGTCATTTCTAGTAAGATGACATCGAAGTTGAAATTTCGGAATTTGAAGTGAAGAACAATCCTGATGATTTTATCGATTGGCTTAACACCATTGAAAGAGTTTTTGATTACAAAGATGTAGCCGAAGAGCGCAAAGTCAAGCTAGTTGCCATCAAGTTGAAGAAGCATGCATCTATTTGATGGGAACACCTCAAAAATCTGAGCTCGTAACGGGAAGAGACTGATTGTGACATGGGAAAAGATGAAGAAAGTACTCAAACAGAAGTATTTGCCAGAAAACTTTTGACAAGATTATTTCCTTCAATTTCACAAGTTCAAGCAGGGAGAGCTGTCTCTTGATGATACACTGCTGAATTTGTGCATCTCATGTTGTGTTGTGATGTTATCGAGCTGGAAGAGCAAACCATTGCTCGATATTTGGTAGGGATTCATCTTCGTAAAGAACGCTTTCCTAGGGGTCATCATGAGAAACTCAAGCCTAGAACAGATGGTTCATTCAAGGTACTTCAGCGCATTGGTGAAAATGGTTACAAGATGCTAGCTATGGTGTTTCTACGACATTTAATGTGGCGGATCTCTCTCCATATCACCGAAAAAAACAATGGGCACGAGTCTTCTTCAACGGAGGAGAATGACACACGAGTGTCTCATGAAAATGGGTCTAAGGAATGGAAACGCAACGGTAAAGGAATGGGGTTCAAGGTAGTTGCTATCCAGAATATGCAGAACCAGAATTTCAGTCAACTTCGACAACTTAACTGTATTGACTTGGAAGGTTCCAGAAGGCGTGGTTATTCGTTGAAAGATCTCTGACTCTAGTTTAAGGAGAAAAAAAAAAACGGTTCGTCGTTTCGAGCTCCGTGGAGTGAGAAAATGAATTTTAAGTACTAGGTGTCCAAGCTGTTGCAAAGAGATTCTGCAGACTCCTTTTTCATCTTCCTTTTGATCTTTGTCTCGGTTTCTTCTCAAATGGACAGAGCTGGAAGCTCTTTAACTCTATCATCTTCTTAGTTTTGGATAAGTCCTTTGTATTTGGCTATACAGCCCCGACTTTTCATCTTTCTTAGTTCATGTATTCACTTTCTCACGATTCATGTGTCTTTGCCTAATGAATGGAGGGATGTTCCATTCCTATCCTATTTAAACCCCCATATGTGAGGAAAAACTCGGACATGAGTGTTCATTGAGCCATTGGTAGTTTATTGAAGAAGGATTTCTTCTTTTTCTTACTCATTACTTTTGGTGGATTCATTAGTGTAAAGAGTGTTACCAAAGTTTGACTTGTATTTCCTCCTTCTTTCTCCCCTTTCTTCGGTGTCACCATTGCTGCAAAACTGGTCATGAAGAGTTGGACCCGTTGGTTATTTAGAAATGCTCATGGTATTGAAACCTTGTCTTGACCTCTGCTTATCAAGTTCTTCATCTGGTGGATTCATGCTTCTACTTTTCTGTTGGCAGAAAATGAAAATCTATTGCACAAGTGTGCCAAATTTGGACAGGACTCATGTGTGAAATGTTCACCTAATACCTGTGGTGGGGGAAAGTTAGATTGGCTGAGGGTGTGCTGGTATTAAGCAACTACTGGGAAGTAGAATTCATGATTCCCTTGAGGTTGCACATGCATCAATTAGAGAAAAGAGGAGAAATTAGGGATCTGAAAGCTGCAGTTCTAAAGAAAAATAATATGAGATAGGAAATGACTAAGAAAATAAGTGTAAGATATTTGCAAGGAAATGAAACAAACCTCAACAAGAAAATCCATGTTGACAGCTGTCACTAGTGGTGTAATCGAGCATAGCGAATCAAGCATTGACTGTTCGAACTCGGTTGGTGGAGGTAATAAGTGATCTCGAGCTTTATTGTGATTCTACCGACGGATGATCTGTTCAGACTCGATTACCCTGAAGAATGGCATGTTCAAGAATAGCTCGGAAGCCCTGTTGATAGGCTTCGATCTTGAACTTGGAAGCAAGTCCCTAGTCGAGTGTGGAGAAGGTATTCATTATTGTGATTAGACATGCCCAAACGGTTCGAACCGCGGTTCGGTTCGAACCGTCGGTTCCAAAACCGCGACAACAAACGTAACCGAACCGACAAATCACGGTTACGCCGGTCCAAACGGCTAAGCGGTTCCGGTTCCAAACCGTAATTTTAATTATTTTCTTAATATTTTCTTATAATTTTTTTTAAAAAAGATTTCATCTTAAAACTTTGTACAAAGCATTTTTTGAATTTTTGAAACTTTGTAAACTTTTCATCTTTGAAATTATAGAGTAAATAAGGCAATTTCAAATTTTAAATTTTAAATTTTGGTGATTTTTCACGATTTGGAACCGGCGATTCGGTTCCGGTTCCAAACCGGCGGTTCACGGTTTTGAGAAATTGGAAACGAAACCGAACCGTGTAACCGGCGGTTCCGGTTCAGGACGGTTCCGGTTCCTCACGGTTCCGGTTTATGCGGTTTTTGGGCGGTTTGGTTCCGGTTCGAACCGCCGGTTCCGAACCGTTTAGACATGTCTAATTGTGATGGTCACTTATTGTGCCTTTTATTACTTCTGCTATTCAAGAACCATGGGTTTTGAAACAGATTCGGATGTCCTAGCTCCAGTGTTTGGAAAACCACTACATTGCAGTTGCTTTAAACCATCGCTTTAGGTAGGACAACTTCTTCGCAGATGTGCAAAAAGAGCTGGTCAGCAGATGTTCAATAGTTTGCTCTGATATCAGGGATAAAGCCCTTCTACGCCCATCAACCCTGGTACCTTACGGGAGTGTAGGTCAATGTCCCCTCCTGACCTTTATAGGTTGGGTTTAGTAAAATATCTGCTTAAACAACGAATATACAGCTTTTTTTTTTTTTTTGTGCCCGGCCAATGATTATATAGTCAATCTCTATGTTCACTGATGTGTTTTTATGTTTAGATAAGGGACAACTTTACTTCGAAGATTGTCTGCCAAAAGTCATCAAGCTCTTGTTTTTTGGGAGGTGTTTGAGAAAGTATACTGAATATATTTTATTAATAATCATTTATTTTATGAGTGTTAGGACGACTAAAATCAAGACTTTGCTCAACTATTCTCTCTCTCTCTCTCTCTCTCTAGTTTTTTCTTATTATTCCATGTGTTCTTTTCTCTTTAATTGAGTTGCCTTGACCCTGTCTCCGTTTTCCAGTCAAATTGTTTAAATGCTGCATTGTTCTTTTCAGGGCAAGATTAAAGGACAAGTGTAGTGCACCATGCTTCGGAGCTAGTATAGACCTTCCACTTTTGGTTCATTAGATGATGCTTGCTTCGAACTGGTAGAGGGTTTGCTGCTCCGCCTTACTGGTCTTTAAAGTATAACTTCTTCAGTTTTTGAGACCATCTGCGAAAGATAGGAGCATCCTGGGTTACAGTGGGAGACCCTTGGATAAGGTACCAGCTTACAGTAGTCTTCCTACCTCAGAAGATTTCCTCTTCTGGAGATTTTATAGAAATCGCTTGCAGAGATTGTAGTAAATTTCCTGGCAAGATTGCAATTCAGCTATAATGAAGCGCACACACGCGCACTGGGCGTCCATCTTGTGTGTGTCTTTGGGTATGAGAATTTAAATCGTTTGTTCTTCAAATATATTTGCATGATTAGTACACAGTATCAATCTTCTCAGTACCAGTTTGTAAACAAAATGAAATGAGATTCTAGAAACCACTTGAGAGTCCTTCAGAGCCATTGCCCACTGTTGGGGATCATCAAATAATTGTGTGTGTTTTTTTTTTAAGACTATGAATTGTCGTAATCTAATTTTTTTTTTTTTTTTGAAAGGAATAATGTTAAATTATCCTCTCATTTCAGTAGACCATTTTGATTTTCACGACATTTGTGGATTTCAGTTGACTATAATATATATGTGTGTCAAAGCAGCTTTTGTTTTTGTTTCCCCCAAGTTAGGGGCCCTATTCCCTAACGATAATCTATATGTGGATTTCAGTCGACTATAATCGTTAGAGGATTAGTTGAGACTTCTATCGTTAGGGGCCCTAACGATAAAAGAAAGTCTCAACTAATCCTCTAATCTGCAGTCCGTGTTCGTGACCACAAAGTTTGATCCTGCCAAATAGTATGTAGAGGTCGTAGAGCAAGTCCTGTTGGAGTTCATGTCTTGACAGTTGACATATGAAAGGATCGGAGAGTATACGGTGGCATCGTGGTGTGTTTGGGGTTTTAGAGTATAAGTCAGAGACCATTTTCTTTCCCTTCCACTTCAGTCATTACGGGCATCAGTGCTATGGTAGCTTTGACGCGTGCTGGTCTTATTAACCTCAATCAAGTCTTGAGGGTTGTACTGCATCTTTTTTAGTTTCAAAGACTCTTGTTAGGTAGGTAGATTTATCTTTGCCGGACAAATAGCATTTAAAATAACCAAAAATAAAAAATTAAAGGAGGTTTGTTTACAAAGAACCCCAAATGGGTAAGGATTGAAAGAGAATGTAGATAGATGCTTACAATTGGAGTCCCAAATGTTACATTACACACCCACAATGACCTTTACAAACCAAGGCTCATCATATAAGGCTTTACTACAACACCACCTCGTAGACTCAGAAATGGAGAAACTTACACTAAAAAAAGCTCGATCCAAGTACCTGTCAAAGGACAACTGATCACAAAAACTAACCAATTAGTCCTTGGCAGAAAAGCTACGACCTCCGGGGAGAGTGTGATAAAAGATTTGAATCCCTTCCCCTATACCACCACAAAGATTGCGAATTGCAGTCAAGCTATAGGTAATCATACACACAACTACCCATGCTGAACAACATTCTGCTGGAGATATCACAATCACCCGGACTTGCCGCGACCTCTACCCGCTCACCAGAAACAAACCTCCATCAATGCCTCTTGCAAAACCTAAGTACAACTCAAGCCACGCCTTATATTTAAATAATCTCTGTTTTGGCAGTATTTCCATTGCTTGTAAGCCCACTTTCATTCTTGAAGTTGCTTGGGGAGACTTGGCATCAAGGACTCTTTATCAGCAATTTCACATTAGAAGTCCATGACAAATTAATGCACTGTACAAACCATTAGATTAATGCTCAATTGGTTAGAAACAACCAGTATTAATCACAATCACGATTCATGCACCCAGAGCAGAGGAAGTCGGATGCAATTCCGAATGTCCTGGTAACTTGACTGTTTGTGGGCTCGCAATGCAGAAGTCCCTGAGGTGGGGAAATATATCAAGTAAACCACCAGTTCGATTTTGCATAAATCCTGAAATAGGGAAGAAGAAGATGCTGCAAGTACATCCCATCCTTCAAGAACAAATTTGTGCATAATAATAAGAATCCACATTTTTCTCAATGTATTCTCCTTCCTATCAATCTTCAACTATCTCGCCAGAGAAACTGGATGATGCAACTAGATCAACAATCCTTGTTATCATATTACCATCCTCTGAGTCGTGCGTTACAGGTTCAACAGGTTTTCCCCCAGAAAGAAACTATGCCAACCCATCTCTGTCTTGCTCATTCAAGTTTACCCACTCAGTGTTCCTCACCAAGCCTCCATTCTCAAATCCTCCATGCTTTTCTCCATATTAACTGCGTTCTTTAATGGCACTGAAAATTTGCTCGTGTCTAGCAATCACATTCTGCTTTTTGTGAGACTTGACTGTCGGTGACAAAGTCAAGTAACTTCCAAAATCTTCCAACTGATTAGCAAAGATGACCAGGATAAGCTGACAATAAAATGAAAAAATAACTCGAGCTTGAATTCAAAGCATGCCTGCCATTTTGCCCTTTGCAGCATAGTAGCAAGATTTTTTTATGTAAATATTTTTTATTTATACTTTTAATTTGGTAATACAACGCATGGGGTGCGAACCCATGTTACAACAACTGAAAGAAACCTACACAACTATGTCGAGAATTCGCACTACGATCTTGGATGTCCACTTTGGGACGCATAGTAGCAAGATCACGCCTATAGCTTTGGCTCTGGATAGTCGCCTTCAACAAGACTCTGCTCATGCAATAGGATGAAAGAATTTTTCCCTCCTAAACAGAAAACCATGACCTTCAGTCATATGTTTTGTCTTCAAAACCATGCAGAATTATATATAGTTTCCTCATAGACTCAGATATGATAGTATCAATAAGGAACCCAAACGGCAAAGCATATTGACTTTCATAGAAAATTCATGGATTACATGCACAAAGAAAACTGAGAGTCGAGTAAAATTATTAAAGGCGTTTGACCATAACAATTAAGAAATGTCATTGGAGATGATCATAAAGCGTAGTACGGGCTATTAGTTGGGCTGCCGGAGGGATATTTGAGATATAGAGCTAATCCCAGAGTATAACACAAGTGGGTTCCAACCACCAACTTTTGGCTGTCACCCCAAACTCTATCTTTTCTTTTTCTTTTTCTTTTTTTTTTGACTGAAGTGAGTAAAATTAATAGATAAGCAACTGAATGGTGAAAGTCACGATACAACGAGTTAAAACTTTTTTTTTTAATAATAATAATAAAAGCCTAAAAACAAGAAATCCATAGTGGGCTTAACTGGAAGAAACAGTAGAGCAAAACAATAGCAAAAGAGAAGAGACCAATCATCGGAGTGTTGTAACTATGGATTGGGAGTTGAGTTTTGAAAGTGAAGAGTTGTTTATGGTTTAAGATGGATGAAGGCGAAGTAATTGGGAACAAAATTATACGGAAAAACAAAATAGAGGGAGCGACAGTAAAGCATGGGGGAAGGTTTGTATGGTCATCTTTGTTGAACTGGAGGGTGGACTCTGTAGAGATATATCTGGGGTGTGTGTGTGTGTACAGCACCAGCCTCCTCTAACCAAATTGTGGAGGGTGGACTCTGTCGAGAGAAATCTGCGGTGTTGTGTGTGTATTCAACACCAGCCTCCTCTAACAAATTATGGAGGGTGGACTCTGTATAGAGATATCTGGTGCATGTATGTGTGTGTATTCAGCACCAGCCTCCTCTAACCAAAACCATAATTTATCCTGTACTGTATATCACCATCATTTTTGCCGCTTGTTCATTGAAATTTTGTTACTAAATCCAATTTTACAGTCAATCCTCTAGGTTGTGCATGCTCCATTGAAGGCATGGAGGTAAACTGAAACACTTGAGCATGGTTAAGGTCAGGTTAGCCCCCAAGTGTGCGATGGTGCATCTTTTAACGCCTACACCCTCAGATAAACCGTGTAATCCTGACATGTTGTTCAACCGAAAATCACGCTGAATAGGAGGCCCTGGTAGCACAGGAGTCGAATGTTATATGAGACAACTTGGAGCTGGATTGAAGTACAAGAGCTATGCTTCACAAACACATAAATATAACTTGATACGACTTCACCCCTCAAGACTGGGGAGAAGCAGTTGCAAAGAGAAATTTACAAAGAACTAGAATCATAAATGGGGAGAAACTATAAAAGGTGCTTACTTGAAACCAGTCATGGTTAATCTTTGAAATCTCATTACAGATGGATTGAAAATATTTCAAAGCGATTACAGGCTTTCTTATCCAAATACTGTAGGTAGCATTCAACTCGATGCTTTCATCTCAACTCCTTCAAAGTAATCTTCTTTCCAGTCACCAATTCTGATTGCTGCCCTAGCTGTTTAACCTCTTTCGAATAAATATTATTTCAAACTAAACTCCAACCTATGGCGAATCCGCCTGTTATTCAGGACATTGCCCAAGTACTTCAGGAAACCAATTAACCACCTAAAAATTACTCCTCCACAATCAATGCCCACTCTGCCATGTAAATTAAGAAAAGCTTATCCCTCAAATGAAATACTTTACCATTTGAACTTCCTTCTGCTTGAAACCACATTTCTCATAAAAAGCTTTGTTATCAACACTGCAATCAAGGATGACCTTGTAGCAACCGATTGAACCAGCATGATCAGTGAGGAAACTGATTATTTTCTTTCCTAATTGCATCCCTCGGGCGCCGTAATCAACCACAACATCTTCAATATGTCCAACTTTACCACAATTCCTTATGAATTTCTTTTCAATAAACACACTACCAGTTGCAACGATCTTTCCGGAACGATCATCTTCGATTACGCATATGACGTGGTCATCGCCGTATAAAGCAAGTTCTTGAAATCGTTTCTGGAATTCCTCGTCAGAAACAGAATCACACGTAGTTAGCTGTTGCAGTAACTGAATAAAACCCTTGCCTTTGTCTGACATCTCCAACTTCCGAACTCGATATCTCTCTTCTTCATTCTGCATCTTCTCAAGGATACTCCTGTTCATATTATTCGTTTACTCGATATGAAACGGCAGCGTGAACGGAGGAGGCGACGAACACTAGCTATGAGGATTGATTGGAGGATTCCTGATAGAGGGATTGTGGAGGGGGCAGAGGTGGTTGTGGTCGAATGGTGGCGTCAACTGTATTGGCTGGTTGTGCAAAAGTCGGCGATGGCTATGGAACCAAGACGAGAACAAGGTTTAAACGTCGATGGTGGGGTGCGGTGCAGTGCCAGAGGCGATAACCATGGGAAAGGACGGCAACGTGGGCGGTTTGTTGCAATGGAGCGCTGATGATAAGACGGCGACGCGATTTGGTAGAGAACGCCGACTATTTGGTAGAAAACAGTGGTGGAGACGGCGAAATGGGACAGAGATGAGAGATCGAGTGTAGGGTTGGGGGAAGATGTTTGTGATTTCCTTTTTTCTTTTATTTTTCATGGGTAATTGCGCTAAACAACCCAATTTTTTAATAAATTTTTTTAAAATATAATAAAATTATCCTTAATTAGTATTAGAGATAAAAAAATTAGAGTTCTTAATAAATATATTGGTGCAGTTAGATTTAGTGTACTGTTTATTTATTCGTATAAATTTAACGAACTACTTATGTAATATACTGTTTACAAAAACAAACTAAGCTAAATAAAATATAAAACTCACTTCTCACCTTTCACTCTCACTTTCACTTTAACTTTCACATTCACTCTCACTCTCATTTTATCTCTCACTTTCTCCCTCTAATAATTTCAATCTAAATCTTTATATACGGAGATATGGATTACAACAATAACGGTAATTTTACCACAGATAGCTATTTTACGGTACGTTTTTTAATTTGTTTTAATGTATTTCATTTAATTTAGGGTTTTTTGACGGACAAATATAGTCGGCCCGACCATTTTAATTTTAGCCGTTCCGACCCAATTAAGGAAAAATGACCCGGCCTTAATGACTATAGCCGGCCCGGCTATATAACAAAAAGTCGGCCCGCCTTTTTTTTGTTAAGGCTTGTTTGGTTGGGTCCTTAGTTTTTTACTTTTTCGCTTTCCTTCTTCCCCTCCAGCCCTTCTCTCCTCACCCTAATGTGGATTGGGGGGTGGGGGTTGCGGGAATGGGGGGGTGGGGGTTGTCGTGCTGTGTATGAGGAAAGGGAATTGGGAGAATGAGTGTGTATTTGAGAAAAACAGAGAAATTATATGAGAAGGGTAAAATAGGAAATATGGGGAGTGTATATATACAAAAAAACTATTTTTAAATCTTTTTGCAATACTTTGATTTGATCAAAAGAAACTCATATTAATGCCAAAATATGATTAGCCCCCAATGTATCTACCAAATTCCACTCAGACCCCCATTGAAATGACCAAAATAGCCCCTCATGTAACGCCCGCTCACTAATATTTTAAACACCCGTTCCGTTTAATAATTTAAACGTCGGTTCATAACAAGGTGTTAAGTGGGACAAAACTTTCACAACAAGGGGTTAAGTGGGATAAAATTTCACATGGAGTGTAGTTTTGAAACAAATTTCGATTGGAGTACAAAGTAGGTAACTACATTGAGAGGCCAATCATATTTCAACCCTCCCAATCATATTTTGGCCTTCTTTTTACAATTTGTATTCAGCATTCTTATTCTCAATCCCTCTATTTTTCTGTCTTAGCATTTTTCTTCTTACTAGGGGCCTCAGTTATGGGAGCTTTAGCTGGTCTTATGAACCTTGGGTTAGAGGGTCGCGCCACATTTCCTTCTCTCTCTCTTTATCTCATGCACCTTGGGTTAGAGGGTTCTGGGTTGCGCCACATCTCTCTCTCTCTCTCTCTCTCTCTCTCTCTCTCTCTCTCCCTCCCTCCTCCCTCAAATGCTCGCTCTCTCTCTCTCTCTCTCTCTTACGCAAATGCTCTGTGTGTGTATGTGTGTGTAATCTAAGTTTATCTTTCGAGAGCCATCAAATAGCATTAAAATGGAGAAAAAAAGGGTTAAAAGAATTTCCCCGTTGAATTAAAAGAGAACGGAGATGCTTACAATAGGACTCCCAACTTAGCATTATACCCACAATGACCCATATCAGACTACAAGAGGTATTACGAACGAACCAGCACTCATCATACAAAGCTTACTAAAAAACCTAATTGGCTGACAAATGGAAAAACTTACATTTGAAAAAGCTCAATCCGAGTACCTATCAAAGGACCACTGAAACAACCCTGCTATTTATCACCACAAAAATTGGTACGGCAATCTATAGGAAAACATAGACAGCAACAATCTCACACGACTACCAAATACTGAATGCCATTCTGCTCGAGAGATCACAATCATCTGGGTCTGCTGCAACCACTAGCTGCTCACCAGATACCAACCTCGGTCATTGCCTTGTATTCACAAAAATCTCCATTTTTGGCAGTAATCCCACCTTTATTCTTCAAGTTGCTTGGGAAGACTTGGTCCAAAAAATTAATGGCCATCTCTGACTCTTTGTCAGCAATTTCATACTACAAGTCTGGCAATTTAATGCACAATACAATTACTAAATTAATGCTCACTTCGTAACAACCAGTATCTGTGACATGCAAGATTCATTCACCCGGAGCAGAGGAAGTCAGATATACTGTTGAATGCCCAGCTGATCGAGGAGCTTGCAATGCATAGTCGTCCCTGAAGAGGGAAATATATGAAGTAAAACACCAGTTTGATCTTTGCATGAATCCTGAAATAGGAGAGAAGAAAATATGCAAATTACATCCTACCTAGTAGCTTAAACAAATTACAACCGACGCCATTTTATGGCTAAATTTTCATTTGAAAATGACAACAACTTAATTTTACTAATTTTCACCAAAATGTCTGCAAAAATAAACATTCCATCATTTTGATGAAAATCAATTATACAAACTTGATAGCTTTATAGAAATTAAAAAGCAGCTTTGGCCATATTTATAGTAAATATCATCTTCACTGCAAACAAATTATGCATCAATCAAACGTGTAAAAAGAAATCTGTACAAACCACAAGCTGGATAGAAAGTTCAAAACTAGCAATTCGAATTGCACAAAAGGTTGATTAGCATCAGGAAGCTCATCAAAATAGGCTCGTTAATTAAACAGCATTTCTCGGATCAGATGTACCATCCACAATATTAATTCATTGTAACATCCTTCAACTTATCAACAGAAAACAAAATGAACGCCTTTTCACAGTTCACGAATAACCTAGACTAATTGCAGGCAAAAGCATTAATTAGAAAAGAAATAGATATCAAAGTCTAATTATCATCTTACCTAAAACTAACAGTGTCAATTATATGGCTGATATCAGTCATCTGAACGTTGACCAACTTGTACACAGTACGAAGATCTTCGATATCTTGCCCCACAATCCCCAAGCCAGCTACAGATGAACCTGAATCTTGCAAACAACTCCGAACACAATCGTCGGAAACTACTATATCCAGAAGCTGCCCTGAGTTGCATGAAATGCCTCTGTCAAACAAAGTACAGGAATAAGGAACTAAAGATATGTAGCACATAGCAAAAGCTTAATTAAAGCAAATGAATCTTCTCTAAAGTGAACTACGGCAATACGATTGGACTATCCTACTAACTTTCATGTGAGCCACTTCATATACATTCACAACAAATTCACTTCAACATGAAAGTGCACTATGAACCCTGAATAATGATGTTAACTATAAAACCCAAAAACTTCTAAACAATGTGACTGAGTGAAAGTTTTGGAACAAACAACTAAGGTTTCTCTGAATCAGCAGCAAAACCTAAGCTGCCAACAAATTTCCATGTAGTTAAACAGAGGCCACCTGATTGAATAGTGACCAAGAAGATAAATTTATATGGAAAGGGCCAAGCATGATATCATTACACGTTGGACAACATTCAGGACTTAGTCATAAAAGACCAAAACGGGAACCGGGAAAAGCTGCATCCTCTTTCCGTTCTGCCAAAAGAGTCTTACATTCTATTTTGGGTGCCACTTAAAGAGCCGTACGAAAAATTAAGCTTTTAATTTCCAAATATACATTTATTAACTGAGACTTAATTAAGAAAACTACTTTCGTTCTTACAATTAATGGAATTCATGGCAAATCAATTTTGTCCTTAAAATTTTTTAACTTTCAAATGTCAACTCCTTGAAGGAACAGAGGCAGTATAAAAGAACTCGTTGGTGTAGCACAACCAGAGGAGCCAGAATAACAACCTTCACAAAACACTGTAACTTCAAATTTCTATGAACGTTACTGGAATGTTATAGTTGATTGAACACACATCCCTTGTTGGAAGCACAACAGCAATAAGGCCACACATCAAATCCAAAGTAATGAAATCATCATCCTAAGCAGAATATGCATTCATATTAATAGAAAATGAGGAAAAATCCCATCAGGTGGTGCTACCAATAGGTTTATATGGCTAAGATCCCATTTCCAAACAAAAAGATTTGTCAGTTAGGCGGTGCTACCAATATTTTAATGCCTAAGGATCCCCATTTCCAACCCAAAAGATTAGCCTGTTACATGGTGCTTATGACTAAGGATCCCCGTTTCCTATCCGGTGTGGAATCTTCACATTCTTACCCAACAACACCCTTGTTGCATTGGACAACCCTGCCAACAATCCTCCAGGTACCCTTGGTGAGACCCCTTCGTGCTGGGCACTTGGTGAAGAATTGAATGAAGGATCCCTTCAGTTTTGTACCACTTGTGACAGATTGGGCCTCCAGCCCAAAAGACTAGCATGTTAACTAGTCCCTCCAACCTGCTTATATGGCCCATCGTTTCCCCTTTCCAAACCGATGTGGGATTTTCACACATTGCCCTTCACTAATAATCAGTTAATGTGATCCATTTAGGGTCCAAGGGATCTTGCCGCTTGCATTGATGAGTTGCTTTTAAACATGAGGGGAAGGGCACAGAATTTTAGTTCAGGATGCTATCTCTAGGCAGTTCCAGATCACTTTACCATTGTCCTCGAGTCTAAAAGCAGAATGCTGCTAGCTTCCCTTTTAAGAATGTGCGTTAATATCAGACCTTTGCAGTCTTAACATTTGAATAAAAGAGTAACTTTCCTTAACATATAAGGACACAGCCGTGAACCTCCTTGCTCAAATTACATTCTGCGACCAAAGAATCCCCTAGACAGAAATGAAATATCCTACAGAAGGAACAACTGTGTAAAGTTTTTGCTTTCTCTGGAAAGAAACTGACTGTGTTCCAGTTCAGGAGGACCTATGCCAAGTACCGTGTAAATGACTGCAATCTCAAGGATTAAAAAAGTAAAAAAAAAAAAACTAATTGAAATAATCCATTTCCAGCATGCCTTTGCGGGTGACTGGTTGAATAGAAGGGGAAATATTACAGCGAGGGAGATTCGTTGTGACGACAAAGTTATAAGATCTCAAATGACTAATAACTGGAATAGTTAGACCTAATAACTGGAGTTGTTAGATTTGAATAATTGAATTAAGAAGCGTGATACTCTTTAGAAGAGTGAGGATATTAATACATTAGAGGGGATTCTTGACATGACAATTTCTAGAAGACTTTCCTTAAGAGTGAAATCATGGAGCATTAGTGAGAAGATACGAGTTAGTGGCAAGGCAGAAGTCCAGAAGGAAGAATTCCACAATTTGCTCCAGTTAAGGATGCTCCTTGGTACAATCCAATCTTCCAAATCTTATTGAATATATCCCAACTTTTTGTTTCATTTTATACTTTTTGACAAGACAAACACTTAAATTATCGCATAGTTCAGCAACTGTGTTCATTCGCACCTACTAAACTTGTTTATTCTTATAAAAAAATAAATTATCACAATAAAAGTTTCAGCAAAAAACTTAGGTTTTTTTATTGGTGGAACACATCAGAAGTTCATTTCTAAAACTTCAACTTGACACAAGGCACCTCTGTGTCTCACTTGTTATCTTCTGAATGGCCTTTCTAAAAGCTCCTTCCAACTTATTTCCAACTCCAATACAAGTTTTATTACTAAGAATACAGAAATTTTCCCGACATGCTACAATTGATCCTTTCTTTTTGCCTATTCTGGGTAATGAAGTGAATGTTATCATGTCAACTAAAATAAATGAAAAACTATTAATCTCATTTCGCCTTTTTTTGGCTCCTAATATTGAACCATGAGCTTAATAAACTAATGTATGCTTTTAATTTAACTTCATTTTCCCAATGAGCTGAACATTAAATACAAAAAGAAATATATTTTAAATAAAAGACAAGCTAAATAACAAAAATAATCCACACCATATGCAAAGCTCAGATTGTGCAGATATCTTAGAGCCCGTTTGTTCGTGGGTTTTGGACAAAACACAGGGTTAAAACACAGCTTATTCCTTAACTTAACGTTTCAATGCTGCGGTAGAAAAAATTGTGTATTCAAAACGCAGCTGCATTTTAAAACGCTGAAATTCTTAGCTTTCTCCCAAAACGCAGTAGGGAATAAAAAGCTGTGTTTTGACATAATATCCCAAACGGATTTATAAAGAAAAAAGGTGCATTTTAATTAATTTGCGTTTTGAAAACGCCACACTAAACGGGCTCTTAGTTTAATTTTTTAAAACATTCAAAATTTCTAGATGAAGGTACAAAGCATTCAATTTTTGAAATTATACATAAAAGCTTCTTCAGGTTATACCATAAAATATTATACATAAGAGTAGATTTTATTGAAGACTAAAATCACTTTGACTGTAAATCAGTTTATGATAATCAAAAAAAACTTATTCAATAAAGCCGTAAAATATTCCAGCCCGGATAAACAATTTTTCAATGAACTAGTGAAGTGTTGAACCTGTGCAGCATGAAAAACATCAATGTAAGACAAAGAATGCCCTTCTTCCTCCCCATCTTTCCGCCTCTTCATGAAACTCCTGCTGGTCCTCCCATATGCATACAATTTATTACCCAAGGACCCAAACACATTCATTTTTCTGAAAAACTCGCTTGGCTTGGATTTATGAAAGCCTTTGGCCTCATTAGCTTCCAAATCCCAAACCCCAAGTTTATCATGCCTGTCAAAACTAACTTCTTGAATAGGCGACACTGCTTCAGAACCCATTTGTGCAGAATAATAAGAATCGACATTCCTCAATGTATTCACCCTCCTATCAAAGTCATGGCTTGAAGGAACAATCTCATCAGTATTCTCCTCAACAATCTCGTCAGAGAAACTGGATGATGCAACTGGAGTAAGAAACCTTTTCATAATATTACGATCCTCTGAGTTGTGCGTTACAGGTTCAACAGGTTTGCCCCTGAAAGAAACAATGCCAACCCATCTCTGTCTTGCTCATTCAAGTTTACCCACTCAGTATTCCTCACCAAGCCTCCTACGCTCAAATCCTCCAAGCTTTTCTCCAAATTCACTATGTGCTCTTTAATGGCGGTGATAAATTGCTCGTGTCTAGCAATCACATTGTGCTTTTTCAGAGACTTGACTGTCGGAGACAAAGTCACTTCCCTTTCAAAATCTTCCAACTGATTAGCAAAGATGACCAGGATAAGCTGACAATAAAATGAGAAAATAACCCAAGCTTGAGTTCAATGCGTACCTGCCATTTTGCTGTTCCCAGCGTAGTAGCAAGATCACGCCTATGATGTTCGATAGACGTAATAAGCTTTGGGTCTGGATTATCTCCTTGTACAAGGCTCTGTTCATGCAATAGAAGTCGAAAGATTGATTCCATCCTAGACAGAAAACCTAGACCTTCAGTCATATGTTTGTCTTCAAACCATGCAGAATTCAGATATGCTAATATGGAAACTGAATCTTTTTTCAGCATTTGAAATAGGCAACCGCTCCCAAGTAATCAATAGATCAAAAAAAACCCAGAAACTAGCTTATTCGAGAGCAATAGAGAAACACGAAGAAATACAATCATTTAGTAGATAAAACAGAAATGAAACAAAGATTAAACATTATTGGCATTCCAATGCTAGAAGCTTATCAGCTGTAAGCTAAAGTTAGTGCCAACGAAGCATATTTAATTCGGGAAAACAACTGCTGAAAAGATATATTATAAGTGGAAGATTAAAACAACTAGGATTACTAGACACCCTCCATCCCATGAAATGAGTCACATTTGAATTCTCAATATCAATTTGACAAGTTTCCCAATTATCAACATTTAGTTAGTTCTGGAGAAAAAAGTTATAATAAGCAATTGAATGGTAAAATACACAATTCACTAAGTTGAAATTAAATTTTTTAACAAAAATAAAAGCCTTAAAACAAGAAATCTGTAGTGGGCTTTAACTGAGAAGAAACAGTAGCAGTAGCAAAGCTGGAAAAGAGTAGTGAGAAAGAGAGAGAGAGAAGAGACCGGTCAACGGAGTCTTGAACAACTTCGGCTGCTGAAAAGAGAGGGTCAGACTCCCATTGGTGGAAACTCGATGTCGATGCCATAACCCGATTCGTCCTCCACCACCCACAATTTGGGGAAGGAATGTACTATAGGAGTACTAATTTGCAAGAATATCAGAAGATTATTTTTTGAAGAATTCGCTAATAATTTTGAATAAAAATCATCTGATGGGAATCGAAGTCTTTGGATTGATTGATTGAGTGTTGTAATTGTGAAATGGGAGTTGAGATTTGAAAGTGAAAAAGTTGTTTAGGGTTTTAGGTGGTGTACGAAGGGCAAGTAATAATTGGGTACAATCAAACAAATGGGGGGAAGGTTTGTATGGTCGTCTTGGTTGAATGCAGGGTGGACTGTGTCTAAAGAGATGGAGTATATGTATATCTCGGTCCTTCGGCCATATATTGAGAATAGAATTGCTATTTGAGTATATTTTTTAACAAAAATTGCAAAATTACTATTATAAATTTAGACCTAAATACTTTTTTTTTATTATATTTTTTTTTTACTGTTCGGTAAGGGGTACCGAATACCTATATAGTGATGTTCGATAATACAGTACCGAACAAACTGTTTTAAAAAAAAAAAAAAAAAAAGGCGGGCTGTGTGTGGGGTAGAGGGGAAGGTGGTGGGGTGGGGAGGGGAAGGAGGAGGAAAGGGGTGTTAAAAAAATCAAAGTAAAGGGAGGTTGGGTGGGTGGGTGGGTGGGTGGGTGGAGGGGGGAAAGGAGGAGGAAGGAGGTGGTTGGGGGGGGGAGGAAGGAGGTGGGGTGTACCGAAGGAGGAGGATAGGGTGAGGTGTGTTTGGGGTGGGTGTACTTAGTATTTTAGGGAAAATATTCTTAAGAATATAATAGAAAATTAGGAAGGGGTTTACTTAGTTTTTTGAGGGTTAAAAATATTAGGTGGTGGTGTACTTAGTAATTAAGTGTATTCAAGAATTTTATGGGTGTAAATAGCAATTCTTTTTGATAAACATGTTGACTTTAAGGTTTTTTTTTTAAGTAGAACAACCCTATTATAACAATAACAATAACATTGCATGTAAACACTAAGACATGATATTTATAAAAATCAACACTTATTTTAAAATTTAAAAAATTTAAAAATATACATTTATTTTAAGACGAAAGGAGTACAATTAACGAAAGGAGTACAATTAACGAAAGAAGGACCAACAAACGTGTGAGTAAAATGAGTATTGATCGCTTAAAAAAGATGTAACAATTTCAAGTTTAGTCCTCTCCATCCATGATTGTGTTAAATTTGGTGAAGTAGCAATATATAATCATAGCCGATAAATACTGCACCTCTTAAAAGTTTTAGTTTTTTTTTTTTTTTTTTTTGTACAAAAAAAATACTACGAAATATTTATCCAATCAAGTTGGCCAAAAAATTCAGAGCTCCCCCCTCCTTTTTGTTCTACGAAACAAACCAAACTACTAAAAGTTAAATTATAATTGATTCGATAAAAGTTTGTTTGAGAGTGAATTTACTAGATTATCAAACCAAACTTGAATGAATTGTTAAATTTGTAAAATTACCAACCTCAATAAGTTTACAAATAAACGTTTCTTTCAAAAAATTAAGGTATTTGAGCCAGAATATTCTCTCTCTTTCTCTCTCTCTCTCTCTCTCTCTCTCTCTCTCTCTCTCTCTCTCTCTCTCTCTATATATATATATATATATATATATTAAAGTTGGTGAGGATGTCTTACATTGTGACAGGTGAGATGGCATTGTCTATAAATTTTGAACTCACATTCTTTTAATTATAAATATACACCTTAAACCAACTCAATCAATTATACTATAGGTAAAGTTTTTAAGAAAATATTAAATTATTCTATAAGTCATTCTATAATCTAAACCAACTACAAAAATTTTTATTTTTATAAATGTTACTCTCTCCATGTCAAATTATGAATATTATATTCTTATTTAATACGTTCTAAAATAATATCTATAATATATGATAAATAAACAAAATTTTAAATCATTTCTTTCAAAATTGATGCATTTTTTTTTATATTTGTGTAAGTTTCTTTTTTCACACTGACATTGTATTAAAAATATGTAAATATAGTATCCAACTAAACATTTTCTAACATTGAATGATCTTCAAAAATTATTTTAAAAATATAATTATATTCAAATATATGTCTCAAAGTAATTATTTTATTTTTTATTTTATTAAAAATCTTCAAATATATGTCTAAAATATCTTTAGTAAGTGCAAGATGGAAAAAAAATCTAAAAATTTGATATTATTAAAAGATACTTAAAAATAAAAAATGATTAGAAACGAAAATATATATATTAACCACCAATAAAAAATACTTATTCTAAAATAAAAATATTATAATAAACAACTACGAATTTGCATATATTGACAACACTTAACTTTATCAGATATTAAATAATAATAATTTTTTAAAAAAATATTTTAAAATATATTAATAAATATCAAAATCAAATTAAACCCGTACAGAGGGCGAGCTCAATAACTAGAACTAGTCATATCTAAAATTGACTCAAAATTTAATTAAACTAAACGTAAACATTGTTTAGGCTTTTAGCCTCGACAATATTATCAAACAAACTAATGCAAACTCAATATAAAAGCTGATAGGTCAACAACTGCACACGTTCGCGTGTTAGGCATAAGCCAAAATAAAATTGAATTTTCTCTCTCAATCTCAAGCGAACATTTCTTCAAACACCCACGACTCAAAAACAAAACAAAACAAACTGAACGAACCATTCATTGGATTCATCAAAAACAAGCCCAAACTTCGATTCAAAAATCTATTCATCAATAATCCGCCCCCTCTTCTTTCTTTTTGTTTTGAAAGATGTTCTGAAAACGAAGAACAATCAGGCAGGCAAGCAGCCATGTCGTCGAGATCGTTGATACATCGATTAACTCCATATTTTGCTGCTCGGATTCGTCAGAACCATAGACTTCTTAGCTTCTCAACAGCTTCGGCCCTTCCCGACCCTCAATCTTCGTCTCAGTCCCCATCTTCATCGCCGTCTGTCGATGCCGTTCACCTCACCGATAATTGCGTCCGGGTACCCTCCCTCCCTCCCTCTCTCTGGTGGATTTCTGCAGTCAAAATTTGTTTTTTATTTTTTTCTGAGAATTTATGTCTCCTTTGTAATATGTGATAGGCCCCGCGTTTGTTTTTTTGTAGATTATAATTTGATTTGTTTAACTTTTCTTTTTTTCTTTAATTTATAATTACATTTATCAACTAATTATTGTGTTACATACCGGAAATAGTTACTAGTTTCGTTTAATTGAGGCATATATGTTTGAAGATATAATTTTAAGGTTGGGAATGTTGCTTATATGTTCTAGGATTGTCCTGTTATTGCTTTTCTTTTTGGGCATACATTATAGTGGTGAAAATTATATGGACGATGAATCATTTTTACCTTAGGATGATCATGGCACTTTCCTTGTTTTGTAGTTCCGCGGTGCACAATGAGAACTTAGTGTTCTAACCTTGTAATTAGTTTAATGATCACAAGCTGTTCAAAATCCTGCATGAAAGAGAAAACATATTAGGTAGCTGTGTGACTGTAGGTAACACTGTTTGGAGTCCTATTAGGAAGTTGATTAAATACTTGAGATAATATGTAATATATTTGGTGACCTTTACGTATGGAGGGAATTTAATCTTCTTAGCTGGCCAAAACGCGGGAGGATTTGGAGAAGCCAGTGACGATCTGTAGAATTGATTTGGTTAGTTTATCTGTCAAGTATATTAAGGCTTTAATGACTAGACGTTGCAACAGCAACAAGAGTGGCTCAAGAGTGGCTTGAGCAAGAAAACTTTTGTGATATGGGGTAAGAGTTCAATTGATTGATCTAATCTGTTTTGTTTAGCATTGAAACGTAACTGTCCAACATAACTTGGTCCCTGTTCATTATCCTTGAAAATTTTAAGTCCTTGAACACAAATATTTAGATAAAAAGATTAAGCAAGTTATAAGGACGTTGAAGCTGTATTTAGAAATTTATGGCCAGCCATGAACTATATAAAGTCAGTTAGTGACAACAGCTGAGGAGGTATATTTGCTAGACAGAACAAAGAATGGAGGATGGATTTGAGAAGACTGTTGGACCTGAAGTAAAAAGTTATATCACAAGGCATTTATGGAGTCTGCTTTTAGATGAGCATTCCATATAGGTGATTGTTGGAGTGGAATAAATCGAATATAACAAGGCATACACAACAAGAAGTGAGGATTCTGTGCAGGCTAAGTTGGAGTTATCATATGTGATTTGCTAGATGTTTCTGGAACCTAAAACCAGATTGCTCTGTTACACTCTGGAGGAAGCTTTTGAATTTCAGGCAGGCATTGCAACTTCATATAGGGGATGATAGAGATGCATTTATATGTCCTGAATACTGGCATAATTTGGGTTTCTATTGAAGGATGATGTTGAATGATGATGCTACAAAGTATGTATATGATGCTGAGAACTTTACTTGCCTAAGTGAATATCATTTCTAAGATGACTTACTGAATTAGGGATAAAGAGTGACAGTGCTTCCCAAAAATGCTTCTTTACCCTATATGTCCCTATCCTTTGGTGTAGACCCTATAATTCAGGGGTAAATTCTCTGAAATACAAACTAGAAGTGCTTATGAATTAGAGTGATCAAGTAGTGTGGCGAATAGTATTGTGAAAACCTTTGTTATAATCAAGCATGATTATATTGTGGCTTCAGTAAGGAAAGACTTGGGACTTCGGAGAAGTTGTTAAACCTAGGGCGTCGCTCAAAATTAGACTTGTGCTTTATGAACCGAAGAAGATATGATATTTCTTATTAAGTGTTTTTACTGTATTTTTCCGATGCTTGTGGAAAGAAATGGCTAATATTTGCTGTATCAGAACTCATGTTCCCTGTGGTTCTGTTCAGATCCCCTAAGACATATCCTTGGCAGATAGGATTTCAAAGATGTGCCTTATAGCTGCAGTTTGCTTTAATTGGCTAGAGAGGATCAATTGCTATGTAGAAGAAACCATATCCTTCTCAGTTGCTGAAGGACATGAATTTATGTGCAAACATTAAACCAAATATTGAGCTGCAAAAGAAGCCAATTTTCGAAAACTAAAAGCTGCCGCAGTTGGTGGAGGATACCTGGACATTTAGACAATTACTGGGATTCGAATGTTTCTTGTTTTTTTTTTTTTTTTTGGTGAGGCTGTTTGATGAGCTTTGATTTGTTTCTTAGTTCTCTTCTTTATATCTCCACAAACTCTTGTTAGCGCAACACTTGAAAATTGCTGAAAACTTGGTAAATTTTCATTCGATCAACTAGATTATAGGAAACTATTGACAACTCAGCAAAGAAATAAATTTGTTATTTGCAAACTTATGCTCCATGTGATACATTTTTCCTTTATTTCTAGCCATTTTTTCTCTTCTAGCTGTTAACCTGTTTGTCAAATGCGGATTGAGTTCTTTTGTCCTTCAAAGTCACCAGTATTTTGGTTTTGTTTTTGGGGATTAGCTTTTAATTTGATGCCATCATTCTATGTTGCTTCTTGATAGAAAAAAAGAAGATGATGACTTTTCGATGTTCTTATTAGTCTGTGTTAAAAGGGTGTGAGCCAAAGTCCCCATATATTAGGCTCTAAAATGCTTATGTTTGTGGGGATCTTATGAATTAACATTCATTGACTGTCCCATTCAGAGGATGAAAGAATTACAAGCCGATGAAGGCAATGGAAAAATGCTTCGATTGAGCATAGAAGCTGGTGGATGCTCTGGGTTCCAGTATAATTTCATGCTTGATGATAAAGCCAATTCAGATGACAGGTTTTTCCCTGCTTCATGATTTGAAGGATATAACATTTCTCTTTAGTGATTTTGGGAAATAAAGTATTAAAGAATCTTGCAATTTATGTCAATTCCATAACTTAATACTCACGTATTTCTGCTTTAACATGTAGAGTTTTCGAGAGGGATGGTGTTAAGTTGGTGGTTGATAAAATTTCATTAGACTTTGTAAAAGGTGCGACTGTTGATTATGTTGAGGAGCTGATACGTTCTGCGTTCCAGGTAGCTTGTCATTTGTACATTTCTTTCTTTGTTTGCAGCTATGTGGTCATAGAAAGACCATTTCTGGGATGCATAAGGATCTTATCTGAATCATTATCTGTTGTGACATATTAGAGTTGAGTAGGTTTCTTTAGTCCTGGGTGAGAGTTGTTTACTTTCTGAAAGAAAATTGGATCCTTGAGCATGATGGTGCCAATAGGCCCAATACTACACTTGTTTGAACCTGTCTTCTGATAGTGTACTTATATAATATCTTTGATAATTCTGTGTCTGAGATGGTTAACAATTTTGGTCCCATGGGAAAATATTAGACTTACGTTATTACTTTATAGGAAAAAACTAATCATAAGCTGCGATACCTTGGGAGTAAACCAAAAGGCACCTGTGCTGAACCAACAGGTCACCAATTCATATATGGGTTCTTGAGTTGGGCACAAATCTATTGTTCAAAGACACCATTGTGGCATGTTGACTGTCGAGATGAGGAGATCCCAACTTTATTAATGGGCCTAATCGTAGGAAATTAGAAGAGCACACCCTAGATCAAGAGCTTTTGTGTATCTCAACCTCTTTTGCAAATACATGGGCTAATAACTGAGTCCATGCAATATAATAGTACAAGGATTGGTTGTACACAACCTTAATGCGGGTAACGAAAGAATTTGAAATACTTGCTTTATTGAAGTGGGTGAGCACATTATTCATAGTTTTATCTGGTGGATTCATTTGAGTTATGTTTGCTATTGTCAAGATAGATCTGGTCATCTTGTTAATCAAAGTATTTGTATATTAGCATGAGTTGTTAACTTTAATTTACTAGTGTATCAGCGAAGAAAAACTAGTAGATAGTGACAACTATCATGCCGGACGAATCTCCGCAGTACCGAAAGAATGTATCTTTTGATTTATGCCTATATACTACAGATAGGCCGGTGATTTTACATCAGCGAGGAGCACCATGGAACTCTCTTATATGATGAAAAATATGATAAATACAGGGAGATCATTTTTATTATAGGACTTTTAAGAGGTATAAATCTTTCATAGATTCCTGGGGAAAGTTTTGTACCAAGTACATAGGTATATATGGATGTTGACATCTCATATAAAATAAGATAACAGATCCCAAAAATGAAATAGAATATTGACTTATTGGTGGTTTAAGGATATTGGATTCCCGGACTTCTAGCTTTCAAGCGTCTCTCGGCTATTCAAAGGCTGACGGAGTTTTAGCTTCTATTGTAAGTTTCTAAAGTCACACTTATCAGGTCTTTGTTTTTTATTCCCTGGAGCTGTGGTTAGAGATCAATATATGTGCATGCTTAGTGAAATCTTGATCAAGATGAGGTCGTGTACTTGAATTTAGAGCTCATGTTTCCTTGAGTTTACTGCTGGTGTTAGCCAGATTGTAAATGCAGGAGGACCTTTCATCCTGCTTCGATGGAAGATAAGGGCATGTGTAGGCAAGGTTGGCATTCACTCATTATATACTCTAACTTGTCCTCGCGATTGGTATGGCCGGACCCCAGGGGTGAAGGGGAATCTCTGTGAAGATTCGTCAGATATTTGAAAAGATACTACATCTCTAGTTGTCTACAATGTAGCTTGCTAGATATAACCGTGAGATTCTAAGAGGACGGTATTTTACGGCATTTGACAGGACGTTTATTCCTCCTTCATTTTGTTTTAAGTTTTGTGTGTTGTGCATGTGTCTGTGTCTGTGTGCGCGCTTGTGCATGTAGTGTTTAAGGTTTTACGTATCTTGATCAAATAAAATTTCCGAAATTATAAACTCGGGTCAATTGTAACTTATCATTACGTAAATGGTACTATTACCAATTTACATGACATGACTCGTGTTCCTGAATTTCTTTGTCCATGATGGGTTGTTTGCAAGGATCAGAGCTAGTGCCTGATTTATGCCAGATCTTGAGATGTGAACCATCGACCACTTCTGGTGGCACTTATGTACTATATTCATCATCATGTAGTCATCAACATCTCAAGGATCACATGTGAAGACATTAACTTTTACCATCAAATGTTTGACCTCCAAGTAATTACCTTATTACTTCAAATATTACAACTTACTGCCTAGATCTCTTTCTTTTGCCCTCCCTAGTATATACACACACGAGCACACAGGTACAAACAAAGAACACATAGTTGGTAAATCAGGAAGTCAATTGTTCCTTCCAGACAGTATCAAATGTGCTTAAGAGCCTCCAAAGGCGAATCGAGGTGTTCTTAGAAGTTCCTATGTATATTTGTTGTATTGAGGTATTCTTAGAATCTCCTAAGTTCTGATAGAATCTTGAAATCATATCATATATATTTGTTGTAACAAGCACTCCGAAGCGTACTCATTTGAATGATATGATATCACAGATTCTAGCAAAACTTGATTGTCAGTCACCCAGTCTATGTATTTCTATTTTCTACCATTGATGGTAGCCTGATAATCTTTAAAGACGAAAGCCTCTACATCTACTATATTTAATCAATATCCTAGTGTGCTTATTATAATCTTTTGTATGGGATCTTATACTCTTATCATATCTATCGTAGACTTTTACTGTAATCTCTATGCATATGATGTAAAATATATGCTTACTTATTTGATTAGTTGGATGGCTCAAATCCTTAAATAATTGATCAGTAGCAAGCATTTAACTTAAAGTCAGTTCAGTCTGCTTCTGTAGGGTTCAAGTCACCCAACTATAATTTACGTAGTACTCCCTCCATTCCAAGCAAAGAGTCCACTATTCTATTTTGAGATGTTTCACTTAAAGAGTTCACTTTCAAAAATTATGCTTACAATTTCCATAACCTTTCATCTTTACCCTCCACTTGTGTTGTAAGCATCTTGATTGTGTGTAAGTATTTTTGTAATTATGACCAACTCCAATGACACTAATACATTCCTTAATTATTAGACTTTTCAAACGTGGACTTTTGGGTGGATCGGAGGGAGTATGAATTATATGTTTTTTCAGTTTGTGGATTCAGTCTATTCTTATTTTCAGTCCCTCTATATTTCTGTCATTGTGTTTTGCTACTCGTTTTTCTGTTGTCATTATCTTTTGAGTTAATGTGGACTCTTTTGACAATTACTCGTAATGATTGTGTGTCTCCAAGATTTGGAATAGACACATGTTTTATCCATTCTTATTCTGGCTATCTTTGGGTTGTTGTCGTGAAATCTTTGCATGTAGTGGTTGTTTGCTGTAATGATATGTGTGGAGGGAGGAAGGAAGGAATGGAGGATTCGAGTAGTGCATCTTCACACCCTATGACAATAGGCACACAAGATCATGCTGGCTTTTTCCTGTTTATACTTGGGTATACTATAAAGACGTGGTCCCTGATACAGATGAGACTACCTAACCTCTTAGGTCTCTGAAACACTAGCACAGTTATTTTGGTCTATATTTTCTTTGTTTCTTGAGATAATAATGTAGGTTCTCTCCACAAGCCTCCATGTCTGATGAAGCCTTAAATAATTTGCTCAGGTGCACCGTATTTGACCTAACAATAGACATACAATACATAATTATTTGAAAAGTATTTGTTCTTATTAGTGCCAATACACAGTCGCTGGACCTGTGTATCATTAACTCTATTTTCATTGTGGCAGATTTATTCAAGTTCCTCGTCTGTTTTGCAGGTAGCCACAAATCCAAGTGCAGTTGGTGGTTGTAGCTGTAAAAGTTCATTCATGGTGAAGTAGTTTCTGCCTCGGTAGATGAACCAGCGGTACATTCTCTGTACTTGAATCACGCTTAAGTTCAGAGATCATCAAGGATTGGTGTCAATTGTTACGTGTCAATGATTTTAGTAGGATTCATATAACGTTATTACTTAATTTAGTATCTGAGCTAGTGTAAGTGTACACACTTAAAGTAAAAGTAGCATCCCTTGCATTTTTGTAGAACAAACATCTCAATTCTTTATTTCGTCCGAACATTGATTTGAGAAGAATATGAATGAATAAATTGGGTGATGATCTTCTACTGCTATGGACTCCTAACTTGGTACTTGTATCATTGAACTTTAACTCAGGTTCGTTTGGGTTTTAGAATCTGCTTATAAAATTATAATTTACGAGGTTCATATCCAGTTGTGATGAGGGAAATATGTCAACAAACAGTTGTACATTGCTGTGCAAGCTCTGTATTATGCATTCTTAATGACTACTTTGCCGCCGCCACCACCACCACCACCAACAACAACAACAACAACAACCAACCACCACCACCACCACCACCATCGCAGCATCTATCCAACATCGGAATCCTTGTACATTGAAGACAAAACAACTCAAAAAGTGAGCGAAATCTGAATCAAGAGCAATTAAATTTTCTTCTTAGAAAGAGAAAGTTCCGAATAGAGTTCGTTTGTTAGATTAGAATATTTGTTTTATTCTAAAAGGCTCTCGTTGTCACGGGTCCCAACTAATTCACAGTTTGTTGAATTTGTTAGCTTCAGATAGTTTTAAAAAAATTAATAAAATTGAAGAAAATAGGATTAAATAAGATAAATATTTGTCTTATTTTTAAAATAAACAGTTTGTAACTGGTTCCCTACTAGTTCTCACAAATTTTTTGGATTTTTTTTAATTTAATTACTTCTAAAACAACTAAGAAAATATGAAAATTAAAAAGGTTGCTGATGTAGTCACTTACGTGGATACGTGAATCGATTAATTTTAATGCATATATATATATATATATATATATATTAATGGATACGCAAAAAAATATTTTAAAAAAAATTCAATTTCACCTTTAGTAGACCA
Organism: Platycodon grandiflorus; assembly: GCA_016624345.1. NCBI lineage: Eukaryota > Viridiplantae > Streptophyta > Magnoliopsida > Asterales > Campanulaceae > Platycodon > Platycodon grandiflorus. Next base: position 42,689,304 of record CM028363.1, read on the forward strand.
TGATAAAAATTAACACATTCAAAGTAAAATGAAGTTTTTTATATACATATTCTTTATTAGTAATATTTTGTTGAGGTTTCGTAGCCCAAAATATTTATAAAAATAATAAAATAACTAAAGATAATGCTCCCTAAAAGAAGTAATGGTTGGTCGTCGAGGTGTAAATGGTTTGGTATGATTTTGGACAAAATACGAGCTGAACCGTTGGTTATTGGTTCGTAAAATATCAAACTGAATCAAACTGTTCAAAGTCTTGGACCGGACCGAACGAAACCATAATGTTTTGGCTCGGTTCGATTCGATTTCACGGTTCGACTTAGTGATTCGGTTTTGCGATTTGACTTGGTGGTTTGATTTCTTATACCATATGCACATCAATGAGAAAGACTGGAAGAGGAATCAACCAGTAAAGGAGTTGATGGTGAGGAGTCCGGCAGGAGGAGTTAATGGCGTGAAGATTGAAGAGGTCACGTCGTCGATCAATGTTTTCAGTTCCACTTTTATATCGCTTGAGAGTTGAGAGAGCTTGAGATACGTGAGTAAGGCGTAAAGATTGTAAAGGCTTTAGGGTTTTATTAGACCTTATGTACTCAAATCCAACGAATGATATAATTTCACTAATGATCAATCGTCGATCTAAATATGGTTCAATGGTTCAACCTGACTGTCGACTTGGTAGTTCGTTCGTCTTGTTCGTTCAATATGATTTGATTTGGTTTGGTTCGACTCGGCAGCTCAAACCGCGAACTGAACCGGACCGTTTGATTTTCCAAAAGTTCAACCGAACTGAACCATATAAGCCACGAAACCGAACCAAACCACTCGATTTGGTTCGGCTTGGTTTGGCGGCTTGTTGGCTCAGATTGACACCCCTAATTGGACGGAAAGGTTTCAACAACAGAAAAAATAGATTTCAGATCATTGCAATTCTATACATATATATATTAGGCCAAAATATAAAAAAAAAACCTCCAAAGTATCCACCCAATCTCATAATGGTATCTAAAATGAAATATTTTTCATCTGGACTCACAATGTTACTAATTATCCCAATTTGGCCCCTTGTTGTTACTGGCGTTAAAAATAGTAACGGAAATTGACATATGTATGTCACGTGAGGGCTATTTTGGTCATTTAGATCGGGGGTGCAAAGAGGGATTTCGTGCAAATTCCTTTTTTTTTTTTTTTTGTTACATATGATAAATAATTTTGACATTAGATTAGAAGGCAAAATAAAAAAATAGGTATTCCTTTTACTCTAGTAATCATAATTAGTAAATTTGTATAGTACGCTTATAATACAGTACGTATGAATATAAAAATATTTTTATACGTTTGTATGAATATAATTAAAATATACGAGACTAAAAATATGTTATATCCTGTATAAATTTATATTTTCATTATTTTTAGGTTTAAATATTTAAATATTTTCATATTTATATGCTCTCAAAGCTATTATTTTCATATTATTACTTATTTACTACAAATAATGAAAATAATAGCTTTGAGAGCATATAAATATAAAAATATTAAGATACTTAAAACTAAAAATAATAAAAATATAAATTTATACAGAATATAACATATTTTTAGTCTCATATATTTTAATCATATTCGTATTATATTCATACAAGCGTATAAAAATATTTTTATATTCATACGTATGTGTATCATAATCATACTATACGTGACTTTACTAATTATGATTGCTAGAGTAAAAAAGGAATACCTTTTTTTATTTTGCCTTCTAATCTAATGTCAAAATTATTTATTATATGTAACAAAAAAAAAAAAAGGAATTTGCACGAAATCTCACTTTGGACTCCGATCCAAATGACCAAAATAACCCTCACGTGACATGCATATGACAATTTCCGTTACTATTTTTAACGTCAATAACGGCAAGGGGCCAAACTGGGATAATTAGTAACACTGTGAGTTTAGATGATAAATATTTCATTTTAGGTACCATTATGGGATTGAGTGGATACTTTGAGTTTTTTTTATTTATATTTTGGACCATATATTAATAACATTTATAAATATATTGATATTATTCTAACTTTTTTAATTCATTTTGATGTTTTACTTTAATGTAATTCATATCAATACATCTTGATTTTAGCCCACCTAGTTTTCCTTTTTTTTATAAAGCTAGCCCTCAATGGACATAAAACGAAAACTGAAAATAAGAAGAACATAATGAATATTCTATACATTTGATAAATATAAAAATGATACTCAAATGGAGTAGAAGTTTTGAACGAAACAAAGTAACTAGCTAGGCAACTACAAACTCAAATTGACGACGTTCAAAATTTAAAAAGGAGAGGGTGTTTATGTGGACAATTTGAAGAAGAGTTGGTTGTCGACGTGGACGGTGGATATTCTTATGAATTTTTTATTTTTTATTTTTGTATAATACTCTTTCCGTTTAAAAAATCGTCTTGTTTGAGGCCACACGATTAAGAAAAATAATTGACTGTATTATAAATATTGGTATAATATAAATTTTTCTTTAAAGCACTTGTGCATGTTGTTATAATTAAAGTAAGGAAAAAAAGTAAGGATAAAGGGTTAAAAAAATTAAAAAGGAAGATTTAGAAACTTAATAATTTTTTTAGAACGAACAAAAAAAGGAAATAAAGACAATTATTTAGGAACAATGGGTGTATATGATTAATTTGGGGATTTTGAATGGAGATGTGCAAAATGTGAAAATTTAATTAATTGAAGAGAATCTATTGGCTAGTCAAATAGTTTAAGAGACTCGCTATTCACACCTCTTTTTTACTAAGTACACACATTTTCTAAGTACACCCCAAATTATTTACCTTTCTAAATACTAAATATACCCCCCTCAAATTTTCATTTTACCCCCACCATGAAAATCAACTCCTTCCTCTTTCGACCTTCCCCTTTCCCCTTCCCCTCTCCTACAATTTCACACACACACACACACACAGAGACACACATACGGACACACACAAACACACACACCCATTCTGCAATTTAGCCTCTTCTTCCTCCCAAACCATAGCCCTGTTCTACAACTTTTTTCGTCTCTGTTTTTGCGATTTCTTAACCCTTTTTTTTTTTTCTTTTTCTTCTCTTCTCTTGCTTGTTCCTACCCTTCTCTCCCCCTTCCAGCGACCATCATCCTGCTGCACCCCTTTCTCCTTTCTTTTTTTTATCCCTTTTATATAATCAATTCACATACACACACATTCAACCCATATAAACACGCACACACTCAACCCACATAAACATGCACATACACACACACACACACACACACACCTATTCCATCAAATCCATCCCTTTCACGGTTTCATCCCTTTTCTGCTTCGAACACTTTAGAGGTGTTCGGCTTTAGGGTTGTTCGGTCAGTAAGAGTTGTTCGGTTGATACTGACCAAACACCCCCAAAAGTATTCAGTTAGTACTAACCAAACATTTTAATGACATTTTTATAATAATATAATAATGGGCAAATAGGTCAAGTTTTATAATGATATTTTTGTAATAATTAAAGGGGGTGTACTTAGTAAAAAGGGGGGTGTGAATAGCGATTCTCATAGTTTAAGCCTTTAAAGGGAATCCACTGAAATGTACCCACAGGGGTTTTCTATAAAGGGAGCGTTATTAACACCCCATTTACTCTAAATACACCACTTCTCATAATACATCCTACAACACTAATTCCACACCAATCTAATTTCTAAATACACCACCCTCATATTTTCTATTTTACCCCTCTCAATAATTCACTCATTCATTCTCAATATACCACCCAACCCCCTCCCTTCCTCACGGCCGCGAAAACCCCCTCCCTCCATCCCTCACTACCTTAAAACTCCCCTCCCTCCCTCATGATAAAACCCCACTTATCCCTCCCTCATTCATGGCAAAACCCCCTTCTCCCTCCTTCCTCCCTCACGGCCCCAAACTCACGGTCCTTCATCTCCTCAACTCGGCAAGGTAAGTCTCCCCATTCTCCCTTTTTCCCTTATTTTTTTCTCCTCCTCTTTGAAATCCACCACCTTGAAAAAATTCTGCGATTTTTGTTCGGGCTTGAGGGTTGTTCGGTCGCCCAGGGCCAAATAAAAAGTTGCCGAATTTTTTTCAAGGTGGTGGGTTTGGGAGAGGGGAATAAGGAGAAAAGGGAAAGGGGAGAGGGGAGGGGAAGAAGGAAAGAAAGGAAAAAAAAGGGGGGAGATCACTCAGCAAGAAGTGGGAGAGGAGATAAGGGAGGGGTAGAACCGAAAAAAAAATGGGGGACTGGGGGTGGTGGTGAAGCGAGGGAAGAAGATAGATTGGATGATATTAATATATTTTTAAATAATGATATTTTTATAATTAGTTTTTTTTGTGTATTAATAAAAAGGAAGGGGTGTTAATAGGGCCACTATTTCTACAAGAGAATTGATATTTACACCAAAAAAATTACTTAGTACACCCCATTACTAAGTACACCCCACCCTAATATTTTTAACCCCTCAAAATGTTGAGTACACCCCCCCCCAATTTTCTATTTTAACCTTACAAATATTTTTTTCAAAATTAACTAAAATCTACCAAGTACACCCCACCCCAAACAAAACACACCCCTTCCTCCTCCTTCCCCCTCACCCTCCTTCCACCCCACCCAACCCACCGCCACCTCCTCCTTCCCCCCTCCCCCGCCACCCCACCCAACCAAATCCGCCACCTTCCTCCTCCCCCCCACACAAACATCACACCGGTCCGCCCCTTTTCAATTTTTTTTTCCCACCTTCCCCACAAAACCAACCCCTTCCCCTCCCAACACCACACCCACAAGCAACCCGCCCTCTTTTTTTTTTAAATGATTCGTTCGCTCGTGTTACCGAACACCTATAGGAATGTTCGGCACCCCTACCAAACATTATTATTAGTGTTCGGTACTTTTATCGAAAAACTTTAGGCATGTTTAATAGGGCTACTGAACAGTAATAAATTATTTTTTATCTAAAGAGATAAAAAATATTTAAATCAAAATTTATAATAATATTTTGGCCAAAATATGAATTACCCCCAAGGTTTCCACCAAATCCCAAAGTGCCCCCCACATAAGGTTTGCCCTTAAACCCGTCTCGATGTTGTCAATTTTCCCGCTAGCCCCCTGTCATGACCGTTAGAAAAGTAACGGAATCCATCACGTGCCTTGCACGAGGGGGGGCAATTGGGTCTTTTCGCTATATATACAGAATACTAACTAAAGGGGGTCAAAGTGTCAAAAGAACAACACTAAATAAAGGGGTGCAAAGTGTCCAAAATCAAAGTACCAAAATCACCACCACCACCCACTACCAAAATCACCACCACCACGACCCACTACATCAAATCTGCATTCAACTGCACAATGCAAAATTAAGCTCCAATCACACAGCAACATATTAATTTTCCACAAATTAAAATTTCCATGTCAAAAATAACTAAATGCGAAACGTGTACAATGAATATTTTCTTCGCATACACTTTCCAGCAACCAAACAAAAATTGAATCATGCATTTGGATAAACTAGCAATTTGAATCATTCAACCAAATACCCAATTTACAAACAAGAAAAAACATGCCTAAATCGGAGAGGTAAACTCTGGTGGAGTTCGGCGTAGCAGCGAGTAGTAGTGCGTGGTGGTGGGTGTGGGCTGAAAAAGAAGAAAAAATTATTGTTAGAAAAGGGGGCGGGATAGAGAGAGACGAGAGAGAGAGAGAGAGCAGACGAGAAAGAGAGAGAGAGAGAGAGAGCAGACGAGAGAGTGAGATGTGAGAGTTACCGTTCCAAGGCCTTCAACGGCGGTGGCAGATCGAGAGGGCAACGACGACAGCGGCTTGAAAGGGCGACGACAGCGAAGTGTGTCCGCGGAGGGAGAAGATGGGTGGAGACTAGAGAGGGTTGGTAATGGGTGGTGGTGGTGGTGATTTTGGTAATGAGAAAGGGTTGGGGCAGGATCGGGGATTTGAGGAAATGAAGGGTAAGATGAGTAATCGGCCGGTGGGGGAGGGGCGGAGTAATTGGTGGTGTAAGGTGGCGCTGAGGCGATGGAGGAGTAGGGGGGTGGAGTAATTGGGATTAGGGTTGATCAATTAACTCAAAAGTCATTTTCTTTTGAGTTAATTGTTTTGTTTTTATTTTTTGTATTTTGATTTTAGACACTTTGCACCCCTTTATTTAGTGTTGTTCTTTTGACACTTTGACCCCTTTAGTTAGTATTCTGTATATATAGCGAAAAGACCCAATTGCCCCCCCTCGTGCAAGGCACATGATGGATTTCCGTTACTTTTCTAACGGTTATGACGGCCAGGGGGCTAACTGGAAAAATTGACAACATCAGACGGATTTCTAGGACAAACCTTATGTGGGGGGCACTTTGAAATTTGGTGGAAACCTTGGAAGGGTAATTCATATTTTGGCCAAATATTTTTATAATATATGAGACGTACTCGACAAATATTGGGAGGGGAATTGCTATTCCAACCCCCCTCATTGCTAAGTTTACCCCCTTGGAATATTACAAAATTGCCACAATATAAAAAGACTCTTTTACCCTTAAAATAAATCCATTACTAAGTTGACCCCAACCGAATTTTAGAATCCTAAAATACTAAGTATACCCCCATCTCCTATTACTCTCACCCCCCTTCCTCACCATCCTCATTGTTAACAACTTAACAAAAATTCAAAAAAGCTCAACACTAAAATGGATTCCAAACCCTCAAACCCTAGCAATGAATCGATCCACATTGATGAAAAGGAGCACAAGGAAGTGGAAGAGATGAATTGTGTAAGTACTACAACTTTTTATAGTCATTTTTCCGTTTAGTTTATGTAAAAAATGCAAAAAATTTCAAAAACCGAGCCTACCCCGTCGTGTGCGACAGGACACGACCGCACAATGTATAGACTGTGCGACCTGAACCTGCCGCACACTCTATAGAGTGTGCAACCTGAACCTGCCGCACACTCTATAGAGTGTGCAACAGGGTCCTGCCGCATACTCTATAGAGTGTGCAGGTCATGCCGCAGTGATGTTCATTTTTTAAATTTTTTTGTAATGTTTAACAGGATTCAAACACGTTAACTACGGAGCCCAGTGTGAAGGGTCCTAATAATGAAGAGATTGTTACAGTTGAACATGTTGTGAACGAAGAAGCCCTCGATGTTGATTTCACAGATGTGTTCACAACTCAAGAATGTTTTATTTCTCGGGATAAATTGATTGAATGGGTTCAAGCTAGAGGACGGGAGCATGGCATTGTGATTATCATTGGTAGGTCGGACAGTGGTGCCGGTAAGAAACGACCTCGGCTGTTATTGATTTGTGAACGTAGTGGTGTATATAAAGAAAAGGTCAAGATTGGGTCATCGTCATTACGAATTGATAATGAAGAAAAGGTTGAAAATGTCGATGATGTGGTAGGTAAGGGGAAAAGGAAGAGAGAAACCGAACTAAGAAGTGTGGTTGCCCATTCCGTTGAGAGGGAAGCAAGTCTCGATTGATGAATGGGCATTAGTGGTTGAATGTGGCAAACACAATCATGCAACAAACTGTTTGTAAATAACAAATACATTAATAAAGAAGATGTTCATTACATAAAATTGTTTGTACATCAACAACCTAGCTCATCTAATCACCGCCGTGGATGCCTACGACGACGACTTGAAGGACTGCCCGATCCGAAGGACCCGCATCCCCGATATGAGGAGCCAATATAGCGTACGCTTGGTCAAGAGCCGACCCAAACTCTTCGTACGATATACTTCGATCGCTGATCGATATCTTAATGTCGGCTCGTATTGCATCAACCACACCAAACATGGTGGGATAATCCAAAGGACGTTGTACATCCGCGCCGAAATAAATGTAGATTGGCTAGCTGGATTTTGCATCTTTGGATGTGAATATACTGTGTACCACTGTAAATAGTCAGCCGAGCATGCACTTGATGGGATGGCTTCTTGACCGAGGCTGGTATCAGATAAAACATGGTTACGCCATTGACGATAATATGGGACTTGCTGCATTAGCCTTGCAATGTTCTTGTTGTCTCGTAAACCAAGACCAATAGCAATCGGAGGGAAAGGAATCGTCTAGACGTAACCGAATTGCCTAAGCACTCGATCTGGATTGTACGACTCCACAACACCGGGCGCAGATAAGCATCCATGGTAATAAGAGATCCGGTGAAATGGATAGGACTGGCGTACCAAAACAGAATACGGAGTCCAATTAACCTACATACAATAAACACAGAAAAAGTTATAACCATTAACACAGTTAATATAGCATTAATAGGTAGACTGATTAATATGAAAGTTATAATAGTGCAATTAAACTCACTTCATCGGCTGTTAGGACATCAAGTCTCTCTCACACCCGCAGACATTATGTCCCGCGCCTCCGGATAATGGTTGCCACTTCCGAGCGAGTGGCTGAGTGACGTCGTACTCAATGTTATGTGGAGGTTGGAAACATGGAAATCTCTCATATATCCAAGCCTGCAACAAAATAATACAGTACATTATTATATAACCGGCCCCCTATTAACAACTAAAAATATATATATATATCATTTTAAGTATAAATCAAATAAATTTGTTACCTCTAATAGCGTTGTATATCCCGTCATCTGTCGACATGACTGACGAGATGCCATGCCCAATTGTCGATATAAATAGGCAAGGGTTGCAGCTCCCCATGTATACTTTGGTATCTTATCGACATTGTCCAAAAATTCCATATAGGAACCAGGAACTCGATTCCCACTCTTGTCCCCAAAAATGGTGCACCGAATATATACAATAAATATGCCTTAGCAAGACTAGTCCGCATAGCATCATTATCACTTGTAGCTTCATCTTCGAACCTACGACGAAGCCACTCTAACTTGAAAGAGCAATCTCTCCTACCATGGGTGCCCTCAATCACCTCAGCATTTTCCAAATGCAACATCCCAGCAAGCTCCTCAATAGTATATCCCAACGTCCGTGTATAAACAACAGGCCTCCCCTTTATTGGAAGACCGGTAAGACAAAACACGTCATCCAAGGTGATTGTCATCTCACCAAATGGTAGATGGAAGGTGTTCGTCTCCGGATGCCATTGTTCAACAAAAGCAGCAACCAAGGCTTTCGATGACTCCTTATAAGAACACCTAGGCAGCGTATATAGTCCAGACCTCAGGACAATATCCCACCACCTACTCTCCAGCTGTTCCGCATTTGCAAGTGGAACCGACCAACTCAACAACTTTGTGATTTTGCATCTTTAGCACTGGTCGTTTTTATCCCATTCCAAACATACCTAGCTACATGTGTGTTGTACGTAACTAGCAATGAACCATCAACTGGCCCACCTGGAAATGGGGCTTCCTCTTCAGCAAAGTGTCACCACCATCACCACCAAAGACCTCCATCACCGCCCTTCATTATCAACATCTTCTTCCTCTTCATCATAACCGCCCCGAATAACCGCCCCGGCACCCCAAGTACCGGTCCCGAATAACCGCCCGAATAATAACCACCCAAATTACCCGCCCGAATAACCGACCCCTCATCACCACCCTCATTCATAACTAGCCCCCGTATACGTTTCGCCTCATTTTCGGGTTGGAATTTCGTGCCCTCTAGGGAAGCCGTAACCCCGCGCATATATGTCCTTCCCGCATTCATTCAAGCCAAAGTAATGTAAGAACAAGGAAATAATAATGAAGAAGTAATAAGCTTACATACATTCATCAAATAGTTGATGTGCAAGTTGATTGAAAAAGTTATTTAAAAAAAAGGCGTGCGGCGGCACCCAGCCGCACGTTCAACGTGCCGTGCGGCATGACTCGGCCGCACGAGTCCCGGTCTCGTGCGGTACCACCAAGCCGCACTAACACATGTATGGCACATCCCTACCGCACTCACCGCTATGTGCGGATCTCCTAGCCGCACTTACACATTAACGTGTGGCACCCCCTACCGCACTCACTGGGTATGCGGTGGACTGCCGCACCCTCATGTATGATGGGCGCCGCATAACTTACGCAGCCTTCCCAAAATTGCAAAAACTTCATCAAAATGGTAAAAAATGCAACAAAAATTTAAAAAAATGCGTGTTCACAAAAACAAAAAATGCAACCAAAATGCAACCAAAAAGCCAAAATTTAGGATGGCACACTTACCGAATGGTTTCATTTTTGAACTTTGAAATATAGCTTGTAGTGACTTGAATTTGTTGAAGTAGGTAGATAAGAAGGAGATTGTGGAAGTAGGTAGCATAGAAAGAAGAAAGAAAGTGTTTGAAGGAAAGAAGAAAGAAAGAAATGGAGTTGGTTTGTCGGGGAAGAAGAGAGAATTACTGATCGATGTTGTTTTGGGAGGGAGACGGGGTAGATGTAGGTGGGGGGTATACTTAGTAAATTATAAATTTTGGGGGTTTAAGCTTAAAGGGTAAAATAGGAAAATAAAGGGGTATACTTAGTAATATAAGAGGTATAGTATTTAAAAGGTGGGTAAACTTAATAAATAGGTAGACTAAGTAATTTTGGGGGTGGGAATAACACTGCCATATTTGGGAGTGAATAGCATCTCTCCGTCAATAATTTTTCCTAGTTCTTAAAAGGAGTGGGACCTTACAGTTCACGGGGCAGAGTTTACCGCACTTTCTCCGCCGGCACTGGCTGCGCCGTCTAAATTCCACATTTTCAGTACCAAATCACTTGTGCGTGTGTGTGTGTTTGCAATTGGTGTGGTAAGTTTAATGGAAGAGAACGTCGAGCTTAGGCAGATCCAAAGGCTGGAAGGGCACACGGATAGAGTTTGGGGACTTGCCTGGAACCCAACCACCGGCGGCTCCACCGGTAAACCAGCCATGCTCGCGTCTTGTAGTGGTGACAAGACTGTTCGTATCTGGAAACAGTCTCCCGCTACTGGCTCCTTCGTCTGCCAGGTTCTCTCTCTCTCTCTCGATGTATCTGTTTGGTTGATGAGAAAGTCAATCCAAATAATGAGAATTACTGTTTGCGTTATGGATATCTGCTTGCTTGAATTTAGTTTCTATGTAATCGAAATTTTCTACTTAATTTACACGAACTGAGGTACTAATTTCCGCAAATTGAAAGGCACAACTCCATTTTTGCTTTGCGGAATAGACCTGTAGCTCCGTATTGAATGACACGCTCGTTTACTTTTCAAGCTATTTACATGTTGTTAATTTCAATAAGAAGTCATCTAAACTAATGCAGTTAATTGCATATTATTTCTTCTTGTTTATATATGGACCTCATTTATTAACTGTGTTAAAGATGATGAAACTATTGCAACAGAGCGGTTATGTTTTATATCTCTCTTGACTACAGAAAAATGTTTGATATTTATTTTAATAGCTCTTCGGACTAGTTATTGATGGCTAATTAATTGGGACATTGAGTCGAGTGTATATTGTTAGGCTGGTTAAATTCTTTAGAAAGACATTACATTTTGTTACGAGTTTTGGTTAAGAAGATTACGGTGTTACTATTATTAGTTTCATACATCATGGCTCTCTCTTTAATGCGCACAAGTATTTCCCTCAACTCAACTCAGCTACATTAGTCCATTTTCGTCACTGTGTTCCACTCAACTCTAAGAGTTTTATCCTATCCGTACAACTTTAACATTTTTAAATAAGGATTAAATTTTGATACAGCGGAGGTGTTAATGAAAAGTTTATGCAATCACTTCAATAAACCCAATTATTTTGTTAAAAAAAATGTAAAACCTCAATTGGTATATCTCATACATGTAGTAATTAAAACCTCAATTGGTATATCTCATACATGTAGTAATTGACATTCTACACATTTTTCATTTATAAAATTCATGCATACAAGTCATATAAGTTTTTATTTCTTATCAACCAATCATACGCGTCAAAAAAGAAAATTTTGATGGAAATAATTCTCTGCATCAGAACTCTTAACTTTTTGTTGTCGTCGTGGTTCAGAACTTCATATCATAAAAGCCAAAAAGAAAAGAGATATTCTTTAATGAGGTACAAGATAATATTTTTGCAAATAGGAAGATAAACCCGACATCAGGACGAACTCACAATTCAGTAGAAGTAAACCATCGAATTATAACTCGCATTTCCCATCCAATTAGAACAATTTTATTTATTTTTTTGTTTTTTGTAATTTTTGTTGTTATGTTTGGTGTTTTTTTTTTATTGTGCGGATTGATATCTTTAATCTCTGGATACTTAAGTTACCACTCAACAAAGAAAAATTCAAATTATTAAAAGATAAGATCAGTTCAGAATCTTTTTTTTTTTTTTTTTATTATTATAAATAGAGCAGAGAGATTTCCATTGTCGAATAGCCATTGTCTAATATGGGACTAAGCATTGTAAGATGACCATTTTCATTAACCAGGAATCTGTAGAGTAAGTGGTTAGACTATCCCAAATAAAAGGAAGACTATGGAAGAAATTCTGTTCAAAATTTACATGCGGATGATTATCATCAATTGAAAAGCTTTCAAAAAGCCTTTATGTTCAGAGACATGGATACATGTCAGGATCTTAAGGAAAATTAATGGAAGCCATCCGAATCTCTTAAAAAAGTTGTACAACTGTAGCGATATAAAATCTTCACAATAATGCCCATAGGGAGCTGGAGAGTTGGAGCTATAACAAGTTGAAAGACTCAGATGAACTGATCTCTGTCCGATTCCTTTTTGCCTTAGCTAGTCACTTTCTCTTCTGCCAAAGCAATCTGTTTTATATAAACACTTGAAGTGTATATGATAAGCTTGGACAGCTAAGATAAAATTCTATGACAAGTCTAGTCCAGGAATAGGATGATAGTTTTTGTCATCGCCTCAACTCAAAAGGACTCTAGATATATGTGTTTCCTCCTGAAAATTTATCAAAATACCCCTAAAACTTCTGAAAAACTGTAGACCTTTCCCATCCAAAATTAGCCTACTTTGCACTTTATGAACAAATACCTGACTAGCACTATCATGTTTACTGATCAAGCATGGGAGGATCCAACTACGGACCAGTTCACGCTGAACGGAGAAATGTTCTTTTGGGGTTGTGGTATTGTTCCAAGTTGCTTCCTGCAAGGATTACTCTTGCACATCTTTTCTTTTCGTTGGCCTTAAATCTTTTTCTTGTTCCTTAGCTAGGGCCAAACAGGTACAACAGATTATATAATTATTTATTATGTTACTCCCTTTATTTCACCCAAAGAGTCCACATTTGAAAAGTCTAGTAATTAAGAAATATATTAGTAGCATTGGAGTTGGTTAGTATTACAAAAATACTTGAGCATAATGAAGATGGTTATAACACAAGTGAAGGGTAAAGTAGAAAGATTATAGAGATTGAAGGCATAATTTTTGTAAGTGGAAAGAAACATGCCAAAATAGAATAGTGGACTCTTTACATGGAACGGAGGGAGTATATAACTATTCAGTTCCTCCATTATTTTAGAAGCCAAGCTGAGGATTAGGTTCAGAGATTGTTTGCTTTTATCTTCTTACGTCTTTTCCAACTGAATGAAGTACAGTAATTTTATACATGTGTTTTTCCTTTTTCTTTCCTCATGTTGACCCCCCACCCCTTGTGGGGGCCAACAACTTAGCCGAATTTGGAACATCGGTTTGATTGTTAAGAAGATAACTTCCCCTCCCCTTCAAGAAGATAGATGCGCATGATTTTATATTAATGGCTGCTATTTGGTTGTGTTGGAATTCATGAAACTTTGACTGTGTGTAGGCAGTTTTAGAAGAGACACACACTCGAACAGTTAGATCATGTGCATGGTCACCCTGTGGTAATTTGTTGGCTACCGCAAGTTTTGATGCCACCACTGCGATATGGGAACAAAACGGGAATGAGTTTGAATGTGTGTCCACTTTAGAGGTATACATTCTGCAATTATTTGTTTTGTAATTGCTAGCTCAAGCTCACAAGTGAGTCTTTACTTGGAGCTCTGTTTCATGATGTCCTTTTTCGACCATTATATGATTAAGTAGATGTTGTGCAGGGTCATGAGAATGAAGTTAAAAGTGTATCCTGGAATGCCTCTGGCTCACTGCTTGCAACTTGTAGTCGAGATAAAACTGTTTGGATTTGGGCAGTTTTACCTGGTAATGAATTTGACTGTGTTTCTGTCCTTCAAGGACATACACAAGATGTTAAAATGGTCCAGTGGCATCCATCTGTAGATGTCTTATTCTCGTGTAGCTATGATAACACTGTTAAGGTAACCTCTGCGACATGATTCTCAGGATTAGGCTTATGTTAGCATTTGAGATTGTTAAACTGGGTCATCTTTCATTTGAAGTCCATAAATATGAGTGAAATTGTTGAATGACATTGCAAGCTATTCTGTAGGTTTGGGTGGAGGATGGTGATACTGATGATTGGCATTGCATTCAGACTATAGAAGAATCTAACAAGTACTCTCTGAACCCTCTTTATCCCTGGGGATTAAAATTTTGAATGTACTTTTTAATTTATTTTTATGTCTTATATGACCACCGTTGTTGGCTTTAGTTATTTTGAAGTTTCGCAAGTTTACACGAAAATCTTTCAGACTAGGAGTCCTTGTTAGTCACTCAATTCTTTCTGACATAGACATTGTATTCATCTTACTATTGATGGCCGAATTGTTATTAGAGACTGAAAGGACTGTCCAATGCACTAGGCCGTCGTAGTGTCCACCCTGGATGCCTTGCTAATATTTTTATGTGCTTACACCCTTAAATGTAATCAACAAATATCTTCGTTGTTTGCCTCTTAATTTGCTATACAGAATTCATGGACGCAGGATGTTTTATTGTGATGAAACTGCTTCTTTTCTCTGGAATCTCTCTGACTTTGGCACATGAGGAAACTGCTCTGTTTTCTCAACATCCCAAGTTATTTGAAGGTCACTGGAGAAAATTGAGAAGCATTCTTGTTTGATATTCTTCAAATATTGCTTTGAGTGTTTTTTTTTTTTGGTTTCCCAAGATAGGAAGGCCAACTTACTCACGGAGCTGGCTTTTCTTATTGGCCTGTCTGAAGAGCATGGATAGTAATATGGAATTTTGTTATAATGATCCCTCTTAAGCACAATAATGTATTCTTAAAATGTCTGACTTCTTATTATGGGAAACAGGGTATTTCTTTCTTAAAACTCTTTTCTGCTGCTATTACATCTCACATAAATGTATTATTGGCCATGATGTTATAGACTATAGAGAGGTGACCTTGACCTTGTTTAGGCCATGATGAATTATCTTTTCTTTGCGTTGGTGCTTGTGGAATGGAGATGCAGGCCTTTGCACGATTCTGGGTATCATTTAATTGTCTGATATACCGTTTAACAAGCTCTCCCCTATAAAAGCTCCTCTAATTTATTATTCAATAGTTTTTTCTCTTTTGTATGAAGTAAACTGTTATGCTGACTATCTGTTGTTGTACCACACACATTAGCAAAGGCGTGTTTTTAGATAATGAAAACTGTCGATAGTTTATTGTGGTAGCAGCACAAGAATCATAAATGTGTCTGGTATCCTTGTGTTCATGCTATGTCAACATGTTATCTTGTCTAGCCTATGGGAGGAAATAGCCATCTTCATGTGCAGCCTAGACTTTTAAGCTTCTTGCAATTTGATACTTAGTTTCTTCTTGGTTTAACTGCTGTTACCTAGCCCCAAAAGGGTTTACGTACTCTTAGTTTGGAGAAAACTTTATGCACGATTCTATTATTATTCAGGGCTGCTGATGAACCTTGTTATAGTTGAAATCTAATACAATTATACTTGCTGCTTTCAGTGGACACTCATCTACAGTCTGGTCTCTAGCTTTTAATGATAGTGGAGACAAAATGATTAGCTGTAGGTACGTTAGGCTCCTCTCACATCTTCAGGTTCAGTAATTAATATTATCCTTGCCAAACTACGGATTTCTCTTATTTTGGTTGGCACTGGTAAAGATTTCTATCCAGTTGCTATTGAAGTATACTAAAGAATAACTTACTAATTTGGGGTTTTACAGTGATGATCTAACCATAAAGGTATGGGGCACTGACATTGTAAGAATGCAATCTGGTGCTGAGGATGCACCTTGGTGAGAAATATCATATCCCACAATCTTTTATTATTGATTGATGTTGGTTGTCATTTTCTGCTTTCAAGTGAGGATTTTGGCATCTTTTTTAATTTATTTACTTATCATTATTTTTTTAAATAAATTTTTCGGATGTAAAGACATTAGATTTTGAGCTTTGTTTAACAGTCTGACCTGAAGATTGTATTCTATCTAGCTAAACATGTGCTGACTCAGTTCCGCCTTTGTAGGAACTACTTGCATAAGGTGCATGAATCCTTTTTGACTTTGAGGGAAGCAAGAGTTTTTGGTTAAACCAAACTCGCTTATGTCCTTAATGATTGCCATTGATCCCATTATGTAATGTAATTTATTATGGACAAGGGACCGCTGTGTATCTCTTACGTGGAAAGTTTTGCATAGAATTTTGTTACTAGAGGCAATATTTGTTCTCTTGATCTGCAGTGACGTTCTTGGTGAAATACTTTATTTCTTTTCCTGGAAAATGATTTGTTATCATTCCATACATTTTTTCTCCATTCAACTAAGACTTTGTCCCAAGTACTTGGGGTACACTACGATTTGGGGCAAACGCAGCTTATTTATGTGTTTCAATTGCAAAAATTTGTTTTTTTCCCAAACGCAGGTTTTAACGCTCCTAAGCTATTGAAGTGATATCCCAAACGTATTTATAAGGAAAGACCTCCGTAAAACACTGCATTTGTTTTGTAAAACCAAACCTACATTAACCCTTTCCTCCACTTGTTCTGAGCAAAGCAAGATCGTTGATTAAGCCAAACTTACAAGCATCCTTCGTAATTATCTCCATTGATTCCATTGCCTTTTTCATAGATATGGGACAAGTAAATACTATGGATCTACATGGTGAGATTTCTATGCTGTAAATTTGTTCTAGAGGCAATGTTTGTGTTCTTCATCTCCAATCACTTTCCTTTATGGTTTGAACCTTGGTATAACCCCATTTGAACAGAGATATGAACTATTTTCACCTTTCAAGACTTATCAGAAAAAAGACTTACTTATTTGCATTCACCTTTTTTCAAGCATACAGAGTTAAGCCAACAATTTTCAGTTAATTTTTTCTTTCTGTTTTTGTTCTTTTTTACTTTTTTTTTTTTGCAGACTGCACATAAAAAATACTCATATATAAAGCAATTATACTGTGGTGTACTTTGCAATTGTGTGTTGGGGGCTGCTGTTGAACTAACCTGATTTTGTGCATGAAGGGGCTGCCACTATACTAAAATCTGATCTTACTGTGGATCTTCTATTATTACACTAACAAATATTGTTGCAATTGTAATAATCATGATCTTAACTGATATGCATACATCAATAAAAGCTTCAATATGAAAAGTTTATGTAAGCAGTGTGGCTCTTATAGTCTGTATACAGTAGTTTGTCTATTATTTGAAAGCACAGACTAGAAAAGCAGAAACTGGCTGCATTTAAAATGATTATGTTACTGGGTTGCTTTCTTGAAGCACAAAGGCCTGCCCATCTTCTTAGTTATACAGTCTTGTAAGAAAGGTTTCTACATGCTTTGGGTCAGGGCTGGAAGCCTGTTGCACTTCTCCCTTCTCTTTTTCAATAACAATGTCCGAATCCATTAGAAGATCTTCTTTGCCACTTTCTCATCCCAAAACCGTACCTCCCACTGCAAACAATCCTCTCCTGAACTTTACCATGAAGACAAAAGGTTCTTTGGACCACCCTACTTTTCACGAATATTCAGATAGGTCACCCTACTTTCAGATTATTCAGTTAGGTCGCTTAACTCAGTTTCGGTCCTCAAATTTCCCTATTTTTTAACTTCTGTTAGATTTTTCTGTTAAATAATAGCAAATTCTCTAGTCTACCCTTACACTTAGTCATGTAAAGCCTTTTTTTCATCAAATTAAAATAAAGAATAGAAAAACTAAAGCGTAAACCAAATGAAAAGGAAAAAAGAAAAATAAATAGACACCTAATGGCCTCTGTCCCCTTAACACTGCCCACCAAAACCACCGACCACCAACAATCTAGACTTTTCTGTGTGTTTGTTCAATTGAACTTGTAGAGGGAGAATAAGTGACAATAATTAATGGTAGTAGCAGCAACGACAACTAACAGTGGCGGAGACGTTGACCTTATTTTGCTCTCGTTTAAAGATGCTGTTAGAAGCCAACATACAGAAATATCTAGGACCTAGAAAAATCCACTAAAACCGAGTTCCCATCCAGCAAAAAATTCTCCAAAAAGTAAAATCACCAAAGCACATTCAGTACGACCAACACAAATTAAAAGGTTTTGACCCGACTTAATAGATTAGCTAGCAAAAGGAGAAACCCACATCCTCTGATCTAATGCCAACGGCCAGTCTCGGAGCCAAGCTAGGTCGTACGCACAGCCACACAGTAAAATTTTGAAGCACACGGTGAGAGATTGAACTTTGGTGGACTGAATTTTTAACAAATTATTCAAGAAAAGGATGTCCCTGCTCGGAACCCTGCCAGCACCGCTATCTGACTCGAGACGGTTTAAACTCACAAAGTTTTTGAAGACTACATCAATGACAGGATCAGATAGAGAAAGATAGTGTGTGGTTACTGGACGGTCGGAGTCACAGTGCGATGGAGTAGGGGTGTGATGTGAGGTGAGGGGTGTGGGAAAGAGTGATTTGGTTTCTGTATTGAAAAGAAAAAAGAAGCAGATCATGTAAAGCCTATGTAGGCTTATTCTTGGTCAAATGGTCTTGATCTTTTTCCCTTTTTTTGTTTGTGTGTGTTTATCAATTTTTCTTTTCTTTTTTTCTTTTAAGTTCTTTTATTTCTCTTATGTTTTCTTTTAGTTTAACCTTTTAATAATCTTGTGTTTGATTTTTTTGTTTATCATTATACTTTTGACCTCTTTCTCATCTTTTAATTTTTTCTTTTCTGATTTTTATTGACGATAAACAAATTTTTGAAAATATGTGCAGTGCACAAAACTAAGAGTGAGGGCGAAATAGGTGGTTTTCAACTATGTAATGGAAAAATTAACGAAAGTTCAATAACGGGGCAACTTGAGGAAGGAAACCGGGTGAATTGATCTAACTTAATAGTTTTGGTGTAGGGTGACCTATATGAATATTTGCGAAAAGTAGGGTGGCTTAAAAGACCTTTTTGCATACCATGAAACACCAAACTCCATTTGCGATAGTTCTAGATTTGTTATAGCATTATGCCCCGCAGGTCTTTTCAGACAGACGCACAAATTGGCCA
Source organism: Platycodon grandiflorus (assembly GCA_016624345.1). Taxonomy (NCBI): domain Eukaryota; kingdom Viridiplantae; phylum Streptophyta; class Magnoliopsida; order Asterales; family Campanulaceae; genus Platycodon; species Platycodon grandiflorus. The sequence continues at coordinate 42,708,664 of CM028363.1, forward strand.
ATTTATCTCAAGTGTGTTCAAACAGCCTCCCAAATTGAACTTCACTCCATAGTGCCCTACAAGTAGCCTTTGCAGTCTTGGGAATTCTTGTCATTGCCAATCATGTAAGCGTTTTCAGACAGTGTCAAGTCCTCTTCGACGTTGTCAACATCTCCACATGCTCACTGGACCTTCATTGCTGACCTGACCATCATCATTGTTGCCGAGGGCCCTGCATTTCTTTGCATCAGTAAAATATATCATCATCCTATGGTTTCTCATACCATCGATGGGTTCTGGCAATGATTAGACGTTCCCTGGCTATCACCTTCTCTTTGCTTGGTTTTTGTATTGCACCTTTACCTGTCAGAGATTCAGAGTTGAATGCCTTTCTGTCTCTTCTCGGTAGAATTTGTGTCTGAGCTTCGTGGTCATCTGATGCTCCACTCCTTTTTTCAATGCATAACCTGCATCAAGAACACGAATGGACCAATCTTCTGGACAAACTGAATGAAAAGACTGACCTGTATGCAATTTTGAAACATCATCACTTCTGCCGAGAGGCAGAAGCAATCTGTAACTTCGTTAACATATCACTACTTTAGAATGCAAAACTCTCTTTTCTTTGACAAATTATACTCTTTCTCTTTTACTTTATCATCACAACTGTTGGTAATTGAAAACTACTTAACGTTGTTTACTCTTTATTGATTTCAAGAAGCATTAATGCTCAATTGTTGATTTTTCCTTTTATCAAGGAGATTGATGTTCATCTGTTAATAAGTTCCCACCTATCTTCGTGTTACTGTTTATTGTCATGCTTGTTGATAAGAAATCTTTTTTTTTTCCCCCCTTCCAGGAGGCATCTTTGCACACTTGCTGGTTATCATGATCGAACCATTTTTTCAGTTCATTGGTCAAGGTAGCATAGAAATGGAATGGTTTATGTATTATGTACCGTCTTTGTTGCATGAACCTCCCTTCTTCCTCATCTCACACACGTGAAGCTACATTTTTCTAAAGACAGAGGGAGTTATCTTTAGATTATTGATATGTTTGTGTGGTTACCCTGTTACAATTGGTTTTTGTTCATGAGTTGCGATTTCTGAAACTTACAGAGTACCAAAGATGTCATTTGGTACAAGTTCTACTTCTTGTTTATTACTCCCTTGTCCCTAAATAAGTGTCCCCAATTGACTTTACATAGGTTTTAAGAAAGTAGTTGACTCTATTTTTCCTTTAATACCCTTTATGTGTTCCTTAATGGTTTCATATCAATGGGACCATCTTCTTTTTTCATCTCACAATTAATAAGGGTATTATAGACAATTGCCTTAAAGAATCTTTCTAAAATTGGAAGGGGGACACTTATTTTGGGACATCCCAAAATAGAATAGGAGACACTTATTTTGGTACGGAGGGAGTAAATTTTATGCATTACATCTTGATGTACTTTGTGATTCACCATCTAACTTATACAAGCTCATAACAGCTTGATGAACTGATCTACGTCTATTGAAGTTATATTCTATTCATATAAACACACAGGCAAATATAGATGTTTACCTTATGTTATTGATACGATAGTTTAGCTATCCTGTGCTACAATGTTCAGGTTCATTTGATCTTTTTATGCCTTCATACGACTCTTTTAGAATGTAGTCTTGGTGCATTAGGATACGACTCGTGCATGTTTTACTTGAGCAATTTCAGATCATGAGATCAATGTGTTCAAATCCTAAAGAGATAGCAACCCAATGTTAATTTCTTCGTGATTGCCTTAATTTTAAACTCCAAATGTGTCAGGGACGGAATAATTGCCAGTGGAGCAGCTGATGATGCCGTACGTTTATTTGTTGAGAGCAAAGATGGTTTGGTACTCAATCTCCCTCCTTTATCTCATTAATTATGATTTTGGTTATTAACTGAATTAACTCTAATTTTAGTTATTTTGACATCAGTTTTCTGATCTTTGATGAGGTGGGGGAAATCATCTTATAATAAGAGTCATTAACTTGTCTCATCTATAATAAGATTCATCAACATGGGACAATATCAAATCAATGTTTAACGTATATTTATTGTGTTCAGGTAATATAATTTCGATCACTGAAACTACATTGAAAATACTATTAATTGCAACTTTAAGAATTTTGTAAAGAGTGAATTTTTGTAAATCTGCGGGCAAATTTTAATCAAGTTGACCAGGAAAGTCACATGGGACTATTTCCTTGGGCGGAGGGATTACTATTTTGTGTTTCTTCAAATTACTTTGGAGGAGCTAAAAGAGTCCTGTATAGCATCATACTACTTATTAATCAAATCTACGAGGAGAGGGAGCATACACCAATTGGAATGGTTACCTGTTCATATTACTAAGATGGGCCCCAGAAAGCATTGTAGAGAAGAGCTCAATTGTGAAAATGTTAAAATAAAATAAAAAGGTACTAGATTCTATTTTAGAGCCTTGCCCTGAATTCTGAAAAGGATGGTTCCCTGGACTCTGTGGCCTTGGCTTCAGGAGAATTGAGACATTGTCATTGCCAGAAATTAACTTGTACATGAAGTTATGTCAATGATTCAATCTATATGTAGTTATAGTGGAAGGCTTTAATGTGATTTACCATAGGACAAGGTCGACATACTAAAGAGGAAGGGAGAGGGAGAGAAACGAGGCTGCTTGGGGATGCACTCCTGCAAAGAGGGTCCGACGGTGCGGAGGACAGACATCAGTGAAGGCGTAAAGGAACTACAAGCTTTATAGAGTGTTAGGTTCAACTTTGTTGTTTGGTTTGGCTAGATTCTTTCTTTATCCTTTTTGCACCTTTGTGGTAATTACATGCTGATTCTTGGCGCCGGAGGCGTGGTGCTTGCTGGAGAATGTGTGGTTGGGGGTTGAGATCACGAGTGAAAGGAGAAATTAGGGAAGGTGGGTTTCCTTTTTATTGCCTTTGCCATAGACATAGGCCTTCACGGTCCACTATCGCAGTCCTTATTAGAGCTCCCACAGTTTGCCCAGGGCTGGAATGCGGGGCATGATCTGGGCTGGTAAGAGAAAGAGGGGAGGGGATGAGAGAGAAATGGGGGTCTGTTGTGTACTACTATTATTTTGCCTTTTTTGTTTCCATCAAGTTGCTAGTATGTAAAAATTTATGTGCTTTTTGTATTATTATTCATAGTTGCTTGTACTAAGTCCTTGCGGAAGGGGTAAAACGGGTAATAACACCCAGTAAAGGGTTGGCTTTTCACAATAGGACTTCTAAGAGTGTGGGAAAGGGGAGAATGAAGGCGGGCTAAACTCTAGCGGGAGGACAGGAGAACTGCAGAAGTAGGTGAACAGGTGTCTTTCCCCTGAATAATGAATGCAACGACCAACCTTTTCATAGGTGGCTGGGAGAGGCCTCACGTGACGAATTATGTGCGGTCCATACAATGCGGTGACATTCCCTCATTTTCCAGGTCGTACGATTGCGCGGACAGAATCCGCATGTCCCTATGGGGGAACCATCAATAATTTCCCAACTGAACCTAGCCCAACCACGTGTGACTTGGTTGTTGGCCTACGTGGCAATGCTTCATTCTAGCCTCCAATCCACAACCCTTATAGCAGTCCTGAATGCAGAGAGACTCTCATGCACGGACGATTCTCTTCCGGATTCGGTTTGCCTTGGCTGTCCTTCCAAGGCAGCGGTAAGATGAATGCAGAAACACTTGCGGAGCAAGTTGTGCGGAAATGTCTGCTGAACACGTGTCACGGGATGGGCGACACAGAACACCTGTTTGCGGAACATGTGTTGCGGGATACGTGGCTTGGCACAATGTGCATTTAAATGGCGAATGCGGGGCAGTAATAATCTTTTTAATGGCTGTCACTAGTATTAACTTTTTCAAATATTTTTTTAAGGAATACTCTTTTATTTCTTTTTTGTGTTCACAAAATGTTTTTGGAAGGGGGAAAAATAAAGAGAAAAGAACAAGAAAATTGGTTGGTCGATTATCAGGGGATGGAAGAATTAGAGATATAAAAGGGGGAATGAGAATTAGTCAAATACACCCCCATTTTTCTAATTTCTGTTAGCTTTGTCAATATCAGGACTGGCAAGGGTTCTGTGTGGGATGAATTGTAACATGGGGTGTTCAAGTGAGACAATTTTCGTTTGGGGTGTCAAGTGGGATATGGTGGATACGTTTGGGGTAAATCATATTAAAGTCATTGTGGAATTGAGAACATATTAACTTTGCATTCTGGGTTTCAGGCACTTTTTTGCTTGATATTATTGTTAAATATGGTAAATATTATAGCATAATTATAGATAGCATAATTATAGGAGAGTAATTGATTTAGCATAATTGTAGGAGAATAATTATAGGAGATTTGATTCATAGTTTCCTAGAATAGATCCTAGAAAGTGTATAAATCTGTACAGTCTTTCAAGTAATTAATCAAGGAATTCTTCCATCTTCTTCTTTCTGAATTTACTTTCAACATGGTATCAGAGCGGGTTTGAATTCCTCTCTTGTATCTGATGTGTTCTTCATTCCAGCAGTCGAGTTCTCCAGAATAGTTCGTGTCACTATTCCGAACCAGATTCCAGTCTGTGTTCTTCAATCCATCAGTCCAGTTCTCTAGAATAGTTTGTGTCACGATTTTGAACCAGATTCCAATCGAGATTTGGTCGCGTTACTATACTCCAGCCTATTCCAGCCTCTGCTTGATTATTTGATTGTTTCTTGCCTGTATTTATTCCAAATGGGTTCTACAAGTACTACACTACCAAGTAAGACTTTCCTTAGTTTTGCAACTACCCCTGTTATCTGTCCTGAAAAATTGAAGGGTTCCAGCAATTACATGTCATGGTCTACCTCTGTTGAGTTGTGGTTTATGGGTCAATGTTTTGAAGACCACTTAACAAAACGTGTGACCGATATTACTGAAAAAGAACAGGTACAATGGAAGCAAATCGATGCCTTTTTATATAATGTCTTATGGCAATCTATTGATCAGACTCTTGTGGGTCAATACCGACCTTATCGCACTTGCTACGAGGTATGGCAAAAGGCAAAGAAACTTTATTCGAATGACATAAATCGTCTTTATACTATTGTCTCTCGTATGAAGACGATTCAGAAACAGGATCACGATATGCAAGAGTACTTGGGACAAATTGAGACTCTTCAGCAGGAATTTAATGAGTTGATGCCTTTCTCGACTGATGTTACGCAACAAGAAGCAGATCGTGGAAAATTTTTTATGGTCCTTGCACTAGCCGGCTTGCCTATTGAACTTGATTCAGTTCGCAACCAAATTCTGGCCAATCCTGGAGTTCCTACTATGGATACAATATTTGAGCAATTAATTCGTATTTCTGCACCTCTAAATATTTCAGGAAACTCCGCAGCCACCACTGATTCCGCTATCCTGGCCTCTCAAGTGACTTCTCGGCGAGATGCTAAAGGCGGGCAGCGAGGTCGAGGTCGGCCAAAGTGTACTGCAACAATCTGGGTCACACAGTAGATCATTGCTTCAAACTCCATGGATACCCGCCTAAGGTTGCAAACTTTTCCCAATATGATCCACCGATTGATGATACACCTGGAAAAATAACCATGTCAGCTGCTGAGTATGCTGCATTTCAGAAATTTCAAGAAAATAATCAGTCATCCACCATAGCCTCAACCAGTCAAATCGGTAATCCTATTGCATGCATCTCTCAATCAACCTCGCCTGGTGCTTCAAATCATATGTCTGGTAACAAAAATTTATTTTTCCATCTTACTTACTCTAATAGTTTATCCACTGTTACATCCGCCAATGGGTCACAGACTAAAGTTCGAGGAATCGGACAAGCTATCCCTTTGCCTTCTCTATCCTTAGATTCAGTTCTCTATGTACCAGACTGTCCCTTTAATTTAATTTCCATCAGCAAGTTAACCCAAACATTTCCTTATTCTATTACGTTCAGTGCTAATTCGGTTTTTGTGCAGGATCGGAATAGCGGGAGGACGATTGGAGTAGTATATGAGTTCCGCGGGCTATACTACCTTTCTCCATCACCAACTCATGTTGCTTGTGTTACCACTGAAACACCTTCCATTCTTCATCATCGTTTGGGACATCCTAGCCTACAATTACAGCGGATGGTGCCAAATCTTGACAGTTTACCTTCCTTAGAGTGTGAGTCTTGTCAGTTAGGAAAGTATGTTCGTAGTTCTTTTCCTAGTCGTCTAAATAAACAAGCAGAGTCACCCTTTGCTTTAGTTCATTCAGATATATGGGGTCCTAGTCTTGTTAAATCCACTTTGGGTATTAATTACTTTGTTACATTTGTCGACGATTTTTCCCGTTGCACTTGGTTATTTTTAATGAAGAATCGTTCATAATTATTCTCCATATTTCAAACCTTTTGCTCCGAAATTAAAACTCAGTTTGGCACAAATATTCGTATCCTTCGAAGTGACAATGCCCAAGAATATTTTTCTACCCCATTTGAATCTTTTATGGCGTCTCAAGGTATCCTTCATGAGTCATCATGTACTCGTACGCCTCAACAAAATGGGGTGGCCGAGCGGAAAAACAAACACTTAATTGAAACTGCGCGTACTCTCCGAATTCATTCTCATGTTCCGCTACGCTTCTAGGGAGACGCTGTTCTTACCGCATGCTATTTGATTAATCGCATGCCATCCTCCGTCTTACATAATTAAGTCCCTCACTCTTTGTTATTTCCTAGCCAGCCACTATATTCTCTTCCTCCACGTATCTTTGGGTGCACATGCTTTGTTCACGATCTCACTCCCGGAAAAGATAAATTACAAGCTAAGTCTCTCAAATGTATCTTTTTGGGTTATTCTCGCTTACAGAAAGGTTACCGTTGTTTCTCACCTGATCTTAAGCGATATCTTGTATCACCCGATGTCACATTCTTTGAGACGACTCCTTTCTTCCCTTCTCCCAATCCTGCTGAGTGTGTGTCAGAATGTGTGTCTGAGGATCTCCCTCCTCTAACCATTGGTACTACCCTTTTGGTTATATCATCCATTGACATGGTCTCTCCTACTACACACTCCACACCTCCTTTGCTCACCTACCATCGACGTTAGCCACAACCTCCGGTTGCAAACCCTTCCTCCGAGACTACAACCGAACCTACCATTACTGTTGCCCCTATGCCTACAGGTCCCGCGGACTCACCATCTACTTCGGTTCTGCCATCCGCTCCGATCCCCGACTTGGATCGACCTATTGCTGAACGTAAAGGTATTTGCTCTACTCGCAATCCTTATCCCAACTATAATTTCATGAGTTATCGTTTATCTCCATCATATACTGTATTTGTGTCGTCCTTGTCCTCTGTTTCCACTCCTAAAAGTGTAGGAGTAGCTCTTTCAGACCCAAGTTGGCATCAGGCGATGATTGATGAGATGTTTGCATTACACTCTAATGGCACGTGGGATCTAGTGCCACTTCCTTCAGGGAAATCAGCAGTCGGTTGTCGTTGGGTTTACACGGTCAAAATTCATCCTGATGGCACTATTGACCGGTTGAAGGCTCGTCTCGTTGCCAAGGGATATACTCAGATTTATGGGCTTGATTATGGCGACACTTTTTCTCCCGTTGCCAAAATGACATCTGTCCGGCTATTCCTCTCTATGGCAGCTATTCATCAGTGGCCCCTTTATCAGTTGGATATCAAAAATGCCTTTCTCCATGGTGAATTGGAGGAAGAAGTTTATATGGAGCAACCTCCTGAGTTTGTTGCTCAGGGGGAGTCTAAATCTAAATTGGTGTGTCGCTTTCGACGTGCTCTCTATGGGCTGAAACAATCCCCACGAGCTTGGTTTGGGCGATTTAGTTCGGTTGTTCAACAGTTTGGAATGACCCAAAGTGAGGCCGATCATTCAGTATTTTATCGCCATCTCTCCACCGACCGATGCATCTATCTAGTAGTTTATGTGGATGACATTGTAATTACCGAAAATGACTAGGAGGGTATACAGAAACTCAAGCAACATCTTATCGATCACTTTCAGACTAAAGATTTGGGCAAGCTAAAATATTTCTTGGGAATAGAAGTTGCTCAATCTCAACATGGTGTATTCATCTCCTAGAGAAAGTATGCCTTGGATATCTTAGAAGAAACAGGGATGGCGAGCTGTAAGCCTGTAGAGACTTCAATGGACCCAAATACTAAGCTGCTACCTGATGAGGGGGAGCCCTTGTCAGACGCAAGCAAATATAGGAGACTTATTGGTAAACTTAACTACTTCATGGTGAAGCGGCCTGATATTACGTTCCCAATGAGTGTTCTTAGTCAGTTTCTTAGTACTCCATGTGATAGCCATTGGGAGGCAGCCATCCGTATTCTAAAGTACATCAAGAAAGAACCTGGAAAAGGATTGTTATATGAAAACAAGGGGCATACCCAGGTGATTGGATATTCAGATGCAGATTGGGCAGGTTCACCAGATAAACGCTCAACCACCGGTTATTGTATTTTTATTGGGGGGAAATCTTGTGTCATGGAAAAGCAAGAAACAATCTGTTGTCGCTCTATCCACTGCTGAAGCAGAGTATCGAGCCATGGCTAAAACAACATGTGAGTTCATATGGCTGAAGCAATTACTCCAGGAATTACGGTTCATGAAGGTTCAACAAATGAAGCTAAAATGTGATAATCAAGCAGCTCTCCATATTGCCTCTAATCCTGTCTTTCATGAAAGGACCAAGCATATAGAAATTGACTGTCACTTTATCCGAGAGAAAATTCTTTCAGGAGACATTGCTACCAGTTACGTTAAGTCAGTTGACCAACTGGCAGATATATTCACAAAGTCTCTCGCGGGTCCTCGAGTTAATTATATTTGTAACAAGCTTGGAACACACAATATATATGCTCCAGCTTGAGGGGGAGTGTTAAATATGGTAAATACTAAATATTATAGCATAATTATAGGAGAGTAATTGATTTAGCATAATTGTAGGAGAATAATTATAGGAGATTTGATTCATAGTTTCCTAGAATAGATCCTAGAAAGTGTATAAATCTGTACAGTCTTTCAAGTAATTAATCAAGGAATTCTTCTATCTTCTTCTTTCTGAATTTACTTTCAACAATTATTAAGTTGCCAAAGGGGAGATCCGTCCCACAAGTAAGAGTTGCCATTTCAGGGTTTCCAAGATTAATAAGCAGCACTTAGTGTCTTATGTGTAAGGGTGATCCACAATCCCATGTTCACTTATTCCTTTATTGTAGGTGTGCCCAGTTACTTTGGAGAAACATGTTTAGGGTGTTGGGGGAAGCTTGGGTAAGCCCAGGTTCTATCTCCACCTTTCTTTGGATGCAAGTGACGGGTTTTGGCCGGGGAGGTGATGCGAACCTGCTGTGGCAATGTGGGGTGTTTGCTACTTTGTGGTTCTTAGGTGCGTGTGAACCGAGTGATACACTTTCTTGCATCTTCTCTGGGATAGAGTCGTTATATGGCTTCAGTTTGGGCTTCGGGTTGATGAGCTTTTCGAGGGGTAACCATCTGTGAGATTATTCGGGATTGGGCTGCTTTGATTTCTCAGCTGTTAGCCTTTGGCTTGTGCTTTCTGTTTTTGTTTGATGAACTGGTCATCCATCTTTGTAGCCTTTTGTGATTTATTAATATAATCTTCATTTTTAATCAAAAAATAAAAAATAAGCACGTGTTTGAAAAAGGTAAAAAAGGGTTCTTGTTAAATAACAAAGTGAATGATTAATAAGAACTTGAAAGAGGTTTAGTGTCATTATTGGAACCTAACATGACTAGGATTTAAAATGTAGGGGGTTGCATGACAGAAAAAAGAAGGTTGAAGACCTGGGAACATATTTGGATTTCATGTGTCATACTAGATGACAATTTTTATTTACATGCTTAACCCCTTGCATAGTATTCCCGGTGTAAAATTTTAAAGTTCCATAAAGCATGCACTCTTATTTTTTACTGGTTTTCTTGGAAAGGGAAATAAATTCTCCCTCTTTTCCACTCAAAGAATCCATGTTTGAAAGTCCAACATTTTAAGAATTAAGATGACTCATCAAGGATTAGAAAGTTTTTGCTGATTTTGAGTTTATTGGATTAAGGATTAATTTGGAAACTCATAAAATTAATAAGCTTAAGTTTTGGAACAAGCGTCTTTGAGTGGAGCATTCAATGGAATGAATGGAGTGAAGTTTAAGTGAAGATGAAGGTGGCACTTATTAAAGATTTTGCTTTGAGGTTCTTTTTGGGACCTTAGAAATACTGCCTAGCTCTGTATTCGTGGTGGTGCTGTCACTTCGGTAATGTTAAACGTCAGCTCTATTTTCAGGTTGATGGACCAATGTATAAGTTGCTTTTGAAGGAGGAGAAGGCCCATGACATGGATGTAAATTCAGTGAAATGGAGCTTTACGGTAAGTTTTTTGTCTTCAACTTAGATTATTTGCAAGTCTCGCATTACTCTGAATATAGTCTTGCACAACATGATGGTATGAGCAGAAGGGACATTGGGTTCACTGACCTGGCTATTACCTTGATATGGATGTACTTTGTTTCATATGTAGTTTTCAAAGTACCTTTAGGTTTTCTTATGTGGTAAGTATTGAATTTTGTTGGGAACATAGTGCCTACGACCTAGTTTGTGGAAAACGTTACTTGGAAAGGACCAAAATAATCAAGTGAGTGCTTATATATCTGAGCCATTACAGGTGATCTAACGCACTTACACTTGGTGTAAGGTTCTCTTTTCTTGTCAATGTGAATCTTGAATAGAATTGCCAACGCTACATGGTATCTCAAAGCATGCATTATGGAAGTTAATATCACTATCTTAAATGTTAATCACCATGAAGAGATTAGACATGCGATACAAGTCCGTCTTGTCAGTTAGACAGAACACCCACTTCAAGGACCAAATTTTTACATTTCTATTTGCTGAATCCCTGTTCTGAAGCACTTTTTTGTTCATCTTGTCTTAGATTTATTAAGAATGGACTTGTCCTCTACTTTTTTCTTTTATAATCAACTTGTATTAAGTGGCAAGTTCAAACTTTTATGTCTAAACTCGGGTGAGTTCCTATTAAGAGTATGGTCAACTTATGATATATCTGACTCAAATCATGGCAGGATAACACGCTTCTCGCCTCTGCAAGTGATGATGGGTCAGTCAAGATCTGGAAACTGAGTTCGTTACACTGACATACTGATATATCTCCTCTCCTTATAGTCTGCGGAAGCACTTGCCTACTACAACTCTTATCCTAGCAAGTTGCTTATGTATTTTCTTGCGATATTGTAAAGAATCTGGCTTGATAGAATTAAGAATTTCTATACAGCAATGATGTCAGCTTGTAATCTATATGGTTAATTAGAAAAAAATTACTGCAATTAATACAATAAGTCAGTCACCTAGTGGTACAATTTGTATTAGGATTTCATTTTACTAGATGAATACAACGTTTGTATACATTTAAGCTCGATCCTCCACATAAACACATGAGCATGTGTTGAGTTTATTGACTCAATTCGTTCTCCGGAAAGAGTAGTACTTCCAAATTAAGCCTGTGATTCCCATAATGTTGGTATGACTTTGTTTTTGTATACAGATACAAAAAATTGGAAACGATATTAGTTGCTTTCACGAATATTTATGTACATCTTGAATATTTGACTTTTAAAGCATGGGTCTTTCCAATAAAATTGACAGAGTAACTAAAAAAAGAAAAGAAAAGAAATGTAAGGCTCGTTTTATGGATCGAGTAGGGATGACTTTGTCATAATTGAATTAAGTCAAGGTTGCAGCCCAACGAATCACACAGACAATAAAAGTAAGAAGAGAATGCAAATAATTAAAATCAAGTGAATACCTCAGGAGCAAAAGTCAGCCACTATTTGTTTGAAATAACTCCAAATCCCTCTCTCCAAAATAGGAGTCCTAAGAGAATTAAGGTAGTTGACTTTTAAGCACTTGCACTAGTCTCTTCGTCTCGTCCTAGTTGAAGAAATTCGTTTTCACTTATTGCAAAAACGAAGGAAAAAATTGATTAATGACTAACTTCATAAAATAGTACTCTACCATTGTGTGGACACGATTTTTAATTGATAGGACACAATTGTTTTCAACCACATATTAAGAGATTAAAGAAATTATGTTGAAAAATAGTTTTTCAAAGAAAGAATATACCTCTTCAACTGAACTAGAACCTCATCAATTTATGAACCTCTTCAATTTGGATGGAAGGAGTATTACCATATACATAATTACTCTAGGTGTCCACTTTATACCAATCGCCAACAACATATGTACTTATTAACTTTTTGACAATATCATTAGACCGACCTCGATAATGCGCCGACACTCTACATCCTACTTGGAAGTTTTACACTAACTTGAACATGAAAATGACATAGGGTGTGTTTATCTTCGTGATTTAAGAGCTTAATTTTAGGTTTGTTTGTGTAATGATTGAAGAAAACGTAATTAGAAAGAGATTGAGATACAGGAGTGGACTAAAGAGAGAGAAAGTGTAAAACTATCAAAATTAAACCTTAAATCAGGCCTTAAAGTACAAGTTAAACGGGGCCATAGTTTCATTTCTCTAAAAAAAATATATATATATTAAACAAAAATTAAAAAGACTTCTGGTTCTGCTACAGTCTCTTTCTATGTAGAAAAAACTAGGTTTTATGCAAGTAAATCTTCCATATCATACTGTTGATTTCTTCATTTGGTAAAAAAGAAAAGGCAAAACTTTCTATTTTGGGATAGTTCTTTCCGAGCAAGATCTGCTGCTCTTCTGAAGAAATAAATGTCTTACCGTTGATTTCTTCATTAGGAAAACAGAAAGGCAACAACTATCTATTTTGGGATCATAATTATTTCCATGCCCAAGAAACAAAAACATAGAACGAGATTGTTCATCAACATTTAGTTACAAAAAGATTCACAAAGACTGATCACTTGTCTTCTGACATAAGTGATCTGCGGATCTACCGCATGGCGCATACTACTTTTGATCATTTGTATGCAATAATCGTGTTCACGACGATCAAATCGATCTTTTCGTTTCATATAATTTTAGTATCAATTAGTTTCATTCAATCATAATTAATTTTAAACAACATGAAAAGTATTTAAGTATTACAGTAGTTGTTTAATTATCAAATGAGTACGTAGTATCTACCCCTACAAAAGGATTGATAGGAAGGAACTAGGAAGTGTTCCATAATACTCCAAAGCTAGCCTTGGGCCTTGTTTGGATAGGCTTTTCTTGATTTGTGCAGTTTTTTTTTTAGTGGTTATTATGTGATGATTAATTGGATGAAAAAAATAAGAGAGAAACAGAAAGAAATTAATTTATAAATAAATACAATTACTACAAAAAATGCAGTTTATTGGCACCAATTCCTTACAAAACCTGCAAATCATTCTGATAAATGAATGACTCTAAGATATATTTTATTGTAGTTCAGAACAGGGATTCATGATAAATGATATGCCTGAATTAGCTGTTCTTCCTTCTTCAACAAGAGCTGCCCGAGCTGACATTATAGTCTTGTTCCCTAAGGAAGCATCAAACACTGTGCAGTCTATCCAATCTTTCAACAAATCCTCTTGACCCCATACATCTGGTATCCATACCCGACCCGCAACCTCAATCCGATGCCTCTTTAGCCTCTCTCTCCCACTAGTTTCCTCCACATGATTTGGAGAAGTTGTTTTTGTTGTTCCCACCTCTTTAGCTTCTTCATTTGGCTTGCTTCTCATCATCAAATCCTCATCCTTCTTGAAGTTCCAAAAAGGGCTGATCTGGGGTGGTTCGGGTCGGGCAAATTTTCCCCGATGGGTTTTCTTGATTTCTGAAGATGGAACATGGTTGATGGAGTGGCCATGGGTTGCCATTGAAATGGGATCTTGAGTTTGCCTCATGAATAATTGTTTTCTCTTCTTTTTGTAGAGGAGGTTACAAGAATAGAATGAGTGGCTTTATTAGAAGGAGAAGGGTATTTGAGGATGGGGATGGGGTTTTAGTTAACACACGTCATTACTACTTACTAATCTAGTGTGTGTTTCTGTTGTATGGTTTGTAAAAAGTGTACGTGTTATTTTGTGATGGGATTCCAAATTGTGTGGTTAAGTTCTTACTTTGTTATATTTATTAGGGCAAATTACACAAATGGTCCCTGTACTTCTCGACTTTTTTAGGATTGGTCCTAACCCCACGCCAGCAATCCCTGAATTCAATTTTTTCATACAATTGGTCCTTCCGTCCATTGACGTGAGATGAATGTGATTTTGCCCAAGGGTAAATTAGTCATTATTAGTTAAAAAGTACAGGGACCTTTTGTGTAATTTTCCCTAAACTAAACCCATCACCACCGTTGGACCAAACTCAAATCTTCAAGCATAGCTGATCAAGAATATTTTCAAGATTCAATCTCAAAATTTGCATTTATTTTGAGAATCAAACTCAAATCTTCAAGCATAACTCATTTCTCTCCTTCGAGTCTTGTCAGAGGTTGCGAGACACAGTTTCAAACCCAAAATCGCATATCCTCTTCAATATCCTAATCATACACCAGACTTTCTTTCTCTAAAAACTCCTAGTTTCTATCTTTATATCAAAGTCTAAACTATCTTCTTAAGTTTCCCCTCAGCTCTCTACTTTGTTTCTTTCTCTTTTTCTTTAGGTTAAGTTTCTGGGGTTGTTTCAGGGGGAGATGAAGACAACGATGAACATAGTGATCTGTGGAGGGATGGAAATAAAGGGATTGGGGAGGAGTGAGAGCAAATGAGAATAAAGAATTGGAAGGGGAATGGGATTGTTTTTGCTGGGTTTCCTGGTACTGATATGAAGACTGCTATTGAGACTGTCAGGGATATGACCGAAATCTCGGCTCTGGTTGATTTGGTGGGTACCCAGTTTGAAATCGGCCTGGTTGATTTGTGGGTTGGGTTTTGATGTGATAGGGGTGGTGGATTAGGTAGAGGGGCTAGTTTTGGTGGGGGTGCGCTGGACTTCGAGACAGTGGCGGAGGAGGGTTTGGCGGAGGTGGTGATGGGGGATTGGGTGTCGGGGCTGGCTTTGGAAGGGGAGTTTGTGGTGGGTTTGGTGGTGGTTCTGGAAATTGGTGGTGTGCAGGTGGAGGAGGTGGTGGCAGTGGACTTGTGCTCCCCGGCAACAGTGGTGGTGGTGGCAGCCATGGTGGAAACGGGTGGGAAGGAAAAAGAAAGGCGTGTAAAATATACTCCTATAATTTATCTAATTACAACATTATCCTTGTATCAAGTTTTAGCAAATAAAAATACTATGGGTATTTTTGTCTATTCAAAAGAAAAAAAAGGCATGGACAATTAGACCCCTGATCAAAAGCACGTTCAAGGCACGTGAGCGGACTTAACGGAAAAAAATTAGGACTATTTGCGTTTTACTTATTTAGTACAGGGACATAATTTTTACGAAAATTAGTTTAGGGATGAATTTCAAAAAAGTCAATAAGTACAGGGACCATTTGTGTAATTTGCCTTATTTATTATCCCTTCCTTTCATTCAAAATAAGTGTTCGCTGGACCAACAAGTGCGTAGATCAGTTTGTTGGTAATTATTTTAACTTAATCATAGGTTTCTTGCGGTCTTGTCCGACTCGAGAGATTAGGCTTCTCCGTCTAACTATTGTTCAAAAAAAAAAAAAATGTTGTTCGCTATTCTATTTTAGCACGTTCCAAATAAGTGTTCCCTTTTTATTTTAGAAAAATTTCTTGAACAAATCATCTTAAATGAAAAAGGAAAAAAAATTCATTGATTTGATACCACTAAGAAAATACTTTGGAGTGTTGATGAAAAATTACATGCACTTACTTATTATGCCCCGTATATTATACTCTCTCAGTTTCAGGCAAATAGTTCACTTTTTTTTTTTTAAAAGTTAACATTTAATTAAATCAAATTAAAATTTTACATATTTTACTTATATTTTAGGAAACAAAAATTTCATTAATTAAAAATCACCTTAAAAATATTATGGATTATAACATTTATAACTTTGTAAAAATAACTAAATTTATGTAAATTATTGATCAAAAGTTGATAAAAAAAGAAGTCAAAAATAATTTATTTTCCTAAAATGGAAGGAGTAACTGGGAATATTTTTTTTATTCGTAGCAAATACGGTACTCCCACCGTCCCTTAATTATTGTCTTGTTTAACCCGGCACACAGATTAAGAAAAAATAATTGACTTGATTATTAATATTGGTATAATATATAATTTCTTTTAATATCCATGTGTATGTGGTTCATAATTAAAATAAGTGAAAAATAAGGATAAAATAATAAAAGTAATATCTTAATTTTTTTTTAAAAATAAGACATTTATTTTGAGACAAAAAAAAAGATAATAATTTAAGGACGGAGAAAATACTATGTTTTTACAGCACATTTTGTACTTATGTTTTGCTTTTTATAGTAAAAATAGTACTCCTGTCCCCCCCCCCCTCGCCTAAGACTATTTTTCTTGTTAACCGTTTTAGAAAAATTGGTTACTTTTTAACTTTCTCTATTTTAGATGTTACTTTTATTTTAGGGAAAATTACACAAATGGTCCCTTGTACTTTTTGAATTTTTTGGGATTGGTCCCAATCCCACGCCAGTAGTT